>CM065813.1:50136357-51373857 GCA_033398695.1 Orobanche coerulescens | reverse complement strand
AAAAAAAAAAAGCTGATTACAGAATGGAGGGAAATACAGCGCCAAATGAAATCTACACAGAATGGAGGCTAAAAATGAAATCTACACAGATTTGGGAATTTTTATGGAGGGAAACACACTCTTAATTCCTAATCTCCCTCCACTATATTCCTCTTTAAAAAGACACTCTTTCCTTAGAACTAAACCAAAAGAAAAAAAGATAAAAATGGCTGCTTCTGAACTGGTCACTAAAAGACCAAATCTGACCACTGATGAAAGGAATAAACTGGCTCAATGGCTTCTTCTGAACTCCGCTCGTGGCGATCTTATACATGGGACAACAAAAGAAGCTGCACAAAAGTTTGGAATCTCCAGGAGGACCGTATACAGAACTTGGAAGGGTACAAAAGAGCAGCTTTCTGGTGGAGAAGCTGTATTCCTGCAGTCAAAGAAAGGTGCAACACATAAAGATAAAATGATTCTTGATCAAGAGAAGGTGAAGTCACTTACTGTACTTGAAAGATCTTCCATTAGAAAGATGGCAGTGAAGCTCAATGTGAGCAAAAGTTTAGTGGGGAACTGGATTAAGGAAAAGCAGATCAGGGCACATACAAGTGCAATTAAACCAACACTTACAGAGCAAAACAAACTTGCAAGATTGAGATGGAGTTTAAGTCAACTGGATTCTCACATCTCAAATGGAAAAGTCACCTTTCAGAAAATGCATAACATAGTGCATATAGATGAAAAATGGTTCTACATGACCAAGACTTCGGATAGGTATTATCTGCTGCCAAATGAAGCAGACCCTTATAGATCATGCAAGTCCAAGAGATTCATCACTAAGGTGATGTTTATGTGTGCTGTGAGCAGACCACAAAAAAGAAGTGATGGGCTTGTGCTTTTTGATGGAAAATTTGGCATATTCCCTTTCACAACTTTAGAGCCAGCAAAAAGGAATTCAAAGAACAGAAGTAAGGGAACTTTGGAGACTAAACCTATTCAGGCAATCAATAAGGCAGTAATCAAGGAATGCATTATCAAACAGGTGATACTTTTATTGTTTTCTAACACTATCAGACCATATATTCAGTCATCATCTAGTTGTTTGTTTGATTTCACAGATTATACCTGCCATTAAAGCTAAATGGCCCCCCATGCAAGCAAACACATAATCATCCAGCAAGAAGATAATGCAAAACCTCATATTCATCACACCGATCCCGATTTCATGGAAGCAAGAAATTACGATGGATTCACAATCCAACTTGTCTGCCAACCACCTAATTCCCCAGACTGTAATGTGAATGATCTTGGTTTCTTTAGAGCTATACAATCACTACAAGATGACAAGGCAGCTAATTGTGTGGATGATTTACTCAAGAATGTGGCTACTTCATTTGAAGAGCTCTCATCACACACATTAAACAAAGTGTTTCTTACATTACAAGGTTGCTACACAGAAATAATGAAGGTAAGGGGGGGCAACAACTACAAGATTCCACACATGAATAAGGAAATGCTAAGTAGGAAAGGAATTCTTCCTGAATGCATTGAAGTTGATGAGGGAGTTGTAAGGGAATGTTTGAGTATTTGAAGCAACCGAAAACAATGATGGATCAAGCTACAACATTGCACCTCTAGTACATGCTTTTGGTTTATAGGAACATATAGACTAAGAAAGCATGGATCGCATTTTGTCTTGTTTACGATAAGCAACTTACTATTTTGACTTTTTGAGTTGTTGTTTAGCATGTAAACACTCATTTGTATCCTATTTTAGCATGTAAAGTCTCAAAGAATACATTCGAGTTTTGCATCATTGACTCATGAGGAACAATGTTATAAACAGGGAGTCAAGAATAATTCTGAGTTTTGCATCATTTCCTTTACATCATCAAAGCAATGAATGTTGCTATGAATTATTGCCCTCAGAAATTCATCATCACAGGGGGTCCAGAATAATTCTGAGTTTTGCATCATTTCCTTTACATCATCAAAGCAATGAACGTTGCTATGAATTATTGCCCTCAGAAATTCATCATCACAGGGGGTCCAAAGATAATCATCAAAAGAAAAGTCACCTTTCAATGAATCAATATGGGTGCACATGTTGCTATGACTTAATGCCCTCAAAAATTCATCATCACAGGGTCCAGCTTGGTGGATTTTAACTAAAGATCAAGTAAAGTATCATCACAAGGCAAAGATCCAAAGATAATCATCAAAAAAAGTCACCTTTCAATGAATCAATATGGGCTGCACATGTTGCTATGACTTAATGCCCTCAGAAATTCATCATCACAGGGTCCAGTTGGTGGATTTGAACTAAAGATCAAGTATAGTATCATCATAAGGCAAAGAATAGCACAATCATCAAGAACAGATCATCAAAAACAGATCAAGTGTGGTATCATCAAAAATGATCAAGTGCGGTATCATCAAAAGAATTCGGATCAAGTGCGGTATCATATTAACCCGAGTGAAGATTAGATATCACCTAATTAGGGAGCTTCAATACGTTGGGGCACCAAATGGCAAAAGCTTCCCACCAAATTTTATCTTCTCTCTCGGTCCACTTGCAACGCACAGGAACATTATTGCATAGTGGTGAGAAAGAAATTTCAGGTACATGTAGCTTCAACATGCACGGGCACCAAATGGCAAAAAGTTTGTTCCGAAAATGATTTTCACAAATACTGACCTCGAACCCACAAAGAAATGATTCAGAATCATCCCAGAACGACGAATTGAACAACGGTATCGATTCAAAGTGAGTCGCCGTGGGGATAGATCCAAAGCTCGAGGCGAAAGGACTAGATTCGCAGTTACACAACGGTGAAAGGTCGGATTCATTAACGTGAAGCAGCGAATCAGTCGTTTCGCTTGATGGCGGCGGCGATAATGGTAGGGTTTCCATGGGCAGAAGAACTGAGCTTTTAATGGATAGGGGGTTATTCTTATCGGATGCCCAGATGGATGTTTTAATGGATAGGGGGTTGGACCGGTTGGTGGGTAGGTTGGTGTTTTAATTGGGTGTTTTAATTGGGTAGGTTGGTGTTTTAATTGGGTAGGTAGTAGATGAGTTAATATTATTGGATGAGTGTGATTAATTTAGTGTTAATTAGGTTTATTAGTAATAATTGGACTATTTTAATTAATTATTTAATTGAATAAGTTGGTTAATTTAGTTACCAAAAATAGAAAGTATGAAGTGGGACACATTTTTGTGGACGGCTTAAAATGGCAAAACGGGACACATTTTCGTGGACGGAGGGAGTATTATATTATCAATTTTGAGCGGCTATAAAAATATGCGCAACAACCATAACAAAAAACATAAACAGCATAGAATTCTGCATTTCCTAAATCGGTACAAATGCTAATGTTTTGGTCTGTGTATGTTCCATAATATGTTTGTAAACCCAAGAGTAAGATTTACAATAGGTCCTTATAGTTACAATGGGAAGATTTCTCTACCAGTTTAATCAACTCTGTTTGTTAGAACAACTTTCATTGAGTCTCTGCACTTATCCCCTTTTCGTTTTCTAAACTTTGTTTTGATAAAATAGGATTTGGCTCAGGATTGCCCTTTTTCTTAATTCCGGGGTTTCTCTGTATTTGAAAGTTATCACTTAGCAAGTTTCCATACCAAGGCTCAATTCCATTAAGTCCGTAGCGTCTACCGATTTCGGAGGGTCCAAATTGACACGTATCCACGCGAATTCACATATGTTTTATATATATATATATATATATATATATATATATATATATATATATATATATATATATATATATATAGGAGTTGGTTACCGTGAGAAGACATTTTTTCGTGAGACTCTGCGAAATGTTACGAAAGTTGCACAAAATGTATAATTGTTTGGCACAAAATCAATAATGTTGTTGTACAACATTGTGGAACAACTTTATACATTCTGTGCAATATTATCATAGTGTAACAACTGGATACATTTTGTGCACAAGTGAATACACTGTGTGCAATAATATTCATGTATAAATAAATCAATGCACAAACAGTTAAAACATTTTGCACAATCAAAAGTAGATATGGATCATTGATCTATAATAATCAGGAGCCCAAATTCATTCTCATTTCTCATGAAATATGGGCGTCTCACATGAACTTACCTCTCTCTCTCTCTCTCTCTCTATATATATATATATATATATATATATATATATATATATATATATATATATTCAGAACTCTTTTAAGTGCGAGAACTCCTCTAAACCAATGAGATTTTTTTAAATATTAAAAAATATTATTAATTCAAAAGGATATTATAGTAAAATACAATTTTTATTACGGGAGATAACCCCTACTATAATAGCCTCTACTGATGATAACCCCTACTGTATATATAACTCCTACTATATAGTAGGGGTTATGATAAGTAGGGGTTGTATGCATTGACATGATGTACATTATGTATAATTAGGAGTACAAAAGGTGGTTCTCGCAGTTCTCGCACTTAACAATTCTTGCACATGATGTATATATATGTATGCATTGGTTCAAATGAGAACCAATCCTTAAAATGGGAACGTGAGTCCGTGCATATTTACTACAGAGTCACTGCACACATAGTATGTCGTACTGCATATTCATCTTTTCTCCCAATGGACAATGAATTCGTACTAAATGCGTGCATAATGGCCAGTCTTTCCGCAGACGTGGCATGCTCCGGACCTCTTAGGCTTTGAGATAAGGTTCTTTTGTTGTTGATTACTAGGCTTCTTGAAGTTAGGTTTCTTGGGCCCAAAGTTCTTTCGGCTTTGTCCCCCAGATTTGCCCTTATTTCCAGAACCCCCAGCTGACACGTGATGCACACTCGATCCAACTTTACCACGCTTGTCCCTGTTGCGAGTCATCTCCTCAATGCGGAGGTGCTTCAACAGATCATCCAAGGAGTAGTCCTCGGATTTATGCATCATCCTCTTAGAGAAGTCTTTCCATGAGGGTGGCAGTTTTGAGATAATCACACCAACCTGGAAGAGTTCCGGCAGAGGGATGGAAAGCGAGTTCAATTTGTTGACCATAACTTGGAGTTCATGCGCTTGCTCCATAATGGGTTTGTCATCAACCATTTGAAATTCTACATACTTGGACACAAGGTACTTGTTAGTACCTTCCTTATGTGCCTTGTACTTGAGTTCCAAGGCTTTCCAAAGCTCTCGTGGATCCGTGACCGACGCGTACAGATCATAGAGGCGATCAGACAAGGAATTCTTGATGTGGCCAACACACAGTTCCTCAGACCCTCTACGCATAGCCCTTAGCTTTTCCAGATCTGAAATCTCTTTTGGATCCACAGCCTTTCCCGCTTCGGGAATTGGATCAGTGGGAATTGGTGCAAATTCTGGGTCGAAGACATAGCCATGTTTCAGCACAACAAGCATGAACTTGACCTTATCAACCCAGCAGGTGTAGTTCTGTCCATCGAATCGGTCAAGCCGGGCATGTTGGGTACCAAATAGGATATTTGCGCCGTTTTATGCGGAAGCGAAAATAAATTGCGGAAAATAAATCACACAAGGATTTATAGAGGTTCGGCTGTTAACGAAGCCTACGTCCTCTCTCGATGTATCTTTTTCCTTAGGCTTAAGATCAAAACCTCTACGCCTCTCTTCTATCGGTCGAGGGATTACCGTTACAAGCTCGTCTTCTATCGGTCCGAGTAAAACCGTTTTTCCTTTTCTATTGGATAAGGAATCAACCACTCTAGCTTTCTATGGGTACTAGATAAACCTCACTTAGATATCGATTGCGATTCTAACAATGCCGGATACTTGATCCTAATAACACTGAATCCAATCGTATCTTTTCTTTTACCTCTCGTGTATAATGTTGAATGTATAAACACTCAAACTAACAATATAGGCTCAATATTACAACAACAATGTAAGTGTATGATTCTCAGATGTATATCTCGTTTGCTTGAAGTTGTTGTACTCAAACAACACCATAGGAATGGTATTTATAGGCATTTCCCACAAACTAGCCGTTGCGGGCTGTTTTGACTTGCTAGCGTGCGCTAGCCTTCTTTTGTAGCGTGCGCTAGGTCTTTCCAGTTTCAGTCCAGTAGCTTCGTTTCTTCTTTAGCGTACGTTATACCTCCTGCCTTACGTACGTTATTTCACTTACTTAGCGTACGTTAACCATGATTGAGTAGCGTGCGTTAACGTAATATATCCGTTGAGTTTACTTGTCAAACTATCTGTTTGATGCTTGACTTTCCGCCGAATCTTTCCAACGTTCGGATTGACTAGATTCAAACAACTTAGCGTGCGCTATTCATTCTTTGTAGCGTGCGCTAATGCTGACTTCATTGCATACGTCATTACGTGTTTGAATATCTTCTACAATGAACATCGCTCGATAGCGTGCGTTAATAATAGAGGGTAGCGTGCGCTAATAATAGAGTGTAGCGTGCGCTATCCATCCGCCGACTTCACCGCAGCCTTACTTGATACTAGCCGGAATGCGGTGACTCCTCGTTAGCGTGCGCTAACATATGTCCCTTAGCGTGCGCTAATGCACCAGATTGCAATTTTTGCGTCTTCGTCGCCTGCTTTGTTTCGCCTCGATGTTGTTTTGTAGTTTAGCAACTTTAATCATCAAAACACAAATTAAATAATGTGTGGAATAAATATTCCAACAATCTCCCCTTTTGATGATTACAAAACAACCCTTGAATTGGGTAGTACGTAAAAATAATATATGTATATTTATACGAATCAAAGTTTTCGGCTTTGATCGCTTGCTAGTTTCTCCAATTCTTTTCTTTTTCTTCTTTTTCGACTTCTTCATTTTTCAACTCCGCTGCTTTTCGCTTTTTCAATTTTTTCAACTCCCCTATTTGTATGCTTTTCTTTTATTTTCGACTTCTTCGATTTTTCTCATTTTTATCTCCTCTTCATCTCCTTCTCATTTTTATCATTTTTATCTCAATTCATATCTTTCTCCCTTTTTGTTTTCATCAAAAAGTAAAAAAATATAAAGGATACCAAATGAAATATAAATATGCATGATACCAATTTATGCATTAATAAGGGTATAAACTCCCCCGAAAATATTATTTCCTTCTCCCCCTTTGTAAAATATCATTTGTCAAAATTTATTTTTGGGGATCCAACCGATAGTTGGTTTTTCTTTTGAAACATAGACGATGTTTGAAACGCTTTGTTCCTTTAGGAACCCAAATCTTTTAATTTTTATCGTCCGTCTTGGGCTTTTGCAATTTGAAATGTGATGCCCAATTTTCAAACATTTTTCACATCGGGTATTTTGAAATTGACGATTCATTTTTCGAACGTGATTTGAATCCTAACCCCTCTTTATTTAGCGTATATTTTTGAACACATAACATTTGTTCAAATTTATCGTTGCCGCACGAGAATTTCTTTGTCAAAATTTTTAGTTCATCTTGAACTTTTAAAAGATCATTTTTTAAAATATTTTCATTTTCAAGGCATTTCGAATGATCAATTTCGACAAATTTCCCTTTTCAAGTATTTTGGAATTTTCAATTTCCAAAGTTTTATATTTAGACTTGAGGGACTTAATTTCATTTAAAGCATTTTGATAGTCCGTATGTAGTAACTCGAATGCTTCAAAAAGTTCGTCCGTAGGAATTACTTACTTGGCTTTCGACGCCGCTATCGCCGAATGAACTCCGCCATGAGCGCGAGATTATTTTGTTCAAGAAAATCTTCATCGGATCTTCGCCGCTCCATGTTGCGATTAGAACCTCCTTTTGCTTTACTCGACGCTTCTTAGCAAAGTGGCACGGTTTACCACATAATCGACAAGTGTTGTCGAATTTCTTAGGTTCGCCCGCTTGAATGTCCTTCTTTCTCGGTTTAATAAGTGTTGGAACTTATTAATATTTTTGGCATAATATGCCATTTCTTCGTCACTTTCGTCCACCGGGGTTTCTTCTTTCTTCTTCGATATTTTAGCCTTGAAGGCTATCGACCTCTCCTTCGGTTTCGGTTTGGCATTCCGAGATTTTAGAACAATCTCGTAGTTGATAAGAGAACCAACGAGAGCACTAAAATCGAGAGTATTTAAATCTTTGGATTCCATTATTGCCGTAACTGCACTGGCCCCATTCTCGAGGTAGTGATCGGAGAATTTTCTTTACTTTCTCACTACTCGAAAGTGGTTTTCCGAAACATGCTAATCCATTAGTAATGACCGAGAATCGGTCGAGCATAATCGAGATGGATTCGTCGTCCTTCATTTGGAATAATTCATAATCGTGAAGGAGCATGTTTATCTTCGTCTCCTTGACTTGAGACGTACCTTCGTGTGTTACCTCAAGCATTTTCCAGATTTCTTTGGCACTATCGCACGATGATATCCGGTTGTGTTCTTCCGGATTTAAAGCACAATAAAGAAGTTGAGTTGCCTTACAATTGAAATGGTCGTTTTTCCAATCGGAGTCGTCATATTCTTCAAAATTTTTGCCGCACTTGGAATTCATTAGGATTTTTGGACCAAGACAAATCACTTTCCAAAGTTCGATGTCGTAAGCTCGAATGAATATTGACATCTTCTTCTTCCAAGTCATGAAGTTCGCGCCATCAAAAAATGGTGGTCGGTTGAGAGCAAGGCCTTCGGCTGGAGAGATTTGAAGCGCCATTTTGGATCTTCTCCTCTGATGTTAAGCCGCGTATTGGAGAACCTGCTCCGATACCAATTGTTGGGTACCGATTCGGATATTTGCGCCGTTTTATGCGGAAGCGAAACTAAATTGCGGAAAATAAATCACACAAGGATTTATAGAGGTTCGGCTGTTAACGAAGCCTACGTCCTCTCTCGATGTATCTTTTTCCTTAGGCTTAAGATCAAAATGTAATATCCGCATTTTTCTTTCCCTTGTAATTGTATTTCCGGTGTAATTCTCGATTTTAGTGACCCTCGAGTATCCTTTAGTGTAACTTTTCCGTTATCTTTTGATCTGATTCTCGTAATTGTTGTGCGGAACCGCCGTTTCGGGGTTGCCGTGGATTCATTCTATACTATGATGCGTTTTGAGGTGTTCCGTTTGACGTTTCGTTCATAATTCGGTATTTTGGGTCGTTTATATTCCGTATCTAGCGCACGCTAAATTTCCTGTATAGCGCACGCTAGAAATCCATTAGTAGCGCACGCTACGTTTAATTCGTAGCGCACGCTAACGATTTAGCCCTGGGAGTGGCAGTTCAGCCTCCCTCCGACTATCGGATTAGCGCACGCTATCTCGTCTAGCGCATGCTAATGTCGGGAGACTAGCGCACGTTAATTTGTTCAGTAGCGCGCGCTAGTGTGACTGTCCAGTACTGGGCAGTTTACTACTGAACTCAATCAGATGCTAGTTAGCGCACGCTATGCTGGTATGGTAGCGCACGCTAACGGGTCAGGTGAGGTTTGGGCATTGCCATCGACTCGGCCGATGTTCGTAGCGCACGCTATTGGTCGATAGCGCGCTACCGAGAGGTTATTAGCGCACGCTACGCATGTATGGTAGCGCACGCTAACGGCCAAAACCTCGCTTCGGATCGACGCTAACAGAGGGTTTGTAACCCTATCCCGTTAGCGCACGCTAACCTTGAGGTCTTAGCGCAGTGCTAACACTCCTCGGCTATATAAACCAGGAGTTGACCGAGATAATCACAAAATCTCATTTCTTCCTCTTCCGCGCCGAGCGACTCCAGAGACGATTTGAGGCGATTTTCTTCTTCCAATCACTTCGATATCCTTGTGCTTGAGTTCTTGGTGTAAGACTAACATCATCCACTTGTGTTTCTCATCCTAAATCCAAGGTAATCTCTTAGAACCCTACTTTTGGATAATTTGGGGTTTTGGGATTTTCTTTCGATCCGCTCCGCTTCGTTGATGGATTCATGATGAATATTATTAATCTTGTTGGTATTCTTAGTTTCCCTACGATTCATGGTATATTTCGTGATTTTTACGGAATCGAGAGGGTTTGGTTGTGGTCCGCCCTCGTTGTTGTTTATATACGAATATACATGAATCGTAGGCGGGTTTCGGGTGTATTCCATTTCCATAATCGTCTAGAGTTGGTTGTGATTGTGTTATTCGAATCGTTAGGTTCATTTCCGCGGCCTTTGCGGTCGTGTTCAACTCTTCCGTTCCGTTCGTGTCATCGTCTAATTAATCGAGGCAAGTATCCTTATGAACTTACAATATTAACATAGTAGTTTTGTATGAGGAATTGTGTGTGTGTATGCTCACTGCGGGTTAGACTCGACGGGGTCTCGGTAGGGTTCCACGAAGCTGTGGGACCGCGAGCTTGCTTTTAACCACTGTGGGTTAGATCCGACGGGGTCTCGGCAGGGATCCACGAAGCTGTGGGTCCGCGGTTAATTGTGGTGCATTTTACAAATGTGGTTTTGATTATTGGCATTTCCGGAAATGAGTGTTTTGGAAACTATGATTTCTTGATGGCATGCATTACTATATGTATAAGATGTAAATTGTTCATTTGGTTACTTGTACTAGCGTAATTGCTAACCCCTCTGGGGACCCGTTTCGGGGAAATTCGTTTTATGAATTTCAGGTCAGGTTCATCGAGACGAGCGGGCGCTGGACCAGTACACGGATGATGGCCGTGCGTGATGATTGTGCATAAGTGACGTCTTAATGTCTTTTTATCTTTTCATCATTTGTGGCTTTTGAACTAATAGTTGTACTCGAGTACTTAAGAGTTCTTGTCCGTCCGGATTGTATTGTTGCCTATATGTTTGTGTTGATTGATGATGTTATGGTTGACCGGTAAACCGGGTGGATTATTCTGCTTAAGGCCTTTATGACATGGTTTTGGTTTGTCGTTTATGTGAGTTGATGAGTATGATGTCGTTTCACTGTGGGTCCCATATAGGGATTCACTACTGTAATATACCTCGAATATCTTGAGGGTGTTACGTAAAATGGTATCGAGCGCTGTGTTTATGGATACCAGGCTTGTCGGTTTATCGGGTCTTGTGGTGTTTTGTTTTGCACATCATCGTCACGCCGCCATGATTCCAGATTTACCAAAGGTCCGTAAGTTTTCCTCCCTCTGCTCATTATTTCCTTGTATCGTACCTTTGATTCTCGACTTGTGATTGTTCTTTTCTTGACCGATCCTCGTATGGCTTTTGCTACTTATTTAACTCCGATGGATGCCGAAGAGGTCGTGGTCGCGGCCGTGGTCGTGGACGCGCCGGGACGTGGGGCAATGGCGGGGCGGCCACGTCACGATCTTCGAGCCGGCAAGACGGCGACCGCCATAGCCATGCTTCTTCTCAGAGCGTGCCGATCTTGGTATTGCGGCCGTTATGCAATGATGGTGAACCAAATGGCGTAATAGCTTAGCGGTTCGAACCCGGATCGTGCCCATGCTAATCGGGCGAGCGACCGATGGCTCCAAGATGTCATCAAGATGCATCCTCCTCGCCGGGAGCTTCGGACCCGATTGGGCCGAAGGGTGGATCAAGGAGATATCTAAGGTCTTCGTTGCCACTAATCGCCCGAGGAACGTAGAGTCCCTATTGCTCAATACTTTCTCACGGGGACGCTACGGATTGGTGGGAGGCCGTTGGGCCCAAAGACCATCTGCCGTGGCCGAGTTTCAAGAGTTGATGGAGGTGAATATTGCCGTGGCCGGGCCGACATGTGCCTGCACATGCTTTTTATGATGCTCAACCACGGGATATCCCCGTAGCTCAAGCTATTGCTGATTTTAACAAAGAGTCAAGGGTTATGTGAAGACCCAAGTTGTCGAGGAGAGTGACAAGATTTTCCATTTCTCCAAAGCGGATGAAGTTGCCGATTCGGGACTATATGTCGGGGCTCGTATGCACTACATTGAAGGATTATCGAGTAGGGCCCTTGCTTATGATATGTCCGTGACGGCGAGTGAGGCGGCCCGCGAGAGTAAGAAGCGTAAGTCCGCTGAACTTTTCGGCCACAAAGTGGGGTCAGCAGAATTTGACCGCTAACTTTTCCGCCGGTGGTGGCCCATCTCGATCTACTGGGTTTCCTGCAGGCCGCCAAAGTGCCCCTTCTCGAGAGGTGAAATGCTTCAACCGTGGGCTACAGGCCACATCGCCGTGTTTGTCCGAACCCTTTGCCGACGTGTAATCGGGCAGGCTACCGGGTCACAAAGCCGTCAGGCCGAGAGGGAGAAAATCCTTGGTGCCCGGCTTCCATTCCAGCGCCTAGGGAACCAAGTGTGAATCGTGGATCGCTTGCTCCTCAATCTCCGCCGAGTGCTAGTCGGGGAGAGGTCGGGTCAGCCCTCTAAGGGGGAGCTTCCAGGTCGCTCGGCCCACCCGCGTGTCTATGAGATGCGGAGAGCCGATGATCCAAATGGGCTACCGTGGCGACAGTACCGTTTATATTCTTTCTCATCCCGCGGTGTGCTTTTCGATTCCGGTGCTACGCATTCGTTCATATCTCCGGATTGTGTGCGCCGTTTGAGTCTCGACCGCTTGACGCCTTGTGAGCCCTTCATCGTTAAGCTTCCTAGCGGCGATAGGATCGTTGGTGATCAGGAGGTTCGAGACTGCTCTGTACTTATTTGTGAGAGGACTTGGCCCTCTAATCTTATTGTTGTGAGTATCGAGGGTGAGGATTTAATTCTTGGTGATGATTGGCTCGAGCGGCATGGTGCGATCATGAACTACCGCACGAGAATCATCACTATGTTAGCCGAGGACTAAGATCAGCACTCTTTTCATGGGCGAAAGAGAGGAAACCAGAAATTCGTTATAAATTCCATGAAGGCGATGAGTCACATACTAAAGGGTTGTACTGGTTATTTGTGATATGCATTGAAGAAGGAGGATGTTTGAGTCGAGCTGCCGATTCCGGTCGTTAATGAGTTTCTGATGTATTTCCCGACGAGTTACCGGGATTGCCACCGGATCGTGAGGTTGAGTTTGCTATAGAGTTAGAGCCGGCGCGGCTCCTATTTCAAGGCGCCCTATCGCATGGCACCTTCAGAGATGTCCGAGTTGAAGAAGCAGTTGAGTGAGCTTCTTGAGTCGGGTATGTTCGACCGAGCGCCTCGCCTTGGGGCGCACCGGTCTGTTTGTGCGGAAGAAGGATGGTTCACTACGTTTGTGTATCGACTATCGCGAACTAAACAAGGTGACCATCAAGAACAAGTATCTTTGCCGAGAATTGATGACTTGTTCGATCATTGTGCAGGAGTCTGGTATTCTCGAAAATTGATTTGAAATCGGATACTATCACCCGGGTGAGAGAGTCCGATGTGCCAAAACAAATTTTCTGGACGAGGTACGGACACTATGAGTTCGTAGTCATGCCTTTCGGTTAACTAATGCTGGCGGTGTTCATGCAATTGATGAACAAAGTTTTTATCGAGTATCCGGACAAGTGCGTCGTCGTCTTTATTGTGATATTCTTATTTATTCGAGGAATGAGGAAGAGCATGCCCATCATTTGCGGATAGTATTAGACATTTTAAGAACCGAGCAACTCTATGCAAAGTTCTCGAAATGCGAGTTCGGGCCAAGGAAGTGATGTTTTTAGGTCACGTGATTTCACTGAGGGGTTCGTGTGGATCCGCAGAAGATTGAGGCCGTATTGATTGGGCACCGCCAAGAATGTGAAGGAGCTCCGTAGTTTCTGGTTTAGTGGCTACTACCGTAGGTTCGCGAGGGTTTCTCAAAACTTGCTCGCCACTCATGCGCTTGCTCCAGAAATCCGAGAAGTTCGTCTGAATGACGAGAGGCGCCGAGTTTCGAGGAGTCAAGAAGCGTTTGACTTCATTAGCTTTGGCGTTGCCATGTGGCAACGAGGGTTTTGCCGTTTATAGCGATGCTTCGGTCGTGGTCTTGGGTGCGTATTGATGCAAAGACGGCAAGACCATTGCCTATGCCGAGACAATTGAGGCCGTATGAGCCGAACTACCCTACTCATGATTTGGAGTTAGCGGCAATGCTTTTGCGCTCAAGATTTGGCGTCACTACCTTTTCGGCTCTACATGTCGATTTTTACCGATCACAAAAGTCCGAAATACATATTTACTCACGAGAGTTGAATATGAGGCAGAGGAGGTGGTTAGAGTTGATTAAGGATTTTGACCAAATCCTTTATCATCCGGTAAGGCGAACGTCGTGGCCGACGCCTTGAGTCTAAAACCGCCATGCGTTGCGAACGCTTGAGATCCTTACGCCTCGCCCCGAGCTTCGGAGGGCCTTGATCGAGTTAGATGTTGAGGTCTCGTTGCCGGGAGCCGTCTGGCAACTTTGTGCTTTAGAGATTTCGTCATCCTTGATCGACGAAATTAAGTCAAGCAATCAGAGGATCGATGATTACTCAAATCCGAGAGAACGTTCTTAAGGGAAAGTCTCCGGGTTTGTGATTCACGAGGATGGTATTTTGAGATTCAGTCGGCCAGTGTGCCGAACGACTCGAGTTGAGGCAGAGTATTTTACGAGGCCCATGCTACACCTTATTCCGTCCATCCCGGTTCGAGTAAGATGTACAAGGACCCGAGAAGAAATTTCTCGTGGAATGATATGAAGGATGAGGTCGCACAGTTTGTAGCGAGATGTTTGACTTGTCAATGTGTCAAAATCGAGCATCGCCGATCACTGGTTATTCTGATCACTTCGCTCCTAATGGAAATGGGAAGATATATCGATGGACTTCGTCACGAGTTTGCCGAGATCGAGGTCGGGCATGAATATGGTATGGGTGATTGTTGATCGTCGACCAAGTCGGCACATTTTCCGGGCATCAAGGACACTTGGGGCCCGAGAAGTCAGCTCGTGTGTTTATCGCTAGATTGTGAGACTTCACGGTACTCAAGTCTATTGTTTCGGATCGTGATGGTCGCTTCGTATCGCACTTCGGAAGGCGGTGCATAAAGCGTTGGGTACCGGTTGCATTTGAGTACCTCTTTTCATCCCGGTCGGATGGACAATCTAACGCACTATCCAGACGCTCGAGGACTTGTTGCGTGCTCGTGCTCTCGATCGAGTAGTGACTGGGAGGAACATTTGCCGCCGATCGAATTCACGACAACAACGGTTGGCACGCGTCGATTCGGATGGCACCGTATGAGGCACTTTATGGACGGCGATGTCGATCACCGATTTGTTGGAATGAGGCGTCCGATTTGGTCGGGACCGAGCCGATGTCGCTTTTAGAGACAAGGCGGAAGATAGAAGTAATTCGGGAACGGATGTTGATCGCCTGAGTCGGCTGTAAGTCGTATGCCGACGTCCGTCGCCGACCTTTGGAATTCGAGGTGGGAGATCACGTTTTGCTAAAGGTGTCGCCGACGAAGGGAGTTTTTCATTTCGGGAAGAAAGGGAAGTTGAGTCCGAGATTTATCGGCCCCTTTGAGATCCTCGAGCGAGTAGGTGGGTTGGCATACCGTTTGGCGTTACCTCCGGCCTTGAGTCATGTTCATAGCGTTTTTCATGTTTCCCAGTTGAGGAAATATGTCCCAGATCCTAGTCACATCATCGATTATGGTGAGATTGATGTCGCCGAGGATGTTACTTTTGTAGAGCGCCCTTTGAAGATTTTGGAGCATCGTGAGAAACGATTGAGGCATAAGACCATACCTTTGGTCAAGGTGCAGTGGTCGAGACACGGTGTCGAGGAGGCAACTTGGGAAACCGAGGATAGCATGCGTGCTAGGTACCCCGAGTTGTTTGTTCCTTAAGTTTCGGGACGAAACTTATTTTTAGAGGGGTAGAATGTAATATCCGCATTTTTCTTTCCCTTGTAATTGTATTTCCGGTGTAATTCTCGATTTTAGTGACCCTCGAGTATCCTTCAGTGTAACTTTTCCGTTATCTTTTGATCTGATTCTCGTAATTGTTGTGCGGAACCGCCGTTTCGGGGTTGCCGTGGATTCATTCTATGCTATGGTGCGTTTTGAGGTGTTCTGTTTGACGTTTCGTTCATAATTCGGTATTTTGGGTCGTTTATATTCCGTATCTAGCGCACGCTAAATTTCCTGTATAGCGCACGCTAGAAATCCATTAGTAGCGCACGCTACGTTTAATTCGTAGCGCACGCTAACGATTTAGCCCTGGGAGTGGCAGTTCAGCTCCCAGCCCTCTGGACTATCGGATTAGCGCACGCTATCTCGTCTAGCGCACGCTAATGTCGGGAGACTAGCGCACGTTAATTTGTTCGTAGCGCGCGCTAGTGTGACTATCCAAGATCGGGCGCTTTACTACCAACTCAATCGATGCTAGTTAGCGCACGCTACGCCGGTATGGTAGCGCACGCTAACGGGTCGTGAGGTTTGGGGCGGTTACCGGACTCGGCCGATGTTCGTAGCGCACGCTATTGGTCGATAAGCGCGCTACCGAGAGGTTATTAGCGCACGCCACGCATGTATGGTAGCGCACGCTAACGCCAAAACTCGCTTCGGATCGACGCTAACAGAGGGTTTGTAACCTATCCCGTTAGCGCACGCTAACCTTGAGGTCTTAGCGCAGTGCTAACACTCCTCGGCTATATAAACCAGGAGTTGACCGAGATAATCACAATATCTCATTTCTTCCTCTTCCGCGCCGAGCGACTCCGAGACGATTTGAGGCGATTTTCTTCTTCCAATCACTTCAAAGATCCTTGTGCTTGAGTTCTTGGTGTAAGACTAACATCATCCACTTGTGTTTCTCATCCTAAATCCAAGGTAATCTCTTAGAACCCTACTTTTGGATAATTTGGGGGTTTTGGGATTTTCTTCCGATCCGTTCCGTTTCGTTGATGGATTCATGATGAATATTATTAATCTTGTTGGTATTCTTAGTTTCCCTACGGATTCATGGTATATTTCGTGATTTTTACGGAATTGAGAGGGTTTGGTTGTGGTCCGCCCTCGTTGTTGTTTATATACGAATATACATGAATCGTAGGCGGGTTTCGGGTGTATTCCATTTCCATAATCGTCTAGAGTTGGTTGTGATTGTGTTATTCGAATCGTTAGGTTCATTTCCGCCGGTTCCTTGCGGTCGTGTTCAACTCTTCCGTTCCGTTCGTGTCATCGTCTAATTAATCGAGGCAAGTATCCTTATGAACTTACAATCTTAACATAGTAGTTTTGTATGAGGAATTGTGTGTGTGTGTATGCTCACTGCGGGTTAGACTCGACGGGGTCTCGGTAGGGTTCCACGAAGCTGTGGGACCGCGAGCTTGCTTTTAACCACTGTGGGTTAGATCCGACGGGGTCTCGGCAGGGATCCACGAAGCTGTGGGTCCGCGGTTAATTGTGGTGCATTTTACAAATGTGGTTTTGATTATTGGCATTTCCGGAAATGAGTGTTTTGGAAACTATGATTTCTTGATGGCATGCATTACTATATGTATAAGATGTAAATTGTTCATTTGGTTACTTGTACTAGCGTAATTGCTAACCCCTCTGGGGACCCGTTTCGGGGAAATTCGTTTTATGAATTTCAGGTCAGGTTCATCGAGACGAATGGCTTGGACCAGTACACGGATGATGGCCGTGCGTGATGATTGTGCATAAGTGACGTCTTAATGTCTTTTTATCTTTTCATCATTTGTGGCTTTTGAACTAATAGTTGTACTCGAGTACTTAAGAGTTCTTGTCCGTCCGGATTGTATTGTTGCCTATATGTTTGTGTTGATTGATGATGTTATGGTTGACCGGTAAACCGGGTGGATTATTCTGTTTTGCGTCTTTATGACATGGTTTTGGTTTGTCGTTTATGTGAGTTGATGAGTATGATGCTGTTCAGCCTGGTGGGTCCCATATAGGGATTCACGGCGCTGTAATATACCTCGAATATCTTGAGGGTGTTACACAAAACCTCTACGCCTCTCTTCTATCGGTCGAGGGATTACTGTTACAAGCTCGTCTTCTATCGGTCCGAGTAAAACCGTTTTTCCTTTTCTATTGGATAAGGAATCAACCACTCTAGCTTTCTATGGGTACTAGATAAACCTCACTTAGATATCGATTGCGATTCTAACAATGACGGATACTTGATCCTAATAACATCGAATCCAATCGTATCTTTTCTTTTACCTCTCGTGTATAATGTTGAATGTATAAACACTCAAACTAACAATATAGGCTCAATATTACAACAATAATGTGTAAGTATATGATTCTCAGATGTATATCTCGTTTGCTTGAAGTTGTTGTACTCAAACAATACCATAGGAATGGTATTTATAGGCATTTCCCACAAACTAGCCGTTGCTGGCTGTTTTGACTTGCTAGCGTGCGCTAGCCTTCTTTTGTAGCGTGCGCTAGGTCTTTCCAGTTTCAGTCCAGTAGCTTCGTTTCTTCTTTATCGTACGTTATACCTCCTGCCTTACGTACGTTATTTCACTTACTTAGCGTACGTTAACCATGATTAAGTAGCGTGCGTTAACGTAATATATCCGTTGAGTTTACTTGTCAAACGATCCGTTTGATGCTTGACTTTCCATCGAATCTTTCCAACGTTCGGATTGACTAGATTCAAACAACTTAGCGTGCGCTATTCATTCTTTGTAGCGTGCGCTAATGCTGACTTCATTGCATACGTCATTCTGTGTTTGAATATCTTCTACAACAGTAACATGGCTCGATAGCGTGCGTTAATAATAGAGGGTAGCGTGCGCTAATAATAGAGTGTAGCGTGCGCTATCCATCTGCTGACTTCACTGCAGCTTACTTCGATACTAGGCTGGAATGCAGCTGACTCCTCGTTAGCGTGCGCTAACATATGTCCCTTAGCGTGCGCTAATGCAGTCCAGATTGCAATTTTTTGCGTCTTCGTCTGCTTCGCCGTTTTGCTTCGCCTCGATGTTGTTTTGTAGTTTAGCAACTTTAATCATCAAAACACAAATTAAATAATGTGTGGAATAAATATTCCAACAGGGCAAACTCTTGGTTCATTAGACGGAAATTTGCAGATGAGATTTCAGTGTTCATTTGACTGTTTCTGTTAAACACGATTTAATAAATAAAAACCTTTAAGAATGTTGAATAATTTGACTAGATGGACACACAATACGGTAATTAGTATTGAGAACTAATAACAAATTATATAATTATTAAAAGTAAACAATATGGAAGATAGAAAATAGAATAGTCTCAAATACTAAACAATTTTGTTATTATTATATTACCGAGTTTGTCAACCAAAACCGGAATGATCCTTCACGATTAGATCCGATTGTAAGAAAGGGGGAGAGAAGCAGACTGTCCGGTTGAGAGACGAAATTGAATGCACAACAAATATGTAAAAAACCAACCTGTTTCTTGGATCTCTTAGTTGAAGAAAACTGCACGGAGAAACTCCTGTCCTTAAAGGTTTTTACGCGCTTCAACGGCTGTAAGCTTCAGCGTAGAACCTCAGGATTTGATGCAGCTTTATCGTCATTCCAACAACAATGGAAGGAGCGATAAATGCAAAGGCGACTACTTGGAAACTCAAAGAAAGGAAAACGAGAGAGAGGAGGCTGCAAATTTCGGATGGTGAATACGGCTCCTATAGAGCTGTATTTATAGTTGTAGAACCCTAGGAAAGCACCAAAAAATGGCTAGTTTTTTTTTCAAGCGGCTAGGGTTTTTAGGCCCAACTTGTCCACCAAGCAAACTCAGTTCAGGAACCTTACAGATCCGTGTCCCATTCGGGTCAGTCCAACCCGACTGAACCCGATCTCTGTTAAAATTAAAGGCTCCTCAGCTCCTCATGATCGATGCGGCGTGCGAAGTGCAAAGTGTGCCCTACAACGCGCCACTTCACGAACCTCGCATCTCGCGTCCACGGCCCGGCTCGGTGCGCGTGTGGGCTTGGCCCATCTCTAGTCTACTAAGGCCTTTGAGAGCCTAACTAGACAACAAACCTTATGAACTACCTTTTGTTTCTTATTTCTTCCAATGTGGGACAAATAAAACATGCCAAACTCCATTTAGCATAAATATTTCCAACAATCCCCCAAAAGGTTGGCAAGTTTCCTTTCACTCAGACAAATGATGTCACTTTGGTGTCACGAAGATTAAACCCGAGCATTATGAGAATAAACAAGAAGAGACCGATTCAATGGTATCCTTATAGGCTTAAACCAATAACCTTTTGACCTCTCCGGTTTACCCCCACACATCACATGTCAGCTTTGCATTCTCTCTGAGCGCTAATTTGGCCATGCGCTAAAATCCTTTTCATGACCCTCTAGAAGACAAACCACTAGTCTTCATTTGAGGTGGCACCACCTCTAGATCATATAGGCAAAGTTTTACAACATCTTTGTTGCATAGATGTCTCCATAATTTGTTAAGAGCCTCAACTCAACCTCGTTCTCGGCAACAACGTACTATCCTACCTCACATGGATCTATCATTATATGATAGTACCTTCTATCATTAGTGACTTTGTTATTACCCTTTAAACTTGAGAATTAGGAGCACTAATGTCAAGTTGGGTTTCCATTGTGGTTTTAGACCCATGACTCTCGCGGTAGATGTAACCAAATCTCTCTTCAGAAGTTTGGTAAACGGATCTGCCAAGTTCCTACTCGTCTTGACATAGACAACTTTGATGGTACCATTATCAATAAGATGTCTCACAAAATTGTGTCGTAGACCAATATGTCTAGACTTCCCATTATACACAGTATTGTATATTGCTGACAGTGTGGCCTCACTATCATAATACATGGGAATACACTGTTGGGATTCGGTGCCTAAAATGAAGGCCCAGCGGAAGCGGTAAAACGAAAATTAATTCGATCCGAATCCCTACGAGGATCGATCGAGCTACGTATATACGAATATATAAACGAAAAGCAAGAGTCGTAAGAAACTAACCCTCGAAGTCCGTTGATTAAATGGTAACCTTCTCTTGAGCTATTCCCCAAGCTCTTGAACGATCCAACGCCGAAAGTACCGCGTCTCTACTTGCCACGCGCCGGAGAAACGACCGGAACGACGATCACCTTGCTATCCTCCGAGGATACGGCTAGAGCTAAGTGATGAAGCTTCCAATATGAGATTATCACACTCTAAGTGTATAACTCACAACTCTCATTAATACTCTTGAATTTTCTCTAAGAAAACCAAGAGGAAAGTGAAGAAGAAGAAGACTATTTTGAGAAGAACTTTTCTCTCTCTTTAACTCTCTTACATCTCACGTATGAAATGCACAAATGAATACATGTGAGAGTTTTGGTCTTCTTCTCATTCTTTATACACATTATAACCACCAACAACTCATCTCACATGAGATGTCTTCCCCACAAGTCACTATCATCCATTATAAAATGGAAACCAAAGACCAAAGGGAAGGTTGGTGGAAGGGGGCGGCTATCAAGAAGAAATCGGACAAGTTCGGTTCGTTTCGGACTCTCGCGAGTCCAAACAGATAAACTCCGATTCCGTTCCGATGTATTTATATCGATCAATTAATCCAATTAATTAATCATATCAAATACATAATAACATAATTAATTTCTCCAAGAAATAATTATATCCATGAATTAAATTAATCACCCGGATATATTTAATTCATTAAGCCGTAAATCAATTTATCCGATAAATCGATTTAAATATCCAATGTCCCAAATTAGATATCCAATATCTAATATTCATAATGAGAGAATTAGCTTAATTCATTCCGTCGTCAATCCTAATGCGCGACTCGGTAGGTCCGTCTCGATCAAGAATGGGAGGAACTAAAGAGTAGTAGCACCACCTAGCCACTGGTGGCCTACACTGCACTTAACCGAGAACGAATGATTGGGATCATTCAAGAACCATTCTCACGTGAATACCAAGATACGTATAAACCCTTCTTTCAAATGTCCCGATCAAGTTATAGGGTCACGGTACCAAACCTTATCCGTACTTGACGCTATGCATGCGTTAATGCAAATCGAGATCATCGAGTCGTGGTATCTAATACAACTAGCTCCAATGCTTTGGCCAAAGACTTATGATCTCATCTCGCCAATAACCGCATAGGACATATAACCCGCTCACTAACGGGAGAAAGAATTCTATCTTGGTATTCGGTAGGACTGCTACTTGCCCGTTAAGATGCACGCCGAGGTTGACCCCGCCTTCCGTTTACGTGGTCGAACTACTCTAATGAAAATCTTGACGTCACAAGCACATCCCTACTAAATCCTCAAGTCGAAGGTTCACGAATACCTATCACAACCTTTCGATTCCGTCATTGATCGTCCCGGAGTGAAATCCATGTGACGAATCGAGGGTGAGTCGGTTCGAGTACACTAATCCAATTAGCATACCTATAACGTGTGCTCCCACTAACCATTAGTGTTCGGTGCACTCTCCATGTCAAAGAACACGTCATACAAGTCTTCACATAAACTTAACGCCTACCAAGTTTCATCGACTTGCGAACGATTAAGTATTTGAGCTATAACCTTTCCAAAGGCCGACCCCCTTATCCAATAAGGAGTGGAACGCTTTGCTCTCAAATACACGGACTAGTTTCTATATGTTTATTTACGAGTTAGGAATGCCAAGAACTACCAAGAATAAAGAAACATTCATTTGCCTTATATAAATGGTTTACATAATTACAAGTACAATGCCCTCTCTCAACAACCTCCGAGTGGCATTCGAGGGCATACTCCTAACAATCTCCCACTTGCACTCAATGCCACACACTATGGTATCTAATACCCATGTTCTCTAGATGACGCTCCAAGCTAGTCCGAGAAAGTGGCTTGTCACTGGATCGGCGACGTTGTCGGCCGAGTCTACTCGTGCGTACAATGTATCCCTTGCGAACAAATTCTCTTACGAGATGATACTTCCTCTCAATATGTTTGGTGTTGTGAAACCTCGGCTCCTTGGCTCGCGCTACTCTCCGTCGTTGTCGCAAAGATGGAATAGGCAACTCAAAGACATGGTATCATTTGAAGTTCTCCTAAACTTCTTAATCCGTAACCCTTCCTTGAAGCCTCCGAGGCCGCTTGATACTCACTGACAGTGGAATCGCTAGCCGCGCTTTGCTTGGCACTACGCCAAGATCTCGCTCCTCCATTAAGAGTAAATATGTAGCCGTAAGTGACATCGAGTCGCCCTTCGATCCTGGAAGTCCGAATCGCTGAATCCCACCACATCCAAATCTCCACCGCCATACATAAGAACCATATCTCTGCTCTTCTCAAGTACTTGAGAACGTTCTTTACTGCAGTCCAATGTTCCCTACCCGGGTTTGCTCGAAACCTACTCACCACGCTTACGGCATGCGCGATGTCGTCTTGTACACAACATAGCATACATAAGGCTACCCAGGGCCGAAGCATATGGTATATTACTCATTTCCTTACGTTGTTCCTCACTTTGAGGACACATCTTCAAGGTGAGTTTTATTCCATGTTGCATCGGTAGGAACCCTCTTTTAGAATCATCCATCTTAAATCGCTTTAAGATCTTATCTATATAGAGGGCTTGGGAAAGGCCTATTGTTCTCTTCGCTCTATCCCTAGAGAGCCGAATACCAAGAATATAGGTTGCTTCTCCCAAGTCTTTCATGGAGAAATTACTCGAAAGCCAAGCTTTTACGTAATCGAGCATTCCCACATCATTTCCTATTAGTAGAATATCATCCACATATAGTACTAAGAATGCGATCTTGCTCCCACTAACCTTCTTGTATACACAAGGTTCCTCTTCATTTTGCACGAAGTCAAACTCTTTGACCGCCTCGTCAAAACGAAGGTTCCAACTACGCGACGCTTGCTTCACCCATAAATGGAACGCGAAGCTTGCACACTTTCGAATATCGACTTGACACAAAGCCTTTAGCCGCTCCATATAGATTTCTCCTCGAGGAATCCATTAAGGAAAGCCGTCTTTACGTCCATTTGCCATATCTCATAATCGTGGTAGGCGGCTATAGCAAGCATCATGCGAATAGACTTGATCATGGCTACGGCGAGAAGGTATCGTGGTAATCGATCCCTTCCTTCCGGTATAACCCTTTGCCACAAGCCCGGCCTTATAGGCGTCAACCTTGCCATCACCATCGGTCTTTCTCTTGTAGATCCACTTGTTCCCAATAGGCACTATACCCTTGGGACGGTCTACTAGAGTCCAGACTGATTGACATGCATCGAGTCTATCTCGGCTTCCATAGCTTCACGCCATTTCGCGAGTCTACATCCACCATCGCTTGGTCATAGGTCGTTGGGTCGGTCTCTTGGCTATCACTTGGAACCTCATGGAGACCCGGCTCCTCCAAGTGCACAAGCCCATACCTCTCGAGTAAATGAGACACCCTACTAGACCTACGAGGTGGTTGTACTTGTGTTTCGTAAAGTTCGGTTCAGTTTCTTGCACAGTGTCTCTCGAGGAGTTTCATTGTATTCTTCTAAAGAAATACTTCTACCGCTCCGCCTTCCCGAATGAACTCATCTTCCAGAAGTGTGCTTGTAAAGCAACAACGATCCTTCGATCTTCGGGCATGTAGAATAGATATCCCATCGTCCCAGACGGGAATCCTATGAAACGTCCCTTCGCAGACCTAGCTTCCAACTTTTCCACCTTAGTCTTCTTGACATAGGCGGGACATCCCCAAATCCTAATGTGATTAAGACTTGGTTTCCTTCCTTCCCACATCTCATGTGGAGTTTTAGGAACGGATTTGGAAGGACATCTGCTCAAGATATACGCGGCGTCAGGAGTGCATACCCCCACGTAAATCGGCAAGTCAAGATAGCTCAAGATGGAACGGACCATGTTCAACAGTGGTCCGGTTCCTTCTTTACGACACACCATTTAACCGAGGAGTACCCGGAGGTGTTAGTTGTGAAACTATTCCATGTTCCTTAAGGAACTCACAAACTCCGTACTCATATACTCGCCACCTCGGTCCGACCAAGTGCTTTGATATGATTACCGCTTTGTTTCTCGACTAGGCCTTGAATTCCCGGAATTTCTCAAAGGCCTCGGATTTATGTTTCATTAAGTATACATAACCATACCTAGTATGATCATCTCGTAAACGTAATGAAATATTGATATCCGTCACGTCTCCGCTTCTAAAGCACCACATACGTCGCATGGATTAATCCCGATTATCGGCTCTTTCAAAAGTCCCCGTGAAGGGGGACTTAGTCATTTTGCCTTTAAGGCAAGATTCACAAGTAGGAAAGGGATCCGATCCCAATGGACCCATAAGTCCATCTTTTTCCATCTTGTAAACCTTGGTCCGACCAACATGACCAAGTCTAAGATGCCATTTCAAAACTTGATTGGTTTCATCCCTACCACGTTTTCTAGTCATAGTATTCACAACTACTTTGTTGCCGAGATTTAGATGATACAATCCATTCAACAATGTAGCAAGCATCTACTAGTTTATTTCTAAAATAAATTTTGGCAGAACCATCACCAATGAAAAATGAAAAGCCTTTTCGGTCCATGACCGGAATGGATACAATGTTTTTGTGCCCCTTGGGCAAAACAAGTACATCTTCTAAAGTCAAAACAAAGCCGGATTCTAAACCCAAAAGAAGTGATCCTATGTCGGTCGCCTCGACACTATGCCCGCTTCCGACTGTGATCATAACTTCTCCAGCTCCAAGCTTCCTACTTTGTTCCGCATCCCGATTCACGGTACAAATATGAGAACTAGCACCGTAATCCAAGATTCAGAAGTAGAAAATACAAGAGCGTAACAATTTGTTTCCAAAACTAAAAGTTCTGTACCTGAATTGCCATGAAGAATCGGACAGTCTCTAGCCCAGTGGCCCAGCTCACCGCACTTGAGACAAGTATCCTTTTTCTTCTTGTTCTTCGGAACCATCGGGGCCTTGCCCTTACCCTTAAGGTCCTTAGCTTGTGGTCCAGTTTGCTTCTTGGTCCTTTTCTTCTTGTTCTTAGACCTCCGAGGTCCAGAAGAAATCACAAGAGCAGACTCCTTCATCCGCGGAGTCTTCATCTGAGACTGAGCGGTCACAAGTTTGTTCATTAGCCCAGCTAAGTTACATGCAATCTCATTGCAGTTGAAGTTCATAACAAACTGTGAGAAGGAATCAGGGAGAGACTGTAGGATAAGGTCGGTTTGGAGAGAAGTATCCATTTTAAAATCAAGAGCCTCCAATCTCTCGATCATGGATATCATTTTGAGGACGTGTTCCCCAACCTTCTCACCTTCCTTCATCCTTGCACCGAACAGTTGCTTGGATATCTCATATCTAGCGATCACTGTGCTCACCATAAAGCTCTGTTAAGTGAGATAGAATCTGCCTTGCATAAGTCATTTTCTCATGAGATCTCTTATGCTCATTAGACTTGGTAGCCTTCATATAAGCACGGACTTTCACGTCTTCCTTAACCCACTTTTCTTGGTTTTCAATCTCTTCTGATTGGCTCGAGTCCGCATAGGAGGCGCCGAATGTCCGTCTCCAAGACGTATCCTGGCCTCTATACCGAGGACAATCATCGATTGCGGAGCCAATCCACAAAGTTAGGTCCCATTAAGGTGTTCTTTTCGAGTAGAATTGCGAGTGGATTCATTGTCATATTGAGATTTGTCTCGCATTAAGTATAACAGATTAATTAGTGACTCATTCAATTATGTTCGAGTATGGAATTTAAGGTCTTTTCTATTCTTGTTACCCACTCCCACTATTTTTATCTAATAACACACTCCCATGTGAAATCCTAAGTATCGTCGCTCTACTTCATAGTGGTGATCGAGTTCTTTATAAATCTTAATAGAGGGCAACCGAATGTGTTTCTAGTCTATTAATTTTCATAAAGTGGTGTCCAACACCAACCCATCTAATGGATGATTCGATCTTCTTTTTCCCCTTGTTCACTCCCCTCAACCTATACGGTTTCTATGGTTCGTGAACAAGTTAAGTTTATACCATCGACGCAAATCGGTTTCACAATCAATCTTATCCGCAACCTATCGTGTTTCTAGGGATAAAATTTGCTCCAACCGAAGGCATCCAATGCGCTCCTGGTAATTTATCCGTCCTCCCGAACGACTACCCCGATAACTCTAAGCATAGCACATCCGGTTTGGATTTCAATTTCGAAAACTCGATGGAGGGAAGGAAAACCTTGAAACCTTATAAACTTAATAATTTATAGTGGGAGAATTTTCGCGATTAACGTTACACTTTGCACATTAATCATATTAGCGCGTTTGAGGCATTCATACAATATGAAAAAACCATTCACAACCTAGTTGCTACCAACATGTGGTTCATGGACCGTTCCTAGAAAACAAAAACTTCGTAATCTAATTACAAGTCTTCGTCTTGAATCTTCGTCTTCTCGAAATGGATCTTCCTCCTGGTCTTCGTCATTACATAAAAATTTTACATCGAAAATTGCATCCTAGATACAAACATTTCTAGTAAAATAAATAGGCTCAAAACGGCCTTTACAACCCAATCGAATAAAACGAACGATTCAAATCTAAGTCCACGAACCACATCCCCATTCAAAAAGCATTCATCCAATAAATACTATATAAATGGAAAGCGAGAGATACATTGATCCAATCAACAATACGAACCGATCCAATCGATTCACACAATCGGTAATTTGATAACGCTCAAAATAATTGATCGACCATAAATATTCCAATTAATCAAATTTCCCTTATAAAATGAAATACCATAAATCATTTTAATCATATTAAATCCAATTTAACATGCGGGAGATTAATTTTCAAGAATACACGTAAAAATCGAGCCGGTGAAAACGGCCAAGATGACCGAAGTCACCTCGGCACTACCGGCAGCCACGCTGCTTGGCCGAGTCACGCTCGGAAGAACTGCCAGACACGACCGAGTCCCGGGACACGGCCGGTCGCTGGCGATGACTTGGTAGATCTGCGACACGACCGTGTCATCCAGACACGGCCGAGTCACCTTCGGCAGACACGCCCGTGTCTCGACACGGCCGGGTCTGTGCAAAGGGGTCCGCCACACGCCGGACACGACCGTGTCACCCAGACACGGTCGAGTCATTCTCGCCAAAATACCCTTTTGTCCAAAAAGTCGTCCGACGACGATTCGGGGCTAGATTTTCACCGGATATCCAATATCAATATTATACGACTTTCATATCTTCAATATAAATCATATTTCCCAAATTTAAGATTTATATTTAGACATAAACTTACGAAAAATACAATTATTACGAACGAAAAACATATACCACGATTATGACTAAAATGATTCCAAATCATTCACCATCTAATCGAGCATTCCAAATGCCAATATCGTATATACGATCGCAAGACCTACGCTCCGATACCACTGTTGGGATTCGGTGCCTAAAACGAAGGCCCAAATGAAGCGGTAAAACGAAAATTAATTCGATCCGAATCCCTACGAGGATCGATCGAGCTACGTATATACGAATATATAAACGAAAAGCAAGAGTCGTAAGAAACTAACCCTCAAGTCCGTTGATTAAATGGTAACCTTCTCTTGAGCTATTCCCCAAGCTCTTGAACGATCCAACGCCGAAAGTACCGCGTCTCTACTTGCCACGCGCCGGAGAAACGACCGAACGACGATCACCTTGCTATCCTCCGAGGATACGGCTAGAGCTAAGTGATGAAGCTTCCAATATGAGATTATCACACTCTAAGTGTATAACTCACAACTCTCATTAATACTCTTGAATTTTCTCTAAGAAAACCAAGAGGAAAGTGAAGAAGAAGAAGACTATTTTGAGAAGAACTTTTCTCTCTCTTTAACTCTCTTACATCTCACGTATGAAATGCACAAATGAATACATGTGAGAGTTTTGGTCTTCTTCTCATTCTTTATACACATTATAACCACCAACAACTCATCTCACATGAGATGTCTTCCCCACAAGTCACTATCATCCATTATAAAATGGAAACCAAAGACCAAAGGGAAGGTTGGTGGAAGGGGGCTACTATCAAGAAGAAATCGGACAAGTTCGGTTCGCTTCGGACTCTCGCGAGTCCAAACAGATAAACTCCGATGCTCCGATGTATTTATATCGATCAATTAATCCAATTAATTAATCATATCAAATACATAATAACATAATTAATTTCTCCAAGAAATAATTATATCCATGAATTAAATTAATCACACAGTGATATATTTAATTCATTAAGCCGTAAATCAATTTATCCGATAAATCGATTTAAATATCCAATGTCCCAAATTAGATATCCAATATCTAATATTCATAATGAGAGAATTAGCTTAATTCATTCCGTCGTCAATCCTAATGCGCGACTCGTGAGGGTCCGTCTCGATCAAAGAATGGGAGGAACTAAAGAGTAGTAGCACCACCTAGCCACTGGTGGCCTACACTGCACTTCAATCGAGAACGAATGATTGGGATCATTCAAGAACCATTCTGTCGTGAATACCAAGATACGTATAAACCCTTCTTTCAAATGTCCCGATCAAGTTATAGGTCACGGTACCAAACCTTATCTCAGACTTGACGCTATGCATGCGTTAATGCAAATCGAGATCATCGAGCCGCCGTGTATCTAATACAACTAGCTCCAATGCTTTGGCCAAAGACTTATGATCTCATCTCAATAACCGCATAGACATATAACCCGCTCACTAACGGAGAAAGAATTCTATCTTGGTATTCAGTAGGACCTGCTACTTGCCCGTTAAGATGCACGTCGAGGTTGACCCCCGCCTTCCGGTTTACAGGGTCGAACTACTCTAATGAAAATCTTGACGTCACAAGCACATCCCTACTAAATCCTCAAGTCGAAGGTTCACGAATACCTATCACAACCTTTCGATTCCGTCATTGAATGTCAATGAGTGAAATCCATGTGACGAATCGAGGGTGAGTCGGTTCGAGTACACTAATCCAATTAGCATACCTATAACGTGTGCTCCCACTAACCATTAGTGTTCGACAGGCACTCTCCATGTCAAAGAACACGTCATACAAGTCTTCACATAAACTTAACGCCTAGTCAAGTTTCATCGACTTGCGAACGATTAAGTATTTGAGCTATAACCTTTCCAGTGCCGACCCCCTTATCCAATAAGGAGTGGAACGTTTTGCTCTCAAATACACGGACTAGTTTCTATATGTTTATTTACGAGTTAGGAATGCCAGTAACTACCAGTAAATAAAGAAACATTCATTTGCCTTATATAAATGGTTTACATAATTACAAGTACAATGCCCTCTCTCAACAACCTCTGAGTGGCATTCGAGGGCATACTCCTAACATACACAGCATAAGAGTATCCCACAGACGGATATCCAATAGTAGATCTATAATCCACTCTGCCTCTTTGCCTACTGCAGCTAAGGCAATAAGCTCAGCCTCTATCGTTGAGTGAGCTATACATGTCTGTTTCTTGCTCGCCCAAGAAATATCTCCTCCAGCAAGAGTATAAATCTATCCACTTGTGGATTTAGAATCACTCTTGTGATCTATCCAGCTGGCATCGGAATAACCTTTTAGTATTCCAGAAGATGACGTGTAAGTCAACTCAAGAGTACTCGTCCTTTTCAAGTACCCTAGCACTCTGCCCACTGCCTTCTAGTGCTCCGTACCAGGATTGACAGTGTACTGACTTAATTTGCTTACAGCAAAAGTGATGTCAGGTCGAGTACAATGTGTGGCATACATCATGTTATTGATTGCACTTGCATATTCTAGTTGAGCTACTGCCCGACCAGAGTTCACATTAAGTTTTACACTAGAATCAAAAGGAGTGTTGAATTCCTTAATATTCAAGTGTTGAAACTTTGTCAGTATTTTCTCTATGTAATGAGATTGACATAGAGAAATCTGACTACTTGTCCTTTTCACTTTGATACCAAGAATGGTATCGACTTCTCCTAGATCTTTCATTTTAAAGTTCGAGGATAGGTATTTCTTCGTCTCAAGAATACCTTCTAGGTGAGTTCCAATGATCAACATATCATCGACATAAAGACAGATAATGACAGTGTATTCGGTTGTGTGTTTAGAATAAATACACCTGTCAGCACTATTGTGTTGAAATCCGAATGCAAGTATAGTGGTGTCAAATCTCTCATGCCACTGTTTAGGAGCTTGTTTCAAACCGTATAGGGATTTAATAAGTCTACACGCTTTGTTTTCCTGTCCAGGTATCAGGAAACCTTCAGGTTGCTCCAAATATATCTCCTCGTTGAGATATCCATTCAGAAAGGTTGTCTTCACATCCATTTGATGAATGTATAGACCTTTCAATGCTGAGACTGCTATAAGAGTTCTAATAGAACTAATTCTAGCAACAGGAGCATATGTATCAAAATAATCGATACCCTCTCGCTGCATGTACCCCTTGGCAACTAATCTTGCTTTATAGGCTGATATGGGTCCATCTCGATGAAACTTTCTCTTGAAAATACATTTGGATCCTATGGGTCTCTTTCCCTTGGGTAGATCAATTAACTCCCAAGTTCCATTACCCATAATTGAATCCATTTCATCATTGGCAGTTTCCTTCCACAGAGGAGCATCTCTTGATGACATGGCTTCATTGAAGGTCTTAGGATTATCATCCAAGTTAATGTCAGAAATGACCTCTCTCGTCACTTTTTTTTTATTTCCTTCAACCAAACAAGAGAAAAATCTTCTCCAAAGGTTTCTCTTTTCTGATTCTAGTACTTCTCCTTGGTTCCTCTATAACCGGAGGTGGGTGTATTTCTCGAGAATTACTTGGAGGTGTTGTGGGATTAGGGTTTTCATTATCTCTAGAAAACTTATCCTCGAAGAATTCCACATCTCTGGATTCTACAACAACACCTAATTCAATATCCAATAATCGATAAGCCTTGCTATTATGAGCATATCCAATGAACACACTCTTCATAGCTCGTGCTCCCAATTTGGATCGCTTAGGATCGGGAGTCTGATAATAAGCAACACACCCCCACACTCTCAAATAGTTTAGGTTAGGTTTTCTTCCTTTCCACAACTCATATGGACTAGTGGGGATCACACGACTAGTGATCCTATTGTGAATGTAGCAAGCAGTCAATAGTGCTTCCCCCCACATATTGTTTGGCAGACCCGATTGGTTCAACATGCAATTTACCATCTCAGTTAAAGTTTGGTTCTTTCTCTCAGCCAAACCATTATGTTGAGGGCTATATGGCGCGGTTCGTTCATGTTTGATACCATTCTCTTTGCAGAATGTGTCAAACTCCGTGTTGAAATATTCTCCGCCTCTGTCTGAGCGAAGAATTTTAATGTGTCTTTCGAGTTGATTTTCGACTTCAGCTTTATATCGTTTAAATGCATCAAAATCTTCATCTTTTGACCTCAGTAGATAAACATATAGATATCGACTAAAGTCATCACAAAATGTGATGAAATACCTTTTTCCTCCTCGAGTAAGTATTCCATTAAATTCACATAAATCACTATGAATCAACTCAAGTAATGAAGTGTTTCTCTTTACTGATGGAAATGGTTTCTTAGTAAACTTTGATTTTACACACGTTTCAAATTTTTCAAAAACTTTTGCGTCATATTTTACCATCCCTTTAGATTGCATCTTTTCAATATTTATAACATTTGTGTGTGCTAATCGTTTATGCCATAAAGAAATTGAATAAACAAAGTAACCAGAAAAACTTATTTCATTAGCAACATTTCCATCAAACACATCAAAGTTGGCAACATCAGACACAATACAAACACTAGGACCATCACCATCTGAACTGCTCTTACTACCCTCATCACTAAGGTAGAGACGGTACATATCCTTACAGTTGTCCGCCTTTCCCACATACTGTCCATTTTTAGTGATCTCAATCTTGCCATTCTCGAGCTCCATCTTGAACCCGGCTTTGTCAAACATGTCCGCAGAAACCAATCCCTTCGAGATGGCAGGAACATGTAAAACATCACGAAGAGTAATGCAACAACCACTTATGAACTTCAAGAAAACATCTCCTCTTCCTAAAACATCAGCTTTGTGGCCATCCGCACAAACCACAACCATCCCTGGAGCTGTTGGATAGTAAGTGCGGAAGCGAGTTCGTTGTCCACAGACATGCACGGTGGCTCCCGTATCAACAAACCACCCTCGACTCGCTATTGCTCGTGTCAGAGAAGAGATCATGAACACCTCTCCAAGGTTCACGCTTGCTACCATATTAGTAACATCCTCGACAGCATGTACCACGGGACCAGATTTGTGATCTTTACACTCACGTGCATAATGGCCAGTCTTTCCGCAGACGTGGCATGCTCCGGACCTCTTAAGCTTTGAGATAAGGTTCTTTTGTTGTTGATTACCAGGCTTCTTGAAGTTAGATTTCTTGGGCCTAAAGTTCTTTCGGTTTTGTCCCCCAGATTTGCCCTTATTTCCAGAACCCCCAGCTGACACGTGTGGCACACTCGATCTAACTTTACCACGCTTGTCCCTGTTGCGAGTCTTCTCCTTAATGCGGAGGTGCTTCAACAGATCATCTAAGGATTAGTCCTCGGATTTGTGCATCATCCTCTTAGAGAAGTCTTTCCAGGAGGGTGGCAGTTTTGAGATAATCACACCAACCTGGAAGAGTTCCGGCAGAGGGATGGAAAGCGAGTTCAGTTTGTTGACCATAACCTGGAGTTCATGCGCTTGCTCCATGATGGGTTTGTCATCAACCATTTGAAATTCTACATACTTGGAAACAAGGTACTTGTTAGTACCTTCCTTATGTGCCTTGTACTTGAGTTCCAAGGCTTTCCAAAGCTCTCGTGGATCTGTGACCGACGCGTACAGATCATAGAGGCGATCAGACAAGGAATTCTTGATGTGGCCAACACACGCCTCGTACTCTACGCAGAGCCCTTAGCTTTTCCAGATCTGAAATCTCTTTTGATCCACAAATTCTTCCGCTTCGGGAATCGATCACGGAATTGGTGCAAGTTCTGGGTCCAAGACATAGCCAAGTTTCAACACAGCAAGCATGAACTTGACCTTATCATCCCAGTAGGTGTAGTTCTGTCCATCGAATCGATCAAGCAGGGCAAACTTTTGGTTCATTAGACGGAAATTCGCAGATGAGATTTCAGTGTCCATTTGACTGTTTCTGTTAAACACGATTTAATAAATAAAAACCTTTAAGAATGTTGAATAATTTGACTAGATGGACACACAATACGGTAATTAGTATTGAGAACTAATACCAAATTATATAATTATTAAAAGCAAACAATATGGAAGATAGAAAATAGAATAGTCTCAAATACTAAACAATTTTGTTATTATATTACCGAGTTTGTCAACCAAAACTGGAATGATCCTTCACGATCAGATCCGATTGTAAGAAAGGGGGAGAGAAGCAGACTGTCCGGTTGAGGGATGAAATTGAATGCACAACAAATATGTAAAAAACCAACCTGTTTCTTGGATCTCTTAGTTGAAGAAAACCGCACGGAGAAACTCCTGTCCTTAAAAGTTTTTACGCGCTTCAACGGCTGTAAGCTTCAGCGTAGAACCCCAGGATTTGATGCAGCTTTATCGTCGTTCTAACAGCAATAGAAAGAGCAATAAATACAAAGGTGACTACTTGGAAACTCAAAGAAAGAAAAACGAGAGAGGAGGCTGCAGATTTCGGATGGTGAATACGGCTCCTATGGACCTGTATTTATAGTTGCAGAACCCTAGGAAAGCACCAAAAAAACAGCTAGTTTTTTTCTCAAGCGGCTAGGGTTTTTAGGCCCAACTTCTCCACCAAGCAAACCCAGTTCTGGAACCTTCCAGATTCATATTCGATTCGGGTCAGTCCGACCCGACTAAACCCGAGCTCCGTTAAAAATTAAAGGCTCCTCAGCTCCTCGCGATCGATGCGGCGTGCGAAGTGTAAAGTGCGCCTACGACGTGCCACTTCGCGAATCTCGCGTCTCGCGTCCACGGCCCGACTCGGCGCGCGTGTGGGCTTGGCCCATCTCTAGTCTACTAAGGCCTTTGAGAGCCTAACTAGAGAAAAGACCTTATGAACTACCTTTTGTTTCTTATTCCTTCCAATGTGGGACAAAAAAAACATGCCAAACTCCATTTAGCATAAATATTTCCAACACCAACTTCACGAAATACATCAAGATATACCAACCTCAATAGAATTCTAATATTCGCAAACATAAAATCTCAAATACGTGTACATCATCACATCTACACAAACCAATGAAAAAGATAACCAAATACTACCCAAACTGCGAAAAATATAAGGACCATATGAGAGGGTGAGATATAATGAAGCTTACCAATCAATGTTATACTCTTTTCTTTGACTAACGTTTATTTTGTCCCAACGGGTTTTGTTATTTGGCAAAGGTTTTATTGAGGCAACGATACATGCACTGTTTTTCAAATTCCTTGATTGACGAACTAATCATGGATGTAGACTTGAGGGGAGCCTTACATCCACGTCGCAAGTTGCACTCTTTTCCTTAACAGTGGATTCTTTTTCCCATTGAGTTTTTATCACTTGGAAAGATTTTTAACGAGATAACTAGATGTTTAGCTCATTGATCATCCAATGCATATGGCAACGGGCAAACAGGCAGGACAACAGTAGCTCAGAAGAAGCCATAGGAAGCTCCAAGCAGAGGGGATCAGAAAAAATAGAGAGCAGGAACGCTAGTTTTCAACTAAGACAAGGGATCGGTTCACAGTCGACGAACTGATCACGTTTATGAGCACATTGATCGACGAAATGATCAATAGAGCTTTTGACTTAACGAAATTAGCATAACCTATATGTCTCGATGTCATACTCTTTTCCTACGATCAAGGTATTTTTTCCATGTGGTTTTTGCTTGACGCGGTTTTAATGAGGCAACTTGAAATGCACTGAAGACTCGGCACAAGAGGGAGTTTTAAAGTAAATACACATATGTGCCTTAATCTACATGTTAATGGGCTTCTCCTAGTTAGTGTAGGACTAGGCCTATTAGAATATTACAGAATATGTAATTTCTATTAAAGGAATAATACTCATTGTGTGCCTAAGTCTGTTAGTTTATGGGTTTTCCTAGTTAGGATTTGGCTGAGGCCTGTTTGTATGTACTTCACCATATTTAAAGGGATCTCATTGATGGAATAATACAACAATTTTTGCCCTACTTTCTGTCTCAAGTTACTTTCCCTTCAACACGTTATCAACACGTAGTTCCCGGCTGAGCACGAAATTTTTCTCCCGATTTTCTGAAAAAAATCCGCGAAAAAAAACGAAAAATCGAAAAAATCTATCGGCAGCAGTCCACCGCCGCCACCCCGCCCTGCAAACCGACCAGCCACCTTCCTTCCCCGATCGGTCATCGGAACTCAACCATCTCCGTCCAACCGATCCAGCCCTAACCCCCGATCGCGAACCACCGCGAGCGGTCACCTTCATCTTCCCCCGACGTCTGACGCCGCACAACCCCCCCCTCCCCCCCGAAGCCGCCGCCGACCTCCAACCTGAAATCGCCGCCAGACCTCTGCTCCGATTTCAATCGCCCGTCCACTGCAACGTGTCTGCCTTCCCTTGCAACTCGTTCGGATCCGATCGTGTTCCCTTCAGTCTGCGGCGCTCTTAAGATTTCTCCAGCCAGTTTGCAAGGTCCGACCCGGCCCAAGATGCCCCGACTTGCTGTCGACCTGCACTGCACCCGATTGTCGACTCCACCACCCGCTCTAGCCCCATTTTTTTCCCACCCGCATTTTCTGCTCCTATTCACGAAACAAAGTACACAAATACGAACCCTACTATCTGCAATGTGCGAATTTATATGTTTTTAATTACTATTGATTGCATATTTATACTCTGCAATTTATGTATGCTTAATTAAACCAAAAGCATGATGCATTCATAATTTTAACTAAATTAAAATAAATTGCTTAAGCAACTTGAATTAAAGCAAATTCACGTTGAATTAATAATTATTGCGGCATAAGATACCTCTTTGACTGCATTTATACGTGTATAGGTATATTCATAGGGCTATGTGATTATATCTATAGTTATATATATATATATATATATATATATATATATATATATATATACTTTACATGCATTGTTAGTTATGGCATGTATATTAAGTTCATCATTAGTAGAACCTAGAGGACTTATTTCTACTATCTATATCAACTCGAACCGTGATAAAGTAATTTCATCGGTAAAAACCCAATAGCATCGAAAGTAATTTTGACCATATCTTGGTTCTGAAAAATAATAACCCTCCACATTATTGAAAATTTTATCATGGAAAGTACTCATGATATACTGTGAAAATTCATTTTCCTTTTTTTCTTGTCTCAAGATGGCTGATCCAACTCGTCCTGAATTTGACATCTTGGACTCAAAAGGACTTGAGTACCATAGATGGGTTTCTGACGTAGAGACCAGTTTTATCGCTAAGGACTATAGTGCTACTATCTTTGAAAAAGCAGGCGAAGTACCGTCTGACAAAACCAAAGCCAATGCATTAATGTTCATTAGGCGACATATAGACCCGAGCCTAAGGTGGGAATATCTGCAGTTGAAATCCCTGAAAGAACTGTGGGATGCCCTTAAGGGCCGTTTTGGGAACATCCACAATACCTTGCTCCCAGAGTTGACCGTGCAGTGGAATGAAATTTGCTTGCTTGATTATAAACGGATCAACGATTTCAACAAAGATATGCTCTGTCTGAAGGCACGCCTTAATTTATATGGAAAGTACATCACAGAAGATGATATGATTCAGAAAACCCTTTCCACTTTTCCTACTTCTGCTCTTATACTAGCGAACCAGTATAGGCTGGAGTATGACAATAAATGCATCACTACCTTCAATAAGCTTATCAACCTACTGCAAGTGGCTGAGAGGCACAATGAAGTATTAGTGAGCAACAATGCCAGGCCGACTGGGACAAAGAAAGTTCCCGAGGCCAACTATGGCAAAGTGAAAGGTGGAAAGAACCCCAATGCACAGGGGACTGGGCATGGCAACCCCAAACCACAACGTGGAAGAGGGCACAGTGGTCGAGGACGTGGAGGTTCTTCCAATGTAATGAGAAGACTTGGTGCTCCCGGCTCTTCTGGCCAAGGAAACAAAGCACCTACCCCTCATGTCGCTCCCAAAGTCAGAGTTGGCGATGAACCGTGCTATCGATGTGGAGATGCTGGACATTGATACAAGAACTGCCATGCAAGTAAATAAGTCGCAGCACACTACAAGAAATATAGAGAGTCCAAAGAACGAGAGGCTCACTATATGGAGGAAGATGCTCTCAAAGAGTCCCCCGACATCAATTTCACAGTCACCGATAATCGCAATGAGCCATACGTGTCACAGTCATTAGAGGCACCCCTTTATGACTGAATGTTTTCATTATGTTTACTTTCTCGTTTACATTTGGTATTGTTAGCTCGGAACGATTTTATCGATGTTTTATTTTCAATAACGGTGTGATGAAACTTTGTTTTTCTAGAACAAGATATTATTATTGCTTATGTTATATCCTTAGCTTTATTTCAAAGAAATGAATATTGTTTGCATGTTTATGGTTCGAATTTTTTTTTTCTCTCCTTTTCGTAGGAATGAATCGGGGAGAACTTGAATGTTTGGTTTCTATTCGCGGAATTAATTGCATGTCAATCCTCGGTAACCACGATGATTGGGTCCTCCCAACTCATCCAAGGGCGAGGCAATGCCCGATTTTTATTGCCTAACGGCACTCTTATCCGAGTTACCGATGCTCTATACGCACCTAAGGCCCCTCGAACCTTACTAAGCTTTAAAGATATACGTAGCAATGGTTTCCACGTCGAAACCCACTGTGAGAATGGAATCGAGTTCCTTTATATTATATCTAATGAATGTTGACGTAAATGCATATTAGAAAAACTTAAGAGTCAAAATACTGGACTGTACACCACAACCATTAGGGTATTCGAATCCTATGCTGTCACCATAAATAAAAGTTGTGACAAAGACTCATATAGGTTTTAGCATGATAGACTAGGTCATCCTGGTCGAGATATGATGATCCGTATCCTAAAAAACTCGCACGGACATCCTTTCTTTCGAGTAAAAAAGGGCCAACAACTCAACACGAAGAACAGTATTGATGTTAATCATGCTATGTCATCTAAAGAAATAGAGACATATGCCCCTTCTAAGCAATTGACTATGTCAAAAGCACATCGCTCATTCTGTAAAGCCTGCTCTTTAGCTAAAGTAGGAGCGAGACCTTCCTACACTAAAGATACTAAAGCGAACATCCCATTCTTACAACATATACAAGGATATATTTGTGGACCCATCCACCCAGAATGCGGACCATTTAAGTACTTTATGGTATTGGTGGATGCTTCGACACGCTGGTCACATGTCGCACTCCTTTCCACTCGAAATGCTGCATCTGCAAAACTCCTAGCTCAGATCATTCGTCTAAGGACTCACCATCCTGATCACCCTATCAAGTCTATTCGACTCGATAATGCAGGAGAATTTACATCTAAAGTATTTGATGAATGTCAATCGGAATCGATGTAGAGCATCCCGTTCCCCATGTGCATACATAAAATGGTCTCGCAGAGGCAACCATTAAAAGAATCCAAATGGTAGCACGGGCATTGGTTTTGTGCACCAATCTGCGCATCTCTGCTTGGGGATATGTAGTCCTACATGCAGCCGTACTTATTCATTTCAGACCCACCGTTGGCCAACCATTTTCTGCGTACCAGTTGGTAACTGGATATGAACCAGATATTTCACACCTACGCATATTTGGTTGTGCAACATATGTGCCGATTGCGCCCCCACAACGCAATAAAATGGGTCCTCAGAGACGTTTAGGTATTTACGTTGGTTACGAATCCCCAACAATTATCCGCTACTTAGAACCCTTGACAGGTGATCTCTTTACCGCGCGCTTTGCGGATTGTCACTTCAATGAGTCAGAATTCCCGTCGTTAGGGGGAGAGGAGAAAAAGAAATTTCTCAAGGAACGACAGGAATTGTCCTGGTACGTCCCGAGTCTGTCTCATTATGATCCCCGTACCTCACTATGTGATCGTGAAGTACAACGAATCCTCGATCTTCAGAACGTAGCAGATTCGATGCCTGATGCGTTTACTGATATCGCCAAAGTGACAAGATCACACATTCCAGCTGCGAATGTGCCTGCAAGGTTAGAAGTCCCAATAAGGGGCACATCACCAACGTACCGAGTGATGCGATCGCACCCAGTGGAAGCGCGATCGAGGTCGTGGCTCCCAAAAGGAAAAGGGGGAGTCCACCCGGTTCGACAGACATCCGCCCAAGGAAGAAAAGGGCAGGTGAGGCACAAATCAACCGATTAATCATCAATACTGGGAATTCTTCCCACGAGATCATCTCTGAGTATAGCTATGTACACGAATCATTAATGGGGGACGCCCCAGAGATCGATTCAGCATTAGAAAACAAAGAGATCTCGATTAACTATGAAAGTGCGTCTGATTTGATGGAACGATCGACCACACATATTGATGATATGTTTGCATACACAGTTGCTCAAGAAATCATAGAGCACGATGATGTCGAAGCACGCTCTGTTGAAGAATGTCAACAAAGAGCCGATTGGCCTAAATGGAAAGAAGCTATCCAGGAAGAGCTTGACTCTCTGACAAAACTCAAGGTACTTGGCCCAGTAGTGCTAACTCCGCCAAGTGTAAAGCTTGTTGGACACAAATGGGTTCTTGTCAGAAAGCGTAATGAGAATCACGAAGTCCTGAGTTACAAGGCTCGCCTCGTTGCACAAGGTTTCTCACAACGCCTTGGTATAGATTACGAGGAAACGTACTCCCCCGTAATGGACGTTATTACGTTCCGCTATCTAATCAGCCTAGTTATTTCCAAAGGATTGGAAATGCAGCTAATGGACGTGGTCACTGCGTATCTCTATGGGGATCTAGATACGGAGATTTACATTAAAGTGCCCAAAGGCATTTCATTGCCCAAATCAAGTAACTCGAGACCACAGAGTGCGTACTTAGTTCGTTTGAAACGCTCACTTTACGGTTTGAAACAATCTGTAAGGATGTGGTATAACTGTCTGATTGAATACTTCATTGGAAAGGGATACAAGAACGATGAACTGTGTCCTTGCGTCTTTATAAAGAAAACAAGTTCTGGATTTGTGATCATCGCAGTGTATGTCGACGATATGAATATAATCGGCACTCTTGATGAAATAAGAGAAACCACCGATACTTGAAAACTGAGTTTGAGATGAAAGATCTTGGGAAGACTCGTTTCTGTCTTGGTATTCAGATAGAACATAGAGTCTGTGGAATTCTCATCCACCAGTCTGCTTATGTCCAGAAGATGCTTAGACGCTTTAACATGGACAAAGCACACCCGGTTAGCACTCCCATGACTGGTCGTAGCTTGGATGCGAAGAAAGATCCATTTCGTCCAAAGGAAGATGACGAAGAGCTTTTGGGAGCTGAAATTCTCTACTTAAATACAATAGGCGCTCTATTGTACTTAGCTCAATGTACGCGACCAGACATCTCCTTCTCAGTAAACTTACTAGCTCGATTTAGTTCAGCACCGACGCAACGTCATTGGAATGGTATCAAGAATATATTCCGATACCTAAAAGGAACCATTGACTTGGGACTATTCTTTCCCTACAAGCAGGCAAAGGAAGCTGCTTCCGTAAAGGCAAATGCTAAAGTAAATGCTAATGCCATAGAACCTACCCCGACGAATGTATTGGTAGGATTTTCTGACACAGGGTATCTCTCCGACCCACACAAAGGTCGTTCCCAAACTGGCTATGTATTTGCTATTGGGAACACCGCTATATCTTGGAGATCCACAAAGCAAACCCTTGTAGCTACCTCATCTAATCACGCCGAAATTATCGCTTTGCATGAGGCGGTACGTGAGTGTATTTGGTTAAGAGCTATCATTACACATATCCAAGGTAACAGTGGACTAAGTAATGTCACTGGAGCACCCCACATGCATATATGAAGATAATGCAGCTTGCATCGAACAAATGAAGCTTGGGTATATCAAGGGGATAACACAAAACACATATCTCCAAAATTCTTCTATAAGCAGCAACAACAGGCTCTCCTCAATATTCAAGTAAAGCAAGTCAGATCTGAGGAGAATGTGGCCGATTTGTTCACCAAATCTCTGCCCAAGGCCGTATTTGAAAAACATGTGAGAAGTATCGGAATGGGAGAATTTCCGAACTCCCGAAATCGATGTAAAGGTAGAGGGAAAAGGGTGAGTCATAAAGAAACTTACTCACCGACGTTGCACTCTTTTCTTTGACCAATGTTTATTTTCTCACATTGGGTTTTGCTACTTGGCAAAGTTTTTAATGAGGCAAACGACACATGCACAAGTTTTTCAAAGTATCCTTGATTGATGTACAAATCAGGGGGAGATGTAGACTTGAGGGCGAGTCTTACATCCACACCGTATGTTATACTCTCTTCCTTCCAAGGATCATTTTTCCCACAGGGTTTTTATCACTTGGAAAGGTTTTTAACGAGGTAACAAGATGTACGATTTTAGGGATCGATGGAATGGTCACCTTAGTAGCGCTATGATCAAATGTAACGATCATATGGGAGGATAGATTAAAAGGACGAAGTCTAAACTTGATGTGTCTAGATGTTGTACTCTTTTCCCTACGATCAAGACATTTTTCCCACTGGGTTTTTGCTTGACGAGGTTTTAACGAGGCAACATAACATGCGCTTGTAGACTAGGCACAAGGGGGAGTGTTAAAGGAATAATACCCATTGTGTGCCTAAGTCTGTTAGTTTATGGGTTTTCCTAGTTAGGATTTGGCTGAGGCCTGTTTGTATGTACTTCACCCTATTTAAAGGGATCTCATTGATGGAATAATACAACAACTTTTGCCCTACTTTCTGTCTCAAGTTATTTTCCCTTCAACAATTTCTACCTATTTAAAGGGACCCCATCAATGAGAACAAATACATCTTCTGCCATAATTCTTGTTTTGTTTGCTTTTACTTCAACAAATTTTAGATTTTTTTCTTAAATATAATTAAATTCTTACTCTCACTTGAAAATAACTATTTTAATTTTAATAGTCAAATACATAGAATAATGGCTATTAATATAGAAAATAAGCGCCAGTTATTTTTAAGTACTAAATAATAAATTTGGTATACGAAGCGCGATTTTATAGGATATCCATAATCGAAAATTATTTAATTAGAATTAAAATATTTAGAATTATGGAAGCCGATTTTTAGGAATTCAAGAATTTCATATGTAAAAATTTAAAATCATAATTATCTGAACAAGTAATATTGTATATTAGCACTATGTAATTTAATGGAGCTCATCGTTATTTGCACAAGTAATTGAAGAGTTGTGTTGAATAGGGTATACATCTGCATTATTAAGTATTTCAAACTGGGTAGGGTATAGAAGATAATGTATGATTTTGGGCAATGGAAATTTGCAAAAAATCCATCTCATCAGTATTAGAACAAGTAATTGATGACTTGCGTATTGATGGTCATGTATTATGTTTGGAACAGGATGCCGAGAAGAGGGAAAAGAACACAGACTGTGCATCTTGCTGATGTTTCCAATTCGGATTCTAACAGGATGCGGAGACGAGGGAAAAGAAAACATAATGTGCATCTTGTTGATATTTTCGATTCGGATTCGGAGTTTGAACCGGATGCTGAATCAGTGAAGAGGACACCCGTGGAGAAACAGAAAAATACTCGTGTATCAAAGAGACAAAGAAGAAGAGATCGCAAATCCGAAGAAATTGGGCCGGAAAAAGTGAACGCCAAGAAAGACAAAATGATGAAGAAAAAAGGTGTTTGATCGAAGTTGTGCCGTGCACGCAACAACGTGTAACCATTATGGATGTCCTTGATCAAATTAACATACATAAAGAGCGCATTCCCAAAAAAAACGTGGGAGATAATTGATCAGACACCATTTGGTCCCATGTTAGCTTGCTTCAGAGATGGTGTTGTAAGAAAAAGTGATTGTTATAAACAGGAGATGGATTTTAAAGTGATAATGAGGCATTACGACAGCAGCACCGAGGAGTGGGTGTTTGGAGACATTAGGAAGAAAATATCAAGGGAAACAGTGGTGGAGTTGTTTGGGTTAGATGGTAATTTAGAGGGAGATTTGAAAAAATTCAGACCAGTAGTCTCATTGGAGCACCATACATTGGCAGCTGGGCTTTGGTTTCATAGAAGTAAGGAAGCAATCGGTGTCACGCGTGGTGTTATAAGAGAATAACTATGGGACGAGTTGGTTTTTTCGAAAGATAAGAAGGGGAAAAAGAAAACTGGATTGAGAAACCCCAAAAAAGTGGCATCACTTTTGTTGATGTACCTCATGTCGACGGTTTTCTTTTCTAGAACGGGTGTTGACGTTACATGGGATTTGGTTAGAGTGTGTATGGACGTAGATAGTATAAACCAATATGACTGGGCAGGGATGACGTTGGACTTCATGTATGAGGGTCTGAAAAAACATATTGTTGGTCAACCTAGTTCGCTTAATGGCTATTTGTTGGTGGTGCAATATTGGTTCTTGGAAATGACCAGAGTTCATCTACCACGGGAAGGGAGACTCGTGGAAGGGCGGCCGAGGTTTGTTGTTTGGTCGATAGATGAAATGATCAATGGACCCGAGCTTGACGCCAATCCAAATCTGCTAGTGGTATTTACAATTTTCTGTGGTGAAAAACATATTATATGTACTTGTTTTGTTGTGCAATTTTGTGTATGACTTTAACTTTTGTGGCAGGATTTGATTACTGGAGGTCCGTGGCACAAAGGATACGGCGAAGATGGGAAAATGCCTTCAATATATACAAAATTTGACGTTGCGCCAGTTGAATGGGCGATGTCAGAGGAAGAGAACACATAAATGGATTTCTGTCAAACGACACAGTCCGAATCCCAGTATAAATCACAGCATGAAAGGGAGCGTAGATGGGTAAGAACTTGTGTGAAAATTATTCTCTTTAATAATGAAGCAAATATTAATGAAGTGAATACCATAAGCTGCACATATCTAACTTTAGTAATAACAAAGAGCAGTGTGTTACTGGTTGACAAAATGCTATATACATCCGAAGATGTGTTAATTTTGACATTATACTAGTAATTGTTGAGATATTTACTAAAATATTCATTTACCCAATGTAAAAAGCTGTAGTTTAATTGTTGTTGGCTTTTGACTATATGTTCAACCCTTTACACATCAGTAGGTAAAAGTGAGTATAGGAATGTAAATTACTAGAACAAGTAATCTGCAATAATGGTAGGAGGAATGCAGTTTATGATTTTCATTTCATCAGTATTTGCTTCATTACAGTGCTGTTACTCATTACTATTTGCTTTATAACAGTATGGATATCATTTTTTACTTGAGGTAATGCAGGTACCTCAATGTGATGACAAAAGAAAGAAATTGAGAAGGATGCTACTACAAATGAACAAAATCCTAGTTGATGTTTGTGAGAGAGTGCCTAGGGACGATAAAATTGTAGTTGCTGATAGTCTGGCAATCTACAAAAAGTTGATGATGGATGTGGATACAGACGTTGGTCGTGTTCTGATGGATGCCGACGAAAAAATTGATCAGTTGTATGAAGTGTTAGATAGGAGATGTGATGAGGGTGATACATCTGTAAGGGTTGATATGTCCGTGCATACGAACATGCATGTTCCTAACAAAAACATAACTCTGTCACACGATGATGTGGAGCAATTTGCTGGCTCTGAAGAATGCTTGGGCAGACATAACCCAGATAATACTGAAACGATGGTCGGTGTAGACGAAGAAATGGTTGATGTTGACATTGCTGATGATGCACATGAGGTCTTGATCGGTACCGACATTGGTGGTGTGTTTTATAAAAATGGTTTAGGTAAAGGGAGCATGGAGGGAAAAACTAAAGTAGGTGTGGATGAAGATACCCCAATTGGTTTTCAAGTTGGAGAGGCAGTATTGATGAGTGGAGAGGATTTAGGAAGCAAGGAGGTAGCATCTCGTGGTAATAGTGGCCCGGATGATGATTTGCCCGCAAAGTCATGTGATGAGCAGACCAGTTCTCCCGATCTGTTGAGAAATGCGGATATTCTGGAGAAAGAACCATCACTGTCTCATGGATTAGATATTACTGAAAATGATGGGCTGGAGTCCCCTATCAGTGATACAATTAGATCGATTGTTGCTCATATTTCTCGTGACAATAAGGAAGGCATGTTGGGTGGTGATCTGAGTGAGAAAAGTTCCGAAGGCTGTTTGGATCGGAACGTTGATAATGATCATATTGCACGTGAAGTAGAAGCGTCCGAGCCTGAGGTTGAGTCGGTGCATGAAGAACCTAGCATCCCGTTGGATGTTTGTAAAGAGATTGTATTGTATATACCGCCTGTGGATAAGCTGGATGAAAGTAAGGCGAGAGCTCTCCAACAAGGTGTGAAATTCTGTGAATTACCGGTTAAGCCATTGAAAAGTGTTCCATTTGCAAATGTTGATGTTGATGAGGACTGCATTTATGATACGCCGTTTCCCGCTGAAGTAGGTGAAGCTGCAGGGCATGCGGAGAAGAGATTTAAGGGAAAGAAAAAAGCTGAAGTTGGATCGATTGAGAGGAACGTGAAGATCGGCAACTGACATGCGCCAAAGGTCTTGTTCCCCGAGTACTTGTACGATACGACACCTGAAATTGCCAAGAGCTTGGATCGGGAGAAAGGTGTAGCTGGAAAGAATGATTCAACCTACACCTTTGTGAACGTGGCCCAGCATAATTTTAGCACAAACACATGGTGTAGTTTGTCTTTGCCGGCCCAAAAGAAGTATAGGGATTTGTTTAAGACGACAAAGTAAGTCAACGACATTAAATCCATATATAGTTTCCAACATATCTTCCTGTTTCTAATATTTGTTTTCATCTTTTCGATAAAGGCACTCAACAATATACGAAGATATGGTGAACAGACCTAATGCAGACGCAATGCTGAAATCAGAGATAGCTAATCTGATATTGGAAAGAGCTATCGATAAAGAGGTATTAGTCAATCTTAAATTTGTTCACATAAATATTATTCATCTTTTGTTTGTGATCTTCAATTTGTTCACATCATTCCGAAATTACTAGTTGAAGTATTTTCTTGCTGAAGTAAATACTTAGCGATTGCAATGATTGGTTCAAGTAATTACTTATTGAAACCATTACGTGGCAAATTAATAACTTGTTGCGGTAATTACTTGTTTAAAGAACACTTATAGTGTTATATATGTTATCTATGTAAGCTCATAAACGATATATTTACTTGAATGACTACTTCAAGTAATTCCTAGTTATTAAGATCTGTGAACACTGGAGACACGTTACTCGTATAAATAATTATTATAAATATTTAAGATATGTTTATTATGTGCAAGTACAGTAAATACTACTTCACATAATCGGTACTTCAGCTAGTTGGAGTAATTACTTGTTGAAATAATTATAGGTTCAATGAATAGTAAATGGTTACCCGAATATTGCTGAAATTGTGCAGGTACAAGTACATGAATTACTACTTCACGTAATAGGCAGTTCAGATAATTGTAGTTATTACTTGTTGAAATAAATACTTGTTATTTGAGTAATAACTAGGATATACTTGAATATATCGTTTATTCAAGTTGTCATTCATGTAAATCAATATTTGATGTTTTTTGGCAAAAAAATGCAGCTCATGCAAAAATACATTGATGTGTTGGAGGATCAATTGCCTACCGACCTGATGGGCGATTTCTGTTTCATTAATGTTGATGGATGTGTAAGTATTTCATGTACCCCAAAATGCGTATACTGAACGTGAATTATAAATGATTACCATAATAATTTAATAATGCTTTTGTGATTAACCTCTATGCAGCAAATGATAAAAGAGCATGAAACGATTAAGGCGCATCGTGATAACCTACAAAGCGAGAATAAGTGCAGTGGGCTGGAGTACATGGTGTCGAAACTGGTTACGGAAGAGCTATGAAAAAAGTTCGGGTCGTGTAAGGTTGTACTATGGCCACTGCATCACTTGCCAAGCAATGAATATACACTCCTGGTTATTAGAAAGCGTGACAAGAGATTTATACATTACACCTCCTTCAAGAATGGCAACCACTAAAATCTGGCAAGGCAAATGGTAATATTTTTTCTTATTCGTTTCGTAATCTTAAGTGCATGGATATTCTGGGGATGTGGTGCCCCTCCATTGTGAGGGCAACATAGATTTTCCATAAGTATTTGTAATACATTATTAAATATAACGTTTCTTATTTCGGTATTTTGTTCTGATAGGCAGAATACGTCATCAATTGGATGGATGAAATTTATGTGGGAAGCGTGTTTGAAGCTCTTGCAACTCAGGACCCCAAGGAATGGCGGGAGCGAATTACTGGTCACGATGAGCTAGGTCATGTTAGCATAGAATATGCACATATGTCAAATGCGGAGAAGACGACCAGAAACTACATAATATCTAAAAAGCTTAATCGTGATGCATTCAAATTAGAGCAAAAGAAAAAGTGTCCTGCCCGTAGAAGAGTGTATGTACATACCATTTTGGTATTCAACTACAATGATATGTGGCTGTTTTGTTTTGATATTCAAATTACATTGATTCATACGAAACATTACTGAATATACTTTATGTTTGAACTTTTGCAGGGAGGACAATGGCTGTTTTGTTTTGTACTTCATGGAATGCATTATATACAAGATGAATATGAACACGACCGGGGATACTGCGCAGAGACTTCGTATGCTGGAAATTATCGCAGGGCTAAGCAACTACTATGGTTAATCAGTTGTCAGTTTTTGTGGGTTTAATTAATTTTTGGTCAATACTATATTCGTGGGGGCATGAGGATGGTTTGCTACATACTATATCCGTGATTTTGTTACATGTAGTACTGAAGTTCTTCCTCTAACTTTAGAAATTTAGGGTTCAGGTGCGTTGAGTGTGATGCATTTTGTATGCCTTTGAAATGAATACCTAATTTTTTTGAAATGTTTACCTACGCATGCTATTCAAGTAGATCTCTCTCAAGTAATTCCTAGTTATTAAAATTTGTGAACACTGGAGACACGTTACTCGTACAAATAATTATTATAAATATTTAAGATATGTTTATTATGTGCAAGTACAGTAAATACTACTTCACATAATAGGTACTTCAGCTAGTTGGAGTAATTACTTGTTCAAATAACTATTTCTAAACTTGTGCAAGTACAAGTACATGAATTACTACTTCAGGTAATAGGTAGTTCATATAATTGCAATAAATAGTTGTTGGAATAAATACTTGTAAAATAATTTCTTGTTGAACGAAAGTTGGTTATGTGAAAAATACTAGTTCAAATTATTAGTATAAATAGTAAGGTTGTATGCAAATTGTGGAAGTACCGGAATTGCTAATTCACATAATAAGAAGTACTTGGGCAAATAATTAATATTTTTTAGTATCATACACGAATAACAAAATGACAAGATTACTAGTTCAAATAATACTAGTAGTCGATACTAGCTATGCCTTCATTACCGGTTCTTCCAATAGCCGATAGAATCTGATCCTTGTAGACACTCTGACCAAATGTCCCATCAACATTTAACACAGGTAACACATGTTGAAATACCTCCACGCATGCACCATATGCAACAAAAAACCTTTGGAATCGATTACTGACCGGGTCAATTTCCAATATTGTACCTTGAGTCCTTGTTTGTTTCCATGACAACATCCAAATGTCCTTGTTAGTTGAAATAATTATAGGTTCAACGAGTAGTTAATGATTACCTGAATATTTCTAAAATTATGCAAGTACAAGTACACGAATTACTACTTCACATAATAGCTAGTTAATATAATTGCAGTTATTACGTGTTGAAATAAATACTTGTTCAAATAAATACTTGTGAAATAATTTCTTGTTGAATGAAAAGTTAAAGGGTTATGTGAAAAATACTAGTTCAAAATATTAGTATAAGTAGTAAGGTTGTATGCAAATTGTGCAAGTACCGGAATTACTAATTCACATAATAAGAAGTACTTGTGCAAATAATTAATAATTTATAGTATAATACACGAATACTCAGTAATGTGGACCCGATAGAACTTGGCATAGTATTTGCATGAATTACTTGTTGAAATGTGTTACTAGTTGAAATAATCTAGTAATTATCACAAGAGAGCACCAAAGGAAACTTGAATACCCCGATGAGTCGGTGAAGTAATTGCTTAAAATATAAAAACCGATACCTTCTGGAATTAGAATCACCCCTCCAGCGAGTAGTGGTTGTATTACTTGGTGAAGTAATTACTTGTTAACATAATTACTTGTTGAAATAATTAACAGTTGTCAGACTATGTAAACATAGAGCAAGGACACGTATTTGAGTTGAGTGTATGTAGTTGTGCTATTAACTACGTAAATTAAATACACATGTTAGTAGTTGAAGTAGTCTTTTAGTTATAACAATAGAACACCAAAGGAAATGTGAATACCCCAATTACTTTTTGAAGTAATTGTTTAAAATGAAAAAGAACTGATACCTGCTGAAATTAGAATCACCCCACAAGTATTGGTTGTACAAAAGTAGTCACATCTTCTTAATTGGGGTGGAATACATATTGGTGTACAAAAAAAGAACAGTTCGCAAGCGTACTGGTCAAGTACCAACTTGTCAAGTAAGAAAATGAACTGAACCCAACCATTTGTTTAAGTACAGGAAATACTAGATTAAAATACCATCATTCAATTTAGTCGTCTGACTAAAGTAGAACCTCTGTGCAAGTCATTTTATTGTGATGGCCGCTGACCCCGCACCTGCCACATATAATGGACTTCTTCATGAACTCGTCGGAAGATTTAAAGCGCTTTGTTCTACGTCTCCCTGGAGGCCTCTTAACAGCTGGTGGGAATATGGTATTTGATTCTTTCAACGCTATTTCTTGATCTAGATTGCTAATGGCACATATAGGAAAACTATAAGATTTCCTATATGTGTCGGTATGGAAATAAGGATCAATAAAGTCATATACATCTGCTCCTCGTTGATTTCCTATGGCAGCTAGCGCATGGGAGCAGGGGAAGCAGTTAATTTGCCATTTCAAGCAAGAGCATGTTCGCTCATAAAGTCTAACAATATATGCAAATTCGGACTTCACCAGAAATACACCTGGTTCTGAACAATGCACAGTATAAGATGATGCAGCCTTAATGCCTTGTGTTAACTTTTCCTGCTTCGATGGTGTCATCCTCGTTATCTATGTAGTAGCTTCTCGTCGCTTGGATGATATCATATCCATAACCTTGATTCTAGTCAGATCTAACATACAATATACAGACATCTGGCGCTCAACTGAAATCCAATTGTTAAATGACTCTGCCATGCCATTCGCCATAATACCATATCTGTCCCCAACAAAAAATGCACGGCACCAGTTCTCAACTGGCAGGTCAAGCAGAAATGCATTAATAATTTTTTCACCACCAACTTTTCTTAGAGCAACGAGGTTAAATCGATATTCTCTCTCCGAAGATGAATATGCAAGTTTCCAGAAATAATGTCGGACACTGGCAATACACACCGAATTCCCTAATCCTTGAAATCTTTTCATCAAGTTCATTTGAAGATGTTTGTAGCAAAACAAATGAGGGTTACCGGGGAATACGCTATCAAATGCACTAAGCAAGCCATGTCCCCGGTCACTTTTGAATGTTATCGTTCTCCCATGACGAGCTATCAATTTCTTCAAGTGGGAAAAAAAGAATAACCAATTATCTTCAGTTTCAGATGAGCAAACGCACATAGCTAGAGGAAACATAGTTAAAATCACAGTTAGGAAATGGATGAAGTTATAAGTATAAAATAGCAAGATTACTAGTTCAAATAATACTACTACAACAACATAAAATCCCATTACTTTGGCAGGTTAACATGTTAGTAGCAAGTGGTTTGATATTATGTAACATTTACTGAGAAGTTACTAGTTGAAGTAAGTCGGTCTAATCAGCATTACTATTTCAAGTAATTCATACCCAGTACCCTGAATGTTGAAAATAAGGTTTGAATCAGAACTAGTTGTACCTTCATTACCAGTTCTTCCAGTAGCCGATAGAATCTGACCCTTGTAGACACTCTTACCAAATGTCCCATCAACATATAACACAGGTAACACATGTTGAAATCTCTCCACGCATGCACCATATGCAACAAAAATCCTTTGGAATCGATTACTGACCGGGTCAATTTCCAATTCAAATATTGAGTCCTTGTTTGTTTCCATGACAACATCCTTATACCACGACAGCTTGTTGAAGGAATCAGCCTCATGCCCATACATCTTGTTCTTTGCCTTTTCTTTTGCTTTCAAAGCCACCTTGTACGATATGTCAAATCCATACGATTTCTTGATCTTATTTTGGATATCTTTTGGGCGTAAGACACTATTATACATAATATCTTTGTCAATGTAATTCATAATGACTTCTGAATCCAACTTCGGATGACTAAGTTTTCGCCCAACATTGATGTAACACCCCCAGATCAAACCGGGAATATTACACGCCGCAGACCCTCTCTGTGAGGATCCACCAGGCTAGACATCAAAACAACACATTACATTACATACCGACGAATCAAAATAACGAACCAATAGACCGATTTGGTCTTTCGTCACTGACTTACAAATCAAAATACATAAACTCATCCAGACTCATACCCACGCAAGGGTAAAATACTTGCAACAACGAACAATAAGACAGCGGAAAAGACAATACAATGGACTCCGACCGACTGAACCCAAAACTGGCCTTCGTGTGATTAGTATCATTCGTCTTTCATCATCCCTCGTACCGATCCTATGTCTTTCTCCCGAAAACATGCATGTACCTGGACACAATACAGATATCCACCCCCCGATTACTCGGGGGTTAGCAAAACTCCATTGTTTCGCTAGTGCAAGTATAAAGTGCAAAAACGAGCCATACACAACACATTCCGAGAATACAACAAAAGACTTCCCGAGATATATTTAGTTAAAAATAGTTCAAGTCTTGAAAGCAGAAACGAAGCAAGTAAGCATTTTGAAAACATTTCCAAATCTCGGGAGTTTTGAAAACGTCAGAAATTGAAAAGTTCTAAATTCCTCGAAAGCCATTTAGGGTCACAGCCCTAAAGTTCATTTTCCAAAATACAAATTCGTTTAACAAAACACGGGGTCCACGACCCAACCATTCCGGTCACAAAACACAGGGTCAACGACCCGATCATCCACTTCAATTCACTTACAAGGACACATAACACATTATTCTTATGTCATTCTAGCCAAACACCAAGACTCGATATATAATGTATCTCGACCCCGAGCGTAAAGCATTGTGATACTCCGGACATATCACAATTAATCATCAAAACATCAACATCAATATCACAGAAACCACACTTGGTAACCCGTGGCCGTACCCATTAGTATCGGCCCCCAGAGGCCCCGTCGGACCGTCCCCAGGTGGGAAACTACTTCTGCGGCCGTACCCATTAGTATCGGCCCCCAGAGGTCCCGTCGAACCGTCCCCAGGTAGAAGAACATCAACACACGCACCCAAGTCCACTTCCGTGTCCGTACCCATTAGTATCGACCCCCAGAGGCCACATGCCATCCCCAGGTGGAAGAGTAACAACTCACAGATTCCAAAACCACAACTCTCAAAGGTCAAACACATAAAATATATATAGTCGAGGTACCTTGCTAGAATGGCCATATTATCCAACACGTACTCACGACCCAGAACTATATCAATTCACAAGGGAGCACAAGATTTCAACAGCACTGAATGACACAACCAATATCACACAAACTCACATATTCATCCATAACCATGTGACTCCAAGCACATAATTTCACAAGAGAAGTACACTTTACATTTACCGACGCCATAATCATACATGATGACATCACACGAAAGTAAGGTGTTTCTATACTCGTCACTAGCACACATATCCAACTAAGCATATTAATTCCCGACACACATGGTTCACCTTTACGAAAACCATGATGGTAAATATACCAATTCTTTTGAAAAATGGTTATAAATATTTATTTAGCACATATTGACACTTAGCAACCATTGTATCTACAAAACACGTGATGTATGGGCAAGATACTTGCCTCGACAATTGATATCGAACACTCCGAAGAACACAGCTCAGCCGGAAATCTCGAACACCTACAATTCTCCGGCGAAGATAATGAATACACCCACGATCGGAAAGCTTGAAGAAAACGACGAACGGAAGGGTTCCGACTCGAATTCTTTGCGAGAAATCTGACCCTAACAACATATAATCAATAAATCATTGATCATACGAGGAAGAATACTCGTAGAACGCCCGAAAACCCCTCTAAGACATTTTACCGGACACATTCAAGGCGTCGATCAAGAACTCGACCCAAACAACGAATCGATACGATCCAACCATGGAATAACAAGGGAAATGATATAATACTTCTAACTAATCATCAATCCATCATAATCCTAAGTTAAAACGGATTAAACGGACAAAATCAACCAAAATACCAAAATTCCCCAAAACTAGATTTCTAGGAAATCTGACCTGATTCGGTAGCCAAGACTTCATGGATTTATTGTCCAACAACATCTCTCCATGATTAATCAAGCTCCAGCCGCGGAAGGGAAGAAAACGAGTGAGATATGGCTGAAGAAAACGCCACGGCCTTAAATAGCCGCGGTGTGGCGCAGCCGCGGCGAAGTGCGTCGCGGCAAGGCCGGGCACAGGCCGACCGCTGATCGGCGGCGCGCTGCCCGTGACGAGTGTGCCGCAGCCACGGCATGTGCCGCGTCTCACAGACGCAGGGGTTGGCCGATAATTGAAACATGAGTGTGCGGCGGACCGGACGGGTGTGCCACGCGGTGACTTCAAAGGTGTGCCGCGCCCCGCGGCATGTGCCGCGGCTCACGCATGCATCGCTCGGCCAAAACTGGAAAATGAGTGTCTGAGCTATTTCGACCATAACTCTCTCGTCCGGACTCCGATTGACTCACCGTTTGAACCATTGAAAAGCTAACTTGATGCTCTATAATATTAAAAAGATTCAAAGTCTTTGGGGTTTCCAAGAATTTATGGTGATTTTACAAAGTCGACTCATACTTGGAAAAGTCGTTTAATAACACTAAACTCAAGAGAACGACACCAAAACCCGAACCTGAATACGAATCGAAGATACGGTTACGAAGTACTCGCAAAGACGAATCTAAGAGCTAAGAGAACACACGATTCCGACCACCCGAAGGCTCGAATTTCGACAACGGAAAGTAATTACCCCAAACTTTGGGAAATTACTAAAATGGCCCAAAACGTCCAAAATACACGATACACGATCGAAACACCAAGCCGAAGCTCGCAACATGAATAATAACATTAAACGAACTTACGAGAAACTCAAAACAACAATTTCGGACGATATTCACAAGAATCGAACTCAAGTGCGGAAAAGTCGCTAAAAAGCACGGAACTCAACAAAACGGCACCGAAACGAACTCAGATGTCAAAAAGTGTAGAATTAATCATTCTCATAATGACGAAACGGTCATGAGCGAGTCGTCAAAATGGACTTCCGCCGAAAAAAATAAATTACCGGTAATCGAAATTACGGGTATTACATTCTACCCTCCTTAAAAGAAGTTTCGTCCCGAAACTTGAAACAAGTAGGGAGAAGCAATATCCACTGTCAGGAGGACTCGACGAGATACACAAAAACCGAAAACTTGCGCCCGACGGTGAAACGCTGCAAGAAACGCAAAGGGACATACGGCGTGAAAACACGCTCTACGACGACCAACACGACGCCACCGGTAGAGACATAATAAAATCAACAAGTGACAAGCGACATCAAACAGATAGTACAATCAAGTCGATTATCCGAACAATCATAAAACACAATGAACGAAAATCAATATGATTGACCACCCCAACGGTATGTCAATCAAAACGCGAGCCAATCGCTGAACAAATACGGAATTCCACCGCCCAAGGGTTGGAAGATCGAAAGCGAGACTAATTTCCCGAACTTAAGGGAATTAAGAAGGAGTCTGAACGTTCAACAATCAGGAAACGAGATCAACAAAAACCGAACAATCAATGATCGAACCACAACGATCGAGTCAACAAAAATCGAATAATCATGTTCGGATCACGAAGAACAATAAGGTTCAAACAACAACTCCAAGGTTCACATATCGACTCGAGACAATATATGATCCGGTGAAAACAACAAGATGTGCATTCACATAAGATTCACAGGGAAGGGAATAGCAATTGAAAAGTTACCACGACAAACGAGTTATTCCGAAACAATACCACACTCGTTCGATCAACAAAATCAAGGGGCAGAACAAGCTCAGAAAATGTCAACGAACATAAACGAGTCGATAGAGTCGAAAATACAGAAGTTCAAAATCTGATCCACTTCGAATAAAAGAACTAGTAGAACCAAAAGATGTTACTTCCGAACAAGGTTCACAAGAATCGAACCGAACTCGGAAAAGTCACAGTGATAACTAGATCGACCCAAAACAAGATCACAGCTCGTTCGAACGACGAAACCAAAATACATAACAAGTTCGGAAAGTATCAACGAACATGAGCGAATTGATAGACTTGAGGGAGAGAAAATGCGGAAGTCAAAAATGATTCGGGCATTACATTCGACCTCTTATAAAAGAAATGTCGTCCCGCAATTCACAACAACGGGAGTAAGGTGACAACACAAAAAGCAAACGACATAAACATCTCCCGTGGCCTCTCAGAATCGATCCTCATATCTGTACTGAAGTTCGCGCCCCGAAAGACTCGGAACCCAAATCGCAAAACTGGATCCTGTGTCTCTCGGATCCACACTTGAAAAGCGTCGCAGGCGAGGAAGGACAAATTGCACGTACATTCCCCCGGCACATCACGGTTGAAATGCCTCGGCTCGGGATATCGAAAATACAGATGCTAGATACAATGGAACTAACACCGCAAAACAACATACTGGAGATTCCAACACAGCATAACATATCAATGCATACAAAAATCACAACAACAACGGCATCGTTCGACGATTATAACGGCCCGAACGATAGCCAGCACACAATCATAAACATCATGAAACAATCACCAATGTGCATAAACTCACAAAAATCCAAGCTTTAACAACTCACACTCATGCGACAACACGCAAATCACCACGAGGCGATAAATAGTAAACACCAGTTCACACCTCTCACTGAGGGCTAGTACAACAAATGCGTGGCAACGCCTCGACGTTCATGCCATCAATTCGATCATACTCGGGAGCAAACATCATAACGACAACGCGAACATCATACATACATACCCAACCCTCAAACGGGAATGGATAGGTTTTGAAAACAAAAACCTCCTTTTGAAAATAATTTAGAAAAACACCGGTTGATCTTGAGTATCACCTTTCAAAAAGTACAAACGTGAAACAACGTTATCGAGACTTTGGAGAACCATTTCGCGTTTGATAAAAATGAGTACACTTTCTCTTAGTGAAAAATTTTCAGAATATTCGACCCTCGGGTCTAAGTAAAAGTGTTTCTAAAATATTGAAAATATCTCAAAACATTTTGGTCCTCGAGGTAGAAGAATTTTAAAACATATTGTGGCACCTTGGATGTACCACGAGAAAATAATTCATTTTAAAAGTACGTCTCGAAATTTATTTATTTATTTATATATATATATATATATATATATATATTTTTTTTAAAATACTCAAGGTTTTCAAAGATAATTCAATGGGCTGGAATGCCCAAAAATTTCAGGTAATTACACGGAACATTATAGCGCCGTGGGTCCCGCGCCAGAATCCAACAAAATACTAAATACCGTCATAAGAATTTCGCCAAAACGATCAAGGCCACAATGCCAAAAACTCTGTTAAGGGCATCGGTTTTCGAAATAAAACTCAGTCGGTAAAATACCGAAAGCTATTACAAAAGAACTCACGCAGCGGATAAAAGAAGTACAGTCCAACATGCACAATCCAGCAACACTACTCCTCACATGAACGAAATATGAGAGTCAAATAATCACGTATCAAGAAATCAAAATCCATAAGAGGATTCCGTCACTTAACAAATAATCCTAAAAATAGCTCGTGTCACACGAGGCACAACACAAAGAAGGGAGACTTACATCCATAGGTCGCACGAAGATGATGATCGCCCCACGATACTAATCACGACCAACAAACTCAGACGACGCGTCGCCACACGACTCAGTCAGACAAAATCTGACAATACAAGACTCAACAACACATAACTCGACCCGACAGCCTAGGTTTACTCAACCTAAGCTCTGATACCATAAATGTAACACCCCCAGATCAAACCGGGAATATTACACGCCGCAGACCCTCTCCGTAAGGATCCACCAGGCTAGACATCAAAACAACACATTACATTACATACCGACGAATCAAAATAACGAACCAATAGACCGATTTGGTCTTTCGTCACTGACTTACAAATCAAAATACATAAACTCATCCAGACTCATACCCACACAAGGGTAAAATACTTGCAACAACGAACAATAAGACAGTGGAAAAGATAATACAATGGACTCCGACCGACTGAACCCAAAACTGGCCTTCGTGTGATTAGTATCATTCGTCTTTCATCATCCCTCGTACCGATCCTGTGTCTTTCTCCCGAAAACCTGCATGTACCTGGACACAATACAGATATCCACCCCCCGATTACTCGGGGGTTAGCAAAACTCCACTGTTTCGCTAGTGCAAGTATAAAGTGCAAAAACGAGCCATACACAACACATTCCGAGAATACAATGAAAGACTTCCCGAGATATATTTAGTTAAAAATAGTTCAAGTTTTGAAAGCAGAAACGAAGCAAGTAAGCATTTTGAAAACATTTCCAAATCTCGGGAGTTTTAAAAACGTCAGAAATTGAAAAGTTCTAAATTCCTCGAAAGCCATTTAGGGTCACGGCCCTAAAGTTCATTTTCCAAAATACAAATCCGTTTAACAAAACACGGGGTCCACGACCCAACCATTCCGGTCACAAAACACAGGGTCCACGACCCTATCATCCACTTCAATTCACTTACAAGGACACATAACACATTATTCTTATGCCATTCTAGCCAAACACCAAGACTCGATATATAATGTATCTCGACCCCGAGCGTAAAGCATTTTGATACTCCGGACATATCACAATTAATCATCAAAACATCAACATCAATATCACAGAAACCACACTTGGTAACCCGTGGCCGTACCCATTAGTATCGGCCCCCAGAGGCCCCGTCGGACCGTCCCCAGGTGGGAAACCACTTCCGCGGCCGTACCCATTAGTATCGGCCCCCAGAGGTCCCATCGAACCGTCCCCAGGTGGAAGAACATCAACACACGCACCCAAGTCCACTTCCGTGGCCGTACCCATTAGTATCGGCCCCCAGAGGCCACATGCCATCCCCAGGTGGAAGAGTAATTTAAAACCACAACTCTCAAAGGTCAAACACATAAAATATATATAGTCGAGGTACCTTGCTAGAATGGCCATATTATCCAACACGTACTCCCAACCCAGAACTATATCAATTCACAAGGGAGCACAAGATTTCAACAGCACTGAATGACACAACCAATATCACACAAACTCACATATTCATCCATAACCACGTGACTCGAAGCACATAATTTCACAAGAGAATTACACTTTACATTTACCGACGCCATAATCATACATGATGACATCACACGAAAGTAAGGTGTTTCTATACTCGTCACTAGCACACATATCCAACTAAGCATATTAATTCCCGACACACATGGTTCACCTTTACGAAAACCATGATGGTAAATATACCAATTCTTTTGAAAAATGGTTATAAATATTTATTTAGCACATATTGACACTTAGCGACCATTGTATCTAAAAAACATGTAATGTATGGGCAAGATAATTGCCTCGACAATTGATATCGGACACTCTGAAGAACACGGCTCAGCCAGAAATCTCGAACACCTACAATTCTCCGGCGAAGATAATGAATACACCCACGATCGGAAAGTTTGAAGAAAACGACGAACGGAAGGGTTCCGAATTGAATTCTTTGCAAGAAATCTGACCCTAACAACATATAATCAATAAATCATCGATCATACGAGGAAGAATACTCGTAGAACGCCCGAAAACCCCTCTAAGACATTTTACCGGACACCTTCAAGGCGTCGATCAAGAACTCGACCCAAACAACGAATCGATACGATCCAACCATGTAATAACAAGGGAAATGATATAATACTTCTAACTAATCATCAATCCATCATAATCCTAAGTTAAAACGGATTAAACGGACGAAATCAACCAAAATACCCAAATTCCCCAAAACTAGATTTCTAGGAAATCTGACCTGATTCGGTAGATCGGAGGATGTTATAGGATGGATGATTGATGATATGAACTCCAAGACTTCATGGATTTATTGTCCAACAACATCTCTCCATGATTAATCAAGCTCCAGCAGCGGAAGGGAAGAAAACGAGTGAGAAATGGTCAAGAAAACGCTCTTGGCCTTAAATAGCCGACGCATAGTGTGCCGCGGCCACCGAAGTGTGTCGCGGCACAGGCCGAATCGCCCAGATGATTGGCAGCCGCGGCTGCCGACGAGTGTGCCGCGGCATGACTTCAAAGGTGCCGCGCCCCGCCGGCATGTGCCGCTCACTGATGCAGAGGTTGGCCGATAATTGAAACATGAGTGTGCGGCGGCCCGGACGGGTGTGCCGCGGCAGTGACTCGGCAGTGTGCCGTGGGCCTGCCGCTATGTTCCGCGGCTCACGGTACAGGCTGCTCGGCCAAAACTGGAAAATGAGTGTCTGAGCTATTTCGACCATAACTCTCTCGTCCGGACTCCGATTGACTCACTGTTTGAACCATTGGAAAGCTAACTTGATGCACTATAATATTAAAAGGATTCAAAATCTTTGGAGTTTCCAAGAATTTATGGTGATTTTACAAAGTCGACTCATACTTGGAAAAGTCGTTTAATAACACTGAACTCAAGAGAACGACACCGAAACCCGAACCTGAATACGAATCGAAGATACGGTTACGAAGTACTCGCAAAGACGAATCTAAGAGCTAAGAGAACACACGATTCCGACCACCCGAAGGCTCGAATTTCGACAATGGAAAGTAATTACCCCAAACTTTGGGAAATTACTAAAATGGCCCAAAACGTCCGAAATACACGATACACGATCGAAATACCAAGCCGAAGCTCGCAACATGAATAATAACATTAAACGAACTTACGAGAAACTCGAAACAACAGTTTCGGATGATATTCGCAAGAATCGAACTCAAGTGCGGAAAAGTCGCTAAAAAGCACGGAACTCACCAAAACGGCACCGAAACGAACTCGGATGTCGAAAAGTGTAGAATTAATCATTCTCATAATGACGAAACGGTCATGAGCGAGTCGTCAAAACGGACTTCTGCCGAAAAATAAAAAAGAAATTACCGGTAATCGAAATTACGGGTATTACAAATGAGGCAAGTATGTACTAGGTCTTTATCTCGGATAACAAATACACCACTAGCTGAGTTAACGCTACCTTTAACAAACCAGTTGCAGAAATGTTCTCCCTCCAAGCTAACAAAGTCGCTGCAGTAAGCATGAAGGCGTTTCCCGTCATTGCGAAGAAATTTATAATCAAAACCGTGGAATGCCGCATACTTTTTCAAATTCCCCCTAAACTCAACTATACCTTGATTGAACTCTTGACCTACAAATCGAATTACATGAGCCCACTCATCCGATAATAAAGTTTTCGATTGATATGTCCGGTAAGCTTTTCTAGATGACATTCCTCCTCCAGCTCAATTTCAACAACATTAGTATCACTTTCTTTTTGTTTGATCACGGTTATATCAACAACTTTCATCTTGTATATCATAGCACCCGAGATCAACATATGAAGGTCTTGTTCGCTCTCTAATAAACAACAAGCACAACTTGATGTACAATATGTGAACCCGAATACATCATCTCGTCGAAATTTGAACCTACGGCGCACTTCATCTTGCAGTGTACTTAAATTGATTGTCGAACTCAGCGGATACATAAAACAATAACTCTCCCATTTCCACCTAAGAATCAAATTTGAATAATCACGCCTGCCCAAACACAAAGTATTTAGTTCACATAAATGAAAAACACTTTGCAAACAATAAGAAGTATAAACAAACAAAAATGCACACCACTTTAGAAAAATTGATGTTGCAAAATATAGTACACACGACAAAATTACAAAATCCACCCAATTTCACAAAATTACAAAATCCACCCCAATTACTTGTTGAAGTAATTGCTTGAAAGGAAAAAGAACCGATACCTGCTGAAATCAGAATCACCCCACAGATAAATATTGGTGTACAAAAAAAGTACAGTTCGCAAGCATACTGGTATAAACAAATTTGAATTGACGAACTTCATCTCGGATAATGAAAACAAAACAACTAAATGAAAAACACTTTGCGCAAACAATAAGAAGTATAAACAAAACACAAATGCATTCCACTTTTGAAAATTTGATGTTGCAAAAAATAGTACACACGACAAAATCACAAAATCGTCGAACCTTAACGGAGAGATGGGAAATTTATCACTTTTCACAAAAATCCCATAAATTATGAAAAATATGAAAACTTCAAACCTTAATGGTATCGGAGTCGTCGAATTTTCGGGAACCATATTTTTCCTGGAAAATTATGAACCTGAAAAATTGAGAGGAAATAGCCCTGGAGCAAGAAGTTGGGAGGAAATAGCACTCGAGCAAGAAGTTTGAATTTAAATATTGAAAGACATATTTGAATCTCTATGATGTTGATGGAAGGAAATCATGATGGAAGGAAATCATGTCTCACTGTCGATGAAAGGAAAGAAAGCAAAAAGCAGGAAAAGAAAAAGTAAGGATAAAGAGGAGAAATGTCAAGAGAAGGGGGCGCGTGAAAAGGTGAAAATATAGTAGGTGGGAAGTATTTTTTGTGAGTGAATATTAGTGAGCAAAAAGAGAGTTGACATTGTATTTATGGGTCATTTTTCCTAAAAACTTCGGATGAATTTAGTGAAAATAATAAAATGAGATATTGAGATCCATTGTACCTAATCGTTTCTTGCACTCTTTCAATCCACGTTTATTTCTTCAAGAATGGGTCCCCAGTTTTTCACGCAACCACGATTTATCATAGAGTACCAAAATTTCGGCACAAGATTTTCACTCTTCACTTTCATGGTAAACAACTTAAAAGGCGCACCACGTTTTCCCATTTCCAATGCAGTATCGCAGGCTTTGCAGTTTGCAATAATAAAATAAGGATTTGGATTTATGCCATTATTATCGCATATTAATTAATGTATATTAATTATTAATTGTATTAAACATACATTAATTATTTTTAATTTTATTTTTGAATATGTTAAAACTTTAAAAATATTAATAACTTTTATTTTCAATATATTAGAATTATAAATAATATAAAATTCGATGTAAATAATACACGTAAGCAATGTTTGTATGCAACCCTAAAGGCAATATATTATCATAAATTAATAATTAATTAAAATTATATACTCTATCCATCCCTCTCAAAGTTTCACTATTTTTTTTTTCTTTTTGTCATTTTAAAAATTTAACTCTGCCTGTGGGTGTCTTCGACATCCATCACGGCCCTGCCTGATAAAAGAGGAGGTTGCGGTAGGTTAGTGGCAGCAAACAGAAAACTCACACATTCCATGGACATGAGTCAAACATTGAAAATCGTTGGGGCGTCTCTCGAAGCGACGCGCGCATTTCATAGCCGGGTGCAGTGATAAGTATGCGAGGGTTGCTAGGTCGCCGCCTTGAGCGGCGCGCCACCTTTACATCCGAGGGTGGTGTCAAATGAGCAAGGATGCGCTACACTTCATAGCCCGGTGTAGTGGAAAATATGCAAGGGTTGCTAGGTCGCCGCCTAAGCGGCGCGCCACCTCGAAGTATGGGTGTGGTGTCAAATGTGCAAGAATCCTTGCAGCGTGGACGGACACAGAGAGAAGTTAATTCTTGCGGCTAGTAAGGGTAGTAAGGTGCGGTTTGGAACTTGAACGTTGGCTCTTTGACTGGGAGATCACAGTGGGGGAGGTTATGAAAAGGAGGAGAATTCACATAATGTGTCTACAAGAGACTAAGTGGGTTGGCGAGAAGGCAAGAGTGTTAGCTCCTTGGGGTTACAAGCTTTGGTACTCTGGAAAGGATAGAAGTAGAAATGGAGTGGGTATCGTCATTGATAAAGAATTCATTGATGATGTGGTGGAAGTGTCAAGAAAGAGCGATAGAATAATGAGTATTAAGCTTGTGATAGGGGATGAGTTTCTAACTATCATAAGTGCTTATGCACCACAAGTAGGATTGGATGCATCGATCAAACAAGAGTTTTGGGAAGATTTGGAAGAGGTTGTCGAACGAATTCCTATGGGTGAGAAATTGATCATTGGTGGTGACCTCAATGGGCATGTCGGTGTTAGCAGAGATGGCTTTGAGAGCATTCATGGTGGCTTTGGTTTTGGGGGACAGAATGAAGCAGAAATGATATATCGATTTCGCATTAGCTCATGACTTGGGTATTATGAACACTTGGTTCGAGAAAAGGGACTCTCATTTGGTGACATATAGAAACAGAGGTAATGCAAGTCAGATTGATTTCTTTTTAGTAAGGAATGTTTGGAGGAAAAGTTTTACTAATTGCAAGGTAATACCCGGTGAGAGTGCTGCAACACAGCATAGGGTTGTGGTGCTTGACTTTCGAGGTAAGAGGCACTTAAGAAAGAGAAGACCACAAGTTGACCCTCGAATTAAGTGGTGGAAGCTCCAAGGGGAGAGTCGACATACTTTTGTGGCTAAGATTGCCGATAGTGGTATTTGGTCCGATTGCACGGATATGGATATAGATTCGATGTGGAACTTGTTGGAACACAACATAAAGGAAGTTGCAAAAGAAGTCCTAGGAGAATCTAAAGGAAACAGACCATCAAGTAAGGACACATCTTGGTGGAATGATGAAGTTAAGCAAGCGATAAAGACCAAACGTGAATGTTATAAGGTTTTGGGTAAATGCTCGAGCGATGAGAATTATGAGAAGTACAAGAAAGCTCAATGAAGCTAAAAAGGCAATGCGAAATGCCCGATCAAAGGTCAATCAAGAATTATATGCAAGATTAGATACTAAAGAAGGGGAAAAAGATATCTATAAACTTGCTCGAATGAGAGAGAAGAAGACGCGAGATATTGGAAAAGTTAAATGTGTAAAAGATACTGACCAAAAAGTTTTGGTTCAAGATAAAGAGATAAAAGAGAGATGGAGGTCATACTTTGATACCCTATTCAATGGCCATCAAGAACTAGATATTGGGAATTTAAACATCCCCTCAAGTATGGTTAACCGAGAGTTTAAGAGAAGAATCCAAAAGGGTGAAGTGACAATTGCATTGAAGAAAATGGGGTCAAAGAAAGCAGAAGGACCAGATGGTATACCTATTGAAGTTTGGAGGTGTTTGGGGGAGAGAGGGATCGAATGGGTAACTATGCTTTTCAATAAGATTTGGAGAAGCAATAAGATGCCACGGCATGGAGGAAAAGTATTCTCGTCCCTTTGTATAAGAACAAAGGTGATGTTCAAGATTGTTCTAATTATCGCGAATTAAACTAATGAGTCATACCATGAAGTTGTGGGAACGAGTGATTGAACAAAGGATCGAAATGTGTGAAGATAACAGTAAAATCGCTGATTTATGCCTGGAAGATCGACCATGGAAGCAATTTATCTTATCCTATAGCTTGATGGAACAATTTCGAGATAAAAAGAAAGATCTCGCATATGGTTTTTATTGATTTAGAGAAGGCATATGATAAAGTACCAAGAGAAGTACTTTGGTGGGCCTTAGCAAAGAAGGGTGTATCGCGGAAATATATTGACATTATAAAGGACATGTATGAGGGAGCTAGTACAAGTGTACGTACTAATGTTGGGAGGACAGAAGAATTCCCTATTACGATTGGGGTGCATCAAGGATCTGCTCTTAGTCCTTTTCTCTTGCCATAGTCATGGACGAATTGACAAGAGAAATTCAAAATGACGTTCCGTGGTGTATGATGTTCGCAGATGATATTGTGTTGATTGATGAAACGAAGGTTGGAGTGCAACAGAAATTGGAACTTTGGAGGGATACTTTGGAAGCTCGAGGCTTTAGGAGTTATAAGTAAGATCGAATATATGGAGTGTAGGTTTAGCGAAAACAAGTGATAGAGAGGCGGGATGATCACATTTGATGGGAAAGTTGTTCATGGATCCACTTTCTTTCGGTATCTTGGATCTATTATCCAAAAGGATGGAGAGCTAGATGGCGATGTGGCTCACAGAATAAAGGCAGGTGGTTGAAGTGGAAGAGTGCCACAGGGGTTTTATGTGATCCCGGCATGCCTCATAGATTAAAGGGTAAATTTTACCGCACGGCAATTAGGCCTGCGCTGTTATATGGCACCGAGTGTTGGGTCAGAAAAGCTGTCACGTTCAAAAGATGAATGTGGCAGAGATGCGTATGCTACGATGGATGTGTGGTCATACAAAAAGGATCGGCTCGAAATGAGGTGATCGGAGAGAAGGTAAGAGTTGCGTCTATAGAAGACAAGATGATGGAGAATCGATTACGATGGTTTGGTCATGTGAGAAGAAGACCTATTGATGCCCCAGTGAGGAGGCTAGAAAGTTGGGGAGCAAGTAATGTTGTGAAAGGTAGAGGAAGACCCAAGAAAACTTGGATAAAGATGATTGAAAATGATATGCGGTTTCTTGGAATTGGAGAAAGTATGGCGATAGAGAGGCAAATGTGGCGGGAAAGAATACGGATGGTGGATGGAGTCTGATTCTTTTTTTTTTTTTTTTTAAATTCCTATTTTCTTTTATTTCATGTTACTTTTTTTTTTTTCTTTTTTTTTTCACTCTCTTTTTTTATTTGCTTTTTTCTCTACTTTTTCCCTCTTTTTTCCTTTTATGTTATTTATGTAACGATTATTGACGGTTTCAAAGTTTGATTCATGTTAGCCGACCCCAAATCATTTTGGGAGTAAGGCTTAGATGTTGTTGTTGTTGTCATTTTAAAAATTTATATTTATCACTTTTACACAATTCAATCAAACAAATACATTTTGCTCTATCTGTCCCAATTTAAGTGGGAAGTTTCATTTTTTTTTTCATTTTCAAAATAAATTTCACATTTTTATTATTCATGTTATACCCAAATTACTCCTATTTCATACTTTAATTTTATGGAACTACAGAAAATAAAGTTTTACCGCATATTCTCATGAAATATTTTATGAGACTACAAAAATTATTTATATTTATTTGAAAATATATGTTGATAGCCGTGATTATAAATTTTTAGTTGATTATTTGATCTAGTAAAATTAGATAATTTTTTTATTTAAAAATGTGAATTCCATGAAAATTCGAGGGGAAGAAGTTGAACTTATTATTCAATCAAGATTTTTGTAGTTCCATAAAACAATCCATAGAATAAACTCCAAATCTTTTGTAGTTTCACAAAGCATAAAAAAAACTTATTTCAGAAATTGAGAAAAAATAAAACCTACTATTTTAAATGAGAAAAAATGGGTGATATATGAAGGATAAATTGAAAAATTATGTGCTAAATTTGTAACTCTTAATAATTGGAAAAAATCATACTTAACTGGGGAAGGAATAAGTATTTTTTTATTTACACAACGTTCACTATCGATATTTTTATTTTCTAATCTATATTATACATTTATTATTATTATTATTATCTATACTACTTAAAACTTATCCCCCTTAATTTAATGTGGAAGGGGGTTTGTGCACAAAGTAAAGGTTATCTCCCTTAATATTTATCAATTTATTCCGAAAATATTTTCACTCACATTATTTTCACCGCAAGAAATTATATTGATCAAAATAAATAGAGTAGAGTTATATTAAATACCAAACTTTTCTTACATACCAAGGGACTCATCTCCACCATCCATCCAAAAAGAAATAAATGGTTGAGATCAAAAGCATTTAATATTTCACACATTTTTTATAATTTAAATATCTCTTAAACCGTTAATCATTAAGCGAAAGTAATTACACCATCGCGACGAGCATTTAATTATCTTTCTATAGACGGGCACTTTGATATACTTTCGATAAAAAAAAAATTCGATTTTTTCACTTTTTTTCGTGGCCGAAAAAATCACATGTGATATATCATATATGATATTATATATCACATATGATATATCATATATGATATTACATATCATATATGATATGTAATATCATATATGATATATCACATGTGATTTTTTCGGCCACGAAAAAAAACGTGAAAAAAGCGAAAAATTTTTTTTGCCGAAAATACATCAAAGTGCCTATCTATAGAAAGAAAATTAAATGCTCGTCGTAACGGTATATTTTTTTGACTTAACGATTAACGGTTTGAAAGATATTGATATTTGAAAAAAAATGATGAAAGTGGATTTTTTAAATTGTTGGGATTAACCTCATCCATTAGATCAAATAAAGATGGAGGGAAGATGGAGGGTGGAGATTAGTCCCTTAGTATGTAAAAAAAGTTTGGTCCTCAAATGATCTTAAATCAAATAAATAATGCCAAACTAACTGTAAAAATTTCTGAAACTATATATATTTTCTTCTCTTGGCTTATGTGTTTACTCTGCTTATCAATTGTTGAAGACTTTGTCTAATTAACCTTACCAATATACAGTTGGTATATGTTAATAATTATATATGTCAGAAAATTATCATCTAATGTTTCTGATGCGTTAATGTTGAGATACTACAAATTTTCCTTTATGATAAACTCACCTTGAATGCTCACAATAAACTCATCTTGAATGCTCCCAATAAAATATGCAGGTATGGAACACCAAAGGGCTGCGATTTTTCACCCTCAAAGAATACGAATCACTTTTACCATATATGATTATTAATATAGAACAATAAAACAGTAAACATTAGTATTCAACGGTACCTCATATTGAAGTTCTCATATTCTAGAGAATCCAAAGATACACCACGAGCACATAAAGCTTCCAAGTTCAACATTGATATATATATATATATATATATATATATCAAACTACAAATGGTTTTATAATTTGCTATGCCAAAAGTGCCAAATAAATAGGCAAAAAAAAAAATTATGTAACTTATTCATATTAAAGTATTACATATGAAGAGACTATTTTAATTGTAATTTTTAATGTAAATAAAATAATTTAAATACAAAAGTTATGATAAGCATCACAATGCAAATGCACCTTCTAATACACAAGGTGATTAAATTGAACCTTTAAATGATAGTATAAATTACAAGATGGTTAAATTTTAGCTATGAAAACTTAGATACAATCGATGCATCGCACGAGTTGAATAAACCAAAAACAACCCCGGAGCAACAAACGGGTTAGTAAAACTTCATTTCATATAACTAATTAGATAGACTAAAATAAAAGGACAATAACAATAATAAAATATATAAACTTCTCTAAAAGACATTTAAATTCCGCCATCTGTTCATTCAACCATCTACTCATTTAAAGACCGTGCATCGCACGGGTTGGATAATGCCTAGTTTACCCCAATTATTATTTAAGATTTATTAAATATACACATCAACATATGAAATTCCACCTCTTCACTTCTCTTCATTTCATTTGCGAGGGGAAATGGGTCTCACAAAACAAACCTCCGCTGAACTAAAAACCCGAGTTAACAGGTGTTTAAACAAGCTTTCAGACAGAGATACCCTTTCAATGGCAGCCCACGAGCTCGAGAGCGTGGCTAGAGGGCTCCCAAATGATGCTTTTGTCCCTTTCTTGAACTGCCTATCCGCCACCGACTCGTCGGAGAAATCACCCGTCCGCCGCCAGTGCGTCCGTCTCCTGAGCGTTTTGTCGGCTGCTCACGGCGACGCTTTGTCGCCGCACCTCTCGAGGATGATCTCCGCCGTCCTCCGCCGCATACGCGATCCTGACTCCGCAGTCCGGGAGGCCTGCGTCGACGCCGTCTCCTCCATTTCCACTCACGTCAATTCGCCGCCGTTCGCCGTCATCCTGAAGCCGCTCGTGGACGCGCTTTTCCACGAGCAGGACGCGAACGCGCAGATCGGCGCGTCGCTGTGCCTCTCCGCGGCGGTGGAGGCGGCGCCGGAGCCGGACTCTGCGGAGCTGCGGAAGCTGATGCCTAGGGTTTTGAAATTGGTGAAGAGTGATTGTTCTAAGGCAAAGCCTGCTTTATTGTTGTTTGTTGGTAGTATTGTGAGCGCTGGTTGCGCGAAGAGTAAGAGTTTGTTGAGTTGTGTGGTTTCGACTGTGGTTGAGTTCTTGAGCAGTGAAGATTGGGCGGCGAGAAAAGCGGCAGCCGAGGTATTGGAGAAGGTGGCGGTGGCGGAGAGAACATTGGCGGCGGAGTTTAGGAGTTCTTGTGTGGCTGCTTTAGAGAGCAGGAGATTTGATAAGGTTTACTTCCATAACTTTCTCTGTTTGTTGTTTTGCTGACAAATTTGCAGATTGAATTTGGATAAACAACTCTCTCTCTCTCTCTCTACTGTAACAGGTGAAGATTGTGAGGGAGAGGATGAATCGAGCATTAGCGATGTGGAAAGATCTTCCCGGGCAATTTGAAGATATTCCATCTCCAAAAGGTACTAGAAAAGTACTTCATATTATGTATTTATTACTTATAAGCCCTTCTTCTTCAGGAATCCAATTATTGCATTGGTGTTTCTTTGTTTATCTTTAACTTGCGGTTTTTGTTTTACCATTGTGGATTTTGACCAGTTACTCTTGATCAGATTGCCTCTTCTTCTTTAGTTCTTCCTGCAAAAAGTGATTACACATGAAATGCATACTTCATATTGACCTGTGTTAAATTGTTGGGAAATTACAAAAAGTACTTTGAGGTTAAATTGTTGGGAATATTACAAACATCACTGTTGATTTTTATTCGGTCTTACATTTTGCTTTGATCTATTGAAATTTGCTAATATCATCAATTGTTTTATAATTAGACCCTTAACTTTTGTAAATATCACAAATAGCCCCAATGTTTCCTCTGACTGTCCTTATATTTGGAAAAATCAAGGGATGTGATGTAAAATTTCCATTGGTGAAAAATGTAAGAGAGATGCAACCTCAGGGGTGCTTTTTGTAGTCTTTAAAGTTGTCTGGGTTCTTTTGTATTTTCGCCAAATCTCAAGGGAAGTTTTGCAATTATTTCTGAATTGTTTCCAGAAAGTTATCCCACCTTGAAATGCTGATTTTTGACATTAACCCTGTTATGCACAATAGATCCCAGCACTGGTGGGCAGTCTCCTGTTCAGCTTTCAAAAAGTCTTGGGCCTCCTGGCAATGTGGGCTTGGAAATCCCACACCGCGAAAAATAGTGCCAGGAAAGTCAACCCCGTCTAGTTGTTCGTCTACAATCAGCAGTCAGAAGAGCATTGCTGCAAATGAGCACATTAAGCCTTGTATTTCAACTGCTACTAACCCGAATTTCAGGAAAGACTTTAGGTCCCGAGTGGTTCCTTTTAACTGTAGAGAAAATCTGGACATGGCTGATAGACATGTTGTCATAGATGGCTTTGAGAATCAAAAGGAGTTCGGGGATATTTCTGTAATACGCAAACAGTTGCTGCAGATTGAAAACCAGCAATCGAATTTGTTGGACCTCCTCCAGGTACAGGACTTGTTTCCCTCTCGCATGTATGGATTGATTGTTTGATTCTGTTTAAGTTTCGCTCATGATGAGTTGTGTTGCTAAGTTTTATCTGCCTAATGTTTCAATATATCATGCATGTTCCTGTCATAAAATCTTATATTTAGCTCCCTTGAATCTCTTGATAAAATCTTATATTTAGCTCCCTTGAAGCTCTTGACTCGGTATAATTATAATATATTTTACTGCATTCGTATAGTCGAAATATACATATACTGCGTACATATTTACCTTTTTCTAATCTTATAGATATATTTTGATCTATAAAGAATTGAGGTGGGCAGTGGGCCCCTTGCCCGCCAGGTCCGCGCTGTATATATTTCTCTCTTGTAATTTCTAGCTTATGTCTGTTAAATTGTCGGTTCACTCCGACGAGGCGTGTAATGTTTTTTATTTTCTAAACTTTCAGAAATTTATTGGGAGCTCCCAGATGGGAATGCATTACTTGGAAAAACGAGTAGACGGTTTGGAGAAGGTGCTGGATGAGATGTCGAAGGATTTTGGTATGTCCAGTCGGGGGAGGATCTCAGGCACCGATAGTAACACATGCTGTATGATACCAGGAGCTGAATTTCTAAGTCCCAGGTTTTGGAGGAAAGCTGAAGGCCAAACGGTTAATTCCAAGTTTTGAGAAACGCCAGGCCTTGCATGGCAGCATTGTACATAGTAGGGATACTTGTGCTGAAATATCAAAAGTCCAAGAAATTGATGGCCAAATATCCCTAGAGCTTATATTATTCTTTTATTTTTTAGCTGATCGTGAGTATAATACAGGCAGATAATATTTTTAAGTTAGTTTTGGAGCGTAAATGTGTACTCAGTTGAATGTATATATACTGAATTCTGTAAATGGACCCTCTCAAGTTTTCATTGAAATTTCCACATTTGAATCCAGGGGGACCTAAGAAGCTGCACGAGTGTTAAAAACCGAATTGATGAGTCTCACCGAGTTGATAAGCCTCCGACGACCCTTGGACAAAATGTCTTGTCCCGCCAACACGCTCCTCCAATACCAAGGGTGTCCGATGATGCTTACGCACCAAGTTTAAGCAGGTTGGGCCAGCCGTCCCTTGCTCACGATTCCATTATCTTGCTCAATTTGTTTGAACATGTTTTGAAAAGCCCCTGCTCACATATGAATTGGGGTTGGAGCAAGTTTTGTTATCCTGAAAACAGCAACAATTTTTTGTAAATCAAAATAAAACTACCAATTTGTTTTTCTGTCTTCTTTCTCATTTCTGTGTTTTATGGTTCATTTTGAGTGTGTTGGGGTTTATTTTTAGTATCTTTTTTTTATTTATTTTTTATTTTTAGTTTCAGGGTTTATCTTCCATTTTGTAGGGTTTGCACCAGGGGCTGATCCACTGCAGGACAAGAGGGGTCGTCTGACCCCTTGGAATTTTTTTTTTACATATTATATTATAATAATAAATAAAAAAATTAAAAGTCCAACCCCAAGCCCAACCAATTAGCCATTAAGCTCAAAGGTCCAAACATAATTAATTGTGGAAGAAAAAAGGCACGAGATTGGGACGGGGAGAAAAAAAAAAGCACGGGATTGGGACTGTTTTTCAAGCGGACAAGAAGAGGAAGAAAAAAAAGCACGGGAGAAAAAAAGGGGTCGCTCTGCGGCTCCGCCTCTGGACGCTGGTCCACTGCTGCCTGCTGGGATTGGGAAAAAGAGGTCGTTCGACTCGCTCCGTGGTGAATGTGCTTCAAATGATTGTTGATGATAATCCTAATGATTGTTCGGGTGAGGCATATAAGTTGTGGATAGAAATACAATCTTTTGAGTTTGTGTTTCACTTATTTTTAATGAAAACTGTACTGGGAATAACAAATATTTTGTCTCTTAGCATTGCAAAAGAAGGATCAAGACATAATGAGTGCAATGAGTTTAGTGAAAACATGTAAAGAAAACTTGCATTTGATGAGGGATAATGAGTTTGAAGAATTGGTTGACCATGCATCTTCGTTTTGTAACAAATATGATATTACAATTCCTACCGTGGATGAGGAATATGTAATTCCGGGGCGATCACGACGTAATGCTCCAATGAAGACAAATAGCCATCGTTACCGTGTGGAGATTTTTATCCATGTAATTGACGGGCAACTTGTGGAATTAAATGATCGCTTCAATGAGGTAAGTACGGAATTACTTACTTGTTTGGCATGCTTGAGTCCGAGAAATAACTTCATAGCTTTTGACAAACGAAAGCTAGTTTTGTAACACCCCCAAAACCATATGGGAATATTACACGCCGTAGACCCCTTTTCGCGAGGATCTACCAGGCTAAACCTTACAAAACGACCAAATGTTTGCCCGGCCAAGGTCAAACAATAAAATAATACAGACCGTTAAGGTCACTTACACGTGAATACACAGACCGATGAGGTCACACAACTCAATCAATAGAACTGACTAAAACAACATTACTCACACAAGGGTCGATACAATACAGCGGAAGACTGAAATCAACTCTCACAACACAACGAAAATCAAAACAACTCTCATCTCTTGATTAGTATCGCAGCTCGTCATTCTCCTGTGCCAATCCTCTGACTGCTCCCCTGAACCTGCATGTACCTGGACGCAAAACAGACATCCACCCCCCGATTACTCGGGGGTTAGTAAAACTTCACTGTTTTACTTAGGGGTGAGCAGAAAAACCGACAAAAACCGATAATACCGAAAATACCGAAAAAACCGAAACCAAAAAACCGAACCAATAAGATATTGGTATGGTACGGTTCTTAAAATTTTGAAACCGAATTATGCGGTTCGGTTTCGGTTTTAGATATGGATCCCGACTTTAAAAACCGAACCGAACCGATAAAACAGATGACTATTCTGCAGACTTTGTTTTTTCTTTGTGCAGTTTGTTATGAATTGATGGACCTGTGCTGAGGAGGAAATTCAAGACTTTTGTATAATCTGATATTGGACTTTTTGAATCCTTAGTTATTATCATGTTATTGAAGTAGATTTTATTTTTATTCAAGCTTTGAAGTGGAATAATTATGTATAAATCCTTCTATTTGAACTTACAATTGTCTGATTTAGCCCAAGTAGTTCAATTTGGGCCTGGTGCAAGCCCAAATTAAGTGGCCCATTTAATCAGCCCATTGACACCGAACCGCTACCGAACCGACACCGAAACCGATCACACCGATCCGATTTAAAACCGAATCATTTCGGTACTCAAATGCTAGATACCGATAAGATACGGTTCGGTATCGGTTTTAGCTAGAAACCGTACCAAACCGAACCGAGCTCACCCCTAGTTTTACTAGTGCAAGTATAATACGATATGAAATGCAATAAGTAAATAGCAACCACGAATTTACCACGGAAATCAACTATCAAAATATTCCCGAGAAGTTCTAGAATTTCGAATTCTAGCAAGCAATATTTGAAAAGGAACTCATTAGCTCGGGATTTTTAAAGTAGAAATTCTTTTGGACCTCAAGTCCCGATTTACAAAACCTTTTCGAAAACATTAGGGCCTCAGCCCGATTCTCATTTCAAAACACACTAGTTAAGATATCATCATAAGTTCGTGACTCATGTTTTAAACGTTATCCAAACAATCACTGTCATACGATCACTGTTCGTGCACATCATGTACCGAACTCCGGAGGCCTCGACGGACCCTACCCGGACCACACGCATTGTTCGTACACATCATGTACCGAACTCCAGAGGCCTCGACGGACCCTACCTGGACAACATACATCGTTCGTACACATCATGTACCGAACTCCAAAGGCCTCGACGGACCCTACCTGGAATTAGAGATGTTAAACGGGCTAGCCCTAGCGGTTCGGCCAGCTAGCTTCGCCAAACGGTCCGGCTAAAAGCCCGGATTTAAACGGGCTAGGAAATATTGGCCCTAACCCTAACCCTAACGGGTTTCGGGCTAAACGGGCTAAACGGGCTAAATATTTAAAAAATCTATTTTTTATTTTTTTATAAGTAAAAAAAAAACAATAACAATATATTTTATATATATAGTAACAACTCTACTATAATAAATATAACAAAAAATACACTTTTATGTATATATATATATACACACACACACTATATTAACAAATACAGTAATAATATATATTATATATAATATTGATATATATTATATATATAATATTAATATAGTGTATATATATAATATTAATATAGTGTGTGTATATATATATATCGGGCTTCGAGCTAGCCCTAGCGGGCTTCGGGCTAGCCCTAACGGGCTTCGGGCTAAACGGTCCGGGCCAAAAAAGCCCGGATTTAAACGGGCTAGGAAATATCGGCCCTAACCCGGTTTTTTGGCGGGTTAAACGGGCCGGCCCTACGGGCCCGAGCCCGTTTAACATCTCTACCTGGAATACACATCTTGTTCGTACACATCATGTATCTAACTCCAGAGGCCTCGTCAAACCTTACCTAGAACACACACATTGTTACGACGCAACTCATATTGATCAACTCAACACATCACAGCAAGTAACACACATGGTTATCAATAAGTCAAACCAATCAGCAATACATCATAATACATATTCAAATATGTAATCAGACCGACACAAATGTCATGATCATCACGATAATTCAACCATGACCAATCACGCACAACATGAACCATGTGATTAACACAACCAAGACCATTCCATGACATTAACCAAGTGAGATACATCATCACTACCATCAATTGTTCACACTTATCAAATCATACGAAGCATATTCACGAAGGCAAAACAATTCATCACAAACCTAACACGAATTTTCTATCCACAAGACACAAATCATATAGCAAGATACTTGCCTCAATAACCGCTACCGAACACTCCGAAGAACACGGTTCGACCAGGAAGCTCGGACCCTGAAGAAGACAATGAACGGGAGGGTTCCGACTCGAGTTCTTCACAAGGATTTCGTCCCTAAGTCATATCAACAATAAATCAACAATCGTACGATGAATAATAATCGCATAACGCCCGAATCCCCCTCTAAGACCTTTTATCGGACACCTTCAAGGCGTTGATTAAGAACTCGACCAAAATGACGAATCTATACAATCTGACCATGGAATAACAAGGAAAATGATAGAACACATCTAAATAATCATCAATCCATCACAAATCAAAGTTATTATGGTTAAATTGGACGAAACCGAACAAAACCCCCAAATTTTCCCAAACTAGGATTTTCAGGAAACCTGACCTGATTCGCTCGATCAAAGGATGTTATAGGATGACTAATCAATGATATGAACTCCAGGACTTCATGGATTCATCGTTTGACAACATGCCTCCATGCCCACCAAGACTCCAACCGCGGAAGAGGAAGAACGAAGTGAGAAAAATGGATACAAACCCGTCTCCTGGCCTTATATAGGCAGCCTGCCGGCCGCCTTACGTACGTAATCGGGCATGGCTTACGGCCGTAACCGGCCATGGCTACCCTATCGCCTAAAATCGCGGCAGCGTTACGACGCATCGCCGTGGCTTACGACGTAACAGCCTTACGGCCGTATCCGACCGTAGTCTTACACGTAATCGCCAATCCTTGCGAGTCGCCGGGCCTGCACTGTAATACCGGTTGTGAATTCATTTATTATCATTCAAGAATCGTCACTCGTAAATTTTTTCACTCAAGAATAATCATTCATCATTCATATTCAAATAACTATGTTCACCATTCGGCGTATTTTGGGATCATCACTGTTTGAGATCGAGCCGAGATTATTGTCATCATCATCATCATGTTTTGATTTTCGTTTGAGAGGTAGCGCACGCTACACATTGTAGTTAGCGCGCTAATGAGGTGCATGTAACGCACGCAATGATTCAAGATTAGCGCACGCTAGCGCAAGTGAGGCGCATACCCGTAAGGTACCGGGCTGATTTGGGAAATTCGTAGCGCACGCTACGAGTGGTAAGTAGCGAACGCTAACTATGCGGGTAACGCACGCAAAGACTTCGTAGTAGCGCACGCCAGCGCGCTGCAATGCAGGGCGAGGTTCGGACTCCGTGGATTTTGGATATCAACTATCAGGTAGCGCACGCTAACATAAGGTTAACGTACGCTAAGGCCAGGCTGTTAGCGCACGCTACCAAAGGTACTTAGCGCACGCTAACGATTCAGTCAGTGGGGTACTGGACTACCTGGTACACGCGTTAGCGCACGCTAACATCAGGAGTTAGCGCGCGCTAAACTGGGACAGTATATATAGGACAGTTTGGTCCAACGTGTAACACCCCCAAGATATTCGAGGTGTATTACAGCGCCGTGGACCCCTACATGGGACCCACCAGGCTAACACAAGAAAACACCTCTCGACTAACCAACTCGGTTAGCAAGGAAACAATTGTTAACAACAAGAACATAAAAACAACACGTCCGGTACAACCGGCATAATAAACATCAACCGACAAATACGGTAACTCCAACGAAGTCCAAACACAATCCGAAAGGAAAAGCCTAAGTACTCGCGAGTACAATCTATAAGTTTACAATTTAGAAAACATCCACATCAAAAGAGACAGTAGGAAATAACAAGACTCAATTGCACATGTCAACAACCTTGGCCGACATCCTCGTACCATCCCAGCGCCCGCTCGTCTGGTGAACATAACACGAAATCCATAACAAGAATTTCCCGACAACGGGTCCCAGAGGGGTTAGCAATTACGCTAGTACAAGTAACCAAATGAACATTTTACATCTTACACATATAGTAATGCATGCCATCAAGAAATCATAATTTCCAAAACGCTCATTTCCTAAATGCCAATATCAAATCACATTTGTAAAATTCACCACAATTAACCGTCGATCCACACCTCCGTGGACCCCTACCGAGACCCCGTCGGATCTAACCCGTAGTGGTTAAAAGCAAAGCTCGTCGATCCACACCTCCGTGGACCCCTACCGAGACCCCGTCGAGTCTAACCCGTAGTGAGCATACACACACACACACAATTTCTCATACAAAACTACTATGTCAAGACCGTAAGTTCATAAGGATACTTGCCTCGATTAATTAGACGATGACACGAACGGAACGGAAGAGTTGAACACGACCGCAAGGAACCGGCGGAAATGAACCTAACGATTCGAATAGCACAATCACAACCACTTCTAAACGATTACGGAAATGGAATACACCCGGAAACCCGCCTACGATTCATGTATATTCGCACAAAAATAACAACGAGGGCGGACCACAACCAAACCCTCTCGATTCCGCAAAACTATGAAAATATACCATGAATCCGTAGGAAAACTAATGATATCAACAAGATTAATCATATTCATCAAGAATCCATCAACAAAACGGAAAGAATCGGACAAAACCCCAAAATCCCCAATTATCCAAAAAGGTAGGGTTTCAAGAGATGTTACCTTGAGTGATTCAAGTATTTAGATTCGTAGAACACGCGTTGGATTGATTGTCCGGCTTCACAACCGAAGAAGAATGATGAAAATCAACCCTCCAAATGATAATGATGAGAAGCTCTCCTCCTCTCTCACTCTCTCTCGTCTACTAAAAAGAAGAAGGAAATGAGCCATTCACGCTCAAAACAACACATTTATAGTGTAACACAGCAGAACCTATCGGCCACCTTATCGGCCGATAGGCCCAACCGATACCCATACGGAATGCCGGCAGAGAGTCTATCGACTTCTATCGGCCGAAAGGCTCCCGGAAGTGATCGCCAAAATCAAACGACCATAACTCTCTCGTCCGGACTCGATTGACTCACCGCTTGAACCATTGGAAAGCTAACTCGATGTTCTATAATATTGCAAAGATTTATAATTTTTGGAGTTACCAAAAATTAATGGTGATCTAACAAAGACGAACTCATACTTAGAAAAGTCGTTTAGTAATCCCGAATTCAACAAAACGACACCGAAACCCGAACTCGAATACGAACCGAAGATACGGTTACGAAGTACTCACAAAGACGAATCTAAGAGCTAGTAGGACACACAATTCGACCACCCGAAGGCTCGAAATTCGACAACGGAAGGTAATTACCCCAAACTTTGGGAAATTACGAAAATGGCCCAAATGCCCGAAAATCACCATACCTCAACGAATAATCAAACCGAAGTTCACGACACGTCTAACAAAGTTAAACGGACTTGGGGAAACTCAAACAATAGCTTTGACGAGATTCGCAAGAATCGAACTCAAGTGCGGAAAAGTCGCTAAAAAGCACGTAACTCAACAAAACAACATCGAAACGAACTCGGATGACAAAAAGTGCAGAATTAATCATTCTCGAATGACGAACGGTCATGAGCGAGCCGTCAAAACGGACTCCGCCGAAAAAAGAAATTCACCAAAAATCGAAAATTGCGGATATTACATTCTACCCTCCTTAAAAGAAGTTTCGTCCCGAAACTTAAAATAAGTAGGGAGAAGCAATATCCCTTGCCAGGAAAACTCGACGAGATACACAAAACCGAAGACTCGCGCCCGACGGCGAAACACTGCAAGGAACGCAAAGAGACATACGGCGAGAAAATACGCTCTAGGGCGACTAACGCAACGTCACCGGTAGAGACATAATAAAATCAACGAGTGACAAGCGTCATCAAATAGACAATACAATCGAGTCGATTATCCGAACAATCACAAAGCTCAACGAACAAAAATCAATATGATTGACCAACCCAACGGTTCACCAATCAAATGCGAGCCAAACGCTGAATAAATACGGAATTCCACCGCCCAAGGGTTGGAAGATCGAAAACGAGACTAATTTCCCAAACTTAAGGAAATTACGAAGGAGCCTGAACGCTCAACAATCACGAAACGAGAACAAAAACCGAACAAACAAACGATTGAGACAACAAAAATCGAACAATCATGTCCGAAACACGTAGGATAATAAAATTCAAACCACAACTCCCAGGATGACCTGGTGAGAACAGCAAGACGTGCATTCCCACAATATCCACAGGAAAGGGAATAGCGATTGAAAAGCCACAACGACGAACGAGTTATTCCAAAACAATACCACCCTCGTCCGATTAACAAAAGCAAGGGATATGGAAAGTTCAGAAATGTTAACGAGCATAAACGAGTTGATAGAGCTAAAAAAAAAAAAAAAAATATACAGAAGTTAAAAATCCGATCCCCTTTGAATAAAAGAACTATTAGAACCAAAAGATGTTACTTCCGAACAGGATTCACAATAGTCGAACCAAATTCGGAAAAGTCACAAATGATAACCAGATCGACTCAAAACCAGACATTACTGCTCGAATGATGAAACCAAGGTATAGATCAAGTTCGCATAAAGATCAACGAACACGAGCGAATCGATAGATCAAGAAAGAGAAAATACGAAGTCAAAATAGTATGGGTAGTATCCCGACCTCATCCACGAAATTCACAAAACAGGAGCAAGGTAACAAGACATTAAACAACCGACACATAACTAACGATCACCGATGCACACTGTCATACCAAACCAAGCTCTAACAGCTCGCACATGCGCGACAACGTAGAAATCACTACGAGGCGGCAACATTCGACACTAACATCCCACCTCTCACAACAAATGCGTGGCAACGCCTCGACGTTCATGCCACCAATCTGATCATACTCGGAGCAAACATCATAACGACAACGCGAACATCATACATATATACCCATCCCTCAAACGGGAATGGATAGGTTTTAAAACGAAAACCTCATTTTGAAAATAATTTAGAAGAACACCGGTTGATCTTGAGTATCACCTTTCAAAAAGTACAAACGTGAAACATCGTTATCGAGACTTTGGAGAACCATTTCGCATTTGATAAAAATGAGGACACTTTCTCTTAGTGAAAACTTTCAGATATTCGACCTCGGGTCTAAATAAAAGTGTTTCTAAAACATTGAAAATATTTCAAAGCATTTTGGTCCTCGAGGTAGAAGAATTTTGAAACGTGTTGTGGCACCTTGTATGTACTACGAGAAAATAATTCATTTTAAAAGTACGTCTCAAATTTATTTTCTAAGATACTCAAGGTTTTCGTATACAATAGGCCAAAATGCCCGAATTCACACTTGTCAATATTCACTTAAACACATCATAGCACACTCATTAAATCGTTCACAATCAAGACAGTGATATACAATCCCTAGGATATGCTTAACAACATCGTTAAAACAACGATCGGTTTATCAAAACCGGATGGAAAACGACATCAAGAACAAAACTCCAAAAAGTCAACTCTAGGGATTCAAGAAAAATTGCCTGGATTCGGCGAAGAACAATGGATTAGATGATGTTAAAAATCATCTAGGATACTCCAAAACACCTTTGGATGGAAAAAAAATCAGCCCCAATGCGAAACCTAGTCGCTACGTCTCAATCTCATGGAGGAAGAAGAAAAATGAAGAAAAATGCAACTTCTAGACTGGTGTCCGGTATTTATACTGGACACAATTAGCGTGCGGTAATCATTAAGGTTAGCGTGCGCTATCACGGCACCAAACAAAACTCCCGACCACAAAAAATACACTGTTAGCGTGCGCTAACCCCAAGGGTTAGCGTGCGCTAACGAGAACTCACTCCACCCGTAGCTCCCGGATCGCCTCGAACTACCAGGTAGCGTGCGCTATCCTCCCCTTAGCGTGCTACCAACGCACTCTTGCGCGCGCTAGCCGCAAAGCGTAGCGTGCGCTAATGACCAACAGAGACAACAACGTAACATATCGTAAAGATTACATGCCGTAAACCTTTCTCACACAGTTTACTGTGCTAAGCACAATTTCCCACGTCATTTCAAAAATGCTAAAAAGACCAATGACGGTAATATTTTCCAAAACTCACAAAAATCATTTGTCAAACCATCATGAAATATTCAAGACCAAAATGCCAAAACTTGATTCAAGGAATCGGTTTTACGAAATAAAACTCGGTTTGCAAAATACCGAAAGCCGTTTGAAAGAACTCACGCAATGGATAAAATACGGTACGAAAATACATCAAGAAGGATTTACACTCCTCGTATAAACCAAATACGAGAGTCTAATAAACACATATCGTGAAATCAAAATCCACAGAAGGATTCCATCATTTAACGACTAATCATACAAATAACTCGTGTCACACGAGGCACAACACAAGGAAGGGAGTTTAACATCCATAGGTCGCACGTAAGTGACGACCACCCCTCGATACTAATCACGACCAATGATCTCAAACGACGCGTCGCGATGCGACTAAGTCAGACAAAAATCCGTTAAGACAAAACTCGACAAACACAACATGATTCGACAGCCTAGGTTTCCCCAGGCTAATCTGATTTTTAAAATCATATACTCTAGTCATTCGAAAATAAAACCGGTAAGTTAAAAATCGTTTTCAAGACCCTTTTAAACACGACAAGGGCTTAACAATGGTAGCATTCTATAAAATGTCCTAAAACACTTTTAAACATGACCTTTAAATACGACACACGGTTTTAATTGAAACTACAAGGCTGGCTCGCCCAAATTCATGTCACTTTCAAAAACCCACAATACGATCAAGTCTAAGAAATTTTCAAGCATGCACGCCGCATGTATTATTATTAATAGAAACACATTGGTTGTAAATAATAATAATTAGCCAAGTACCAACAATTCCCGGACACACTCATATACGACATTCAAAAATCACCAGTTCAAAAGCGCAACTCTAAATACTAATTCCAAGCATATGTCAAACTATCTCTCCAAGTTTAACAACAGAACCAAAGATCACCGATTTGGACATATGTCGAAACCACTACGTGAGTTTCTCAACTCATCGGTACATTCGGCTCAACATACATTTAGTATATCGCAATTACCAAACACAGATTCCATCACACAAAGAAAAGACTAGAGAGTCAAGCCCTCTCACAATATACCACGGAGCAAAACTCGGATCTTTCGATCACCAACGATCCCACCAACGCTAGGAAGTTTAGCGATGGAAAGCTCGCAAACGACAAACGGTCAAGCCTTAACGGCGCACATACTCCAGAGAGACAAAGGATCGCGCAATACTAGAATCAAAAGTACACGAACCGGATGGATCGAAAACAACTCGACAATAAGTACGAGAGAGGCAATCACAGTTCAAGAAGTGGAATTTCAATACGAGAAAACAAGAGAATCGAGTAAGGAAAACTTACGAGCACCGGATGTACCGAGATGCCGAAATGTGTGACAATGTGCAAAACAGTAACACAACTAGACCTAAATAACCAACAAGCCTAGGTATCCATAAACCTAGAGCTCGATACCATTTCGTAACACCCCCAAGATATTCGAGGTGTATTACAGCCGTGGACCCCTACATGGGACCCACCAGGCTAACACAAGAAAACACCTCTCGACTAACCAACTCGGTTAGCAAGGAAACAATTGTTAACAACAAGAACATAAAACAACACGTCCGGTACAACCGCATAATAAACATCAACCGACAAATACGGTAACTCCAACGAAGTCCAAACACAATCCGAAAGGAAAAGCCTAAGTACTCGCGAGTACAATCTATAAGTTTACAATTTAGAAAACATCCACATCAAAAGAGACAAGAGGAAATAACAAGACTCAATTGCACATGTCAACAACCTTGGCCGACATCCTCGTACCATCCAGCCGCCGTCTGGGTTGAACATAACCTCAAATCCATAACAAGAATTTCCCGACAACGGGTCCCCAGAGGGGTTAGCAATTACGCTAGTACAAGTAACCAAATGAACATTTTACATCTTACACATATAGTAATGCATGCCATCAAGAAATCATAATTTCCAAAACGCTCATTTCCGGAAATGCCAATATCAAATCACATTTGTAAAATTCACCACAATTAACCGTCGATCCACACCTCCGTGGACCCCTACCGAGACCCCGTCGGATCTAACCCGTAGTGGTTAAAAGCAAAGCTCGTCGATCCACACCTCCGTGGACCCCTACCAAGACCCCGTCGAGTCTAACCCGTAGTGAGCATACACACACACACACAATTTCTCATACAAAATTACTATGTCAAGACTGTAAGTTCATAAGGATACTTGCCTCGATTAATTAGACGATGACACGAACGGAACGGAAGAGTTGAACACGACCGCAAGGAACCGGCGGAAATGAACCTAACGATTCGAATAGCACAATCACAACCACTTCTAAACGATTACGGAAATGGAATACACCCGGAAACCCGCCTACGATTCATGTATATTCGCACAAAAATAACAACGAGGGCGGACCACAACCAAACCCTCTCGATTCCGCAAAACTATGAAAATATACCATGAATCCGTAGGAAAACTAATGATATCAACAAGATTAATCATATTCATCAAGAATCCATCAACAAAACGGAAAGAATCGGACAAAACCCCAAAATCCCCAATTATCCAAAAAGGTAGGGTTTCAAGAGATGTTACCTTGAGTGATTCAAGTATTTAGATTCGTAGAACACGCGTTGGATTGATTGTCCGGGCTTCACAACCGAAGAAGAATGATGAAAATCAACCCTCCAAATGATAATGATGAGAAGCTCTCCTCCTCTCTCACTCTCTCTCGCGTCTACGGAAAAAGAAGAAGGAAATGAGCTGTTCACGCTCAAAACAACACATTTATAGTGTAACACAGCAGAACCTATCGGCCAGCCTATCGGCCGATAGGCCCAACCGATACCCATACGGAATGCCGGCAGTAGAGTCTATCGACCCCCCTATCGGCCGAAAGGCTCCTGGAAGTGATCGGCCAAAACCGGACACGACCATAACTCTCTCGTCCGAACTCCGATTGACTCACCGTTTGAACCATTGGAAAGCTAACTCGATGTTCTATAATATTGCAAAGATTTATAATTTTTGGAGTTACCAAAAATTAATGGTGATCTAACAAAGACGAACTCATACTTAGAAAAGTCTTGTAGTAATCCATAATTCAACAAAACGACACCGAAACCCGAACCTGAATACGAACCGAAGATACGGTTACGAAGTACTCACAAAGACGAATCTAAGAGCTAGTAGGACACACAATTCCGACCACCCGAAGGCTCGAAATTCGACAACGGAAGGTAATTACCCCAAACTTTGGGAAATTACGAAAATGGCCCAAATGCCCGAAAATCACCATACGTCAACGAATAATCAAACCGAAGTTCACGACACGTCTAACAAAGTTAAACGGACTTGCGGGAAACTCAAACTAGCTTTGACGAGATTCGCAAGAATCGAACTCAAGTGCGGAAAAGTCGCTAAAAAGCACAGAACTCAACAAAACAACATCGAAATGAACTCGGATGACAAAAAGTGCAGAATTAATCATTCTCAGAATGACGAAACGGTCATGAGCGAGCCATCAAAACGGACTCCGGCCGAAAAAAGAAATTCACCAAAAATCGAAAATTGCGGATATTACACAACGTTCGTCATTTCTTTATTTCTCAATCATTTCGGACGAGCTCGGGCGATTCAGAAAGGTCTTTTCGAGCTACAATCATCTAGCATCATCTTCAACCTTCTAAGTTGGATTAATCATCATCTAAATCAGTTTCATCACTCCAAATCAAGGTAATGATTCTTGGATCTAGAATTTCGAGTCTTGGGTGTTTTGCCTCCGATCTCTTCGTGTTAAATCGATATTATGTTGGAATATGTTAGATATGGATTATCTATCTTGGATACATGTACTTCTACGGATTCATTGGTGTAATTTTCGGAATTTGTGAATAATTGAGGAATTGTTCAAGAACCCTTACGGGTTGACTTTGGAATTTTGGGGGTTTTCGACTAAATGTTGTTGAAATATCGTTCTAAGTATTCCTAGTGGATTATTGATAGTATTCATGAGTTTTTGTGGTTTTGAATCATTCATTGGGAGTTGGTTTCGGATGTAAATGAGTTTTGGTTGTAAACAATTGGAGATTGTTTACAACGTGTTTGTTTAAATGCCCCAATGAGTTTCGGGTATTGTTGTATCGACTTTTGAGTTGGTTGTGATTATGCTTGATTCATGTATTAAGAGAATTGTTGGTTTTTGTGTTGTTTAAGGTTGTTCAAGCGGCCGGTAATTTCATTAAGGACGTTGATCGTGGAAGTACCTTCTCGCCTTGATTTGAGGCAAGTTTTATACTTATCTTGGTCAATGAGCTAATGTCATCATGTATGTGTATGAATGTGTTGTATCATTCCGAGACTTAGTCTCTTCATGAATTCATTGATATCAAGAGATCGTTCGATACGATACCTTCGGCAATTTTGCCAAATGTTATTGTTGTTCGTTAACGGCCGATCCAAGGCATTGTGATACCCATTATTAATGTCATTGTCGATAGCGGTTCATGTATCGATGTATCGATTGTTGTTAATATAGATGTCAATTTAAGATATCGTTGAGATCATTGTTATTCTGCTCGGATTGTCATTAAAAGCATGCAGCCGATTTAAGGCATCGCTTACTCATTTCTCATCTTCGCCGCTTCAGAATCGATTAAAGGTGCCGAGGCATCCTTCATATCATTGTTATCGAATTGCCGCTTCTCGTAAATCGAAATGTTCAATCATTCACTAAATCATTGTTATCGATTGACCTTTCTAAGGCAATCGAGGTATTCACTCATTCATCGTATCATTGTTATCGATTGGCCGTTCTCGTGCAAATCAAGTGCTCAATCATCCGCCGCATCATTGTTGTCGGTTGGCCGTTCTAAGGCAATCGAGGTGTTAATTTGGGACTGCCAAGGACGGTGTCTATCCGTGTGTTACTATCATCGTGTTGGCCGACTCAAGGCAAGACACTATCATTAATTGTGATACGGCCGATGCCGTGGCTTCGCCCTAATTGTGATACGGTGGATGCCGTGGCCCGGCCCCTAATTGTGATACTGGTGGATCGTGGCTTCGGCCCTAATTGTGATACGGCCGATGCCGTGGCTTCGCCCTCATTGTGATACGGCTTCGTGCCGTGGCTTCGCCCTCATTGTGATACGGCTTCGTGCCGTGGCTTCGCCCTCATTATTCTGACTTCGGGCTGTTTTGACTTCAGTGTTTGTGATATTTGTTAATTTCCATTGAATGACTTTCAGGCCTTTATTATTGTCTGGTAATTTCATTGGAGCCTTCGGGCATTGTGATTCATAATTAATTCACCTGGTTTGGTTCATGTCTTGTCATTCATTGTGGTATTCTGTGATTTTGATTCGCCGTCGGGCACTTATGTTCTAACTCGTCGAACAGGTATTAATAGTATGCCGTGGGCATAGTATTGCACGAATGCTCGGTTCTTACCTTGGTTTGTGAGCATTTCGTATTATTATCATCATTGTACCATTTCATTACGCCTTTGGATGCATATCATGTTATACATGTATTTGATGTTCATTATCTGGATGGACCCGTGGGGAACATGTTTTTCATGTTTTAGGTGCTTGCGAGGAGAGAGTTGAGACACAGGGGCATGATGATGGCGACGAGGCATTCAAGCGATACTAGTATGAGTTGTTCATTGTCGGTCAGTCGGTTGGAGAGTACTCCAGTCTTGTCAGTGTTGTCGTGTTGTATTACCCGAACAGATGTTCGTGGATGTTGTTGTATTTCATTTTTAGCCATGTAGGCTACTTTTGTCGTTAAAATTCCTTATCGGAATATTGTGTCGGATATCATGGTAGGGACTATGATTTTCCCTTGTTGTGTTAATTAATGTATTTTAGTCATGTTCGCCTGGTGGATCTCCTGGCGTGGGGTCCACGGCACTGTAATAACCCAATAGGATTTGGGGGTGTTACAGAAATGGTATCAGAGATTTGGGTTGTGAAATACCCTGAGATGTGAGTTATGTGGTCCTACCGACGCGGTAGTAGTGGGATTGTGTGTTATGACAATCTAGTCGATCAGTTTTGTGAGTCGTAATATTAGTACGACCGCACGAGTCATTCATTCATCGAGTCGCCGTCGGTGAAGACTAGTATCGCGAGACCTCGAAGCTTCGTATGACTCGTGTAAGGACTCGATTCTCTTTATGTTCATACATTCATCATGTCATTAATTGTTCGTGCCTTGTTGAAACCTATATGTGATATTAGTGTTATGATTGATTCATGACTAATTGTTTTGGGACACGTGTGGCTTGTGTAAGCATTAAGGATCAACTCATTCATCGGTTAATAATCCTCAATCGTCATGCCGATCTTGTCGATTATGTTAATTCATTCATTACTCACCAATATCATTACTCACCAATTCATCACTCGATAATTCATTCATTACTCCAATATCATTACTCAATTCATCACTCGATAATTCATTCATTACTCACCAATATCATTACTCACTAATTCATCACTCGATAATTCATTCATTACTCATCAATATCATTACTCACCAATTCATCACTCGTATAATTCATTCATCACTCACAATATCATTACTCACTAATTCATCACTCGATAATTCATTCATCACTCACCAATATCATTACCCGCTTAATTCATCACTCGCTTAACTCATTCATCACTCGATTAATTCATTCATCATTCATCAATATCAATTACTCGGTTGCTTCGCTTCATCACTCAATTAACCTCATCGCTCACCTAATTCATTCATCACTCAATTAATCTCATCGTTTAGTTAATTCACTCGCCACTACCAATCTCATTGCTCGGTTAATTCATTCCTCATTCACTAATCTCATTGTTCAGTTAATTCATTAATCATTCAGCCCATCTCACGGTTCGGCTTGTTGATCTTGAGGATCTAATTTTCAACCTTGTTAACTTGTTCAAGGTAATCATTTCAGGAATTTCATCAGGCAATCATGTTACCTCATTTGATGTTTCATACGGTCTTATCATACTCTGACGTAATGTCCACGATCATTTCATTAAATCATTAATGCATTCATTGTGTTAGAGCGTGTATGCTCATTGTTGTCACTCTGTAACGTAATCATAATACGATATTCATGCGGAATCTATAATCATATGACTTTCCTACTTCAGTATGGATAGAGCTGTCAGAGGACGCATGGGAAGAGGCCGCGGTGCGGGCCGGAACCCGGGATCTCGTGTGCATGCCCACACGAACGCGAGGGATATCATTAATTCATCAAACAGCGAGGCTACTCATTCATCAGCAGATAATCATTCACTGTCAGGGAGTCGTACGAGAGGCATCTCACTCGGAAGGTGTTCGGGTTGATCCATTCATATTTATGCAGGCATGATGGCCCGATGACTCGAGATGACGCGGATAGTGGAGACCATGCACTCGATGGGTTGTGGTCCACCGCAACAGGATACAGTGCCATTTCATGGACAGATCGGAGTGAATCGATTGTTGGCGATATCTCTCGCCGATGCCGCCTACTTTTGAGGGTTCGGTAACCAGGTGATATTGTTCATTGGCTCGAGCATTTTGATAAACTCTTCGACATGGTTCGGTGTCGGAGGAGAGTAAAGTGGCGAGCGGCTTATTACTTGAGTAAGGGCGCTTATTCGTGGTGGCTTTCGTGAAACCCATCGATCGTGATTGTATTTGGAGCGAGTTCAAGACTCTCATGTTAGAGAGGTATTATCCGGCCCACTTCGTGAAGCTAAGTTGTCGATGTTTTGAACCCCGAACCCGATGGGGACGAGGGTGTTATTGTCATCGCCGAGAAGTTTCGTGGACTACTTGATTTGCTTCACAATTATCCGTATCGAGGCGGATAAAATTAAGTATTTTAGCAAGAGGCTAAATCCGCTTGAGGATGCGATTGTTCAACCACAATTGTAATTCACTTAGTGAGTTCATCGGGAAGGCTCTTGGAGCAGAGCTTTTGATCAAGGAGCTTACTCGAAGCATCCTTGATTTCTTGAGTAAGAGGACTAGAATGCCGGCTCGTTCGGAGGGACATCGGGCTCCGCCATCCAAGGGGTCGTTTTCTAGTCGTCTTCGTCTGGAACAACATCTTCCTCTCGTGCGACGAGTTCGACCGTTGTTTGCTTTAATCCGTGATTCAAAGAGGTCACGTTAGTACCGGTGCACGGTGCCGGCTATTGTTTGTTTTCTCAGGTGGGAGGCAGGACACCGCAGAAATCTGCAGGGTTCTAGCGCCAAGAAATCTCAAGAGAGCTCGAGGGCCTCGAGAGACTTCGTTACTCCAGCCCGTGCATCATCCAAGGGACCCTATCAGCCTCGAGGGCCGAGGTAAGGACATTCATCACCGGTTTGAACAAGTTAATTCTTGTGCGTTAATAGTATAATCATTCATTTCATTGTCGTTCATTCATTCATATAATTCATTCATCATATATATCAATCATATGGGGACTCATAATTATCGATTTATCATTCAATTCACGAGGAACGGCGGTTCCAATCACTTCAGAACTATCACTCATGACATTAGTAATTCACCTTGGTGAGTCATTCTAAATCCGTGTCAGATTTGTAGTCATTTATCATTCATCATTCATTTTTGTCACTTTCATTCTCGTGACCTTCTGAGGTCTTAGTTAGCGGCGAGTTCATCGTCGGATTACCTTAAATCGTTGAGATAGAGGAAATCGATGATGTGGGAGGATATCGATGTTGGGTACATTTGAGGTGTAACCTTGTTTTTGGATGACTGTGTTAATCTATCAGTAATAATGTATCGTGACTGTGGATCATTTATTGTTGATCTATCTTATTATGATCATACTCGAGAATCTTGAGATCTGGGTCATTTGTTGGGAGTTCATCCCTTCGACGTTGTGCTCGAGATTTCGTGATAATTTGGGAAATCGTTCACTGTGTTTCGAGACGTCAAGTCTTGGGGACTTGGGCTTGCGGTTGATTTGGTCCCGAGGACTATTTGGGCGTTATTGTTTTCAGATCGTGATGGATAGTTCATATCCCGAGTTGTTTACCCTCAGTTTCGAGGACGAAACTCTTTTTAAGGGGGGGGTATGTAATACCCGGTTGTGAATTTATTTATTATCATTCAGTAACTGTCACTCAGAAATTTTTTCACTCAGTAATAATCATTCATCATTCATATTCAGTCAACTATGTTCACCATTCGGCGTATTTTGGGATCATCACTATTTGAGATCGAGCCGAGATTATTGTCATCATCATCATCATGTTTTGATTTTCAGTTTGAGAGGTAGCGCACGCTACACATTGTAGTTAGCGCGCGCTAATGAGGTGCATGTAACGCACGCAATGATTCAGTACTAGCGCACGCTAGCGCAAGTGAGGCGCATACCCGTAAGGTACCGGGCTGATTTGGGAAATTCGTAGCGCACGCTACGAGTGGTAAGTAGCGTACGCTAACTATGCGGGTAACGCACGCTAAGACTTGAGTAGCGCACGCTAGCGCGCCTGCAATGCAGGACGAGGGTTACGGACTCCGTGATTTCGGATATCAACTATCGTGTAGCGCACGCTAACATAAGGTTAACGACGCTAAGGTCAGCCGTTAGCGCACGCTACCAAAGGTACTTAGCGCACGCTAACGATTCATCGAGGGGTACTGGACTACCCGGTACACGCGTTAGCGCACGCTAACATCGAGTTAGCGCGCGCTAAACCGGGACAGTATATATAGGATGCTTTGGTCCAACGCTCGTCATTTCTTCATTTCTCAATCATTTCGGACGAGCTCGGGCGATTCAGAAAGGTCTTTTCGAGCTACAATCATCTAGCATCATCTTCAACCTTCTAAGTTGGATTAATCATCATCTAAATCAGTTTCATCACTCCAAATCAAGGTAATGATTCTTGGATCTAGAATTTCGAGTCTTGGGTGTTTTGCCTCCGATCTCTTCGTGTTAAATCGATATTATGTTGGAATATGTTAGATATGGATTATCTATCTTGGATACATGTACTTCTACTGATTCATTGGTGTAATTTTCGAATTTGTGAATAATTGAGGAATTGTTCAAGAACCCTTACGGGTTGACTTTGGAATTTTGGGGGTTTTCGACTAAATGTTGTTGAAATATCGTTCTAAGTATTCCTAGTGGATTATTGATAGTATTCATGAGTTTTTGTGGTTTTGAATCATTCATTGGGAGTTGGTTTCGGATGTAAATGAGTTTTGGTTGTAAACAATTGGAGATTGTTTACAACGTGTTTGTTTAAATGCCCCAATGAGTTTCGGGTATTGTTGTATCGACTTTTGAGTTGGTTGTGATTATGCTTGATTCATGTATTAAGAGAATTGTTGGTTTTTGTGTTGTTTAAGGTTGTTCAAGCGGCCGGTAATTTCATTAAGGACGTTGATCGTGGAAGTACCTTCTCGCCTTCGGTTTGAGGCAAGTTTTATACTTGTCTTGGTCAATGAGCTAATGTCATCATGTATGTGTATGAATGTGTTGTATCATTCCGAGACTTAGTCTCTTCATGAATTCATTGATATCAAGAGATCGCTCGACACGATACCTTTCGGCAATTTTGCCAAATGTTATTGTTGTTCGTTAACGGCCGATTCAAGGCATTGTGATACCCATTATTAATGTCATTGTCGATAGTCGGTCATGTATCGATGTATCGATTGTTGTTAATATAGATGTCAATTTAAGATATCGTTGAGATCATTTTTATTCTGTTCGGATTGTCATTAAACTGTACACGCCGATTTAAGGCATTGGCTTACTCATTTCTCATCTTCGTCGTCAGAATCGATTAAAGGTGCCGAGGCATCCTTCATATCATTGTTATCGAATTGCCGTTCTCAGGTAAATCAAAATGTTCAATCATTCACTAAATCATTGTTATCGATTGACCTTTCTAAGGCAATCGAGGTATTCACTCATTCATCGTATCATTGTTATCGATTGGCCGTTCTCAGGCAAATCGAAGTGTTCAATCATCCGCTGCATCATTGTTGTCGGTTGGCCGTTCTAAGGCAATCGAGGTGTTAATTTGGGATCACAAGGACGGTGTCTATCCGTGTGTTACTATCATCGTGTTGGCCGACTCAAGGCAAAGACACTATCATTAATTGTGATACGGCCGATGTCGTGGCTTCGCCCTAATTGTGATACTACCGATGCCGTGGCTTCGCCCTAATTGTGATACGGTGGATGCCGTGGCTTCGCCCTAATTGTGATACTGGCCGATGCCGTGGCCGCCCTCATTGTGATACGGCTTCGTGCCGTGGCTTCGCCCTCATTGTGATACGGCTTCGTGCGTGGCTTCGCCCTCATTGTTACTGGTCGCTTTTGACTTCGTGTTTGTGATATTTGTTAATTTCACGAATGACTTTCGTGCCTTTATTATTGTCCTGTAATTTCATTGAGCCTTCGGGCATTGTGATTCATAATTAATTCGATCTGGTTTGGCTCATGTCTTGTCATTCATTGTGGTATTCGTGATTTTGATTCGCCGTCGGGCACTTATGTTCTAACCGTCGAATGTATTAATAGTATGCCGTGGGCATAGTATTGCACGAATGCTCGGTTCTTACCTTGGTTTGTGAGCATTTCGTATTATTATCATCATTGTACCATTTCATTACGCCTTTGGATGCATATCATGTTATACATGTATTTGATGTTCATTATACGGATGACCGACCGTGGGGGCGGAACATGTTTTTCATGTTTTAGGTGCTTGCGAGGAGAGAGTTGAGACACGGGGCATGATGATGGCGACGAGGCATTCAAGCGATACTAGTACGAGTTGTTCATTGTCGGTGGATCGGTTGGAGAGTACTCAGTCTTGTCGGTGTTGTCGTGTTGTATTACCCTAATGATGTTCGTGGATGTTGTTGTATTTCATTTTTAGCCATGTAGGCTACTTTTGTCGTTAAAATTCCTTATCGGAATATTGTGTCGGATATCATGGTAGGGACTATGATTTTCCCTTGTTGTGTTAATTAATGTATTTTAGTCATGTTCGCCTGGTGGATCTCCTGGCGTGGGGTCCACGGCACTGTAATAACCCAATAGGATTTGGGGGTGTTACAGTACCCATCCACCCCACACGAGTCACTGTCGGCCGTGATCGGCCATGGATTACGGACGTAACAGGCACTGTATTACGGCCGTAACTCGGCCAGGTCTTGTAGTCGGGACTCAGTCGATCCGACGGTCCGGTCACCCTGAAACTCAGATCTGAATATAAACCAAAGATACGGTTACAAAGTACTCGCAAAGACGAATCTAAGCGCTAAGAGAACACACGATTCCGACCACCCGAGGGCTCGAAATTCGACAACGGGAGTAATTACCCCAAACTTTAGGAAATTACGAGAACGACCCAAAACGTCCGAAGTACACGATACACGATCGAAACACGAAGCCAAAGCTCGCAACATGAATAATAACATTAAATAAACTTACGAAAAACTCGAAACAACAGTTTCGGACGAGAATCGCAAGAATCGAACTCAAGTGCAGAAAAGCCGTTTAGGAACACGAAACTCAGCAAAACGATACCGAAACGAACTCGAATGACAAAAAGTGCAGAATTAATCATTCTCGAAATGACGAAACGGTCACAACATAGTCGCTAAGATGGACTTCCTCCAAAGAAAGAAAATTACCGAAAATCGAAATTACGGATATTACATACTACCCTCCTTAAAAGAAGTTTCGTCCCGAAACTTAAAACAAGTAGGGAGAAGCAATACCCCGCCAGGAAAATTCAACGAGATACATAAGAAACGCGTAACTTTCGCCCATCTGCGAAATGTTACAAGAAACATAAAGAAATATACGGCGTGAAAACACGCTCCACGACGACCAACACAACGCCACCAGCTATGATTCAAAACAATAACGAGCAAATAACGACACATCACATACCACATCACATGCACACATTTAATCAAAGAAACGCACGCGACAACAAGTCGCACCCAACTAAAACGGCTATGCGATAGAAACAAATAGAGTATCACGATAGAAATCACTCCGATTCACATCAACAAGAAAATATCTGGCACCAAGACACAAACAATCCAAGATAACGGAAAGCGAAAATACCGGATATTACAAGTTCGACTTGCTCAATTTTATCCGTATGATTTTTCGGAAAGAGACTTGTTGATGCTTGAAGATCAACTTGGTGTTTATATTCATCATATGCGTTCGAGTAGTGATTTCTCTCAATTGGATAGGATTGGTAATCTTTCTGAAAAGATGGTGGAGAAAAAAATGTATGAAATATTTTCATATGTCTATTTGCTTCTTACGTTGGCTTTAGTGTTACCGGTTGCAACAGCTTCAGTGGAGAGGGCATTTTCCGCCATGAATATTATTAAAAGTCCACTTTGCAACAGAATGAGAGATGAGTGGTTGAATAACAGCTTGATTGTTTACATTGAGAAAGATATTTTTGCTTGTGTTGACAATGAGACTATAATGCAACCTTTTCAAAATATGGGAGAACGTCGTGGACATTTATAACATGTATTATTCCTTTTGTTATGAATTACGGATGGAACGATAATGTTTATCTTTTGAGTATTATCTCTTTTGTTGGAATTTTTTGATTTTTTTATCCTGCCCCATTGATCATGTAACCCTGGATTCGCCACTGGTTTGCACTCGTTTTTTTTAATGTAATTGGTTTGATAATTATCAAATCGACCGAATACCGATCGAAGATTTTTGGCATGGCAAACCGAATTTTATTGATCGAAATTGAATTTACTAAATAAAAGAAATACCGAAAAAAGCTGGTATGGTATTGGTAAATACCGAAATTATCGAAATAGCAATTGTTTGTGTATACATCTTGAATCTTCATACTTGTAAGCATATATTCAATTATGTAATTGTAGATATTATCATTATTTTCTTTTGAAATTTACATTCTTCTTTTTGTACACTACCAAAAAAAGTACTTTAGCCGACGACCCGAAAAAAACGGCCGACGACTATAAAGTGTCGTCGGCTAAACTCGCACTTTAGCCGACGACTGCTTTCTTGTCGGCTAAAGGGTTTTAGCCGACGACTTGGCGGAGGTCGTCGGCTAAAGTTCGAAATAGTCGTCGGCTATATTAAAGAGGTTTAGCCGACGACCGAGATAACATTTAGCGACCGAAAAAAAAAAAAATTAGCCGATGACTTTATCTCGGTCGTCGGCTAAATCCCTTTCGAAAAAAAAAATAATATTGCAACGGTTTAGCTGACGACCTAGATCTAGGCCGTCGGCTAAACATTTTTTTTTTAAAAAACAATAATATACTTTAGCCGACGACCTCGATCTAGGTCGTGGCTAAACTCCTTCCGAAAAAAAATAATATTGCAATGGTTTAGCCGACGACCTAGATCGAGGTCGACGGCTAAACACTTTTTCGAACAAAAAAAAATAATATACTTTAGCCGACAACCTTAGGTTGGGATGGAAAGACCAAAGACGGGCCAAAAGCACGCAAAGGTTTGGAAGAAATGAGCATAAGAAAACATTTGTGGTTGAAAACTGTCAAGGGAAAACAAAAAATGCCTAAGGCAGCTTACACCATCACGCGAAAGCAGAACCGAGATATTTTTTGGATAAAGATCGCTAGGTATCCTACCGGGTATCTTGAAAATATAGGAAGATGTGTTAATTTCGTGGAGAACAAGTTAATCGGTTTGAAGAGTCATGATTGTCATATCCTACTCCAATGCCTATTTCGTATTTATTCGACCGTACTTACCAAAACAGTGGTCGAGCCGTGTTGCATTGTAAAGATTTTTCCGTAAATTATGTACGAGAGAAGTCAAGAGATCCGATTTGCGTAAAATGCAAGATGAGATCATCTATATCTTGTGCAAGTTTGAGCGAATATTTCCTCCAAACTTTTTGACCTCATGCCTCACCTCATGATCCACCTTCCCGTGCGGTTATTGGTCATCGGTCCAAAGCACTACACGTGGATGTACCGGTTGAAAGGTAACATAATTTTGTATGATATATATATATATATATTGTCAAATTAAGTATGATTTTTAACACAATGACAATATTACAGGTGCAACTCGGTGATTACAAAGACTCGTGGCCAATAAGTCGCACGGAAGGATGCATTGCGAATCTTACCTTGCGTCGGAGTGTATTACGCATATCAAGTTGTATTTGGGCACCTTCGAGCCCCCTTCCCGCTCTATTCGAGCGATAAAATACAATTCAATCTTTCTATCATATCCACCGAGGTTGACGTCTATGGAGGTTGCCAGAAGACAATTAGACCCGCACGAGTCACGAATTGCACATTGGTGGATATTGCTCAATTGTCCGTAAGTTCAAGATCGGAAAGACATCCACTTGTCATGCGATATGGTGCGAGGTGACACTAGATTCCACAATGACACTTTTGCCGACTATTTTGGAGAATGGGTACGTATACATTCAGTTGCTATTGCATTTTGGACTTAAGATACTTTTTTACATAAAAAGTTTATTTACGACAGATGACACACATACAAGATGACGGACACCCTAACTGGTCGCGTGAACTTATGCTTCTTTCTATGAAGCCGGTTATGTCAAGAATTTATTCGATGGCCAAAGTCAACGGTGTCACATTCGTATGCCTTGAGAGAGACCAAAAAAGAAGATGTCAAAATTCTGGGGTTATGATAGATGGTGGATATTACGGTGTTCTTTTGGAAGTGGTAGAACTAATTTACGGGGAAGGCATGACAATTTACTTGTTTAAGTGTCGATGGTACGACACCAGTCTTGGAACCGATATGCAAGACGACTACGGGCTGTTATCTGTTGACACTTCCACTTCATGGTATGAAAGTGATCCTTTTGTATTTGCTACATCAGCAAAGTCGGTGTATTATTTGGACGACTTGGTGAAGAAAGGCACATGGAAGGTAGTGAACGTTGTGACAACGAGGAATATTTTTAGTGCTGCTACACTGGGAGAAACAACAGGTACTGATGACGATGATGCTTATCAAGAGCCAAATACAGCAAATATTCCACCATCAACGACAATTACAATGAATAATGTTCCTGCAGGACGAGTCGTCCGACTCCGTGGTGATGCTCGCGGGTACGTTGACGTTTATACAAACGAATTACTTGAAAATTTTGATGACGATAATGTGGACGACTTGAGGCATATGTTGCCGGATATCAACTCAGATAATGAGACAGACTGTAGTGATGACTCAAACTATGAGCCATAAATTTAGTAGATGTATATTTTTATTTGTTAAATATAATTAAAAAAATAGTAATAATAATAATCATAATCATAACATTAATATAATATCAATAATATTATTAAAAAAAACGGGGGGTTTAGCCGACGACAAGATCTACGTCGTCGGCTAAAGTTTTTTTAAAAAAAATTATACTTTAGCCGACGACATATAAGACGGTCGTCGGCTAAACCCCAGCAATGACCCGATCGTGTTAGACAACACGGTCGGGTCAGTCATACAGTGTGTTTTCCCATTCTAGGCAGGTGCGACACGGACCGTGTCCCCTGACACGATCGACTAATGTTTTTAAAAAAAAAAATTAAACTTTAAGGACGACTTATAAGAAGGTCGTCGGCTAAACACCCGACCGTGTCCATCGACACGGCCCGTGTCGCACCCGCCCAGAAATTAAAAACACACTGTTTGCCCGCCCGACCGTGTTGTCTTACACGGGCCGTCATCAGGGTTTAGCCGACGACCGTCTTATATGTCGTCGGCTAAAGTATAATTTTTTTTTAAAAAACTTTAGCCGACGACGTAGATCTTGTCGTCGGCTAAACCCCCACCTTTTATACGTTTCTCGTACCTCCCTTTTGTTATTTTTTTCTTCTGGTTTAGTCATCGCCCGTCGCCCGCCGATCGTCACCCAGCCCCAACCGCCCGTCACCTAGCCCCCGTCCCGCCGATCGTCACCCAGCCGATCGTCCCGTCGCCCCGTCTTCTGGTTTAGCCGATCGTCCGCCCGCCAGCCCTCCGCCCGCCAGCCCGCCAGCCCCGGTCCCAATGCCCGCCCGCCCGCCCGACGCCCTCCGCCCGTCGCCCGCCAGCCCGGCTGCGGTAACCCTTGTCCTTATTTTTTTTATTTTGTTTGTTGAATTTATTGTATTTGTTTGATGAATTTGTTTAGATTATGTGATGAATTAGATAAATTGTTTAATGAGTTATGATGCAATATTTGATGAATTTAGTATTTGCAATATTTTGTGTTTAATGAGTTGTGAATTTGATGAATTTGTTTGAGGAGGAAGGGATTGTATAGCCGGCGTTAATCGAAAGATTAACGTGGTATGGCATTGATAATTACTGTTGTGTTGAATTGTGAATTTGATGAATTTGCTTAGATTATTTGATGAATTTGTTTAGAAATATTTGATGAATTTGTTTGAGGAGGAAGGAATTTTATAGCCGGCGTTAATCGAAAGATTAACGTGGTATGGCATTGATAATTACTGTTGTGTTGAGTTGTGAATTTGATTTATTTGTTTAGATTATGGATAGAATAAAGAAAGCGTTGGGGAAGAAGTCGACAAAGTCGACCACTCCCGATTCGGGGGGAGTTCCGCAGCCTCTAGTAAGGCGGATCCCGGTACACTATACATATCTCAGAGCAGCGTTCGTGCCCGCCAGATACTAGAAGCTACCGGCATGAACGCTGACGATTTTTATAGGGCGACAGATGAGCCCGCTGCACTAGGGCGGCGTTTATCCTTTCAGACACCACGGCCGACCCCCTCGCAGCCGGAGACTCGTATGCCTCCCATCCACCGACCCACGTCTAGCCCTCACACATCAGGAGATGTACGGAGTTCCTCGTCCGTGGTTCCCCACGGTCCGCCGCCGACTCTATTCATGCCTCCGATAGTTCCGACTATTCCAGAGGTCGATGAGACGGGAGCCCGAGTTCTCGTTCGATTGATTAGCCCTGACGAGGCGTACGTCTACGAGTCTTGGCCAGACAACATGTTTTGGCGGAGTTTTCGGGTTTCGAAGACGAAACTGTACGAGGAGATAGAGAGGGAGAAGGAGAAGGGGAAAAATGTAGTCGATGAGGAGAAGAAAAAGAAGAAGACTCGTGGCCCAGCAAAGGGTCTGGCGCTCGACTCGTACGTAAGTAAGCATGGTCGTTATGAGATTCCTCTAGACAGACACGGCCGGCCGGTGATGTCTTCTGACGCTGCAGCGTCATATAGCCGTAATGTTGGCTTTGTCATTCAGGACAGAGTCCCCGTTTTGTGGCCCGGTTGGGGGGACGTGCCGCAGTGCGTGAAGGATGCTTTGAATAATGCTATGTCAGTAAGTTAATAAATATTTAATAAGTGTTTTTCAATCAACATGTAGTTCTTGAAAATGTAATATGTGATGTTTTTAAATTATTGCGTATTTATGCTGTTCATAGGTGTGGTTTGTCATTCCCGACTCTCTACTACGTACTTGGTGTGACGAGGTGCAGTCTATCAAGTAAGTCATTTTAATTTATTTTGTATCTACATTGTTTGCGTAATTTTTTTTCTTACGAATGATATATGTTGTGCAACGTGTGTTGTAGGTACAAATCTTGGAAAAATGAGATGCACATGTTCAGATGACTGGGTGATACCCGAGAGGCTACCCTGGAAGAATTCAAGTTCCGGGAGTAGGAGTGGAAGTGGCTACGCGCCTATTTTCGCGACCCCGAGTTCATGGTATGACTAAAATACCCTCTTTTCATTCTTCCTCTTTCGCTTTTATTTTTTGAATTCTAAATATAAACTCCATTTTTAAATTAATGTTTAGAATATAAAAAATACTTGAAGTTCCGGTTTTTAAATTAGAAAAATCGGAACTTCATGTATTTTAAAATTGAATATTATTAATATTAAAAAATTGGAATTTTTTATTCAAAAGTGGAAATAAATTGTTTTAATAAAAATAAAAACTAGAATATTATTTTCCATAAAAAAATAAAATTGAATATTGTATTTTATTTATTAAAAAAATGCTAGTATTTAATAAAAAATAATAATATTTGCTTTTATTTTTTTGAATTCTAAATATAAATTCGATTCTAAATAATATTTTTTGAAGGCGACTAGCTTGACCAACACGACTAATCGTCTTTGATCGACTGACCATCACGATCTGGATTCGGTCGTTAGCGAGTTGCGCACGAGGCCATTTCTTCGATTCGTTGGACGCATTTGCCTACGTGACTCGAAAGCATTTCCGAACCGTCCAGGAGCATGTAAGTCTTTTTTATTTTATTTTAGTAATAAAATAAATGCCTTTGTATCATACTTTTATTGATATTCAAATATTTATTTTCATATTAACTTAGGAGCGTGTGCGGGAGGAGTCTCAGAGGATGCTTGCTTAGATTGCTCGGGAGCGTGATCAGGACTTAGCGGAGACCGACCTCGATTCGCCATCGAGATCGATCAGCCGATCCTTATGTTCGCGCTAGGGTGTGGGTACCGTCTACCCTCCTAGAGGTAGTCGGTACCGCACTAAGATGATGGGAGCCGAGGGTCACCATGTATTGAGAGATACCCCGGCTTAGGCGCCCTCATGACGGATGCACTGACCGCCTATCTTGAGGAGCGATTGAGGGCGGAGAGGAGCTCCGAGCCGAGAATGAAATGAGGACTCGACGCGGTTACATGAGAGCGAGCAGAGGAGTGAGTCGCGGTTAGAGAGTTTCCAGAGACAGGCAGCCATGATGGACTATATGATGACGCCGACTGCACCATTACTCAGCCGGATCGGCAGCACTGCTCCACCGCCTTCTCTCTTGGACAGACCCCATCTTCACAAATTTCGTGACGAGGATCTAGGGGATGGTGGTAATCCTTCTACTACTACATTTTGACATTTAGATGATTTTGGCAGTGGATTGTAGTTGTGTTGTTGTAGTACTCTTGTATATTTATATTTGTGTTACAATTGTGTAAGTGATTTTATTGACGCTACTAGTATGTTGATGAAATTAATGTTCTTGAATGTGTTGTGCGTTGTGATGCATATAATGTTGGGCATATTATTAATGGTATTAGTTGAATGTGTTGCGCGTTGATTGTTGTTGATAATGAGAGCTGATGTATAAAAATTGCAGGTGCAAAAAATACAAGTTTTGGGATCCTAAAATCTGAATTAAATTTTTTTTTTAAAAAAGGGTTTTAGCCGACGACTTATATGTCGTCGGCTAAAGTAATTTATTTTATTTTTTTTAAAAAGGGTTTTAGCCGACGACATATAAGACGGTCGTCGGCTAAAGTAATTTTTTTTTTAAAAAAGGGTTTTAGCCGACGACCTATAAGACGGTCGTCGGCTAAAATAATTTTTTTTTTTTTAAAAATGGTTTTAGCCGACGACATATAAGGCGGTGTCGGCTAAACTCTATTTTTTTAAGCAGATTTTAGCCGAAGCTCGTTAAGGTCGTCGGCTAATTTTTTTTTCCAATAGGTTTAGCCGACGACCGTGTAGTAGTGGTCGGCTAAACTTTGAACTTTAGCCGACGACTACACAAAAGTTGTCGGCTAAACCTTGGCCGACGAATATCGGCCGACGATTTTTTAGCCGACGGCTGGCATGATTAGCCGACGACTTTGGGGTTTAGCCGACCACTTTAAGTCGTCGGCTAAAGTCTGATTTTTGGTAGTGGTATACATTTCTCTATACTCAACGATATAAATAAACAACATTAGTAAGTATTTATAAATATTTCGTAACAAAACAAATGTTTTCTCACAACGTTAATTCATTACATACAAAAAAATTATTGAGTAAATTATTTTTTACCAATAATAGAAATGAATATTAATTTAAAAATTTGTATAAATAATAATTTTGTTGGGGTGTTTGTGCCATTATTAATTACGTTAAATTTATTAATCTAGTATGCTTATAACTGGAAAAAGTTTGATACTTCGTATTTTAAGAGCAGAAGTAGAGAACGTAAAATATGATCTATTTTTTAAGCTACCCATAGATAATATATTTTGTTGTAATGTATTTATTATAAATTTGGTAATTCCAAAAATCGATATATCGAATTTGGTAAAAATAATCAGTAGCCGAAATTCTTAATTTGGTAATTAGTAAGATAATTATAAAATGAAAAATTTTGATTTGAAAATTGTAACACCATAACCGATTCGAACCGACTAAGTAACAGGTCTAGAATTTACTCTTTAATGTAAGCAATAGTAGAGAGAGAGAGTGCAAGATCAAAAGCTCTTAAATCTTTCAACCCAGAGATCATCTAAGATCCTTGAATTTCCTACACGAGGGAGAGAGAGAGTGTGCGTTTTTCTATTCCAATCTGATATTTGTTTCCATACACCGTCTTTGATTTAATCAAAAATGTCATTCCATATATTTTTTGATTAATTCTTAAATTAAACAGCATTTGGTGTATATATATATACGAGTCATTCAGACCCGGGCGATGCCCCAGGCTGTATATGATGGTATTATATATTTAAATTGTTATTGTTCAGCACAAATTTTCGTCATTTTGATCATGGATCCGTCATTTATTTTCGTCATTTTATATTCGGGACGTATTCTTGCTATCAGATATATAAGTTGTCACAGTAAGCATACATTTTGTAGCATGATACGTATTTAAAATAGTTTATTGACATGTAATCTTTTAAAATGTATTTTTTACGTAATATTTATTGTCTATTTATTTTGGTATTGACTCTATCATTTTTAATTGGAACTAACTAATATTAATACATTGGGCTAAGTTATAACTATTTCTTATGATAGTCAATGATGCCCGTGCGATGCACATGTGCTGTATAGAAGTTTTCATAGATTTAAAATACGTTCGATGCACATGGGCTATATAGAAGTTTTCATAGCGTAATATTCGGCATTTATTTTCCTCATTTTATATTTAAGTTTTCATGGTGTCACACATTTGCTAAGCTTTATACGTACTTAGAATAATTTATTGAGTTGCACATGGGCTATATATAAGTTTTTATATCGTAATCTTCAGAACTTATTTTCGTCATTATATATCTAAATTGTGATGGTATCACATTTCTAAGCATGACACACATTTAAAATAGTTTATTGACATTAAAAGAGTATATGTGAAGAGATTTTTTTCAAGATGTTACATTGAAAAAAGTCTATTCACATGTAATTTTTTAATATGTATAAGTTACATAAATTATTTTAAATATGAAGCGATGACATTAATGTTGGAGACCTTTTATATTCATCCACGTGCAATGCACATGAGTTTGGGATCGCCTCAGACCCATGCGATGCACTCGGGTTGGATCTAATTGTTTTTTCGTAATGTTCGGGACTAATTTTCGGTTCATGTTTGAAACTCTCATTTTTTTGTGAAAGACGGACTTCGTTGTTCAAATAAATTACATTATTAAAAGTGAACTATAAAACAAATTTCCTTTTTAACAAAACTATAAAAACATAAAACATTAAAGTGATTAGTATATTCAAGAGTATAAATTATAATTCGTATAATAAATTATAATTCGTATTGTAAAATATTGCATGTTTAATTTGTAACGTACTATTAATATGAATGCCAGGTATTCATCTATATTGACACCGGTGGCCGTGGCGTTGTTCTTGTTGTTGTTGTTCTTCTTGTTGTCTTTGTCGTTGTTGTTCATTGGCATTTTGCATGTTTTGTTCTTGATACAATTTTCGTGACTTGTCAATCTCTTTCTTTAATGTGAAGAGGTTTTTTGAAAAATGTTATATTTAAATGAGGCTTTTCATATGTAATCTTTTAATGTGAGTAACTTACATAAATTATTTTTTGATTAATGCATTATTACAACATTTTTCCATAAACTATAATATCGAATTTGGAGCATTCATTAGTAACTCATTCTAAGTATTTACAGTATGACGACATAAATCACATGATCTCAAACTCAAATGAATAATGCTTACCTCGTGATATGTGGATAACATTTGAAATACAATTTTCTTCTCCTTTATATACTTCTTCGATTTAGAAGATTCTCATTATTATGATGATAGTGTGAAGATATTTTTATTATATTTTTATTATATACTACCATTTGCAATATGTAACATCGACATAATTTACATATCATATCAAATATCAAAGTCACACAATATTCCAAGACGTTTAATTAAAAAAGTGACATTAACCCAACGCAAGACAAAAAACTACATTAAGAGCAAAAATATTAAATTGCACCAACAAAGTGTAGTAATAATTAGTGACTAAAAATTGAATACTCACATCATTTTCAATAAACTTACTTGCAACGAATCAATAGTATTAGCGTTTATCGGTATTACATAAAGTAAAATATTGCATGTTTAATTTGTAACGTACTATTAATATGAATGCTAAGTATTCATCCCACCGTGTACAGCGTTGATCTTGTTGTTGTTGTTGTTGTTGTTTTTGTTGTTGTTGTCTTTGTCGTTGTTGTTCATTGGCCTTTTGCATGTTTTGTTCTTGACATAATTTTTGTAACTTCTCGATCTCTTTCTTTAATGCTTCTTGATGCGCTACAAAAAAAATAGATATAGTTGATCGTTAGTAACTTAAATACAGTTAATCAATATATTGCATTTTCGATCAAAGTAAAAATATTCGTGCATGTTCCACTTAATTGATAAGACAACGATGTGTAGGATCTCTTAAACCATTAGAAAAGATGATGTTACTACCAAATCTCCTAAGCCACCATCTTTATGTCCTACATTGTTACACACAAAAAACACACGTGAAATTTACATAAAATAATATAAATCAATATGCTAAATAAGTAAGACGATATGATGCTTACTTTACCACCATAATAAGTTGTAGCCCAATGTGCACGCAGTGTGGAGGAAGTTGTGGTTTGTTGTGTGTGATTTTTGACACATTATATAGTTGATAAAATATTTGTAACTCATGGACGGGAAGGTAAAAAGATTAACCACTAATTGGTGTGTTTAATTTATGCATTCATGGCATTTTTGGTTTGTATTCTTTGTGTTTAATGTGCACGATTCCTATGTACTTACGCTTATGCATGACTATTAAATCAATGTACTAACACATGAAGCTTTCACATTTCACTTTCAATTCATGAAACATTTATCATGAAAGACTTTGCATTTATAAGACAACTTAAACTTTTAAGATAAAATATATATATATATATATATATATATATATATATATATATGGAACTTTAGGGTAACTGACATCGGATTTTAGAAATGGCATTATAATTGTTTGTAGAAGCTTGTGTCATAAAAAAATTAATATTTTTTTAGAGAAAACTATATTTATTGTCCTAACGTATGGACCTTTTTATGTCTGTGTCCTAACCTAAGAATAATTGCAAATTGCCATATAACGTATATAAAATTTTAATGTCCGTGTCCTAATGAGCGGAATCCGACCAATTTGTCTATGTGGCACACCGGAAATTTGACGTGAATTGATCACATCAATTTAATAAAATAAAATTGGCCACATCGGCTCCAAATCATCAGTTATCACTTAAAAAAAATTAAAAAATTATAAAATAAAATTGAAAAAGTAAAATTTTAAAATACAAATGTAAAAATAAAATTATAAATATAACAAATATTAAAAATTATAAAAAATTTAAATGTGGTCACTTTCTATATTTAAAAATTCTATAATTTTACAATTTTGTTTTATAATTTTACAATTTTCTATTTTTTTAATTTTTTACAATTTTATAATTAATTTTCACTTTCTAAAATATTAAAAAATTAAAAAATTATAAAATAAAATTGACCACATTTATAATATTTATAATTTGTTATAATTTTTAAATTTTTTAATTTTAGTTTACAGTTTTATTTTATAATTTTAATTTTAAAAAATTATAAAATTATAAAATTTTAATTGACCATATTTAAATTTTTTATAATTTTTAATATTTTTTTAATTTTATAATTTTATTTTACAATTGTATTTTATAATTTGACTTTTTCAATTTTATTTTTTAATTTTTTTAAGTGATAACTGATGATTTGAAGCTGATGTGGCCAAATTTATTTTATTAAAATGATGTAATCAAGCCATGTCAAATTTCCGGTGTGCCACATAGGCAAATTGGCCGGATTCCGGTCATTAGGACACGGACATTAAAATTTTAAATACGTTATATGGCAATTTGCAATTATTCTTAGGTTAAGACACGGACGTAAAAAGGTCCATACGTTAGGACAATAAACATAGTTTTCCCTATTTTTTACACCTTAAAAGCACTTTAGAAATACTCCCTCCATTTTTAAAAAGAATGTCCAGTTTAACTATTTTTTAATTTTAAAAAATTAGTCCAATTTGACCACTTTACATGGAGTATTGAGGGTAAAATTAAAATATAACACCAACTTTTTAAATTTTTGAAAAAATCAAAATTGGACAAATTTTTTTAAATGAAGGTAGTAATATTTACCAAACACAAACGTATTTAAATCAATTTAGTATTTTCACATCGTAATTGCAATCATTTTGTTAAAGTCAAAGCAATATCAAACTAGATTTTATCACTTTTATATAAAAATTGACAGCTAATTTGAAAAATTTGGACTCCTCAAAGGTAGCAGTGTAGCACATCCCAAAATCTGCGAAAAGCGATTGAGAATTATTTGGGCATGTCCGAAATACTTTGGCAGCTCCGACAGTCCTCAAAATGCTAGAAAACAAACATTTAGCATGATAGGAAAAACTCAGAAGTGGAGATTACACACAAATTAAGTTCGACTAGATTGTCAGAAACATTCATACCTTGGTGTGTTTCGTATGGAATCAAACTGTTATGAGTAATATCTACAAAATATTTATAAATTAATTATGAAAATATATTTTGAAGCAATTTTGTAGTCAATGTTCGGTCTTTACATATAACATCTACAAAATATTTATAAATTGAAGCATAATAGTTGGTTACCTAACATAATACATTTAGATACCAATTGTTATGTTTCTAATGCATTTCCGGTTAAATATATTGTATTTAGATCTTACAAGTGCTAATTTGGTTACTTGATATCTTGCGTTTGGATACCAATTCAAGTCGTGATTTTTGTAATTATTTTTATATTGTGTTATTTATGTAATGTTGGAGAAATTGATTTTAATTAATTTTTAATGGCTAAAAATATTTAGTTTATGTGAAATTAAATAGTCCATAATTAATCAACGTTTGGGGTAGATAATCACAGTATATCTAATTTCTCAAAACTGATTTTTAGTGGGTGGAAAATTAATGAATGAAGAAAGCCATTTGAAAGCGCAATTTGATATGAATGAGAATATGAAGAATCTCATCCCACATTGGAAATGTGATGGAGTTTAAGACACTTAATAAAGTGAAGAGAGTTGGATAGGCAACATGCCCAAGACTGTGTACCTAGACTTGGATTTGACTAGACCACATGTGCGCACGTGTGTGCCCCCTCACCCATCCGGCTCGGCCCGGCCTCGTGGACTGGGGACCTTGATTCTTGGGAGCATTAATTTTTGATGCCAAGCAGACTTGATTTTTTATGCTTGAACTCCTTCTCCAATTTTGACTGTTGAAATGAATCAGTCACTTACAATACACTGATTATGTGTATTAAGTGTATGTTAATGCATCAGTGTTTCGGTCATTAAACCTGTTTGAATGCAGAAATTTTATGGTCATTAAACCCGTCTTAATGTTGGAGTTCGTATGTCTTAATGCCCAGAATTAATACCCTGCATGATGGAGATGCCTATATATACCAATACATATTAGGCCGCATTACACACAATCATCTCATCTTATTCGAAATTCAGAACATATGTACATACAGTTTGCTCAGCTCTCACATATTTCCAGTCTGCTGGAGCTTCTTTTCTGGTGTGCTATAGAAATGAAGATGTTAACCATTGTATCTTTGGGACAATACGTCTGAAAATCGTCAGCACTATACGGAAAAGTAATTATCTTGCGGACAGATTTCAATCGCCTCAGCTTCCAGAAACTTTATATGTAATTTTATTTTCTATTTTCCAGTTATATTTTGTAATCGACTTGTAAGAACAATAGTACTGTTCAATAGAATTCTTTTTCCCGTTTTACTGTAATTTTCGAATTCACCGAAACAACAATTGCAAGACAATTATTTGAAGATGTCTACCGGTTTGGACGCTAACTCTTCTGGTGAGAAGACTATCATTCCTGTTGTTGCTCCAACCATTCTTGTTCAGGCCGAAAAGCCTTAAAAAATCAATGGACTCGATTTCAAGTGCTGGCAACAGAAAAAAGTTTTTCTACCAGACCACCCTCGGTTTGGCGAAGTTTCTGAAGGACGACCCTCCTGTCATGGCTGGGAATGAAACAAATGCTGAAAAACCCACTGTGTTTGATGCATGGGGCAAGGTAATTACCTTTGCCGAAACTATATCCTTAACGGGCTTAGTATGAACTGTACAATGTGTACAGTGCTGTGAAAACTTCCAAAAAACTCTGGAATTCTTTGGAAAAGAAATACAAGAATGAGAATGCCGGAGCGAAGAAATTCGTGGTCTGCAAGTTTCTGGCCTACAACATGGTTGATACGAAAACCGTCTTTCTTTAACCTAAATCCCTTTCTTTCAGGCTCAAGTCCAAGAGTTGCAATTAAATTTGCAGGAGATTCATGCTGAAGGCATGAGTATATGAATCTTTTCAAGTGGCGTGTGTGATTGAAAATTGCCATCGGACTGGAAAGACTTCAAGAATTATTTGAAACACGAGAGAAGGGTGTCTCTTGAGAATTTAGTTGTTCGTCTTCGTATCGAGGAGGACAATCGAAAGTCTGAGGCTAAGTTGGGCAAGCTTTTTGTTCGTGGCGAGGCTCATGCAAACTTGATGGAGCAGGGCAACTTCATCAAAATAAAATTGCCACAAGCACCGTATAATAAGGGAAGCAGCCTGCCAAGATTTGGAAGTTTAGTGGCAATTGTCACAATTGAGGCAAGCCAAACCATATGGTCCGAAAGCCCAAAATACCCAACGAACCTAAAAAGGAGAAGCAAATGATTTCGAGATGTGTGCTATGGTGTTTGAGGCACCAGAAAAGCACGTTTATGTTGTCGATGATCTTTATGATTCCGACAAAGCTGCTATTATTTTTGAGGTAAATCTGATCGACAACCAAAGAGAGTGGTTCATTGATACTGGAGCCACTTGTCATGTTTGCTCCGACAAGGAGATATTTTACACCTATACTCCTACAACTGGTAGGAAGCTGCATATGGGAAATTCCTATTCTTCTGAGGTCGCTGGAATTGAAAATATGGTTATGAAGTTAACTTTTGGAAAAGAACTGATGTTGAAGGATGTGCTGCATGTCCCGGACATCCGCAAGAATCTGGTCTCTGGCTCACTGTTGTTGGAACATGACTTTAGACTAGTGTTTGAGGCTAAAATGTATGTACTTAGCAAGTTTGGTCAATTTCTAGGATGTGGCTATCTTAACTTTGGTCTATTTAAGATGAATGTAATGGATGTGTGTCATGTAACCAAACCAAGTATTAATGAGAAAGATCCTTCTTCTGCTTATATGCTTGAGCATTCTAATTTATGGCATGTTGGATTAGGACATGTAAATCTAAATACAATAAAATAACTTATGAATTTGAAATTACTTCCAACTTCAAAAATTGATCCACGAAAGAAATGTGAAGTCTGTGTTGAAGCCAAAATGGCTAAATTACCTTTTTGTTCGGTGGAAAGATGTACTGAACATCTAGGTTTAATTTATACTGATAGGTGTGATTTAAAAATGATGCAAACTTGAAGTGGTAAAAAGTATTTTATTACTTTCGTTGATGATTGCACCCGGTATTGCTACTTATATTTGTTAAGAAGCAAAGATGAAGCTATAGAAGCTTTCAAAAACTATAAAGTTGAAGTTGAAAATCAACTTGGCAAAAAGATCAAAATGATTCGAAGTGATAGAGGTGGAGAATATGTTGCACCTTTTGAAGAATTGTGGGCTAAATCAGGTCATCAAACAACTGCACCGTATGTGCCATAGTCTAATGGCATTGCTGATGCAAAAGTCGAACTCTAAAAGAAATGATGAATGCATTTTTGATCGATTCTGGACCTGAGAATATGTGGCGGAAAGCTGTTTTAACAACCAACCATATATTGAATAAGATACTACGTAAATGTAAAGATAAGACACCTCACAAACTATAAAAGAATCGTAAACCATCTTATAAGTAGCTTAAAATATGGGGTTGTTTGGCTAAGATAGCAATACCAGAACCCAAACAAGTGAAAATCGAACCTAAGATGGTTGATTGTATTTTTATTAGATATGTATACAACAGTTTGGCATACAGATTTTTGGTACACAAGTCAAAAAATTCTTAAATTACTATGGGCACTACGATTAAATCGAGAAATGCTACATTCTTCGGAAATATCTTCCCTTCCAAAGATAGAGCAGAATTTAGTTCTAATAAAAGAATGTATGAGACTACAATGATGTCTACACCGAGTGGTGAAGCATTAAAAGATGTAGAACCGAGATGTGGTAAAAGAGTAAAAACAGCTAAATCATCTAGGCCTGATTTTATCACTTTCATGTTGGATGATGAGCCTAGTTATATCAAGGAGGCCATGTCCAGTCCAGATGGACCACTATGTGAAGAAGCAATTAATAGTGAAATGGAATCCATTGTGCAAAATCATACTTGGAAGTTGGTTGATCTTCCACCGGGTTGTAAACCTTTAGGATGCAAGTGGATCATAAGAAAGAAATATAAAGCATATGGAACCATTGATAAGTTTAAAGCCCGACTGGTTGCTAAAGGGTTTAAACAAAGCGAAGGATATAATTTCTTCGACACTTACTCATCAGTAATCAGAATAAAATCTATTCGGGTGCTTCTCTCGATTACTGCCTTACATGATCTTGAGATTCACCAAATGGATGTGAAGAATGCGTTTATAAATAGGGAATTAGAAGAAGAAATTTATATAGAACAACTCGAAGGGTTTGTTGCAACTGCTCAAGAGAAAAGAATGCACAAATTAATCAGGTCATTGTGTGGACTTAAGCAAGCTCGAAAACAATGACATGTTAAATTTCATAACACGATGTTATGAAATGGTTTCAGAATCAATGAGTGTGACAAATGTGTTTATGTCAAAGGTACATCAAATGCATATATCGTAGTATGTCTATATGTAGATGACATATTAATCATGGGTACCAGTCATGATTTGATCATGGACACTAAAACAATGTTCAAATGAAATTTTGACATGAAAGACATGGGAATTGCATATGTAATCCTTGGTATTAAAATTCATAGATCACGAGATGGAATTATCTTGTCACAATCTCACTATGTTGAGAAAGTGCTCAAGAAATTCAATGCCTTTGATGGTCCTATATGTAGGACACCCATTGACCTGAGTATAAATCTAGTTGCTAACAAGTCAGAACCAATAGTTCAATTGGAATATTTACGTGTTATAGGAAGTCTGATGTACTTGAAAAATTGTACACTTCCAGATTTGGTGCATTGTGGATTTTCAAGAAATAGCTCCACCTCCAATGCAAAAGAGATATCCACTAGTGGATTTAAATTCCTTATTATCTTCAATCCAACTGACATCACAATCCCTCGAGTACAGTCGGGTATCTCGAGTAGTGTAGCCCAAAGTCTAGGGTGTGCTTTAAGTACTTTAAAACCCTTTCCAATGTATTCTAGTGCTCATGACTAGGATTTCACGTATACCTACTCAACATGTTTCCACCATGGATTCCGAGTTTATAGCTTTAGATAAAGCTGGTGAAGAAGCTGAGTGGCTTCAAATTTTTAGAAGATATTCCTTCTTGGGATAAGCCTGTGCCACCTGCGATAATTCACTGAGATAGCCAAATGTAATATCCGGATTTATTACGGTGTATTTCATCTGTATTCAAACCCTGTATTATTCAGATTTGTGGTTTTGATTATTGGAGTATGATATTTCTTGCATTGATATCATTGTACATAAGTATAGAAGCATGCAAAATTTCTCATGCAAACTCGTGATAGCGCACGCTAAGAATGTATCTTAACGCGCGCTATCGGGCTACTATTAGCGCACGCTATGCTGGTAGGAGTTGCGTGCGCTAAGAACTCAATTATTGAGCGGGACGGCTAGCACATGCGCCAGCTGGGACATGGGTCCGGATAAGATTCCCGCGGGCGAACCTGAACAGTTATAAAGTCAACTCATATTAGCGCACGCTAAGGAAAGCTTAGTAGCGTGCGCTAACTTGTTAAAATGCAGAATATTATAAATGGGACAACAACCCGTTTTGACTTACATTTTACTCGTTCCTTCTGCATTCTTGAGAAGCCAGAGAGCTGAGATAACCCTCCTACATACTTAGAACACATATTGTTGGTATTTATATATTGGTTATCACTTGGGAGTAATCAATGAAGTGGAATAGCACCTTGGAGTGACATACAACCAACCGGAGTTGGATTCTACCTTACGGTTCAGTGATTTTCATCATATTAAGGTATGTTCAATCTATCTCCAGACTTAGAATTGGATTCTAACGATTTGGATGATCATGTTAACAAGATATGGATTTTCATAGATGAATTATCCAAGTATATCATGTTTGGAATATTGAGATGATTAAGCCTTAAGTACCTTGATTATGATCATCATGATTCGAATCTTATTACATTGAACAAGTAAAGGAAGCTTCTATCATTGGTAATCCGAATCTAATAGATGACTTCATAGCAATCTTGGACTTGACTTTAACATCATTATTGTTAGATAAATCTAAAGGATTGATCATGGAAAGATTTATCTAGTATAGATGGAACGTTTAACAACTTCAGCATGATAATATTGATTGATATAAAGGTGTTGATATCAACCGTTAAGCCTTTCGAATTGTCGTATGAAGATTTGTAGTCGGAATGGAATATGGTTTTATATTGGTATGCATATCCTTGAATCCGAAGTTGTCTTTATCCGTAAAATCATTCATAAGGGTATGAACATGATAGTCATGGAGGTAACATGAATTATCACGGAAGATTTCATTGTTTTGATCATGATGAGAACAGTTTACTGCTCAGCAGTAAACTGCCATGCATAGATAGCGCACGCTATGCTATGAAGATTAACGTGCGCTATCGAGCACGAGTTAGCGTACGCTACATTTGGTATGTAACGTACGCTAAGCCATCAGACGAGTCAGTCGACTGATCAGTGAAGTACTGATTATACATAGTTAGCGTACGCTAGGCTTTGTTGTTTGCGTGCGCTATCGAGCAGACTTAACGCACGCTACACAGAGTACTTAGCGTGCGCTAAGCAGTTCAGGCAGATTGCATTTTATAAACTTTTGGCCATAAATAGAATTGTTAAACATTCGTACGACGTGAGATAAATCCTATATCATTTCTTTTGTTAAGGTTTGGTCTCGTCACGTGATTGATTGAGGAGGATGACCTTCGAGTGTTCATTTTAGTGGAAGTGTTGTTCTTGTCTTCAAATCGAGGCAAGTACTTTAATTGTTTTATGTATTGATGTTATACATATTATCGTGCATGTATGTCGTTGTTGTATGTCCACCTCGTGTTGGTCCGACGGGATCATCGGGGGATCTATGCTAGCGTGCGCTGGATCATTAGATGGGTTTTTCCACCACGGGTTGGTCTGACGGGATCATCGTGGGTTCTAGGCAGTGAACGCTGGATCGACGGAATTACCATGTGTATGTTATGATATCATGTTGTGATTATTAGTTGTGCATGTCATTTTTGAGTTTCTCGTAGGAGAAGACTCGTTGGTATTTTGTCGTTTATGTTATTATTCTTCGTGAGATATGAATAATATGTTGTGGTACTTGTACTAGCATCGTTGTGCTAATTCTCTGGGGTGAACATTTTGTTTGTGTTCAGGATCCAGGAGAGCGGGGAAACAACTACTGGAACTGTATGACGACGAGGGTGCAGAGTGATGTCCCGACCGGGTTTATTTATCTGTTGTTTATTCGTTATTTCAATAAGTACTCGAGTACGAAGTCATTTGTGATGGATTTGAATTTGGTGATGTATTATTGAGTTCTGTTGAACAATTGTACTATTTCTGTATTTGGTTAGAACTGTTGTACTGTCATTCCGTTATTTCCATTCGTTAGTACCTTTTTATGCCTGTTCAATTCTTCAGCCTTGTAAATCCTTATGTAAAGGATTTACGGCGCTGTAATATTCCTGAATATATCGGGGGTGTTACACCAAACGCCTACAAGAAGGGCACAAAGCCTTATGTATAACGGAAAGTCTCGTCATATTCGTCGAAGACATAATACCACTAGATAATTGATTCCAAATGGTGTAATATCTATAGACTATATAAAGTCAAAGGATAATCTTGCTGATCCCTTTACAAAGGGACTTGAACGAGTTCAATTGAAATTGTTGCTAGAGGGAATGTGTTTAAAATCCACAAATTTAAAGAAGGATCATAGTGGTAATCCTACCATGCTGAATGAAGATCCCATGAACTTGGTTCAATGGAAAAACTAAGCTACGTGAATTCAATAGAGCACTTGGAACAATTTGATATTCAAAGTTCATCCCTAGAAAGCAATCTAAGTGAAGTTATGTGCGAAGTATGGTGAGGATAAGTCATAAGGACTTTTAATGAATCCCAAACCTATAAGGTAGAGTATTGCAGGGTACTCTTGATGGGAGGTCACCTATATAAATGTGAAGTGAGGGCCGCTTCAAATGTAAACACTTATGAATCCAAAGTGTTGTCCATGGCCAAAAAGGACACAACTGAAGAACGAAAATGTGTTGAGAACTTGTGTGAATATTATTGGATCGGTATACACTATGAAGAAATAATTCAAGGCATCACGTCCCCTATGCCGTCAATATATCCGATGATATTTACTAAAGAAGGTTCAAAGTCACAAGCTACCTATCCTGATGTAAGAAGAACTCATGAGGACTGAGCAAACGAGTCTGCATTCTGCATTAATTTCCACTCATGTGGAGGATTGTTAGAAAAATCAATTTTAATTGATTTTTAATGGATAAAATACTTCATTTATGTGAAATTAATTAGTCCAGGATTAATCAACGTTCGGAGAAGATAATCGTAGTATATCTAATTTCTCAAGACTGGTTTTTAGTGAGTGAAATTAATGAATGAAGAAAGCCATTTGAAAGGGAATTTTAATATGAATGAGAATATGAAGAAACTCATCCCACATTGGAAGCATGATGGAGCTTGTCTATAATGCCCAGATTTAATATCTTGCATGATGGAGATGTCAATATATATACAATGCATAATAGACTGCATTACACGCAATCATTTCATCTCACTCGAAATTCAGAACATACAAACATATGTACAGTTTGCTCAGCTCTCACATATTTCCAGTTCGCCGGAGCTTCTTTTCTGGTGTGCTACAGAAACGAAGACGTTAGCCGTTGTATATTTAGGAATAATACGTCTGCAAACCGTCTTAAAAATAGGTTAGCTTGGAAATAAATAAACACACTAGATTATCTAGTACTAAATGATGGAAATATATCGTAGAATCTTGCTAGGCGATAAATTACAACTGGAAACTAAAATTACAACTCGAAAATAGAAATTACAGAACTCAAAACAGAACTAAAAATACAAGAAACTAAATTATAAAACCATAAACTAATGCCGAGTCGAGAAATCCTCTATCCGCAAGACGAAATACGCCCCGGTAGTACTCTCGGTTCTGACGTATCGCCCCCAAAGATAAAACGGCAGCGTCTAGAAGGTAGTAGCACCACAAGACCTATGAGCTCCGGCGAACTTGAACGAGGTGAGGACAAAGCTGTTACTATGAACTACGAACTGTATGCTTTGTGCTGTATGGCAGAGTTTCGAAAATTGCTTATGCAGAAGCAAAGGTATGCATTCCTAGTTAGAGGCCATCTCACCTGCAGGGGATTTAAACACAGCACTAATGGCTGTCATGTAATACCCGATTGTGAATTCATTGATTATCGTTCAGTAACTTTTACTCAGAAATTTTTCACTCAGTAATAATCATTCATCATTCATATTCATTCATTTCGTGTTCATCGTTCGGCGTATCTTGGAGTCATGTATCAGTTGGTATTCGTCATTTATCACTGTTTGAGATCGAGACGATAATATTTTTCATCATCATCGTGATTGGTAGCCTTGTGTTTGGAGTATCATTATTACGTGGTTTTGGACTTAATCATGCTCATGCAGGTTATATATGTCGGATCATTCATCATTCGTGTCAAGGAGGCAGAGTTTCCGCATTTTTCTCTCCAGCTGAGAGTTACGACCGTAAGCTATCATGCATTGTGGCCGTAACATGCGTTCGTTGGATTAAGGGTGTTTTAACGAAGACAACTTATGGCCGTAAGTTATACAGGATACAGCCGTAAGTGTTGTTGTTACGGCCGTAAGGTATCTTTGGGTACGACCGTAACTCAATCAGTGTGTTCATCATCAGTTTTTGACAAAGTGTAGTTATGCCCGTAAGAATAGGATTATCGGCCGTAAGGCCGTTGACCTGGGAGTGTTACGGCCGTAAGGTGGCAGAGTTACGGCCGTAACTCTGCGCAGTATAAAATGGCTGGGACGGATCTTTCATCTTCATTTTTTCATGTATCCACTTTTGGCCGAGAGGGAGAGTCTTGGGAGAGATTTTTCATCATCATATCACTTGTGTATTCATGTTCTAATCATCTACCTTCGGTTGTGGAGCTTGGATAGTCGATTTAACATGAGTTCAACGGATTGAAGAGTTTGGATCTTCAAAGGTAATTTCTCCAAAACCTTAGATTTCGATTTTGAGATGGAATATGATGTTTTGGATGTTATAATCATGATATATGAAAGGATTTACATATGATTAGAAGTTTCTATTAATTATCATTCGATTGTTGGAGAATTATTCAAGAACTTTTTGAATGTTGATTTTGGAATTGGGGATTCCAATTGGATGTTGTCGTAATCTCGGATTGTGTATTCCCATGAGAAATATTGATTGTATATAAGATGTTTTGTTGGATTGAATCATTCATTAGAGGTTTGGTATCGATATATTTGAGATTGGTTGTAAACAATTGGAGGTTGTCTACAACGTGTTTGTTGAATTGCCCCAATGAGTTGGGTAGTGTTGTATCGACCTTTTGAGTTGATTTTGATTATACATGGATATGTATATTAAGTGAATCGTTAGTAATTATGTTATTCAAGATTGTTCGAGCGGCCGATAATTCCATTAAGGACGTTGATCGTGGAAGGACTTTCTCGCCTTCAGTTTGAGGCAAGTTTTATACTTGTACTAGTAAATGAGATTAATGTTATCATATATGTGTATGAATGTATTGTATCATTCTGAGACTTAGTCTCTTCATGAATTTATTGATATTGAGGGATCGTTCGATATGATACTCTTCGGCAATTATGCTAAATGTATATTATTGTTCATAAATGGCCGGTTCAAGGCATTGGGGTACTCGTTGTTAATGTTATTGTCGATAGCCGGTTCGCGGTATCGATGTATCGATTGTTGTTGTTAATATTGATGTCGATCTAAGACATTGTTGTAATCATTTTTATTAATGTTGGCATCCTGTCATTCATGTTATATTGGCCGATTGAAGGCATTGGCGTATTCGTTCTCATATTCATCGTCGGTAACCGATTAAAGGTGCCGAGGCTTTCATTGTATCATTGTTATCGATTGGACGTTCTAAGGCAATCGAGGTGCTCAATCATTCGTTGTATCATTGTTATCGATTGTCCGTTCTAACGCAATCGAGGTATTGAATCATCAGCTGCATCATTGTTATCAGTTGGCCATTCTAAGGCAATCGAGGTATTGAATTGGGACTGTCGAGGACGGTTCCCATCCGTGAATTACTGTCGTCGTATTGGCCGACTAAAGGCAGCACACTATCATTCTTGTGAATTCGGTAATCTTTGGATCGTTTCCATTTGTGATTAATTGTGTTTTGGAAACTAGTCTTGGCTAGTGCTCATTATGGGTAAGCTTGGGGATTGAGCCTTCGCGGTTGGTTTCCCAACACCTACAGCTCAGTAGGTCACGGTCATATTGATGATCTTATTATGAGTAAGTTTGGGGCTTGAACCTTCGCGGTTGATTTCCCAACACCTACAGCTCAGTAGGTCACGGTCATATTGATGATCTTATTATGGGTAAGTTTGGGGCTTGAACCTTCGCGGTTGGTTTCCCAACACCTACAGCTCAGTAGGTCACGGTCATATTGATGATCTTATTATGGGTAAGTTTGGGGCTTGAACCTTCATGGTTGTTTTCCCAACACCTACAGTTCAGTAGGTTACGGCCATTAGATGGTCTTATTGTGATACGGCTTCGTGCCGCGGCTTCCGTCCTTATTGATACAGCTTCGGGCTGTTTTGGCTTCAGGTGATTGTGATATTTGACAGCTTCGGCTGAGTGGATTTCAGGCCTTTGTGATGTCTTGGTATTTTCGTTGGAGCCATCGGGCATTGTGATTCATATTTAATTCAGTTTTGGTTTAGTTCATGTTCGTGTAATTCATTGTGGTATTCTATAAATATGATTCGCCGTTGGGCATTTATGTTCTACCTGTTGAACAGGTATTAATAGTATGCCGTGGGCATAGTGTTTCACGAATGCTCGGTTCTTACCATGGTTTGTGAGCATCTCGTATTATTATTATCATTGTACCGTTTCATTCTGCCTTTGGATGCATATCATGTCATACATGTATTTGATGTTCATTATCTGGATGACTGACCCCGTGGGGGCGAAACATGTTTTCATGTTTTAGGTGCTTGCGAGGAGAGAGTTGAGACACAGGGGCATGATGATGGCGACGAGGCATTCGAGCGATACTAGTCCGAGTTGTTCATGTTGGTCAGTCAGTTGGAGTGTTCTCCAGTTTGTCAGTCATTGTCATTATGTATTACCCGAGCAGATGCTCGTGGATGTTGTTGTATTTTTATTTTGGCCATGTAGGCCCATCGTTGTCGTTGAAATTCTTTATCAAAATATTATGTCGGATATCATGGTAGGGACTGTGATCTCCCTTGTTGGTTAATTTAATGTATTTTAGTCATGTTCACCTGGGGGATCTCCGGGTGTGGGGTCCACGGCACTGTAATAACCCAATGGGATTTGGGGGTGTTACATGTCATAATGTAGGCATTCATGCCTGCATTGACTGGAGTTACACAATTCAAATGCAGTGGTTACTGCCCGTTTTGAATTTGAACAGGCAGACTTAACTCCTCATAACACCTAGGAGGTTACTGCCCGTTTTTGGCTGAGTTTGAATAGTCCGAATGCACCTGGACTATAATCAGCTCCTTAACTGCTTGAGGGATGTACCTGGACATCCTTATATGCACATACGAGCCCAATTACGTCGTTGAGTCCAAAAAGTTCTTTAGGCATGCCAAGGCCTAGCCCAAGACCAAGTCCACGACCAGGACCAAAGAACAGCCCAAAGACCACCCAAAGACCAATTGCCAAGATCCAAGATCAAGATCAAGGCCAAGGTCCACGGCACGCGACATGCGGCATTCGGCTCGCGGCTCGCAGCATGCGGCACGCGTCCGCGGCCGAGGCCGAGGTGAGGCGGGCTGGCCGCGGCGGCGCGCGCGTGTGCGCGCGTGTGGGCTTTAAGCCCGTACACATGTGGCATTAATTATTACATGAATAAAGGTAACTCCTTATATACTAGAATAATGATGGTTCATTATTCATTGTGGGATACCATCCCTTATTAATTCACAATTAAGTGACAAACTTTAATTCACTATTTCTCGCTCACCGGGAATCGGTTTAGAGAAAGTGAATATAGGACGATCATCTACTCGGAACGTAGATCGATCTTATGATATTTAATTTTATAAAATAAAATTAAAATCATTAACGATTCCAACAATCCCCCACATGAGTGAAAATAGCCCAAATGCAATATGCAGACTCAAGCTCAGTCCTCAAGAGGCGTTAAAGTATAAGGATAGGTAGTTCGTAACTTTGAACCTTCCATAGTTAATATCATCAGGTACACATGCGGATTAGTGGCTTGATGCTTTGAACTATTCCCCTACGGCGTGCACCGAGACAATGGTGTTAACACTTGAACACCTCAACCTCATCCGTTCTCACGTTTTGTGTCCTTTGTGGGACTTAGATACCCCTTTGGATTCATAAGTGTATTTCATGAAGCGGCCCCCACTTCTCACTTATATATGTGATTCTTTATCGAGTATCTTGCCATACTCAACCTCCTCGAGGTCTTTAGGAATCATTAAAAGTCATAGACTTAACCTCACTGATAGGACTAAAATAGTATGCTAAAATCATTAGTAATTGTAAGGTTTTAATGAATTTTATGTTGGCACACTTGGTTATTTTCTACATATTTATACTTTGGATGCAATTTACTTCACTTGGCAATTTGCTGTTTATTTTAGGTGTTTGATGGAGTTTTTAAGCTTAAGGAATAATTTGGGCCATCAAACGGACCAAGCCAAGGTGATTTGGGCTTTAATGAAGAAACTGCCGCGCGACACTCGGTGGCCCAGTGCCAGTTCGGTGACCCAATGTCAACCCTGTTCCGAAAATAATCTTACTTGGGGCCCAAGAAACGACTCCAAACCGCCCCAATCAGTTCCACAAGGCATAAAATCGGCCCCTAGGCTGGGGAAAGGAATTTTAATTGATTAGGGAAGGAAAGACTCCAAAATAATAAAAACTCAAGAAAGATAAGAAGGAAGGATATCCAATTAAAGAAGGAAACTAATAGATAAGGGACTATTATAAAAGGAGGGTGCTGAGATTATTAACCATCACCATTACCACCACCATTATTATAATCATCATCTTGGCTGGAGCAGAAATAAAGGAAGGACCGAGCCGAAATTCTCACCGAAGAGGACCGAGCCGCCACCGACGTGCGAGGAAGAAGACTACACTGTTTGAATTTCTTTCTTCTCATGTCTACTATTAATTTAATGTTTTCTATATTCAACATGTCCGACTAATTTTCTATTCTAGTTCTTAGTAAAGTTTGAAACCGTATTTGAATTATTCACGTTTTAATACCGTAGCGTATTCTCAACTCGAAATCTCTTGAATTACTTTTGTGTTATTAAATTCACCACTATGCCATATAATTTCTTGATTTGGTTTGGCCAACTAGATTAGGGGTTTTATGTCTCATGCTAGAAATTGAGTTGTAATCCGTAATTGTTGCAATTTTAATTTCACAAGTGGCAAACAATTGAATTTTCTCAATTGAGTAACACAAAATCGAGATCCCTTAAGTCGAGCTTATGAACTTAATATCTCGCCTATTTCATTATTTTGTTTTTTAATGCATCTAGCGAGCGAGATTTGAAGAGCTTGTTTTGAATCCACCGTATAGATAAGTTTAATTAAAGAGCTTGTTTTAATTAATATACTTAAAAAATAATTGGGGTCAACAGAGCTTGTTGTTGGCTTCGGAATAGGAGTTCATGAGAATAGAGAAGAGATAACCGCTGCAGTGAAATATGAATTAATTCGAAACGGTGGATAACGGAGCTAAGAACTAGATTATTCCTTTAATTGATATTTTTGATTTTTATTTCCTTTGTTTATTTTAATTTAATTTATTTTACGCAAATTATTTTAGTTAAGATCATAACTGAAATCCCCCCTCTCGTTTTTATTTTATTGCTAAAAGTACTTAACCCTTAAAAAGAATAATTGATTTACCGTTCTCCGTGGGATCGACACTTACTTGCCGATACTACTAGTTAGTAGAAGTAAGCCAAGGAAAATAAAAATAACTAATTTTGATGCGTCACGACAGCACGGTCAAAATTTTGGCGCCGTTGTCGGGGAGCGGTTTTAATTTAATTTTACTTATTTTGGGTTAAAAACTTTCTGCAATTTCGACACTGAGTCACCCAGTGTCAGTTCTGGAAATTCATTATAATTGGCAGTTATACACTAATCCATTTTGTTTTAGTTTTGCATGAATACAAGGTCACGTGGAGATAAGAATTTGCAAAATTTTCCAGAAATCACCAAACGAGATCGAGTTTTCAGGCGAAGAACGAAAGAAAGCAGAGAAGCACTTAGGAACTTACTATTTTCTCTCGAAACATCACCCAGTGAGTCGGACGATGAAATTTGAATCATGACAAATAACGATGAAAAGATGCTGAAGCAATTAGCCAACCCGCGGTCACTCAACAACCGCTATGCATCACAATCCGGCCATCGAAAACAACACCACCTTTGAATTGAAGTCGGGATTGATTCACTTGCTACCTGCATTTCATGGCCTATCAGGAGAGGATCCGCACAAACATCTCAAGGAATTCCATGTAGTTTGTTGCATGAAGCCAAACGGTATCACTGAAGAACAAATCAAGCTTAGAGCCTTCCCATTCTCATTAAAAGATTCGGCTAAGGATTGGTTATTTTATTTACCGTCGGCCACCATCACGACGTGGAACAATATGGAAATCTTATTTCTGCAAAAGTATTTTCCGGCCTCTCAAGCCGCCAACCTAAGGAAAGAGATATGTGGTTCAAGGCAAATGACCGGCGAAACGTTGCATGAATATTGGAAACGATTCAAACAGTTGGTATCTCGATGCCCGCAACATCAAATTAGCGAGCAACTCCTGGTTCAGTATTTTTACGAAGGACTTAATCCGATGGAGCGAAACACGATAGATGCAGCAAATGGAGGAGCCCTAGTGGACAAAACTCCCACGACCGCAAGAGCCCTCATATCCAACATGGCAGCCAATTCACAACAATTTGGTTGTCGCGATTCACCGATCAGGATGGTGAAGGAGATGCATGACTCGTCCCTTGAGGAAAAATTGAATGAGCTAACCACTTTCGTTAGAAAACTTGATGTAGGAAATAGCACGCAAGCCGTACCCTGTCGCATTTGTTAAACCACGGAGCATACAACGACGACTTGTCGAATTTTGCTTGATGAAATCGAAGCGCACGCCAATGCAATTAGAACCGAAAATTCTTATGGGAGGAAGAACAATCAGTACTCAAACACATATAACCTAGGATGGAGGGATCATCCTAACTTTCGATGGAAGAACCAGCAAGAGGCAGCCCCACAAAATAAAGGACAATTCTACAAACAGCCCACCGAAAATTCGACACAATCTTTGGAGGATATGATGAAGGCCCTCATGGCAAATACTACGCAGCTACAACAGGGCATGAATCAGTTCCAACAATGCATGAACCAGATCAAACAGGGCATGAATCAATTCCAGCATGACACTAAATCGAGTATCAAAATTCTCGAAAATCAAGTGAGTCAACTAGCCACCATGGTGAGCTGTTTGGAGAGCCAAAATAGTGGGAAATTGCCATCCCAACCTGAGTTGAACCTAAGAAACGTGAGTGCTATAAATTTAAGGAGTGAGAATCAGCTTGGGGAGCCTAAGAAGGTGGAGGAAGCTGAAAACGAGGGGGAAAAACCCACTGAACAATTCGACACTGGGATACCCAGTGCAGAACAGCTGGACAACAAGGTAAATTCGTCTAAAACTACTCCTTTTGAGACTAACGAGTTACCTTTTCCATCTAGGGTCAAAAAGGCAGCGGTCGTGAATAAAGAGAAGCAAATTCTAGATGTATTTCGAAAGGTTGAGATCAACATTCCCTTACTCGACGCAGTTCATCAAATTCCAAAATACGCAAAATTCCTTAAGGACTTATGCACCAACAAGCAGAGATTAAAAGGGAATGGGAAGGTAGTAATAGGATAAAATGTGTCCGCTGTATTCCAAAAGAAATTGCCACCAAAACGGGAAGATCCAGGTATGTTTGTGATTCCTTGTCGAATTGGAAATATGGGTTTTGAACGACCTATGCTAGATTTAGGAGCATCAATAAATGTTATGCCACGCTCTATATACACCTCCTTAAATCTAGGACCTCTTCGAGAAACAAAGATAATTATACAACTGGCGGATCGTAGCCTTGTGTATCCCGAAGGGGTAATTGAGGACGTTCTTGTCCAAGTCAATAAACTTGTATTTCCAGCCGACTTATACGTTCTTGATATGCAAAACGAGTCATCAAATTCAACACTTATTTGTTAGGAAGGCCATTTCTAAATACTGCCAATACCAAAATAGATGTTCGTCAAGGATCTCTCACAGTGGAATTTGATGACCAAATCGTACGATTTAATATTTATGATGCTTTGAAATTTCCCGAGGAAGATTGCTCTCTTTTTGCATTAAGCGTGATTGACCCTCTTGTCAATGAAGTGTTTACATTGCATTGTAGGGGTAGACTCGAAGTGGTACTTACTAAAGACTTGGAGGCTGATAAAGAAAATGATTTTGCGGAGCTTCAAAGAGAATTACAGCCAATATATGAGGAATTATATGGAAAAAGTGAACCAGAGTTAGCCTTCGATGAGCATCTCAAGGGAGGAAAGTTTTCAATAAACACTCCGAGAAAGTTTGGTGTGGTTCAAGAAGATGAGTCATCAGTCGTACATTTATTGAGACCCATACCAAAACCTCCTTGGTGTGTTCACTAAAAAGGGAAGTTTTTCGTCGAGCCAATGACGTAAAAAAAGGCGTTTGTTGGGAGGCAGCCCAATTTTTTTTTTTTTTTTTCGCATTTTTTTCTCTTCTTCGTTTTTTTCTTTGCTTGCTAGGAGTCAGTTTTTTTTTTCAAGTAATCTTTTCTTATAAATTAGAATACTATTCTGCCCCTCTTTTAATTTTCTTAATTGCTTATTTCCTTTAAAATTTTATTTCCTTTATTATTTTTCCACTACTTAGTTGTTACATTTATTATTATTAGTTATTTCCTTCATCCTTAAATCCCGTCCCTTTCTCCTTTCTTTCTCTACCCTCGCCCCCGCTCGGTGTCAGAAATCTAACCTCCCTTACCCTCACTTCTGCAGCCCAAACACCACACATCGCCGATCGATCGCGAACCAATGGACGACCCGCAACCTACGGCCGAACAAGAAAATGAGGTCGAGGCCGCGCAGCAGCACGACTTCACACAAGAGCGCAGGCATACGGTGCAAGCACAAGCCGGGCAGGAGATTCGGCTACGGAGGCCGAGCTGAGGCGCCGGATCGAGCAGCTTGAGGAGGGGCATCACACACTTCAGGCCAAGGTGGATCGATTGACCGAGCAGCTGGAAGCCCTTCTCCCTCATTAGCTCGATGATTCCTACTCTAGACTTTTTACTATCTTTTATTTTTCTTTTTCTCTTCCTTCATTTCTTTAGAGTCGTGTGCTGAATTTTAAGTTTGGGGAAATTGGAGTCGGAATGATTAATTGAATTTGGAAATTGTGATGTAATATATTTAAAATTATCCTTAGCTAAATTTGTGTGATTGAATCAAGTTCGTGTATTGGGGATTTAAGTATGGCCTGACATAGGAGATGGGTGTGATTGACTAGTTTAATTTTAATTAGAGTAGTTCACTATCTTGATTTTGGATTTGGATAAAAGTGTGAGGGATTCATCGCACAAGCCCTTTTTATTCGTGAGTTTTGAGCCGTAGAGCAAAATACACACATATATAAATAATTATACATATACATGCTCACTATTTCTTCTTGTGGGGTCGAACGTGTTGTGTTCATGCTAGAACTCAATCAATTATACATGTCAAGACTATGTTAGTGTTCTCATGCAGTAAAGTGATAAAGGCAATTAGGAATAACCCACTTGGCTTATATTTTCCCACCTCGACATAATCACCATAGAAGCCCATTCGGACCTAAGCCTTATTCTTTGATCCAGCACATTTTATTAGTCATTATCTAATCTTTGGTAAAAATTCATCTATTTGAACTCTTGGTCAAGATTTGGTTGTGAATTAGGTGTATAACAAGCCGAGGGAAGAATGAGAAATTATCAAAAAAATGGGTGGTGAAGTAAGAAGAAAAGGGAGCTGAAATTAAAATAATAAAGGCCGGAAAAAAATTTGGGGGCGGCCGTAAAAATACCCCCCTAGAATGTTGTTAAAGCCACTGACCTCAATTAATCTTTCGTGGCTATGCGATTACATGTTCCTAAAAGGGTATTCAAGGAAAGGATGGTGATTCATTCTTTGTAGGATTTGTTATGCACTTAATTTCATGATTAGTCTCGGCCAACAAATCCTTTATTTATCTTTTTTTATCCTACCCATACCTAAAGCTCCGTTACAACCATAAAAGCCCTTTTGATTATATGCATGAGTTCATCTAAGTAGTGGTTTGATTTTTGTGCGAGTATATGTGACACCATGTTTTGACGTGAGTGATTGCTTAATAATCCCTATATCTACTTGAGCGAGAGTGACCCCTTGTGTGGCCATTCAATTTTCTCTCACTTGATGCCAATTAAGATGTTGAGATTGGTTGAGGTACTTTAATTTTCTTCATACTTGTTCATGATTATTTATTCTCCCTTGAATATGGCTATCATCTTGGATTTTTCAATACATGCTTCTTGAATTTCTTTCACTCGAATTATGCTTGAGGACAAGCATTGGTTTAAGTTTGGGGAGATTTGATAGGACCAAAATAGTGTGGTAAAATCATTGATAATTATAAGGTTTTAATGAATTTATGTTGGCACACTTGGTTATTTTCTACCTACTTATATTTTGGATGCAATTTACTTCACTTGGCAATTTGTTGTTTATTTTAGGTGTTTGATGGAGTTTTTAAGCTTAAGGAATAATTTGGGCCATCAAACGGACCAAGCCAAGGTGATTTGGGCTTTAATGAAGAAACTGACGCGTGACACTCGGTGGCCCAGTGCCAGTTCGGTGACCCAGTGTCAGCCCTGTTCCGAAAATAATCTTACTTGGGGCCCAAGAAACGACTCCAAACCACCCCAATCAGTTCCAAAAGGCATAAAATCGGCCCCTAGGCTGGGGAAAGAAATTTTAATTGATTAGGGAAGGAAAGACTCCAAAATAATAAAAATTCAAGAAGGATAAGAAGGAATGAGATCCAATTAAAGAAGGAAACTAATAGATAAGGGACTATTATAAAAGGAGGGGGATGAGATTATTAACCATCACCATTACCACCACAATTATTATTATTATCATCATCTCGGCTGGAGCAGAAATAAAGGAAGGACCGAGCCGAAATTCTCACCGAAGAGGACTGGGCCCCACCGACGTGCGAGGAAGAAGACTACACCGTTTGAATTTCTTTCTTCTCATGTCTACTATTAATTTAATGTTTTCTATAGCCAATATGTCCGGCTAATTTTCTATTCTAGTTCTTAGTAAAGTTTGAAACCGTATTTGAATTATTCATGTTTTAATCCCGTAGCGTATTCTCAACTCGAAATCTCTTGTATTACTTTTGTGTTATTGAATTCACCATTATGCCATATAATTTCTTGATTTGGTTTGGCCAACTAGATTAGGGGTTTTATCTCTCATGCTAGAAATTGAGTTGTAATCCGTAATTGTTGCAATTTTAATTTCACAAGTGGCAAACAATTGAATTTTCTCAATTGAGTAACACAAAATCGAGATCCCTTAAGTCGAGATTATGAACTTAATATCTCGCCTATTTCATTATTTTGGTTTTTAATGCATCTAGCGAGCGAGATTTGAAGAGCTTTTTTGAATCCACCGTATAGATAGATTTAATTAAAGTGCTTGTTTTAATTAAATATACTTAAGAAATAATGGGGGTCAACAGAGCTTGTTGTTGGCTTCGGAATAGGAGTTCATGAGATTAGAGAAGAGATAAGTGCTGCATTGAAGCATGAATTAATTCGAAACGGTGGATAACGGAGCTAAGAACTAGATTATTCCTTTAATTGATATTTTTTATTTTTATTTCCTTTGTTTATTTTAATTTAATTTATTTTACGCAAATTATTTTAGTTAAGATCAGAACTGAAATCCCCCCTCGTTTTTATTTTATTGCTAAAAGTACTTAACTCTTAAAAAGTATAATTGATTTACCATTCTCCGTGGGATCGACCCTTACTCGCCGATACTACTAGTTAGTAAGTAAGCCAAGGAAAATAAAAATAACTAATTTTGACGCGTCAAAACAGCGCGGTCACTCACCACTAGGCAAGTTTTCAACACTCAATTGCTCTATAGGGAATAAACTTAGATGAGTGTTTCACACGAACTCTCGTAGCTTTGTTCTCCCATTGAACCAAGTTCTTGGGATCTCCAGTCATCTTGGTTGGGTTACCACTATGATAATTCTCAATTTGTGGATTTTAAACCCATTCCCTCTAGCAATTTATCCATTTGATCACGGTTTAACCCTTTGGTTAGCGGATCCGCTAGATTATCCAATGACCTCACATAGTCAATAGAGATAACCCCACTTTTGATCAAATGTCTCACGGTATTATGGCGTCGACGAATATGTCGAGACTTTGCATTATACACGTTACTTCTTGCCCTACCAATAGCAGCTTGGCTATCGCAGTGTATCATCACTGCAGGCACTGCTTTGACCAACATGGAATATCTTTTAGAAAGTTTTTGAGCCACTCGACTTCTTCACCAGCTTTGTCTAAAGCTATGAATTCCGATTCCATAGTGGATCGGGCTATACACGTTTGTTTCGCGGACTTCCACGAGACAGTTCCACCCCCAATGGTAAACACGTAACTACTTGTAGAAAAAGAACTTTTCGTATCGGATATCCAATTCACATCACAGTACCCTTCAAGTACCAGGGGGTATCTCGAATAGTGTAACCCAAGGTTTTGAGTACTTTAAGTACCTCAAAACTCTAACGAGAGCTTTCCAATGCTCTTTGCTTGGATTGCTCGTGTAACGACTTAATTTGTTCACAGCGCAAGATAAATCGGGTCGAGTGCAATTTGTAAGATACATTAAACACCCAATGGGTCGTGCATATTCTTCTTGCGCAATGGGCTCCCCTCGATTTTTGCTCAATTGATCATTTAAATCTATTGGGGTCTTAGCCGGCAAGCTATCAAAAGCATTAAACTTCTTGAGAACTTTCTCGACATAGAGAGATTGTGTCAAGATGATTCCATCTGATTTTCTCAAAATTTTTATTTCAAGAATCACATCGGCTAGTCACATGTCTTTCATGTCAAAATTTCTTTTTAACATGTTCTTAGTATCGTTAATCACTTGTATATTGTTACCCATGATTAACATGTCATCTATATAAAGACACACAATAACATAGCCATTATTAGTGTTCTTAATATAAACACATTTATCACACTCGTTTATTTTAAAACCATTTGATAACATTACATTATAAAATTTCAAGTGCCACTGCAGTGGAGCTTGTTTCAATCCATATAGAGACTTAACCAGTTTGCATACCTTTTTCTCTTGTCCAGGTACTTAAAACCCTTCAGGTTGTTCCATATAGATATCTTCATCTAGATCACCGTTCAGAAAAGCAGTCTTAACATCCATTTCATGAATCTCAAGATCGTGCAAAGCAGCAATCGCGAGAAGCACTCGAATAGATGTAATTCTCGTTACAGGTGAATAGGTATCGAAAAAATCGTACCTTTCCTTCTGCTTGAAACCTTTAACTACTAAATGAGCTTTATACTTGTCAATTGACCCATCAGCCTTGTACTTTCTTTTAAGGATCCATTTGCATCCTAAGGGCTTACAACCTTCAGGTAAATCAACCAAAACCCAAGTTTGGTTTTGTAAAATTGAGTCAATTTCACTCTGAACAGCTTCAGTCCAGAGAAATCCGTCTGGTCTGGCATAAGCTACTTTGATCGATGTTGGTTCTTCATCCAACATGAATGCTATGTAGTCAGGTCCAAATGTCTTTGGTGTCCTAACCCTACTACCACATCTCGGTTCTACATCTTCCAGATTAGATATCGATCGCTTATGTGACTTTGGATCTACATCCACAGGTTTTGAACTTATTTCTTCATCTTCAACTCTATTGCTAGAATTGTTCTCAACTTTATCATTGTCCTTACAAGGAAATATGTTTTCAAAGAATACAGCATTCCTTGATCCAGAATACAGTCTGACTTGTAGATAACAAAACGATAGGCACTACTGTTCAGTGCATACCCAATAAAGATACAATCGACTGTCTTAGGACCGATTTTAACTTGTGTAGGTAGAGGCATCTCAACCTTAGCCAAACACCCCACACTTTGAGATATTTGTATGAAGGTTTTCTACCTTTCCACAACTCATAAGGAGTAACATCCTTACCTTTGCGTGGAATCTTATTCAATATGTAGTTGGCTGTCAAGACAACTTCCCCCCACATGTTCTGGGGCAACCCTGAACTAATCAATAAGGCATTCATCATATCTTTAAGTGTTCGATTATTACGTTCAGCAACGCCATTAGATTGTGGTGCATATGGAGCTGTAGTTTGATGAATTATACCACTCGCGGTGCATAATTCCTCAAACGGGGCTACATATTGTCAAATAGAACAACATCTTTTGTTGCCACCTTTTAAAGTCGGCTCCACCAAACTTTGGCGGCTTCTCGGCGGTAGGCATCATCCTTGGCCCCGAGGTTGTTCCAAAAAAAGAACCACTCGTGTTGAACCTATAGGCTCCAACACTAGATCCTAACATGGATCCAACGGTACCACTAAAAGTGGAATCTACGGTGCCACTCAATGTGGATCCACCGGTAGTCACAAATGTGTTCGAAAACACCCGTGGAGTTGTTGATGAGGTAGTTGAGCTCATCATGTTGGACATGGTTATGGCAAAGGTGTTTGCCACGGTCGCAGCGGCGGTCGCGGAGGCAAAGGCAGCGGTGTTGTTCGAGTCGGTAGAAGCAGCGGTCGTCATCTCCAGTTGTAGGATTTGGCAAGTATCTATTTCGTCTTGCGCTTGATGGAAATCTGTCGTAGAATCTTGCTGGGCGAAAAAATAAATTACAACTGGAAACTAAAATTACAACTCGAAAACAGAAATTACAGAACTCGAAACAGAACTGAAAATACAAGAAACTAAATTACAAAACCATAAACTAATGCCGAGTCGAAAAATCCTCTATCCGCAAGACAAAATACGCCCCGGTAGTGCTCTCGGTTCTGACGTATCACCCCCAAAGATAAAACGACAGCGTCTCGAAGGTAGTAGCACCACAAGACCTACGAGCTCCGGCGAACTTGAACGAGGTGAGGACAAAGCTGTTACTATGAACTACGAACTGTATGCTTTATGCTGTATGGCAGAGTTTCGAAAATTGCTTGTGCAGAAGCAAAAATATGCATGCCTATTTATAGGCCATCTCACATGCAGGGAATTTAAACACAACACTAATGGTTGTCATAATACAGACATTCATGCCTACATTGAACACTGGAGTTACACAATTCAAATGCAGTGGTTACTGCCCGTTTTGAATTTGAACAAGCATCCTTAACTCCTCCTCATAACACCTGGGAGGTTACTGCCCGTTTTTGGCTGAGTTTGAACAGTCCGGATGCACCTGGACTGTAATCAGCTCCTTAACCGCTTGAGGGATGTACCTGGACATCCTTATGTGCACATACGATCCCAACTACTTTGTTGAGCTTATCCAAAAAGTTCTTTAGGCATGCCAAGGCCTAGCCCAAGACCAGGCCCAAAGAACAGCCCAAAGACCAATTGCCAAGATCCAAGCCCAAGGCACAAGGCCCACGGCACGCGGCCGAGGCCGAGGCGAGGCAGGCGGCTGCGGCGCGCGCGTGTGGGCTTTATGCCCATACACATGTGCCATTAATTATTACATGAATAAAGGTAACTCCTTATATAATAGAATAATGATGGTTTATTATTCAATGTGGGATACCATCCATTATTAATTCACAATTAAGTGACAAATTTAATTCACTATTTCCCACTCACCGGGAATCGGTTTAGAGAAAGTGAATATACCACGATTATCTACTCGGAACGTAGATCGATCTTATGATATTTAATTTTACAAAATAAAATTAAAATCATTAACGATTCCAACAGTAAATTTCTTTTTCCCATTTTACCGTAATTTTCGAATTCACCAAAATAACATGTAATACTTTTATAAAATATCTAGATAGATAGTGTAATGTATCCTCAATGTTACAAGATTAATGGGCTTAAATTGTGAAACGGATGAAGGGTTTTTAATTATGAGAATAAGCACCAGACAAAAGTATGATTGGTATTAGAATCAAGAAAGTCAGCATTGAGGAAATGAAGAATACACGATGTAACGTCCAAAGACATTAGAAACCACCAAAGTCACGAGTAGGAATTCCAAGGTGAAATTTCAGCGGATACACAGACACTGTGCAAACTCTGGCCACCGTCTTTATTTGTCTGTTTGGTGTGTGGGTGGGAGGTTCCACCACTACTAAAAAATATACTCCGTCTGTCCCAGCCAAAGGTTGACAGAGGGTGTATATTTAGTGTATTTTAGGTAATAATTGGTATAAGTAATGATGGTTAAATGTGTGGTGGAGATTAAAAGGTAAAAATTATTGATGATTAATGAGTGGTGGAGATTAAAAAGTAAAAAGTAATTGTTTGATTTGATTGTAAAAAGTGATATATGTAAACTTACTAAATGGACTACTTTTTGATAGAAATGTAAACCTTTGGGCGGGACGGAGGGAGTATGTATTGGCTTTACAAAAATGTGAAACCAATACAGTTGGTTGTGAAGCTTTTCTTTTTTAACTTCACATATCTGAAGTCAACGTGTGAAGTTAAAGAAGTTGAAGCTAAAGAATCTTTAGCTTCAATGTTTGACCGGTGAAACTAAATAATTAAACTTTATCGTCAACAATGTGAAGCTAAAGCGAATGTAAACAGTTAACCTAATTATATTAGCTTCACATGGGTGAAGCTAAAGCGAACGTGGTGAATATTATTTTTTAAGCTTTGGCGTAAACAACGTGACGCCAAAGATAGTCCAGCAATTTTATATATTATATATTTAGCGTCACATATGTGACGCCAAAGATAGCCCAACAATTTTAAATATCATATCTTTAGCGTCACATATGTGACGCCAAAGAGAGTCCAACAATTTTAATTATTATACGTGACGCCAAAGAAAGTCCAGCAATTTTAAATATTATCTCTTTGGCGTCACATATGTGTCGCCAAAGTGTATCAGTAAATTTTTAAATACAATTATTATTAGCGTGACATACGTGACGCTAAAGATATTCGTTTAAAATAAAAAAATAAAATTAGCCAGAAAGAATTTTTGGCTAATTTCAGGTGTATATATATATATATTTACTCATAAATATTTTTTTAAATATATGCTTACGCACGCTAAAAATAAAGCATATCAAAAACCAGTCGTCAACGGGAGAAGTGGTTGAAGGAAAAAGAGTTCAAGATCTTGTGGAAGCGTTGGGAGACCGAAGAGAAGAAGAATGAGGCCTTTCAGAAATCTAAAAACAGGGGCACTCTTTACAATGAGAGTACCGGTGTGATTACGCAAAAGGCACCGGGTACATATACTGGAGGCAGTATGAGCATGTACGATCATGCTCATTCCATGTACGTATAAATTCTGTTAATGTTTTATTATATAATATATGTTGTCTTCAATTATGTGTCATCATCAATATTGTTAATGTTTTATGTTAACGCATAGGCGAGTGATGCTGCGTCGGACTACCAAAGACCAGCATGCGAGAGGAAGAGACCGGTAGAGGACCCAATGTTTAATCCTTTGGCCTTCATGAAGACTCACATCACCAATGTGAAAGAAATGGAAAAACATCAAAAGAAAAAAAAAAGAAAATTGGTGAGGGCAGCAACGAGGCTCAACAGGAGGAGGGAGAAGCAGAGTCGGGAGTCTTTACTCCCAAATGGATAGATGCCCGAAGTGCAGAACAATGCGTAAGTTTAGCTTTATATTTGTTCACTTGTATTACGATTACGTCCCTAATTTGTAACTGTGTAGCTTGTTCACTTTTTGTGTAAATATTACTTGAAACAGGACCGATACTATAAGCTCGTTGAGGCATTGCATTCACCAAACCCCCCTGGAAGACAAAATTTACCCGAACTTGTGGGCTCAGGCAGCTGGCGGAGACAGGGTGGAAGGGTGAGGGGAATTTCAAAGGGGATCATCATAAATGAAGTCATCGACCAACCCACAAGTCGCCGTCTTGTTGACTCACGAGCATCATTACGACCTGTCGAGGTCGATCGGTCTTTGGAGGCTACCATCGAGGCGCTAAAAAAAGATAACGAGGAGATGAAGAAGGATAGAGAGGAGATGAAGAAGTCAAGAGAAAGATGGAGTCCAAATTTTCAAAGATGAGTAAACTCATGTTGAGAATACTCAAAGGAAAGAAGAAGGTAGATACCTCATCATCTCGGGCGAATGGTGAGGATGATGACTCCGACGACTTTGATGAGGATGAGTTGATGAGATCATTATCTGACGAGTAGCATGTTAGGTTTATGTTTTGATGATCATATTTGTTATATTTTGCGTATATTTTGATTTTGATATGTATAAAATGTTATTGTTGCATGGTGTTTAATATATTGCTTTGTTGGTTTGGTTACAATGTTGTTTGTTGTTGTGTTGGTTTATTGGTTCGGTTGATGGTGTGTTGTGTTTATTATTCATATGCTTTTTTTTGTGCTGTATTGATAGTATATTGTTTATGATGGTGTATTGATGGCTAAAATGTTGTTTGTTGTTGTATTGATGGTGTATTGTTTATGATGGTTTGGTTACAATGTTGTTTGTTGTATATTACAATGTTGTTTATGATGGTGTATTGAAACATTCATGTTGTTTGCTCGTTTGTGCTGTTCAAAAACTGCCTATGCTGTCAAAAAAAAGGGAAACATATGTGATGCTGATAGGAAGTTAAGGCGTCACATATGCGACGCTAAAGAAGGACTTTAATATTTTTAAAACATAGCTCAGTGGGAGGCGTGAGAATCTAACCCCACGCCTAATGACATAAATGCGTGGCCATTAACCACTGAGCTATGTTTTATTTCAGTATATATATTACATTATATTTATTTATCCTTATACTATATTTCCTACTTATATTTAATCTATTTTTCAAATTAAATCAATTTTTAAAATATTTAAGCATAAATAATATACTGTAATTTAAGTTCTTTATGTTAAGAAACTTCTTACACTATAATTATTAAATATAATTTAAAATTTATTATTTATAGTATTTAATATTTAAACCAACACAAATTTGTACATTTAAAATGGAAAAATATTTTTTTAAAAAAATCGACTATCACCTATTGGTGTCAGATATGTGACGCTAAAACTTTAGTCTTTGGCGTCACATATGTGACACCATTTAAGGAAAAATATTTTTTTTTTAAAAAAAATCGACTATCACATATTGGCGTCACATATGTGACGCTAAAGCTTTAATCTTCGGCATCACATATGTGACGCAATTAGTAGAATAAAAAAAAAAAAATTCCAGAACGGCGTCATATGTGACGCATTTGTTTAAGAAAAGTTGACTATCTTTTTCTAATTTTAAGGCGTCACATATGTGACGCTTTTGTTTACGTTTTTTGTCGCTTTTGTTTCTTTAGCTTCACTTTTTCGGATGAAGCTAATAGGGTGACACTATCAGCACCTTTTTTAGTAGTGCACGGTGAGTTGTTTCTACTCGCGCCGTTTTTTTTATTTTTTTTCCTGATGTCTCCTAAACCCGTCCCTTTATGAATGGAAGAAAATTCTGGTTATGATTTTTCATATATATAGAGAGATTCCCCTGTATAGCTAGCCTTCTTCTTCAGCAGATTAGGTTTTCATGCACGGTGCATGATTTCTTTGTATTTTGGAGGGGCAGTGTCATGGTGCGTGATTATTGTGCTAGACACATTTGAGTATTACGTGGCGTCACTAGTGTTGCCGGAGTCATTGATGTGGTGTTGCTAGTCCTATAGTTATCGTTGGTGCTTGGTGTTGCTAGAAGTGTAAATGGATCGGTAGGATATGGATATATCTTTTTAAATCCTACCCTAACATACTACTCTTTCTATATCTTACTCTGTTACTCTACTTTTTGGTGCGGATAGAATACGCGTAAACCCACCGGCTACACGGGTATCCATAGGTAAACGAATTACTCGTTTAAATTTATTTTTTACGAGGTAAATCTACCCGACCCTACCCGATCATCCCTACCTGGAAAATCTTCGTACAAGGCATTATTTGTTCTTTTTTTTGGGATAAATACATTTAATCAACAATAAAATATTAACATATAAAATAACTTTATTTATAAATGAGGTATAATATAAGATGTAGTTACTAAATAGTTGAAAATTTTGATTTTACTATTATAATATATTTTTACTAAATTATAATATACATATATATATATATATAATTCATACGTTATTAGATATATTTAATGGGTAATTGGATAGGATAACTAGATCGGGTAGATGGGTAAAATTGTAAATTCATACTCTGTTCTTATCCTAACATAATTTAGCGGACACGAAAAATGCCCTACTCGTTAACTGAATTTTCGGACAGTAAAACTGACATCCCAAAGGTGTTGCTAGTGTTGCCGATAGTGTTGGTTTCTGGTGATGCTGGTATAGTTGTTGCGTGATGATGCTGGCGCCATTAGTGTGTGGTGTTGGTGGTGCTATGTGACATCATTCCTTCACCGGATAATTGAATTTTGGAGGTGTGTATTTTAGTCTAATATCAGTTTTTTGTAAGAAATTTTGTCAGGAGTGATATATAGTAAGGGGCGTTTTGGTTCGTGCGGGCAAAAGAGAATGGAATTCAGAAAGGGAAACTAAGGAGAAAGTAAAGGAAAGACCGTGAATTGTTTTCCTTATTTGGTTCGGATGTAGAAAAAGAATTAAAAATAATAAATAATTAAGTGATTATTTATATACACACATTAAGGTGTATCCGGTGGTAATGGCGTGTCTTACGATGAAGGGTGGTGGTCATCGGTGGCGGTCTGTCGTGGTGGCTGTCACTGGTGGTGGCTGTGGCTGGTGGTGGTCGTCGGTGGTGGTGGTGGTCGTCGGTGGTAATGTCGTGTCTCCGGTGGTGATGGCGTGTCTTACGATGAGGGTGGTGGTCGCTGGTGGCCATTGTCGGTGTTCGTCGGCGGTAGTGGTCGTCGATGGCCGTCAGCGGTGGTGGTCTCCGGTGGTCGACGGCGGTGCTGGTCGTCGGTGGTGTGTCTTCTGATGAGGGGTGGTGGTCGGTGATGGTCAAGTTGGTAGTGTGATGAGGAAAGGGAATACAAATACTTGGGTGGAGGTGAGCAATGAAAATAGAGATATTGGGTAAACCTAAGAATGAAAGAGGGTAAAGGGAATGATACTTTTTCTTAAACAAACAACAAAAGGAATGAACTTAGGGTGCGCTTGGTTCAAAGAGGGTAATGAGAATAGCAAAGGTAAAGGGAATACAAAGGAATATAAAGGAATGAAATAGAGATTATCATTATTTTTTATAGTGCTTGGTTTAAGAAAAACACATTAACCTCCAAAGTGGTGGTTGTGGTGGCTGGTGGTGGTGGTGGTGGCTAGCTGGTGGTGGTGGTGGTTGCTGGTGGTGGCTGGTGGTGGTGGCTGGTGGTGGTGGTGATGGGTAATCATTACATTTCCTCCAAATTTACTGAGTAATGCCCCATTATCCACTACTAAGCAATGATTGCATTTCTTACTTTTAACCAGGCATGTTTATTTATTGTTTTTCCTATTCCCTATCCCGATACCCCATCAAGCACCCCTTAATTGATTCTCTGAACTTTTGTTGATTACCCCAACTAAATGCCCCTAAGAAGATTTATTTTTTATTGGCTTGTAAGTATCATACTCCATTTGAAACGCCTAATGAGTTAATCTGCTAGGTCGACACTTAGGTCATGTTCTCTTTACTGTTTTGAGGTCATTTTCTGTTTTTATTTTCGAAAATACTAAAAACGTATTCTTTTTATCATTTTCGAAAATACATTTTAAAAAACAAAAAAATATTTGTACACAAAACGCAAAACGCCCAAAACTTCGTTTTGAGCGTTTTGTGTGTATTTCAACAAAAAATCTTCAAAATGCTCAAAATGCATTTTGAGTTTTTTTTTTTTGGATTATCCTAATTTGAAACTAAGTCTAAAATAAAGATTTATGAATTTAATATTAATATTACAAAAAAATATTTTGCAAAATAAATTTAACAGAACGCGTTTTCAGCAATTTTGAAAACAAAAATAAAAATAGAAAAATACAAAACATTTTTCAAAATGAAAATACAAAATGAAATACAAACAGAACGCACCCTTATACTCCCACGAATCACAATTAGGTTATGTTAATTTAAGTTAAATCTTATTGAATGAATTGAACTAAATTAAATTTTGTAGAATTGAACTGAATTATATTGAACTGAACTGAACTGAAGTTACTGAATATTGGTAATAATAATAATAATAATTATTATTAGATAACAATATATATAACAAAAAAAATACATATTATACAACAACAATAATAATATTATTTATATTACAACAACAACAAAAATAATAATGATTAATAATAATAATTATATATAATATTACTGATAATATTAATTAATATCAACAACACTACTAATAATTAATCGTATTAGAAAACAGTATACAATAATAATTATTATTTATATTAAAATAACAAAATAATAATATTAATATATTTATAAAACAATTGCTATATTTATATTTTATTCAAAATTTAATATATTACATAATATTTTGTTAGGTGCTGAGTGCGGGTAAAATTTGCCCGATTGCATCACTTGATAGTTGATACTCGTCATACTCTTTTAAGAAGATTTCATCACTACTGCAAGAATCTTCTTGTTATTATTACATTTTGGTACATACGCAACGCAGCCAGTTTCTGTGGAAATAACTTCTGTCAAGTATCAACCGCCGCAGTTATCAGAGTACCAATATCTTAGGGTTCTGAATTTTCATACATTCGTTAAGGTATGATTTCAGTTTCGTTTACACTCTTACACGAACAGAATTTATGATTTTGGTTTTCATTTGTTATAATTATTTCCTCATTTTTTTTGGGGCGCAGGGGTTAGAAATTAGTAAAGGTACATGGGCGTCATTGATTTGTTCTATCAGAGTTCATCCTGTTTCGTAGACAGACGAAAACACAATCTCAGTTGCAATTTTGAGGGGAAGCCGAGGCTGGATACAATTACATTTATGACCCCGCCGGCTTCTTCTGCCTCCTCCCCCGTACCTGTGAAAGAGGAGTGCCGACAGGAAGGCGGTTGTTCGCTGACTGGGGATTCGTTTATTCGACCACATCTTCGTAAATTGTCCCCTTATCAACCTATTCTGCCTTTCGAGGTCAGTTTCTTGACTCGTATTTGCAGTTGTTAATTGTCAATGTTGCTTTATGACGTAATGAATCATGCTAGTCAGAGTAGTTAGCTGCATAATATGATGGTTCTTAGGGCAGTGCAGTCTATCCTTTTATGTGTCAACTTTCAAGGATCATAGACTATGTATTTTCTTCACAAAGTACATGGGATGAAGTCCGATCAGAGCACTCGACTTCTTTGTACGACTTTCGTTTGATATTCTCTTGAAACGTGTTCTCTGCATTTTAAATCTGCCTGCTGCTTGAATATTAACTGTTCATGTGATTTCACATTTTTTCTGGTGTTAATGCGTAAGATAAATGTTTGTTTCATTTTGTTCTGTCGTAGAGGTTAATGCTCTTGGCATGCTTATGATTATTTGTTTATTTGTTTCCATTACTTCTTGTGTGATCCGGGGGACTTCCTTCTATGTAAAGGAGATCTCCGTCACTTTTAACTGTCTTTGGAATAGAAGCCAAAACTTACAGATACAGAGACATACATATTTGTTTCTCAGTTCAGCTCTGCACCTTGCTGTATGATAGAAGATAAAGACATGAACTTGAACTCTCCCTTGGTTTTGTGTTTTTACTTCAAATGTGTCCATCATTTTTTTTTTAATTTCCAATAGAATTCAAGACTAAATTGGCACATGGAAAAAATAAACTTTTGTCATTTATTTGTTATTGTTAGCCAGCTACCGATTAATAATATACTTTGTGGTTTCTTCACTTCTTTTTGCACCAAAATATACGATGTGCACTCACAAAACTCAAGACATGGAACTCGAGTCTTTGCAAGTTTGATTTAGTTGAACAATGTTTCCCATCTACTTCTCAAACCAGATAGGGAAGTCACTATTGTCAGATGATCATGATTTCCTTGAGCAATTCATTCTAATTGTAAATGTTATATGTGCAGGTCTTGTCTACTCGTCTTGGTAGGAAGCCTGAAGAAATTATCAAATTAGATGCGAATGAAAATCCATATGGTCCGCCTCCAGAGGTGTGGCCAGCATTAGATGGATTCTTCTTTATGTGGATACAATACTGTTGTGTGGAACATTTAGGAATAATTGCAAAACCTACCCTTGATGTTTGACCTAATTACATAAGCTAACTTTGGAACCAAAAAAAAAACTTGAGGTTATATTCATCTTGCTCTTGCAGTGCAAGTGACACCAGTGGAGTGCTAACGATAAATAATGATGTCATAAGATACTTCTACGATTACATCTCTCAGCCTTTCTAAATATTACAAATAACCCCAATTTTTCGTCTTACATTTTACAGTTACATCCCTTAACTTTTCTAAATATTACAAATAGCTAGACAAAAAATTGCAGCTGTTTGTGATACTTAGATAAGTTGTGGTGTGTAATTTTAAAATGTTTGACGATGTCAGCTAATCCCGTCAAATCAACTAATTGTCGGGGCAACATATAAGACGAAATCAAATTTCAAGGGTGGTTTTTGTAATTTCTAAAATTAGCTGGTTTATTTTGTAGTTACCCAAAACCTTAGGGGTAGTTTCTGTAATGTTCCATAACCTTTATTCCTTCTTGTACAGGCATTGCTTTATATTTTGCATGATTTACTGTCAAATCACAAATTCCCTGTAGGTTTTCGAAGCTCTGGGTTCCATAAAGTTCCCTTATATTTATCCTGATCCTGAAAGCCGTAGATTACGAGCTGCACTTGCTGAAGATTCTGGTCTTGAAGCAGAGTACATTCTTGTTGGCTGTGGTGCAGATGAACTTATTGATCTCGTTATGCGGTTTGTAGTACAGTACTTTCTGAAGATTTGTTGTTTTAGTTTTTATTTTTGGTTTTCAGGCCTGATTTGTGATTTTTTGGTTTAATTGATCCTCCAGATGTGTGTTAGAGCCCGGTGACAAAATTGTGGATTGTCCGCCAACTTTTACAATGTATGAATTTGATGCAGCTGTTAACGGGGCACTTGTTATTAAGGGTAAGTTTGTTCCCTCTCTTTTCTGATGCCTACTGTTCTGTTCAATTTCGACTCTGTCTCTCCAAGATATTTTTCATACTCTTACTTAATCGAGTTCATGCTAAATTACATTTCCAGTCAGTTAATAAACTTAAAATTAATTGCAAAAACTACCGCCGAGTTTAGCCTAATTTACGAAACAACAACTAGTTATTGTCTAAGATTACAAAGACCCCTGACATTTTTTTCTACTTTTGGTAAACATAGACCTCCAGAGGGTTGTTGCTAACAATTTAAGGTTTTTTTGTTAATTATTTGTGATTACTCTACATCGCATGTGTATTTTTTGTAATTATTTCCTAAATCTAAATCTAAATTGGGTTTGAGGAAAGAAGTTGATGATATATATGTTGTTTCTAGAATACTGTGACATCATATGTGATGTCATCTATAAGTTCACAATTATGCTTTCTTCATTTTTCTTGTTTAAGCTTACCAACTATTATACTAATTCCATCTACTGTACCACTGAGCTTATCTGATTTGGCAGTTCCTCGGAAGCCCGACTTCAGCTTGGATGTGGATAGGATAGTTGAAGTTGTTGAACAGGAAAAACCAAAGTGTATATTCCTGACTTCACCCAATAATCCGGATGGAAGGTAAATTTACTTTCAGTCTGTGCTGTCTCTTTCATGGTACTTAAAAACTCTCCTTGGTCTTGTATCTTTTCTTCTTGGTGCATCAGGCGGTTTGTTTTGAAATTTCTTTATAGCATAATGCAGTGCCAAGTTTATTTTATCTATTCATTACATATATTATGTTTCCATTGTTTCAATGGAGCCAAAGACTCCTTATTCTTTGGTTCTGGATTATAATGGAATAAAAACAAAATGACTCACTAAACTGGCTATACTTCTTTTTCTCATGAAGTACTAGTCATTCCATGCAATTCTCGATGCAATTTTCATTTTGGATCATCCGGAAACAGCCTCTCTGTGTTACGATAGAGGTAAGGCTGCGTACATCCGATCCCCCCTTACCCGCTTTTTGCGGGAGCTTTTGAGGCATTGGGGTAATGTTGTTGTTGTTGTATTACATATATTATGTTATGTTCAATGAGATTTTTTTTCATTTAATCTCCTAATACTTTTTTTTGCACTCTTTTTGTTTCTTACTGCCTCTGTCAGCATTATTGATGACGAGACGCTTTTGAAGATATTTAAGCTACCAATATTGGTTGTATTGGATGAAGCGTATATTGAATTTGCGGGACTTGAATCTAAGATGAGATGGGTGAAGAAGTATGAGAATCTCATTGTGCTTCGGACATTTAGCAAAAGAGCTGGTATTGTCCCTTCTCTCAAAACAGAAGTTATGTAAAGAGCTTAGCTAGCATATACTCCCTCCATTCCACATAAAGAGTCAGTCATGTTTTGAAAATGTTGTTCCTTCCATTGAAAGAGTCACGTTTCTAATTTTTACATAGCATGCACTTATATGGACATCCGTGGTCTAAAATAATCCTTAAGGATATAATTGGAAAAGATGGTGGATAAAAAAACTTATTTTAGGTACTTTACCTAGTAATCCATAATAAGTTGTACCTTGTCCGGAGTGGACACTTTATGTGGAACAAAGGAGCAGTTAATAATACTTTGTGTAGTACTGACTGTTGGAGAGTGTCGTGTAATTTCACATGCGGTCCAATTAATTTCCTACACCATGACCCACTCGCCCAAAAAAAATAGTTATATAAATATCTTTTTTAATTTATAATAATTCAGATAGGAGATACTAAGGTGGCGTTTGGTTCGCTGGAATGTTTCGGAGGGAATTGGAATTGGAATTGGAATTGGAATTGGAATGGAATCCCTTTCCATACTCTGTTTGGTTGGCAGGAAATGGAATTGGAATCCAATTCCATATTCTGTTTGGTTTGGTTCGCAGACATGTCAGATGAATTTGATTTCAAAAATGCAAAATGACATAACTGCCCTTCTTGACGACCGGCGGCGGAGCGGCGTGTGGTGGCCGGAGAGGCGACGGCGGTGGCCGGAGAGGAGGCGACGGAGGTGGCCGGAGAGTCGGCGGCGGCGGCGGACGGCACGGCGGCGGCGGCGGCCGGAGAGGCGGCGACGGTGACCGGAGGCGGCGGCCGCCGGAGAGGCGGTGTCCGGAGGCCGGAGGCGGCGGTGGTGTTGGCCGGAGAGGCGGTGGCCGGGAAGGGTAAAATGGTAAATGTCAAAATTCCATGGATGAGGGATTCTAAAATCCCTCCGTGGTTGGAAGGATTCTAAAATCCCATGAATGAGGGATTTAATTGCCAATAGTGAAATCCCTTTCCCATCTTTAAAGATTTACCAAACAAGGGATTCTATGGGAAAGAGAATCCCTTTCCCAAGGATTCCCAAAGAATCCCTCCAACCAAACAGCCCCTAAGACTACAATTTCCTATAAAATATGTACCACGTACAATTCCCAATTAGTAATTACCAATGGCCTCGAGACAATCATGTAATTTGACATCAGACCCTTCGGCCCTGGCCCCGGCCCCTTTTAGGTATATGAAATCCAGCATGAAAATACTGCTTATTGCATTGCTCTAACATACCAATACCATTACTTTTTTTCCGCTGAAAAAACACTATGGCAAGCAAGTAGGATTGTATGAATGTGTGATGAAAACTTGACTTGATGGTCACAACCAACGTTATGATGATTCAGCTTTAGCGGGACTTCGAGTTGGATATGGAGCATTTCCGTTGAGCATTATCAAATACATATGGAGGGCTAAACAACCATATAATGTGTCTGTTGCCGCTGAAGTTGCGGCATGTGCAGCACTAGAGAATCCTGCCTATCTAGAGGTATTATATATACATATATAATACATATATACATATATAAGTATAGAGATACACACACACACGCACACGCTCTCACAAACAAGGGGAGATATTTAAGACCAGCAAATTATACTAAAGCCCCTGAGTTATGGGATTTTTACACTTTCCCCAGTAAATTTTTTTTTTTGCCCCCCCCCCCCCCCACTGTGCGTGTTTTTGCATGTTTGGCTTGCTGAGCCATCTCATATTCTATCATGCTGGGACACACATGTCGTTTTTGATTTGTCCTGGGGCAGAGTTAAAACAAAATGCATTTTTGGGGGTTAAAGTGCAAAAAATCGCCATAGTACAGAGGTCTGGTGTAATGTAATTTACTCCATATAAGACACTAATGCTAATTTTATCCTTGGTTTATGCCAGAATGTGAAAGTTGCATTGGTGCAAGAACGAGAAAGGCTTTTCAAGCTTTTGAAACAAGTACCATTCCTCAATCCGTATCCAAGCTACTCTAATTTTATTCTCTGTGAGGTCACATCTGGAAGGGATGCCAAGAAGTTGAAGGTATAAAACTTGTATAAAACTTGTTTCCATTCGTTATCTGTACTATATATGAGTTTGATTAAGTTTGCGTTTCTTTGTCTTCTAAATGGGCATCATTTGCGTCAGCTTAGTTCTATCATGATACCTCCCACTATTCAGTACTTGACACGGCCCCTCCTCCTTTTATTTATTTTATTTTATTTTTATTAAAAAAATCTTTTTTATTTCTCAAGTAATAGAGCCAGATGATTAATTGCCGGGAGATTTTTAGATCTCGTTTTCTATCGTTTACATAGGTTCAATGTCAACAAATATCGTAATAGATGTGGATATGTTAGATGGAATGTTTTCTCCATACCTATTTTGCATATAATTGTCGTATAGACATAATTACGTATAGTTTCTGCTTCCGTTTTCCGTTTTGGTTGTTTATTTTTCTTGTATTTTCGAGCTGGAACACACTGAAATTTACCTTGTTTTTTTTTTCTTCCTGAGTTTTCCTATCCTCTTCTCTCGTCTTTCCTATTTTTCTTTCTTTTGGTATTACAAGAGTGCATTCTTCTATTTTAACAGGAAGACCTTGCGAGAATGGGGGTGATGATTCGTCACTACAGTAACAAAGAATTAGTTGGTTATGTTCGTGTCTCTGTGGGCAAGCCGGAGCATACAGATGCTTTAATGGAGAGCCTCAAGCGCCTTTATTAATCTTATCTTTTGCATGTCTTATGATTTTGGGTACGTACTGAAAACCTTTGAGAATAAAAGGTTAATTAATTCGTTGTTGCATCTGATAGATACTCTTCATGACAAATGACCCCCAAAAAATGGGTTTGAGGCTCTAAAATGACTCAAAATAGTGGCAAGAATCTGAAATCCATTGTAAAGAAGAGTTTGGTGCGTGAGCATTTTCATACCGAAAATTGACTGCACCGAAAAATAGAAAAATCAAAACCGAGCCGACCGATCAAATTGGTGACTGATGAAATCGTTTTCAGTATTGGTTTGAGTTTTCCTTGCCAAATATCCTGCCGGTTACCGATCAAAATTGGTACGTACTGAACCCATACCACGAATGTGGTATTTTTAATTCAAAAGTAGAAGACCTACAAATCGGTAACAAATTGAAATCTGTTGCAGCATCAGTTGAGTTTTTTCTTACTGTTTTTTATGGGTTATTGACCAAATCGGTTTCGGTTACCGAACCGAAGACAATCCTAGGAAAGAGTTCGTCCGAACAACCTCAAATAGAGTTATTATGGATTACTGTTGATCGAAATGAGAAGCCAATTTTTTTTTTTTTTCATTTCCTTTTTGTTTTTATGCATATTTGGACAAGCACATGCATTCCATCACATGATTTGCTCTTTTGTTGTTCTTGACCAAAGAACATTTTCGTCACATGTTTAGTAGAATTAAAGGGTAAATTTTACCCTTTAATTAAAGTATATCTGTGTCTCTATGGCATGGGTTTTATGTGATCACGGCGTCCTCATAGATTAAAGGGTAAATTTTACCGCACGGCAATTAGGCCACATTTGTTATATGGCACCGAGTGTTGGCACGTAAAAGCAGTGTCACGCGTTCAAAGATGAATGTGGCAGAGATGCGTATGCTACGATGGATGTGTGGTCATACAAAAAAGGATCGGCTCAGAAATGAGGTGATTAGAGAGAAGGTAAGAGTTGCGTCTATAGAAGACAAGATGATGGAGAATCGATTACGATGGTTTGGTCATGTGAGAAGAAGACCTATTGATGTCCCCGTGAGGAGGCTAGAAAGTTGGGGAATAAGTAATGTTGTGAAAGGTAGAGGAAGACCCAAGAAAACTTGGATAAAGATGATTGAAAAGGATATGCGGTTTCTTGGAATTGGAGAAAGTATGGCGATGGAGAGACAAATGTGGCGGGAAAGAATACGGATGGTGGATGGAATCTGATTCTTTTTTTTTTTTGAATCTGTATTTTTATTCCTATTTTCTTTTATTCCATGTTATCTTTTAATTTATTTTTCAGGATTTTTTATTTTTTTATTTTTTTTCTTTTTTTAACATTCATTCTCTTTTTTATTTGCTTTGTTCTCTACTTTTTCCCCCTTTTTTCCTTTTATGTTATTTATGTAACGATTATTGACGGTTTCAAAGTTTGATTCATGTTAGCCGACCCCAAATCATCTTGGGACTAAGGCTTAAATGTTGTTGTTGTTGTTGTTGTTTAGTAGAATAATGATTTTTGTTTGACACTTTGTTTCGACTATTAAGGACCCGAATCTCGTGTCCTATGTTGGTTTGGTCCTTTCAAAGCAAAATTATTTAAATTTCATTAAATATAATGTCATTGTTCTAATCATATTATCATATTAAGTAGAACCCAAATTATTTTGGGATTAAGCTTAGATGTTAATGTTGATTACTGACATATCAAAACTTATCATACCAAGCTGCGGAGTGATTTCTTATTTAGTTTTTAGTCGGAGAGGTGATGGTGGTGGTAGCAATTCTGGTGTGAAATGATTAATATATATAGTGCATTGTCATTGTGTGTTTTGGATGTTGAGGTAACATTTTTGTCAAACAAGGTGATCGACACAGCGTCATGTTTCATGATGTACGTGGTGATTTTATAATATCAAGCACGTAATATGACATCCATTGCCGGTCCCAAGCCCGGATAAAAGAGGAGGGTTGCGGTAGGTTAGTGGCAGCCAGCGTAAAACTCGTCACATTCTATGGACATGAATCAAACATTGAAAATCGTTGGGGCGTCTCCTCAGAAGCGGCCTTGCATTTCATAGGCCGGGTGCGGTGATAAGTATGCGAGGTTGCTAGGTCGTCGCCCGAGCGGCGCGCCACCTTTACATCCGAGGTGGTGTCAAATGAGCAAGGATGCGCTACACTTCATAGGCCGGGTGTAGTGGAAAATATACGAGGTTGCTAGGTCGTCGCCGGAGCGCGCGCCACCTCGAAGTATGGGTGTGGTGTCAAATGTGCAAGAATCCTTGCAGCGTGGACGACAGACAGAGAAGTTAATTCTTGCGGCTAGTAAGGGTAGTAAGGTGCGGTTTGGAACTTGGAGCGTTGGCTCTTTGTGGAGAGATCGGCGAAGTGGGGAGGTTATGAAAAGGAGGAGAATTCACATAATGTGTCTACAAGAGACTAAGTGGGTTGGCGAGAAGGCAAGAGTGTTAGCTCCTTGGGGTTACAAGCTTTTGTACTCTGGAAATGATAGAAGTAGAAATGGAGTGGGTATCGTCATTGATAAAGAATTCATTGATGATGTGGTGGAAGTGTCAAGAAAGAGCGATAGAATAATGAGTATTAAGCTTGTGATAGGGGATGAGTTTCTAACTATCATAAGTGCTTATGCACCACAAGTAGGATTGGATGCATCGATCAAACAAGAATTTTGGGAAGATTTGGAAGAGGTTGTCGAACGAATTCCTATGGGTGAGAAATTGATCATTGGTGGTGACTTCAATGGCATGTCGGTGTTAGCAGAGATGGCTTTGAGAGCATTCATGGTGGCTTTGGTTTTGGGGACAGGAATGAAGCAGGAAATGGTATATTGGATTTCGCATTAGCTCATGACTTGGGTATTATGAACACTTGGTTCGAGAAAAGGGACTCTCATTTGGTGACATATAGAAACGGAGGTAATGCAAGTCAGATTGATTTCTTTTTAGTAAGGAATGTTTGGAGGAAAAGTTTTACTAATTGAAGGTGATACCCGGTGAGAGTGCTGCAACACAGCATAAGGTTGTGGTGCTTGACTTTCGAGGTAAGAGGCACTTAAGAAAGAGAAGACCACAAGTTGACCCTCGAATTAAGTGGTGGAAGCTCCAAGGGGAGAGTCGACATACTTTTGTGGCTAAGATTGCTGATAGTGGTATTTGCACGAAGATGGATATAGATTCGATGTGGAACTTGTTGGAGCATAACATAAAGGAAGTTGCAAAAGAAGTCCTAGGAGAATCTAAAGGAAACAGACCATCAAGTAAGGACACATCTTGGTGGAATGATGAAGTTAAGCAAGCGATAAAGACCAAACGTGAATGTTATAAGGTACTGGGTAAATGCTCGAGCGATATGAGAAGTACAAGAAAGCTCGAACAGAAGCTAAAAAGGCAGTGCGAAATGCCCGATCAAAGGTCAATCAAGAATTATATGCAAGATTAGATACTAAAGAAGGGGAAAAAGATATCTATAAACTTGCTCGAATGAGAGAGAAAAAGACGCGAGATATTGGAAAAGTTAAATGTGTAAAAGATACTGACCAAAAAGTTTTGGTTCAAGATAAAGAGATAAAAGAGAGATGGAGGTCATACTTTGATACCCTATTCAATGGCCATCAAGAACAAGATATTGGGAATTTAAACATCCCCTCAAGTATGGTTAACCGAGAGTTTAAGAGAAGAATTCAAAAGGGTGAAGTGACAATTGCATTGAAGAAGATGGGGTCAAAGAAAGCAGAAGGACCAGATGGTATACCTATTGAAGTTTGGAGGTGTTTGGGGGAGAGAGGGATCGAATGGGTAACTATGTTTTTCAATAAGATTTGGAGAAGCAATAAGATGCCATCAGCATGGAGGAAAAGTATTCTCGTCCCTTTGTATAAGAACAAAGGTGATGTTCAAGATTGTTCTAGTTATCGCGGAATTAAACTAATGAGTCATACCATGAAGTTGTGGGAACGAGTGATTGAACAAAGGATCAGAAAATGTGTGAAGATAACAGAAAATCAGTTTAGATTTTTGCTTGGAAGATCGACCATGGAAGCAATTTATCTTATCCGGCAGTTGATGGAACATTGTCGAGATAAAAAGAAAGATCTGCATATGGTTTTTATTGATTTAGAGAAGGCATATGATAAAGTACCAAGAGAAGTACTTTGGTGGGCCTTAGCAAAAAAGGGTGTATCGCGGAAATATATTGACATTATAAAGGACATGTATGATGGAGCTAGTACAAGTGTACGTACTAATGTTGGGAGGACAGAAGAATTCCCTATTACGATTGGGGTGCATCAAGGATCTGCTCTTAGTCTTTTTCTCTTTGCCATGGTCATGGACGAATTGACAAGAGAAATTCAAAATGACATTCCGTGGTGTATGATGTTCGCAGATGATATTGTGTTGATTGATGAAACGAAGGTTGGAGTGCAACAGAAATTGGAACTTTGGAGGGATACTTTGGAAACTCGAGGCTTTAGTTTGACGAAATAAGGTGAATATATGGAGTGTAGGTTTAGCGAAAACAGTGATAGAGAGGCGGGGATGATCACATTTGATGGGAAAGTTGTTCATGGATCCACTTTCTTTCGGTATCTTGGATCTATTATCCGAAATGATGGAGAGCTAGATGGCGATGTGGCTCACACAATAAAGGCAGGGTGGTTGAAGTGGAAGAGTGCCACAGGGGTTTTATGTGATCCTGGCATGCCTCATAGATTAAAGGGTAAATTTTACCGCACGGCAATTAGGCCTGCGTTGTTATATGGCACTGAGTGTTGGGCTGTAAAACAGTGTCACGTTCAAAAGATGAATGTGGCAAAGATGCGTATGCTACGATGGATGTGTGGTCATACAAAAAAGGATCGGCTCAGAAATGAGGTGATTAGAGAGAAGGTAAGAGTTGCGTCTATAGAAGACAAGATGATGGAGAATCGATTACGATGGTTTGGTCATGTGAGAAGAAGACCTATTGATGCCCCAGTGAAGAGGCTAGAAAGTTGGGGAATAAGTAATGTTGTGAAAGGTAGAGGAAGACCCAAGAAAACTTGGATAAAGATGATTGAAAAGGATATGCGGTTTCTTGGAATTGGAGAAAGTATGGCGATGGAGAGACAAATGTGGCGGGAAAGAATACGGATGGTGGATGGAGTCTGATTCCTTTTTTTTTTTAATTCCTATTTTCTTTTATTTCATGTTATCTTTTAATTTATTTTTCAGTTTTTTTTTTTGTTTTTTTACATTCATTCTCTTTTTTTATTTGTTTTTTTCTCTATTTTTTCCCTCTTTTTTCCTTTTATGTTATTTATGTAACGATTATTGACGGTTTCAAAGTTTGATTCATGTTAGCCGACCCCAAATCATTTTGGGATTAAGGCTTAGATGTTGTTGTTGTAATGATTATTACTATTTTTTATTTACTTTTTATTATTTCTTTATTTTTGCATATTTATGATTACTTTTTTTTTAGTCGTACTAAACTTGTCACCTATCACTTTTGCCTTTTCATAGGACTATTTTATTGGAGACGACTTGACGTTTTCATAGATTGATTCATGTTAGCCGACCCCAATGCATTTTGGGACTAAGGCTTTGATGTTGTTGTTGTTGTTGAAGCACGTAATATGACATGACTATAGCAATTATCTCGACTCATCACCATCTCATGATATTTTCTATGTAACTAGAAAAGCGTGTGATTTTGATGGTTTTGGAATTTCATCTCATTTCTCCTTCATATGAAGGTTGCGACAGGAAGTGCATCCGGCGTAAAACTTTGCCACTTTGTCTTTTGCATGAATTATATTATTGACTAATTTTTGATAATTAATTGACACTGTAATTTTCATGCCACCAACCCCTACATAGTTGGGATTAAGGTGCAGATGATGATGATGATGATGATGAAGGTGATCGACACAAAAAAGTAATATGTGCAATTGTGCATTCACTATAAATCTGGCGGGTACCTTTTATGGTTTGAGAACCAAGCGTCACTTATTATAACAATTATCAGTCATTTGCACACCACATATAACGATTATAACGGTATGCTCAGTTCTCATCTCTGGATGTTCACACAGAAACAAGGAAAAAAAAAACGTGATGGATATAATACCACCACCCCACTTGGTAGAGTGATGAATCCCACTCCCAAACACCTACTGGGAAACAAAGTCCGTCAAACAAAAGCCAAGAACACTAGCAATGTAGGGAAGGTTGCAATTCAGAAGTGCAACTCCCGTGATGGATTTGAAGGCGGTGAGACAGGTCCGAGTGCACCTTTCAATTTCAAAGTGGGATCACTGAAGGAGCCCCCCCTGGTCATGGCTGAGGGGGGTAAGTACAAACCCCAACCTATCTCCATCCGTGATCGGAGAAGAATTATTGAGACTCGGTTTCTCGGTCGCTTTCTTGTTCCTGAGGAGGATCTATCATGGGGTGTTCGCTTAGTACGGGATGAGGATGCTATTTCAGTGCAAGTAGTTTAATACAGTGATCAGGATGTTCATGCTTTATTGTTAACGATCGGGATCAGAGAAATCTGTCTTGTCTCAGGTATTTGCTCCAAATCATACATTATTGGTACCTCTGGGGGAATTTGGAGTCCTTGAGTACATCTGTTAGTATTCTGTGGCTGGTCATGGGTGATGTCAATGAGATCCTATATACCCATGAGAAACGAAAGGGGTCGTATGACGTCCTTCAACAGATGTAATCAGTTTCAAACACACCTCAACAAAGGTGGGTTGTTAGATATCGGCGCTGTCATTAAACTTTCTTCATGTGGCCCCAATAATCGTCATTGTACGGCTCACATTGAAGGCATGGGTTGATAGAGCCCTGGAGAACATGTCGTGGAGAAACATTTCCTGAATGGAATCACCTTGGATCTCCCACTCTCGGACCACAGTCTCTCTCTCTCTCTCTCTCTCTCTCTCTCTCTCTCTCTCTCTCTCTCTCTCTCTCTCTCTCTCTCTCTCTCTCTCTCTCTCTCTCTCTCTCTCTCTCTCTCTCTCTCTCTCTCTCTCTCTCTCTCTCGGGACTGCACGATCGCAAGGTGGCAGGCCCATCCCCATTGAGGCAGCTTGGACCCGGTTCGTCCGAGCCGGAAAGTGATCCCAGGAACCCGGTTTACCAGATCGAACTGAGGTGCCACGTGGAGGTTCGACCAGATAGAGGGCCGTAGAGTATAGAATATAGATCAAGCCAACCATGATCGTGCAAAACGATAGAGAATGGTGGGCCGACCGGTGAAGACCCGGAGCCGGTCTGACAATGGATAACTATCGAGAGAAGCATGCGGAACAGACACAAAGGACAGTTATTGCGATTTGTCCTTCCCTTTCCCGAGGCTCCGTCAAATGCCGACGCGCTTCGCTGGAACATTCTCTCCAGTTGTCAACTCCTTAATTGGTCGAGATTCTCTATAAATAGAAGGAATGTACGATGACCATGGGTGAAAAAAGTTCTAGTTAAAATACGCACATTTACTCTGTAATACGCATCAAGTGTAAAAGACCGACATGAACAACGGCTCGTCACCCAAAAATCACATTTTTCTACATCTACGTGGCTTTTTTGTCGTCTGATTCTTTTATTATGCAATCTTGATTTATCTCTTCTTGAATAGAGATCAATACACGTTTGTTGATCAATATAGTTGGTTTCAGTCTGTATATATATAAAAGCGGACTGGAGTAAATAATAAGAAGCGGCTTTTCTATGAAAAATAAACAAATAATATATGCGTTTTTAAGTATAATGCATCCGTGTAAATATTGAATCCAACAACAGCTGTTTCATAATCAATTTATCAAACTTTCTTTTTCCTTGTTTGCAAGACGACTCCCTCTCTCATATTTGTATAGGAAAGTACAACTTAGGTTGGGGTAATTTCTGTGTCACGTTTGATTTGAACGTTAAATATTAGATTTTTATTAGATATGAATGTTTTAAAGTTCGTCAAAATCAAAACATGAGGTCAAATTGTTTTTTTTTTACTGGATTTCATGTTTTCATTACCAATTTTTGTTGCGGAAATTCAGTGACATGGCTATTGTGTGAAAATGAAATAACTAATCCGACCGAAATAAAAAATTCGAGAACCAAAATCAAAGGAAAAACCCAAACGAATTCGATTAGAATTAGCTAGAAAGTTCAATCAATTCAGTTCGATTTTAGCAAAAACCAACTCAAGACAACCCGTCCACACCATGTTTTGATATTCTGTTCTAATGACAATTTAAAGTATAACATTTTTTTCTTGAACTACTTAAAGTACGTAATATTATCTCATGAATTAGGCATCATCAATATGTTTGTGAGGAATTTGTAATTTAGATTATAGTATTTGGTCTATTTATTTATTTTAGCACAATCTAAGGAGTAAAAGAAAGTTCATTTCTTTACTTTTGATTAAAATGTTAAAAACCAGTATAAATTTAATTTTTTTAATAGATAAGAATATTTTGTTCGAGGATAGTAAAAGTTTATTTTATTTTAATTATTAATTTAATAGAATAAAAAATAAAAGTTAATTTACCCATTTTTTAGTGGGTCCCTGTAGCCCTTATCCTGACAATTCAAAGGTATTCACAAATCCCCATCACCACCAATTCCGATAGTGATTAAACAATACCCATCCAAACCAATACAGACCGTCGTCTTCTAAAAAATCCAAGACATTGGAGAATATTCCATTTTGACGGTAGAAATACCGCTCTTTCATCTCCACCATTATCTTTTATTTTTAATTTATTATGGGATATTTTGAGAATGCAACTCACATTTTATCCCATATTTTGAGATTGCAACCCATATTTTAAAATAGGACTTTTTGTAATCTTCTTTTAGATAAAATAGGACTTCTTGCAACCCACATTGGCAACGGATTTATCTAAAAGAGGGTTGCAAAAAGTCCTAGCATAATTACTAATTAGGGATGCATTTCAATCTTAATCGAGTTTTAAAAGAAATCAGGTTTAAGTTTGTTTCGATTAGTAATTGAATCAAGTTTGAACGAATTTTAACTACGCCGACAAAATATTTTAACATATTTTATTATTTATTTATTCAATAATTCGAGCACGAACTCGGTTCCACGTCTTATAAAATGATATAGTGATTTTTGAGCTTAGGTCGTTATCTCAAACGGGCTATTAACAATCGGTTTGAGGGATCTCGAGTTTAGAATAAGTAGTTTGATTTGTATTTTAGTCTCAAATACTTCAGTTTTATTTATTGTTGCGGTTTTCATATTGTTCATACTCCTTTACCATATTTTTATTTCTATTATAAATTTGAGAAGAAAAAAGAGATAATAGAAGAGGAGAATAATAATGTCTGTATTTAATATAAGAGTTAAGGTCCTTATTTATAGGTACACATCGTATAAAACCCATTCATCAATTGATATATTAATTATAATATAAATTACAACATTAATTAAAACATTTAATACATGCTGCTTCATTAAAACCTTGTTGGAAAAATTCAGTGGGAAAGAGCCCGATCGAATGAAAAAGAATACAGCTACTCCCCCTGCTGTTAGGAAAAGTCCTGAGGGGTATTTGAATTTGTTCCCCCACATATCGATCATGCCGCCGCAGTAAAATCTCGTGGGATAAAAACTGAGGGATAATAAGAGTATAAGTTTCTCCATACACAGATCATTCTTATAGGAGTATTTATGTGTTGCCTCATCAAAACCTTGTGAAGAAAACCCTGCGGGAAAAATTTGATCAAAGGAAAAATAGCTTAACTACTTTTTATTTCAAATCTTGGGGAATAATTGATCTCTCCAACATCCTTATTATTTCGTAAATATGCCTTGTCAAAATCTTATTAGGAAAACCCGTTGGAAAAAATCCAAATGAAGGAAAAAAAATACATTATTCATGTTAATACGCCATCCTAGTTGCCTCATTAAAAACCTTGTTAGAAAAACCCAATGGGATAAAACCTCAACCAAGGAAAAATGAGTGTTGCGCATTTTTATATAAATATGCTTCAAGCATTTCAAAAATCCTTCGAGAATTAGCATGGGTATCATATTTGTAATACCCGTGTATTTTATGAGTGTTGTTTTAGATGTATTTTGTGGTATTGTGGCTATTTGGATCGTATGTATTGATGATTGACCTTGGTATGTTCATGGCTGATAATTATTGAGTTTTGTGATTTTCGGATTGTGCTCGTTTTGGCCGGAATGTCGAAGTGGTGACTCGAGAGTTATGGCCGTAAGATATGAATGTATTACCAAAAGGGGGTTAATAGAATGAGAGTAGGTATTTCCGAATTGTGATTTGCACAAGGGCTGACTTCGGTCGATCACCATAAATTACACAAAAATCCAAAAATTCTAAAATTTTACATAATTGTAGAGAATTGAGTTAGATTTCTAATGGTTCAAACGGTGAGTCAATCGGAGTCCGGACGAAGGAGTTATGGTTGAAATAGCGGACCCTGGTGCAGTGACACAGCCGTGTCATTTGACGCGGGCGTGTCGAACTGTTACGGTTAAGCAAAAAGGTTCTGGACTGTGACACTACCCCCGACTCGACCGTGTCCTGTGACACGACCGGAAGTGCAGAAATGCTGAAAACCCCATTTCGGGAGCTATATATAGCCTTTGGTCGATTTTTTGGGCATTCTAGCACCTTCCCTTCATCCTCCACCTAGAATCCTTCATCTTAAACTCCAAAATCAAGCCATAAACATGTTCCAAACACTATAGAATCAAGATATCAAGTTCATTATTGAAGAATTATCCATATCTTGGTTGAATTAAGGTATGTGGTTGAAGTTCTTCAAGTTATTTCAAAGAATTTTGGGGTTTGTTGGGAATTCTTGATTCAAGTTTGTTTTGGCTTTGGATTATGTTAGATTATGATGTTGTAATCATGTTCCTTTATTTTCCCTCAAAGTTTATGGATTAAATTCCGAGTTTTTAATCCGTTCTTGGGTTCGACCTTTGTCGCCTCCGTAGTGTTCGATTAAATGTCTCTAAGGGTAGAACTTAGGGTGAATTCTTCCGTTTCCATGGTGTTGTGTTTTGATTCGGTATCTCGATGTGTTAGGGTTGAATTGTTGAAGGAAGTTCGAACCGTACGTCCATCCGTTCGTTGTTTCCCGTGTCGTTCGAATTGAGGCAAGTACTTTGATTGTGTTTAATATACTTCGTGTGAATATGTAAAAATGTGATTTGTGCCAATTGTTGATCAAGTGTGTGTGAGCCGAGTAAAACCAGTGAGGGTCCCCTGGGGTCCGGTAGGCTGCGTTTCCCTACGGATCACTCGGTTGGGCTATACAACCAGAGAGAACCTGAGGTCTCTTGGGGTGCGTATCTTGCGGGATGCGGGGCCAGTATAGCTCGGGAGGTTGTTTTGTGATGATGATTGTGATGTGGTATTCCGGAATATCTGTGATGGCACTGTGATTTCTGTGGTTTTTTGTTGATTATTCACTTGTTGTACATATTCTAGAATCATTGTACTTGCAGAAGCTTCTTGCCGACCCCTTAGGGTGGATATACTTTGTGTATTCGTGCACGAGTCCAGAGGGAAGACTAGCACAGGGCGGACACGAGCTTGGTGGGCAGCAGTGATATCGTGTGCTAATTTGAGTTGGTGGTTGTTTGGTCATGGTCAAAGTCATGTTTTGGTTTTGTACTCGCGCGGGTACTGTCTGTGTTGTATGTCGTGTCAGATTTGATGGTTAATGATGTTGTTGTACTCCCGTTGAAATGGTTGTGTTTTATGATCCTACGGGACGATTTGTTATTTGGTATTGTGGTGTACAACTTATCGAGTTGAATTTGGTGTCTTTTAATGGATGAATGTCCTAGTTTTGTTATCGTTTAATGTATTTTGTGTTGGTCTTAGCCTGGTAGATTCTCTAAAAAGAATCTACGGCGCTGTAATATCCCTGTACATCACGGGGGTGTTACAGAATATGATATCAGAGCCTAGGTTTATGGATACCTAGGCTGTCGGTGTTTTGGGTCTGTTAAATTGAGTCAGTTGTTGTCTACGATATCATTGGCATGCTACCACCCCTTGTTGCCTGTGCTGGAAGACCATTCAGATGTTGGTTGTTACTTTACTTCGGAAATAATTACCTTAATATTGTGCAATCTAGTATTGTAATCATTTCCTTGTTGAACCATTCTTATTCTTCAGTATGCCGAGAGGTAGAACTATCCGTCAACGCGGTCGTGGCTGAGGCCGTGGCAGAGTAGTAGTGTCTGAGTCTGAGAGGTCCGTTTCAAAATCGGCATCTCGTTCTGCGACTAGGTCAGACCCGATCCCTTCGGGAGGCTCGGAGGCCGAAGTGCCTAACGTTCTTCAACAAGTCGTAACACAAGTGCATCAACTGGAACAAGTGGTGTAGAATATTATTACTGGCAGGATGGTTGAGCATCGATGGTTATGAAGATGAACCCTCCCAGATTCGATGGTTCCGGTGATGCGAACAACTGGGATCATTGGTTAGTTGAGCTGGAGAAGATCTTTGACGGTATTGGTTGTCCTGAAGCCAAGAGAGTCCCGATTGCTCAATATCTGACAGTTGATGACGCTTCGGACTGGTGGCGAGCTGTTAAGCCCAAGGACCGTGATGTCACTTGGGAAGAATTTAAAGAATTGATAGAAGCTCAGTATTGTCCAGTGCCGGTACAGTTAGCAAGAGTCAGTGAGTTCTTCAGAGCTCAACCCGAAGATGTTCCTATTTCTGAGGCAATCAAGACATACAACAAGCAGTTAGTGTATGTCCAAGATCGGGTTAAGGATGAGATAGACAAGATACTTCATTTCGATGCAAGGATGAAACCGGAGGTCCGAAAGTATATGGCGGGCCTTGGGTGTACTACTTTGAGAGAATATCAGGATAGAGCACTTGCTTATGAGATGGTGTCAGTTTCGGTTCCTACAGTTTTGAGCTCGAAGAAACCGAAATTTTCTGGTAGTTTCCGAGGTAGTGGATCGCGTAGGCCTCAACCTTCTGTGCAATCTTCTGTTGGTTCCCCTCAGCCTATTGGAGGAGTGCCGAAAGTTTGTTTTAATTGTGGAAATTCGGGACATATCAGTTCTCGTTGCACTTCTCGCTCCATTGATTGTTTTAAGTGTGGGAAGCAGGGTCATCGCGCATTATATTGTGAGTCAGTGGGCAGGATCTTCTCTAAACAGTCTCCTACTCTGGCCGGCACAGTTACGGGTCAGCCAACTCCGAGTGTCGGACGCGGCAGTGACAGAGGTAAGACCAAGCGTAGGGATGCACCTAGTATTGGATTTGCTCCACCTCGATTGTACGAGATGAGGCGGACTGATGACGTAGGGACTACAACTACGTCAGGTATTGTTTATATTTCGATGCACCCGGTAGATGTATTGTTTGATTCTGGAGCTACTCATTCTTTTATATCATTGTCTTGTGTGAATCGTTTGGGTCTATACGGTCTCTCTGCATGTGAGCCTTTTATTGTTGGGATGCCAAGTGGGGAAAGGATAATTAGGGATCGAGAGATTGCCAATTGTCCTGTAACCATTGGCAGTAAAGATTGGTCATCCGACTTGATTGTGATCGATATGATGAGAGAGGATTTAATCCTCGGTGTTGGTGATGATTGGTTAAATCGGCATGGAGCGATAGTAGATTATCGTCGGAAAATAATTTCGATAGTCGCGCCGGATGGTACTGAGCACGTTTTTGAAGGGAAGAAACTTGGTACTTCTGGGAAGATTATTCGAGCCATGAAGGCGATGAAATTATTGCGATAAGGTTGTACCAGTTATTGGTGTTACGCGTTGAAGTCGGAAGTTGGCGAGGTACAGTTGTCCTCTGTTCCAGTTGTGAATGAATTTCCAGACGTATTTCCAGATGATTTACCGGGATTGCCACCACATCGTGAAGTGGAGTTCGTCATCGAACTAGAGCCCAATGCGGTGCCAATATCCAAGGCACCGTACAGCATGGCCCCATCGGAAATGTTAGAATTGAAGAAACAATTGGGTGAATTGTTGGACAAAGGTTATATTCGGCCTAGTGTGTCGCCATGGGGTGCACCGGTATTGTTCGTACGAAAGAAAGATGGGTCCTTACGGCTATGTATTGACTATCGTGAGTTGAATAAACTCACTATCAAGAACAAGTATCCGTTGCCAAGAATCGATGATCTATTTGACCAATTACAAGGGGCTACGGTTTTCTCCAAGATTGATTTGAGGTCATGATATTACCAACTGCGAATTCGAAATTCGGATATCCCCAGGTCAGCATTTCGAATGAGGTATGGGCATTACGAATTCGTAGTTATGCCATTCGGTTTAACAAATGCTCCGGCGGCATTTATGCAGCTTATGAACAAAACCTTTATCGAATATCTCGATAAATTTGTGGTGGTGTTTATTGACGATATTTTAATCTATTCCAAAAGTGAGATGCAGCATGCCGAACACTTGAGGATCTCGTTGAGTATTTTGAGGGCTGATAAGCTTTATGCTAAATTTTCTAAGTGCGAGTTCTGGCTTAGAGAAGTTTCTTTTCTGGGACACATCATATCAGCCGATGGTATTCGAGTAGACCCTCAAAAGGTTGAAGCAGTCTTAGCTTGGGAGCCTCCACGGAATGTTAAGGAAGTTCGGAGTTTTCTGGGATTAGCGGGCTATTATCGTCGATTTGTCGAAGGATTCTCAAAAATTGCTCGACCGCTCAACCTATAATTGCAGAAAACTCAGAAATTTGAATGGAGTGACGAGTGTCAGAGGAGTTTTGATGAATTAAAGAAGAGGCTGACTACGTCTCCGATCCTAACCTTACCACAAGGAACAGAAGGTTTCATTATTTATAGTGATGCTTCTAAACAAGGATTGGGATGTGTATTGATGCAAAATGAAAAAGTAGTGGCTTATGCGTCTCGACAATTAAAGCCATATGAGATGAATTATCTTACTCATGATCTTGAGTTAGCCGCTGTGGTTTTTGCGTTGAAAATTTGGAGGCATTACTTATATGGTTCTTCTTGTCGAGTGTATACAGATCATAAGAGCTTGAAGTATATATTCACGCAGAAGGAGATTAATATGCATCAGCGGCGATGGTTGGAATTGCTTAAAGATTATGATCTTGACATTATTTACCATCCAGATAAAGTGAATGTCGTTGCCGATGCGTTAAGCCGGAAGTCAGTCGTGTTGCAGAAGTTGGAACTACCTACCATTCAACCGAAGCTCAGACGAGAGTTGATTGATTTGGAAATTGAAGTTTGGCCTCACAGAACTCAAGGACAGTTGCGTTTCCTTGAGATTACGTCCTCCGTGATGGAAGATATTAAGTCCAAACAGTTAGATGATCTCTCAATTATGTAGCTTCGGGAAGACAGTGTTAAAGGAAAAGCTCCTGGATTCTCAATCGATGAAGACAGAGTTCTTCGATTTTGAAGTAGAACTTGTGTACCTAATCGGGATGATCTCAAACAAGTGATTTTGAATGAAGCACATTCTACTCCATACTCGATTCATCCGGGTATGAGTAAAATGTATAAGGACTTGAAGAAAAATTTTTGGTGGCCGAATATGAAGAAAGATGTAACGGAGTTCGTGTCAAAATGCTTGACTTGTCAGCAGGTTAAAGCGGAGCATCAGAGACCTACCGGTAAATTGCAACCGCTACCAATTCCAGAATGGAAGTGGGAAGATATAGCGATGGATTTTATTGTGGGAATGCCAAAGACGCGAACTGGAGTGAATATGATTTGGGTGATCGTTGATCGGATAACCAAATCGGCACACTTTCTGGGCATTAGAGATACTTGGGGACCGTAGAGGTTAGCTCGGTTATTTATTGCGGAGATTGTGAGACTCCATGGTACCCCAAATAGTATAGTGTCTGATCGCGATGGGCGTTTTGTGTCTCATTTCTGGCAAGCAGTACATCGAGCACTCGGTACCAAACTGAATTTCAGCACCGCTTATCATCTCCAGATAGACGGACAGTCGGAGAGGACGATCCAAACGCTGGAAGACATGTTGAGGGCTTGTGCGTTGGATTGGAAAGAAGATTGGGAGACTCATTTACCATTGATTGAATTTGCGTACAATAACAGTTGGCATAGTTCGATTGGGATGGCTCCATTTGAAGCATTATATGGAAGACGGTGTAGATCGCCAATCTGTTGGGACGAACCGTACGAGTTACTTGGAGTAGAACCGGACTTGGTGGTTCAAACACGGGAAAAAGTCGCAATTATTCGGCAAAGGTTGTTGACCGCTCAGAGTCGACAAAAGTCATATGCCGACGTTCGTCGTCGACCGTTAGAGTTCCAGGCGGGAGACCATGTGTTGTTGAAAGTATCGTCGACTCTTGGAGTTCTTCGGTTTGGCAAGAAGGGGAAGCTTAGTCCTCGTTATATTGGCCCCTTCGAGATCATGGACAAGGTAGGTGATGTAGCTTATCGACTAGCGTTGCCTCCAACACTTAGTCATGTTCATAATGTGTTTCATGTTTCACAATTGCGTAAGTATGTTCCCGATCCAAGCCATGTTATTGATTATCAAGAGATTGAGGTTAATGACGATGTCACGTATGAAGAACAACCGGTAACCATACTAGAGTGACGAGTAAAAAATTTGCGACGGAAAGTGATTCCGTTAGTAAAGGTTCAATGGTCTAAGCATGGAATTGAGGAGGCCACGTGGGAGACCGAGGAGAGTATGCGTGCCCGATACCCCGAACTTTTTGTATCTTAAGTTTCGGGACGAAACTTCTTTTTAGGGGGTAAGGGTGTAATACCCGTGTATTTTATGAGTGTTGTTTTAGATGTATTTTGTGGTATTGTGGCTATTTGGATCGTATGTATTGATGATTGACCTTGGTATGTTCATGGCTGATAATTATTGAGTTTTGTGATTTTCGGATTGTGCTCGTTTTGGCTGGAATTTCGAAGTGGTGACTCGAGAGTTATGGCCGTAAGATATGAATGTATTACCAAAAGAGGGTTAATAGAATAAGAGTAGGTATTTCCGAATTGTGATTTGCACAAGGGCTGATTTCGGTCGATCACCATAAATTCCAAAAAAAATCAAAAATTCTAAAATTTTACAGAATTGTAGAGAATTGAGTTAGCTTTCTAATGATTCAAACGGTGAGTCAATCGGAGTCCGTACGAAGGAGTTATGGTTGAAATAGCGGACCCTGGTGCAGTGACACGACCGTGTCATTTGACGCGGGCATGTCGAACTGTTACGGTTAAGCAAAAAGGTTCTAGACTGTGACACGACCCCCGATTCGACCGTATCCTGTGACACGACCGGAAGTGCAGAAATGCTGAAAAACCCATTTCGGGAGCTATATATAGCCTTTGATCGATTTTTTGAGCATTCTAGCACCTTCCCTTCATCCTCCACCTAGAATCCTTCATCTTAAACTCTAAAATCAAGCCATAAACATGTTCCAAACACTATAGAATCAAGATATCAAGTTCATTATTGAAGAATTATCCATCTCTTGGTTGAATTAAGGTATGTGGTTGAAGTTCTTCAAGTTATTTCAAAGAATTTTGGGGTTTGTTGGGAATTCTTGATTCAAGTTCGTTTTGGCTTTGGATTATGTTAGATTATGATGTTGTAATTATGTTCCTTTGTTTTCTCTCAAAGTTTATGGATTAAATTTTGAGTTTTTAATCCGTTCTTGGGTTGGACCTTTGTCGCCTCCGTAGTGTTCGATTAAATGTCTCTAAGGGTAGAACTTAGGGTGAATTCTTCCGTTTCCATGGTGTTGTGTTTTGATTCGGTATCTCGATGTGTTAGGGTTGAATTGTTGAAGGAAGTTCGAACCGTACGTCCATCCGTTTGTTGTTTCCCGTGTCGTTCGAATTGAGGCAAGTACTTTGATTGTGTTTAATATACTTCGTGTGAATATGTAAAAATGTGATTTGTGCCAATTGTTGATCAAGTGTGTGTGAGCCGAATAAAACCAGTGAGGGTCCTCTGGGGTCCGGTAGGCTGCGTTTCCCTACGGATCACTCGGTTGGGCTATACAACCAGAGAGAACCTGAGGTCTCTTGGGGTGCGTATCTTGCGGGATGCGGGGCCAGTATAGCTCGGGAGGTTGTTTTGTGATGATGATTGTGATGTGGTATTCCGGAATATCTGTGATGGCACTGTGATTTCTGTGGTTTTTTGTCGATTATTCACTTGTTGTACATATTCTAGAATCATTGTACTTGCACCGGCTTCTTGCTGACCCCTTCTGGGGTGGATATACTTTTGTGTATTCAGGTACAGGTCCAGAGGGAAGACTAGCACAGGGCGGACACGAGCTTGGTGGGAAGCAGTGATATCGTGTGCTAATTTGATTTGGTGGTTGTTTGGTCATGGTCAAAGTCATGTTTTGGTTTTGTACTCGCGCGGGTACTGTCTGTGTTGTATGTCGTGTCAAATTTGATGGTTAATGATGTTGTTGTACTCCCGTTGAAATGGTTGTGTTTTATGATCCTACGGGACGATTTGTTATTTGGTATTGTGGTGTACAACTTATCGAGTTGAATTTGGTATCTTTTAATGGACGAATGTCCTAGTTTTTTTATCGTTTAATGTATTTTGTGTTGGTCTTAGCCTGGTAGATTCTCTAAAAAGAATCTACGGCGCTGTAATATCCCTGTAAATCACGGGGGTGTTACAATATTTAGTGCAAGTTGCAATCTCGAACTCATAGTTGGTGAGACATGACATCTCTTTTGGAGGTTTCAAAATGGTTGTGGTTAAACTCATCAACCATACACATTCTCAACTTGCTTCATGTTGCAATAATTTCATAATGATAGGGAGATGTTGCTAGTAAGACTCACTTCATAAATTTTCAGTGGCAGTTTTATTGAGCTCTTCAGGAGTCCCAATTAGGTTTAAATCATCAATTTATACCTCTACAAATGTAAAACCTTTATTTATTTTCTTTATGAAAATTCTTGATCAGATCAAATTATTTTATATCGTTTCTCCCCTTGATCCACATATTACTTGTAGACCACGAGTGAAAAAGAAATTTACTTCATCAAATACCGCATTGACTTTTATGCAAATGGTTGGAAGAACTTCATTCTTCTATTATATCCCACAATTCTTTCAGATCTAGTGGGTGATTGATCTTCTTTCAGATCTAGTGTGTGATTGATCTTATTTGCAGATAGCTTGAAGTTTTCAATACTCTTTTTTTATATTGACCAATAGATGATGAATTGAGCGTTTATTATATATTAGTTCACGTAGAACTAGTAAGATATAAGATTGCAACAATTGCACTGAAATGTGGTGCTTCCGAACCATGAATCTCTTCATCATCATTTGGTATAAAGGTGTTGTTAATAAGATCAAGTGACTGATCAATTATCTTGATGAATGTGTTTCATTCGTGTAAATCACTCTAATACCGTCTAGGTACAAATGATTGATATACAAATTATACACTCTGTAAGTGTTTTTAATTGAAGTCATATTCTAGATATTCCAAACTTTCCGATCTCAAATTATCTCCTCAAATATTCAAGTGTCAATTGGATCTATTATTGAGTTCCAATCAGTTTAAGATCATTCATATTTATATATGATGTTGAGTCATTAATATACCTTTCTTTAGTCGAATAATATTGACTAAGATGGTTATTTCAAGTTCGATTGTACTATTTGAATCTATATAAAGACTCTTGCAATTTGAAGGAGTACATATATTTAGATTTTGATTTATACGCTTCAGGCATATCAAATCCTTCTAGACTTTCATGTATCCATAAGACAAATTTTCATGTATTTCCAATCCCGCTCAATGTATGTATATATATATATATATATATATATATATGTGTGTGTGTGTGTGTGTGTGTGTGTGTGTGTGTGTACGTGTGTGTGTGTGTGTGAGAGAGAGATTCAATTCATGAGTGATCTTATAAAAAGACATAATCATTGTAAGTAATTTTGACTACAAGTCGTGCTTTATATCTCATGTTTGCATAAGTAACGCTTAAGATTGTTGGTAATTCTTCAAAAATTCTAATCATCATAATTATATAAAGTTTGAATATTAATCAATATTCAACGAACTTTATTCAAGATGCTATTTTGGACTACAGGCCAAATAACAAAGTATTAAAATCAATCTAAATCATATTAGATTATTTTGTCCATTTTGACCAAATATTTCATCTTTGAAATTAATCAACATTCCGACATTAAGCAACCCAGATCACCATGATCTTTACTTGTATCGAGTGCTATTGTTAAATTTATCGATATAGGCTCCACATTCCATCATAACAAAATTCGTAGAACGTTCTATAATTTAATTCTCTTCAAGATTGTGCTCTTCAAGAGTGATGTCTTCAGGACGTTGAATTTTGTTTGATTTTTGGAGATATAATATAATGTTCACCATTTAGGTGGACGAGCCTTAAACTCAATTCTAGCACTTGCATGTCTCCCAAGACATCAATTTCCAGCTGAATTTATTTAAACTCTTATGAGGTATATACATATGATGGATTGCAATTTCTGCAAAATCGATGATCATTTGAATTTCAAGTTCATAATTTTGCAAATAATTTTCTTGATCGGTTGATACATTACCCCCTAATATCAGGAATGATATTCTCTTACAACATCAATCTTATTCATATCACTCATCAATACTTGATGTACTTTCATAAAGGCGGCCATACCCGATTTTTTTAATATGCAGTAGGATCCATAAAGGAGGATGTACACTGAATTACTTGACGGAATTCAAAATAAAGTTTACTCTCTCTCTCTCTATTTCTCTCTCTCTCTCTCTCTCTCTCTCTATCTCTCTCTCTCTCTCTATATATATATATATATAGGTTTGGGTTATTCTAAAAAGGGTTTTATAATAAAAAGTGTAGGAAAGATTGTGGGAGTGACATGTGTCATCCCCCATTCCACATCATATGACATGTGTCACCCCCAACCCCACCCACCCCAGCCACCCACCCACCCACCCCCCGCGAAATTTTTTTTTTCCCTGCCAATTTTTTTTTTTTGGGCAAAAATTTTTTTTTTCCCACCAAAAAAATTCCCGCCAAAATTTATAAGTGCATCACATTTATAAAGTTACTGCATCACAGTTATAAAGCTACTGCATCACAATTATGATTTAGTGCATTAAGATTATAAGTTACTGCATCATAGTTGATGCACTTAACTGTTAACTATGATGCAGTAACTTATAACTGCGATGCAGTAAAACTTATTATTACTGTATCACAGTTATAAAGTTAATGCATCACAATTATGATTTAGTGCATTAAGGTTATAAGTTACTGCATCATAGTTGATGAACTTAACTGTTAACTATGATGCAATAACTTATAACTGTGATGCAGTAAACTTATTAGTGCGATGCACCAAAACTTATAACCATGATGCACCAAAAAAATGGTGCATCACACTTATAAGTTTTTGGTGGGAAAAAAAAAAATTTTGGCCCCCCAATTTTTTTTTTTTGGCGGGAAATTTTTTTTTCCGTGGGGGTCGGGGGGGTGGGGGTGGGGGTGGTGGGGGTGGGGGGTGCCACATGTCATATGATGTGGCATGATGATGTGGCAAGGCGACACATGTCACTGCCACAATCCTTCCTACACTTTTTATTATAAGACCCTTTTTAGAATAACCCCACCCTATATATATATATATATATATATATATATATTACATCTGTTCTCTTATAATTGCAACATCTGAACTTTCACGCTTGCCAATGCACAATTTTAATTATTAATATCGTTTAATTTTTTATTTTTAAAAATTATAAGAAGTTGATATTTTGAAAGTATATTTCGAGATGATCTAACAAGATCTCACATGACTATATTTTTTCATATATGTAAATCACAAAAGATGGTCAAAAGATAGTAAGTTAATAATGTAATAGTCAGCACGTTGCAATAATAAGAGAACGGAGAAAGTATATATATATATGGAATTATTTTCTTTGTTTTGGACCTTCTATACTCCCATGCCACTAATAAGCAAACACTTCTCACAATAATGAGAATATTACGTTGGTCGTGTGGTTGCACAATATTGGATAGAATTTCGAACGAGGTTTTTAGGAGCGCGCTAGAAGTGACGCCCATTTCAGCAAAAGATAGGGAAAGGAGATTGAGATGGTTTGGCCACGTCCGCAGGAGGCAGACATCTGCTCCGATGAGGATGGTCGAGAGTTTATTGGTTGTAGAGGGGAGAAGGAGAGGCAGACCGAGGAGGACGTGAGAAGAGCAACTGAGATTAGATTTGAAGGCCTTAAACCTTACCGAGACCATGACTATTGATAGGTGCTCTTGGAGGCGTCAGATCAGAGTTGTGGATTCTTTTGTCGGGAGCGGTGCTGTAGTAGAGTGCCTCAGGGTTGGGTTGTCTCGGTTAGATTTGACCTAGAGCATTGTATTTTTTATTTTGATTATATATTTTATCCTATTGGCTTTCGCGTGTGGTGTGTTTTTGACAGGCAGCTGGACGCAGAGTCAACCTCTTCTGTTAGAGCAACGTTCATCGAGAGTGTAGTTGCCAAAGTCCCCTTATGTAAGTCTCATGTGAATTAAGCCATGAGCTCAGGTATGGTTTTGAGTTTTTTCGAATCTTATGCTTTTTTGTATATATCACTCAATACTTTGTTGTGCACTAAGTTGAGGTCTTCACGGAAACAGCCTCCCTACCGTAAAAAGTAGGAATATGGTCTGCATACATCTTACCCTCCCCACACTTTGTTCTGAATAAGATATACTGAATATGTTTGATTTTATTTGGTTTGATTTAGTTTTCTCACCATAATGGTCTTGGTAACAGGACAGGAATAAATTGCGTCTGCACCATAATTGTCTTGGATCATTATATGGATTTTATTTCCCTTTTAAGGTACAACTTTTAGACCCATTTCCAATGCATTATCTGGGACCGAGCTGATGTGGCAAGAAATAGATTGAGAGATCCGAGATTTATTTTTCAATTATTGCGACTATACTATATACTCTATCCCTCTTAATATTAGTCGTATTTCAAAATTACATAAATATTAAGAAAATGTAATGATAATTAGTTAATTTCATATTTATCCTTATTAATTATATTAATTTAATAAACCAGCTATATCAATTAAAGTGTTTGTATAGATTGAAGTTGAAGAGCCTATAATAAATTAAGGATATTCTTGGAAATCTTTTTTTACAAATTTGCATGAGAAATAGAAAATGACACGTATTATGATACAATTTATTCCCAATATTAAGGGACGGAGAGAGTATTTAAATATTATTAAAACTCTATGCATATATAATTGCGTTACAGATTTGAAGCAGTACATTAGTTCTCTCTCCTATGTGGGTGCATTCTCTTAATTTTGGATTCCGATTTATCTAAAATTGTGAATTCCACATCGATTTAAAATGGTATTGAATCGATGGATAACCTAAATAAGTACTTAGAATTCAATGTGTATTTTGCAATCCATAGTTATTTCACATATAAGCTTAAGAATTTTATTTTATAATTGTTTATTCTTTAATAAACTCGATTCTATTCACTTTCAAATAAATATATAAAGTATCTAATAGCAATACGGATTCGAGAGTACTACGTTAACTCTCTCTCCTACATGATTTTTTTTATTCATATTTATCTAAAATCTTGAATCTCATATCAAAGTATATGTATATAAATTGTAAAAGATTCTTGAAAATTGTATAATTCCAAACTTATATTAGGAATTTAATTTTTGCCATTTATAATATTTACGCTTAACCTTTAATTTACAACGTTTGAATTTTCATTGAGAGAAATTAACCAGTTACTATAGAAAATTATGTTTAGTTATTTAAATTGTATAAATTTAAATATGTTGAGTAACTAGTGGATATTACATAGGATCGGAGATATAAACGTGTAATAAAGTCATCTTTTAATCGAGTTTGTGATTAATACGGGCATATAGATTTTAAATGGGTTTGAGTGGCTGAACCATACTCTCTTTATTTCATGTGTTACTATACGAATTTTGAACTGGAATAAGTAGTAAAATTATCTTTGAATCAGGTTAGGACGAATACAAGTACATAAATTCTAAATGAGTTCGGGTGGCTGAATTCCATCCTCATCATTTCTGTTTATTAGTGTATTCCGCTCCGGTATGATTCCAAGTGGTTGAACCGTAACAAATTATTGAATTATTTTTAGATTTTTACTTATAAATTACAATATAAAATGGTTACCCATCGAGTTTCTACAGACTATACACTAGTTAGTGTCAATCTATTATGGGTTTTCCTTAAACAGAAGATGAAATAAATATTTTTTACAATTTATATAATTCTGTCGTCCCGTCTGAAGTGCTATATTTCACTTAAAAATTACTAGTTTATAAATATTTTATTTCATTAAATACTTTCAATCTCATAATATCACACCTTATCATTTAATCTTCACCATACACTTATCATCAGTACATTTTACCTTTTAATCCACACTACACATTTATCATCAATACTATAAAACTTACACAGTTATCGCATTCAGTCATCACCTAAAATACACCAAATTTATTCCAGATGCAGCACTTGGACTAGGACGACGAAAGGAGCATAACATAAATATTTTATACGATATTAATATTTTTCAATAAATTCGTATTACATAATTTGCACATGTTATTAGAAAATAAATAATTTATGAATTTAGCTAAAATAGAGGAATTGTAGTTGCATATACCGGAAATAAATTTTATAATAATATTCAAATTTTATACTAAAATGTGTTTCATAAATATTAAATTACTAAAATTATTCAAAAAATTATGCAATATTTTTGAAATATACTTTAATAATCCTGAATACAATTCCAAAATATCTAATTATTTAATGAATAAAGAATAAAATTATTAAACATATGAAAACATTTTGAGAAAAAATAGATAAAATTGGCTGTATTTTGTCAAATATATTAAATAATCTTAGATATTCGTTTAAATAACTGTCTCTCTCTCTCTCTTATATATCTTTAAATTTAATTATTTTCTTTACTAAAATTTTAATAAAATGACATATTAAATAGTTTATTTATTGAGAAACCTAATTGTGTAGTAGTACGATGCCGGAAGAATCATCCAATTTTGTTATAATTTTATTAGTTACTTATATATTGATTCTTAATTCTCCATGAATTACATATTAGATCGCACGTTAATCTCATTTTACTTTCATATAAGATATATCAGTTAATGTACTTGAAAATTATATATTACTATTAATACTAATATTATTTCCTTAGAAATCTTATTCAATTAACTAACTTTATTTATTTATATACAAACATAAATGTGCCTTTCAAAAATACTTAATTATAAAATCATGAAAATGGCACGTGGACAAAAAGGACACTTTTTTAATATATATAGTAAATATATGAAATTAATTTGGACGGACAACAATTTTATTTGGGTTTTTGAAATAGAATGTTGCGGCATACAAATAGTAGTGAGAGAACCATAATAAAAGACTACACAAAAGAACTATAAAAAAGGCCAGATAGTAGATTGGAAAATAATATGAAGATACTGTTTGGTACCATAAAAATACAATACAAATAGCTTGTTTTGCCCTTTGTCATATAGTAATATTCTTTTTTGTCCCAAGTTTAGTAACAATTCTTTTGATACCCAGATTGTCGAAATTGATCTTTACTCGAATAAAATTTGAGTCATATATTATAATTTCGAGTAATATAATTTGGAGTCAACTTTAAAAAAATAATATTGAGGAATGTTGAAAATATAGGTTATCGAATTTCAAAAAATTCGGGTTACACGAGTCCAATTCGTGTCACCCGAATACAATTCGTGTCCATACGAATTTTTTTTATACATCTCCCGAATGAATTCGGGAGACCTTTTTTTTTTTTTTTTTTATACATCTCCTGAATGAATCGGGAGACTTCTTCTTTTTTTTTTACATCTCCCGAATGAATTCGGGAGACCTCTTCTTTCTTTTCCTTTTTTTTTCTTTTTTCATTTTTTTATTTTTTTTCTCGTTTTATTATAATTAAAAGGCAAAAGCCAACAACATGTCTCCCGGAAAAGTATATAAAAACAAAAATATCTTAGAAATAATTATAATAATATGCGACTTTTTTTAAATACTAAATCCTCCTTCTATCCACGAAAAGTGTGGTCTTAATTTTTTTTTTTGGATCGGGCAGGAGTCTTTCAATAAGTGGAAATGATCATACTTAAATGATACTCCCTCAACTTTTAAATAGATGTCACTTTGGCTTTGTGCACATAAATTAAGAAAATTCTTTTATGCCAAAATTTGCCCCTAATAAATGATATTTTGTAATTAATGAAGAGTGAAAGATAAATTTTGAGGTAAATTAATTAGGGATAATAATGGAATAAAGAGAATAATAAAGCTAAAGCGATATCTAATTTGAAAAAATTACAAAAATCTAAAATAACATCTATTTAAAAGTGAAGGGAGTACTATTTTTTCGGTGCCAAAAAATATATCTATCCTTCATCTTCTCCACTAAAAAATAGTAGTACGTCTCTATTTTAATTTTTAATTTTAATTAAACAATTCAGAAAATGAGAAAATTGGTGAGTGGCAAATTTACGCGGATGGCATTGATTCCCAACATGAGAGATGTTGATCGAAACACGGGAAAATGGATGACAGTAGAGCAAAAATCTGATTGGACAATAAAATAACCTCATTGCTGCGTAAAACTGAAACACTATTTATTTTCAACTTCCTCCATTTCTTCGTCTTCCAAGTGGAAATTCCATCTACTCCTCTCATCTTCCTCCCCAATTCTACATATTCTGATCCTCATTTCTTTTTGTACCGAAGGTGGAATCAAGCTTTTATCTCTTGGCGTCGATGGCGGCGGCGTTGCATAGCAAGTGCTCGGACTATAATTCAGCGGTGGACGACGGCCAGAGCTCCGCGACGTGCTCGGAGATCAGCGGCGCCGGCGATGGCGGTGGTAAAGGATTCATGTTGTTTGGTGTGAGGGTTATGATGGAAGGATCGTTTAGAAAGAGTGCTAGTATGAATAATTTGGCTCAACTTGATCAGCGTCAGCAGGACTCCGCCAACGATGTAGCCGCCGGCTATGCTTCGGACGACGTCGTTCATCCCTCCGGCAGGATCCGTGAACGGAAAAGAGGTATGACGCTGGTTTATACAGTAATTCCTGCAAAAACTAGCATCTGAACTAAATGTGTAAATGAATTGAGTAGATTTTGTGTTTTCATGTTTGAACAATTCACCTAGCTTTGAAAAATTGTGTTTTAATTCGGGTTCGACACTTTGATTATCAATCGAGTTTGACTTACAACCGGATTGAATCAGTCAACTCTGGACAAAATCCAGCATCATTTTAGCCCAAGTGGTACAACTCAGTCTTTGGCCGTTTCTTCTATGATTCATTAGGATTTAAAGTTGTGTTATTCATAATATTGAGTATTCTGAATGCCGTGAATATAAATTTGTTTTAGAATTGAGAATCATACTTTTGACGGTAGATGTCAAATTATTTCTCAAAAGTAGATGACGTTGTAATATTACATATTATTTAGTTATATTATATAAAGGTAAAAAGAGGAGAAAGAGGAAGGAGTTGTATATCTTCTAAATATAAAAACAGAAGAGAGGAAAGTAGTTATATTTTCCAAATATAAAAAATGGGAAGAGATGACGTGACATTAAGGCTTTGTTCGGCAAAAAAATATCGGATAATGGATAAGCTAGCTTATAACGGATAAACTAACTTATAGCGGATAGCGGATAACCGAGCTTATTAAATTTAAGTTGTTTGGTAAAACTAGCGGTTGAAGTAGCTTATAAAATAAAAATTATATAAATAGATATTTGTAATTAATGATTAAAAATGAGATAGAAATTCATTTAATGGAGGATAAATGGGGAGTTTAATTAAAGTAATGGGGTAAAATTGAGAAAAAAAATGAAACGCTAAGCTATAAGCTCAAATAAAGACGATATAAGCTATTAAAAAATACTAGATAAACTATCATTGTCAAACACTTATCAATAGCTTATATGCTATAAGCTATCCACTATAAGCTAGCGGATTCACATTGCCAAACAGAGCCTAATTAGATATAAGATGTGTAAGAATTTGTTGATTGAATATTTGAATTTGAGTCCTAGAAAAAACGGACATTGGGATTCCGAATCTGAATTCAATATTATGGTTCTAAAACAAACGGCCTCTAAAAGAGTGTTGATACAAGGTTCGAATAGTTTATTTTTTCCTATAATTCCCTTGGCTCCACCATAACTATATAAAAATGGAAATCTGAGCAAATTGGACTAACTAAAAACACGCAAATACTTCATTTGATCTTAAACTAATTGTGACTTTTTATAACCGAAATGTTAGAGTTCATATTATTCATCAATTGTTACAATAGGGGTCCCATGGAGTGAAGATGAGTGTATTGATAGTGAATTAGCAAATGAAGGTAAAGCCACTACATCCCTTTATATAATGTCTGATACATAGGGTGGGGATAGACATATAAAATTGGTTGCATTGCTAAAATAGGGGTCCCATGGAGTGAAGAGGAACACAGGCTATTTCTGATGGGCTTGCAAAAAGTTGGGAAAGGAGACTGGAGAGGGATTTCAAGAAACTATGTGAAAACAAGAACACCTACTCAAGTTGCAAGCCATGCTCAGAAGTACTTCCTCCGCCGGAACAACCACAACAGGCGGCGCCGGAGATCCAGTCTTTTCGACATCACAACTGATGCAGTAATTTCATTCACAAAGCTTGTTCTGTGTTCATTCTAGTTTTATGAAAATAGTTACTTCTAGTTTATAGTGTCTTCTATATGTCCATTCCCTTTCACCATTTCTATATGATTTATAGCATAAGCTGCATAACATGAAATTTTGAAGTCTCCTAATGATTAAGTTCATTCCATGATTAAGAATTCATTTCATAAGATTTTCTTTAAGGATTAGGAATGTGTCATGAGATGAGACCCATTTTGGGCCTATATTCATATATTTTATGAGAGTATTTACCTAACTTCTAGACTTAATTTTGACATATCAGCTCTCTGAAGTCTGAATTTATTGGCTATTGATTCAGTCATCCCTCAGGTCATTAAAGTTTAGGTTTATTGCACTTGACAAAAGTAACTTAGTTGTCCACTACCTACAAAGCTTATAAAATATCAGCAACGTTCCGGTCCACTAAGGTCGCCCGTAACTTATGGTGCTCCCGGATGTTTTCTGGGAGCACACAGCCTCCCTTCCAAAATTCGGGACTAAATTCGGAATCAGTAAAGTGAGACAAAGCTTCGAGAGTCCGTAAAACATCCTGGAGCACCACAAGTTATGGGTCTACCGGGACATTGCTGAATAATATATAGTCACATGCAACTGATTGTCTTTCATTTCTGGATTTAGTCTTAGTTTTGTACTTTACTAATTTTTTTAATCAAGATTCAGCTTCGGGTAGTATTTGTAATTATCTCTGATTTCTGATATTTTGAATGCTTCCTTGTTAGCTTTTTTTGTCTTCCTTAACTTGCTCATGTTTTGTTTTTAAACAGATTGTGGCATCTGCAGTTGAAGACCAAATGAATCAAGAAACCTTACTTCAGCCTCCTCCAAGAACACAACAACAAAAGCCTAGCCAAAATCCTGAGGAATTTCCCATGTCAACTTATCCGGTGGGCATCACACCTCTAGTGACACCAATCAGTATCACAATTGAAAATCTAAATCCCATGGAAAAACTCACACTCAGACAAATCAACCATCTCAACAATTCACCAAAGCCCATTAGGCCCATCCCTGTTTTACCAATCCCTCCATCTTCCAAAATGGCTTGTTTGAACCTCCACAAGACCACAACCACCCTCACCCCTCCTTCTTTGTCGCTTAACCTATCGATATCGAAACATGAATCGTCGCAGCCGTCCAACCAGCGTTCGCCACCTGGACGACACTCGTCGGCTCTCCAAGGGATGCCTGCTGGCTTTAATGAGAGTGGTGGGGATAGCATCATTAGTGTGGCTTGATGGGGACTTATTATTATTGCTAGTGTCTATAAGTGCTTTCATGTGGTCTGAAGTTGGAAATATGTTGGGCTCCTTTTTAAGTATGTGATATTATTTTGACTACTTCCAAAAAGGAGGATGGGGGATGTGAAACATGCAAGGTAGGATACTTGGCTTGGACACTAGATATCTTGGGATTAGATAATTTATGGGTGGATAGTTGATGATAACTTAGTGTACAGTAAAGAAGTTGTCATTTTCCACCCCTTTTTTTTGGTTTCTTATCTGTAATTAAAAACTAATGAGTTCCATGTAAGATTGTATAAATCCCCATGTATTTGGGATGAATAGATTGATCAAAGTATAGTGTTTACAAGAGTGTCCTAATATGACTAGAATTGGGATGACTAAATTATTCATTTTATCAAATAACAAACTACACACTACGTTGTTATCAAAAGCAACATTCGGTGAAAATAATCCGGCAAGAAAAATTAAAATACTTAAAAATGATTTAAAATAGTAAAATTATTTGAAAAATCTAGAAAATATTTAAAGATCTAAAAAATATCTGCAGTTTCTAAAGTTCATTTGAAATAACTGAAGTATGTCGGATTTAAAAAAAATATGTTTTCATAAATATATGTTTATTTTCATAATACTATCATATTATCTACTATTTGAGAAAACCGTATAATTATCTTATAAAATCTGAAAAGTACTTTGTGTTGACGTCTGATTTGGTCAACGTCACGTGTGCTGATCTGGACGAATGGATCGAAGCCACGTAGAAAATAATAAACAAGATAGAAGATATTTGATCACTAAATTTTATTAATGACCTTTAAAAAGCATAGAGCCGGGCAGAATAATGTGTGCCGGTCTATCCAATTTGCTTGTTAATTACAAGTCTTACTTTTTCTCGTTTTATCCCTCTTTCTCTTTCTATATCTCACTTTTTTCTCTCTTTTTTCAAAAGTCCTTTTATCAGTACATTCTCATGGCGTATATATAAGAATGTCACCATTCGTGAGATTTAATGCGGGAAGATTGAGGTGAATATGCTGATGACATTTGTCACAATGAAGGTGACTTCTTCGACATGTGTCACCTTCTTAAGTGTGCTTTGGGAAGGGACTCGATGCCTCTCTTTCACCGTCATGTCTCACTGTTTCGCTTTTGGCGATACTTATCCTGTTACGACCGACAATGGGTCGGCCTCGAGCTTCCCGCTACTCAGTCGGCCTTATTCATGATTATGGTTCGGAGCGTATTCATATAGGTCCGCTCGGTCCTTCAGTCCGGATTCCGGTCGGCTCTAATGTCTCGCCGCCCGGTTTTTTGTGAGTCCGAGAGACGATCGGGTCTATGACCGTTCGGCCTGAGATCCGCCGCTGCTCGGCCGCTCGGAGTGCTTAGGTGGATGCCAAGGTGGATCGACTACCAACAAGGGCCCCCGAGTCCAGGGTCGTGCCGGGTTGGCCGGTGCTGGAATCGTTTCAGATTGAGGTCGATCCGATTTGGTGATGGATAAGATCTCTTGAAGGGACATATCTTTGAGAGTCGCGTCGATTTGACTTCAGGATCTCCAAGAGTCATAGCGAGGGGGACGCGTGGCGGGACGTAATTCGTCGTGGTGTCTCACGCGTCTTTGATCTTCGTGACGATTATGAATCGCCGCTTCGTGTGTATTCGTATTTAATGACCCTGTTTCATCTTATAAATATAGAGACCCTTCTTCCCTATTGCTTCCTTCGCCCTTTTTACGTGTTGTTGCAGAGAAAGTTCTTTTCCGGCAATTTTTCTTCTTCTCCGATTTCACAGACTTTTCCGGTAAGCTTGCTTTTCCTCCTCTTTTTTCCTATTTGATGATGTCGGAGCGGAGGGATTCGGCGGAGGAGTTGATTGTGTCTCCGGACCGCACGGGAGTGGCGGATCTGTCGATAGGTGATGCTCCCATTGACTGGAGCGATGAGGATGGCGGCAAGGTCGCAAGATCGCCGGATTCTGGAGATGCAGATTCTGGAGACGTGGAGGTGGCGACGCCGTTGACGGCGGCTGGCGAGACTTGGGCCTGGGTTCGGCCTCGGCCGTCTCCTTTTGTTGAGGCGGAATGGGATTCGGCCTCGATACGCAGCACGGTCACCGATGGGCAGTTGGAGGCTTGGCGGGGGCGATTTAAAATACCCGCGGTGGTGCGGATGTTTGTTCCGAATCCAGAGGAGAGACCCCACACCCCTCCTGCCGGCTGCACGGCGGTATATTACCGCTCCCTGTTGTCCGGGCTGAGGTTTCCTCTTCCGTTGGTACTCTCCCGGTGGTTGAGGCAGTGGGACCTTTGTATTGCCCAAATTCATCCGAATTCTTGGGCTCGGATGGTGGGTCTTTTGATTTTTTTTAGTCAGCATGGATGGACCGAGCCCAGTTTTGAAGAGATTAACAGTCTCTTCCTATGGAGGTCGGTCGGTCAGTTCGCCGGTGGTTTTACTTGACAGCCCGGCACGCTATGTATAAATAAATTTTCGATGAGCCGGAGACCATACAAAGTTGGAAATAACAGTGGTTCTATGTAGGGGGCCGTGGATGAGCTCGGTTGATGAGTGGGAACTGGCGTAATAGACGCCGAAGCTTGGTCCCGTAACACTTCATTGCTAAAATGAGTAAGTGTCGTGTTCTTTGTTCTTTATTCCTTTTTGTCTAACGCTCATAATTTATTGTTTGTGCGTAACGTATCCCGCTTGAGACCTCCTCCTTGTTCGACGACCGGGTTGAACAGCTCTTGACCTTCTGTTGATCGGAGGAAGTCATACCTTCCGGTTCGAGGATAATCTTTGGGCCGCGGACTTGATCAACTAACCCGAGCGTAATGTCTTCGTCGGTAGCTTTTTTTTTTTTTTTTTAACATATCTTTCTTATCCAGTCCTAAAGGGCGGAGTTCGTCGGACGGAAAGAGACGCTGCGCGTGGTGGCGAGGTCGGCCGCGAGGCCGAGCGTAGGGAGCGCACGGCAAGCGGAAGAGAGTGGAGGCCGGCTGAAGATAGCGTGACTGTGGCCGAGGGTTTCCCATTCCCGAGATTGTTGTGCCCGCCCGAGCCTGTGCAGACGGCCGGGCGAAGGGTAAGAAGCCCGTGATTGATTTGGAGGGCCACTATCTCCGGTGAATAAGGATCGGGAAGAACCTTGTGCCCAGATGAAAGGGCGGCGATCGCCGCTGTTCCTCGACTACGTCCGGCGGCCACCCCAACCACCGAGATGCTCGGCCGGTCCCCCATCGGTGGTTGAGTCCACACGTCCCCATTTTGGGTTGGACGCCGAAAATGGAGATGGTGACCAACGACATGGATCCGGATGAGCAGATCCATTTTGGAAATGCTATTTGGGCCGGGCAGTGCACCTATGTGAAGGCCGGGGAGCCGATCGCCTTGGGCCGGGAAACACAAAGGCGAGGCCGATCTCAAGGCCTTACAGGAGGAGCACCATCTCTGCCCTTCGCTTATCAAGTCTTTGGAGGAGGAGATGGCTTCTCTGAAGGGTGAGATGGAGCTTCTGGAGAGCCGGGCCTTTGAGGCCAATATGTGGAAAGGGAAGGCTGACGAGATGGCCACGGCGGCTGAGAAGGCGCAAAAACGGTGCCTGGATATCAGGGCCGAGTACGAGGCCCATTTGCAAAGTGCTAAGGCCCAGCTTGAGCAATTGACTGAGCGGGTCCAGACTTGTGAATCTGCGGGTTATGCCAGGGGCCTTGCCGACGGGGCGGCTGCTTTCCAGAAGACACCTGAGTACGAGGAGTTGATCAACCTTAACTATGTCTCCACTTGTTATGAGATATTGGATCTCATGAAGGAAGGGAAGACCGTTGAGGAGGTCCAGGCCTACGTAGAGTCTCAAGCGGCCGACCTGAAGGTTGAAACTCTCGGAGATGATGAGCCGAAGGCCTCCGAAGTTGTCGAAGATCCGGTGGTGACCCCGTCTGGCGAAGGTGAAGGACAATATTCTCAGGCGACCGATCAGGAGGACAAGGCCGAGTAGATTTTTTTGTTTTATTCCATGTATGGCCCGTGTGCCGTTTTTCCTTGATTTCTTTTGTATTCTGACATGGAGCGGCTTATTTTGAATGAATGAAATCTTTTTATGGCCTTTGTTGCTTTTTTCTGTGTTTGGGCCCGGTTGGTCTGACCGCCGTCTTCTCTGTTCACCCTTTGTTGATTGTGCCGGACGGGCTGGTCTATCGAGGTGCCGAGGCGAACTCGGACTTTTAGTGCCGGATGGGCCGGTCTTATGAGATGCCGAGGCGAACTCGAACTTTTAGTGCCGGATGGACCGGTCTTTTGAGGTGCCGAGGCGAGCTCGGACTTTTAGTGTCGGGTGGACCGGTCTTATGAGATGCCGAGGCGAGCTCGGACTTTTAGTGCCGGGTGGACCGGTCTTATGAGATGCCGAGGCGAGCTCGGACTTTTAGTGCCGGGTGGACCGGTCTTATGAGATGCCGAGGCGAACTCGGACTTTTAGTGCCGGGTGGACCGGTCTCATGAGATGCCGAGGCGAGCTCGGACTTTTAGTGCCGGGTGGACCGGTCTTATGAGATGCCGAGGCGAACTCGGACTTTTAGTGCCAGATGGACCGGTCTTATGAGATGCCGAGGCGATCTCGGACTTTTAGTGCCGGGTGGACCGGTCTTATGAGATGCCGAGGCGAGCTCGGACTTTTAGTGCCGGGTGGACCGGTCTTATGAGATGCCGAGGCGAACTCGGACTTTTAGTGCCGGATGGACCGGTCTTATGAGATGCCGAGGCGAGCTCGGACTTTTAGTGCCGGGTGGACCGGTCTTTTGAGGTGCCGAGGCGAGCTCGGACTTTTAGTGCCGGGTGGACCGGTCTTATGAGATGCCGAGGCGAACTAGGACTTTTAGTGCCGGATGGACCGGTCTTATGAGATGCCGAGGCGAGCTCGGACTTTTAGTGCCGGGTGGACCGGTCTTATGAGATTCCGAGGCGAGCTCGAACTTTTAGTGCCGGGTGGACCGGTCTTATGAGATGCCGAGGCGAACTCGGACTTTTAGTGCCGGATGGACCGGTCTTATGAGATGCCGAGGCGAGCTCGGACTTTTAGTGCCGGGTGGACCGGTCTTTTGAGGTGCCGAGGCGAGCTCGAACTTTTAGTGCCGGGTGGACCGGTCTCATGAGATGCCGAGGCGAGCTCGGACTTTTAGTGCTGGGTGGACCGGTCTTTTGAGATGCCGAGGCGAACTCGGACTTTTAGTGCCAGATGGACCGGTCTTATGAGATGCCGAGGCGAGCTCGGACTTTTAGTGCCGGGTGGACCGGTCTTTTGAGGTGCCGAGGCGAGCTCGGACTTTTAGTGCCGGGTGGACCGGTCTTTTGAGGTGCCGAGGCGAACTCGGACTTTTAGTGCCGGAGGAGCCGGTCATTCGAGGTGCCGAGGCGAACTCGGTCTTGTAGTGCCGGAGGAGCCGGTCATTCAAGGTGCCGAGGCGAACTCGGTCTTATAGTGCCGGAGGAGCCGGTCATTCGAGGTGCCGAGGCGAACTCGGTCTTATAGTGCCGGAGGAGCCGGTCATTCGAGGTGCCGAGGCGAACTCGGTCTTATAGTGCCGGAGGAGCCGGTCATTCGAGGTGCCGAGGCGAACTCGGTCTTATAGTGCATTCGAATTAGAGATGAAATAGGGTTGAATTTTATTGGTTATACCTCCATAAGGACATAGCATTTGACGAACGAATTAATCCTTGGCCGTTCATATATTCCAGCTAGCAAACTCCGTTCTGATGGACTTTGTTACTCTCGTGCGGTCCTTGTCACTCGGATTTAGGAGGTCCCGGGTCGGGCCCCAATGCTCGTTTAGTAATGAGGTCTTCGACCTGGAAGCTTCGATGATGAACCTCAAGGGCTTTATAGAGGATGTTTCGCCTTTTTGCTCGGTTCTGTTCTTGGGCGACGAGGTCCAGGCTTTTAGGGTCATGTTGCTCTTGTTCTTCGAAACGGGTTCTCCGGTGGGCGCATTCTAATCTCGACCGGGGTTGTCGCCTTAGTGCTGAAGGCCATGAAGATATTTCACAAGTGGCGGACCTATGTGTAGCCAAGTCTTCAGGGAGTTCTTCAGGCCGAGACCCCTTGTGCTGGGGCGGGCCTTGAGGCACTCCACTTTATCCCCTAAATGAGGGGGGGTGCCGACCCGGACGATCGTCCCTTTATCGGGTGGCGGTAGGCCATACATGTAAGTGGGTTTCATACGAGCTTTGGATCTAAGAAGCGAAGGTTTGGCCACGGGTGTATCTTTGCTCCAGCCCAATGGCACCTTTCTCTGACTCGACCAGTAACACCCTTACCGAAGCGATTTGTGGGCCGATGTTGGGCCGCCGAAGGGGTTGTCGTGTGTCTGCTTGGGTACCTTTCTGAAGGCGTACACGAATAAACCTCAGTGACAGGACTGGATGCCCCCGCGTAAGGCTCCTTCAATGGCGACCTGAACGGGTCCAGGTCGAAGGATTCTAATTTTTGTGGGCATCATACGGTGCTGGGGGCATGGGACTGGAGGCCGTGCCCGTCCTTGCCACTCTCGTCGTTCAGATGCCGACGGATTAGTTTGGTCTACTTCCCTGACCTAGCTCGAACCTGCTCCGTCAGAGAATCGTTCGAGATAGGAAGGGGAGCAGGGCCGAGGGCGGCGTTATTGGGGGCCAGAAAACCTGAGCCAGTGGCCGAGCGGAACAAACGTTGACCGGAGCCGGCGAGGGCCATTCCTGTGCTTATTTTCAGAGGGCTAGCCGTCCGAGCTCGGCATCAGGTAGGCCGGGTGTCGGTCCGTACTTTTCGATCGAGCGAAGGCGGTGCGGATTAGTGCTTTCCGAAAGTGAAAGGCGGGGACTTTTTTGTCTTTCATATCTCCTCCTAAAGATTATGTCCTTTGCTCATTTTAGTTTTACTAATATTTTTCACTTTCTGCAGCTTTTTCATCACTTTGAGTTTTGAGTTTCGTCGTTGGCATCCTAACGGCCGCTGCTCGGGTGATTATGCGGAAAACTCATTAGGTTCCGATGTTTCCTTCTGATCTCAACCTAATTTTTTGCCTGAGCGGCCTGAGTTTTCTTGCCTGTATCTTAACAGATTACTTTTACTTCGACTTCCAATTCTCTTGTAAGTGCCGTCGCTGCTTCTCTAATACATGGCTCAATACTTGGAGATGTTTTCGTTAGCTGGTCTAGTGCCATCTGGATTACCAGGATCTTAGCGAGGATCTGTCGGGAAGTCCGAAGGAGTTTTCAGATATTATGATGTATGTTGATTGCAACTTTAATTTGAAGGATACGAGGACCCTTTGAGAATTTTTCTAGAACTTTGAGCTGCGCTCAATATCCTTCAAGTTATGACCTTTAAAAGGTCAGCCGAGTCGAGCAGGAACTCATGGTCACGATGGCTCCTGTGCTTTCAACTTCAAATTACGATGATTCCTATGGTTTCGACTCATAATTACGATGATTCCTATGCTTTCATCTCACCATCCCTTGGTGGGGGTGGTTATTTCCCGGATGAACGCAAGGTGCGCCAAAGTGCCCCGCCAATTTGAACGGGTTTCCCTTCATTGTGGCGGGTAGATTATATTCGGTACTTGTAGTTGGCGGATTATATTCGGAGGTTCACCCCTTCTTCTAGCGCCATTCTGTTGACGTCTGATTTGGTCAACGTCACGTGTGCTGATCTGGACGAACGGATCGAAGCCACGTTGAAAATAATAAACAAGATAGAAGATATTTGATCACTAAATTTTATTAATGACCTTTAAAAAGCATAGAGCCGGGCAGAATAATGTGTGCCGGTCTATCCAATTTGCTTGTTAATTACAAGTCTTACTTTTTCTCGTTTTATCCCTCTTTCTTTTTCTATATCTCACTTTTTTCTCTCTTTTTTCAAAAGTCCTTTTATTGTACATTCTCCTGGCATATATATAGGCAATGTCAGCCATTCGTGAGATGACAGCAGGAAGATTAAGGTGAATATGCTGATGACATTTGTCACAATGAAGGTGACTTCTTCGACATGTGTCACCTTCTTAAGTGTGCTTTGGGAAGGGACCTGACAGCTCTCTTTCACTGTCCTGTCTGCATGTTCTTTGGGCTTTTGGCGATACTTATCTGTTACGACCGACAATGGGGTCAGCCCTCGAGCTTCCCGCTACTCTGGTCGGCCTTATTCATGATTATGGTTCGAAGCGTATTCATATAGGGTCTGCTCGGTCCTTCTGGTCCGGATTCCGGGTCGGCTCTAATGTCTCTGCCCAGCCCGGTTTTTTGTGAGTCCGAGAGACGATCGGGTCTATGACCGGTTCGGCTCCAGGATCTGCTCGGCCGTTCGGCTGCCTGGAGTTTGTTCCGAATCCAGAGGAGAGACCCCACACCCCTCCTGTCGGCTGCACGGCGGTATATTACCGCTCCCTGTTGTCCGGGTTGAGGTTTCCTCTTCCGTTGGTACTCTCCCGGTGGTTGAGGCAGTGGGACCTTTGTATTGCCCAAATTCATCCGAATTCTTGGGCTCGGATGGTGGGTCTTTTGATTCTTTTTAGTCAGCATGGATGGACCGAGCCCAGTTTTGAAGAGATTAACAGTCTCTTCCTATGGAGGTCGGTCGGTCTGCAGGTTCGCCGGTTTTACTTGATGACCGACGCGATGTATAAAGAATTGGTGGATGTGCCGGAGACCATACATAGTTGGAAAGAACAGTGGTTCTATGTAGGGGGACCGTGGATGAGCTCGGTTGATGAGTGAGAACCTGGCGTAATAGACGCCGAGCTTCGGGTCTCAGAACACTTCATTGCTAAAACCAGCTAATACAAAGAACCACCGCGGGTATTTTAAATTGCCCCCGCCAAGCCTCCAACTGCCCATCAGTGACTGTGCTGCGTATCGAGGCCGAATCCCATTCCGCCTCAACAAAAGGAGACGGCCGAGGCCGAACCCAGGCCCAAGTCTCGCCAACCGCCGTCAACGGCGTCGCCACCTCCACGTCTCCGACCGCATCTCCGAATCCGGCGATCTTGCGACCTCGCCGCCATCCTCATCGCTCCACCAACGGAGCATCACCTATCGACAGATCCGCCACTCCCGTGCGGTCCGGAGACACAATCAACTCCTCCGCCGAATCCCTCCGCTCCGACATCATCAAATAGGAAAAAAGAGGAGGAAAAGCAAGCTTACCGGGAAAGTCTGTGAAATCGGAGAAAAAGAAAAATTGCCGGAAAAGATCTTTCTCTGCAACAACACGTAAAAAGGGCGAAGGAAGCAATAGGGAAGAAGGGTCTCTATATTTATAAGATGAAACAGGGTCATTAAATACGAATACACACGAAGCGGCGATTCATAATCGTCACGAAGATCAAAGACGCGTGAGACACCACGACGAATTACGTCCCGCCACGCGTCCCCCTCGCTATGACTCTTGGAGATCCCGAAGTCAAATCGACGCGACTCTCAAAGATATGTCCCTTCAAGAGATCTTATCTATCACCAAATCGGATCGACCTCAATCTGAAACGATTCCAGCACCGGCCAACCCGGCACGACCCTGGACTCGGGGGCCCTTGTTGGTAGTCGATCCACCTTGGCATCCACCTAAGCACTCCAGGCAGCCGAACGGCCGAGCAGATCCTGGAGCCGAACCGGTCATAGACCCGATCGTCTCTCGGACTCACAAAAAACCGGGCCAGGCAGAGACATTAGAGCCGACCCGGAATCTTGACCAGAAGGACCGAGCAGACCCTATATGAATACGCTCCGAACCATAATCATGAATAAGACCGACCAGAGTAGCGGGAAGCTCGAGGGCCGACCCCATTGTCGGTCGTAACAGATAAGTATCGCCAAAAGCCCAAAGAACAGGCAGACAGGACAGTGAAAGAGAGCTGTCAGGTCCCTTCCCAAAGCACACTTAAGAAGGTGACACATGTCGAAGAAGTCACCTTCATTGTGACAAATGTCATCAGCATATTCACCTCAATCTTCCTGCTGTCATCTCACGAATGGCTGACATTGCCTATATATATGCCAGGAGAATGTACAATAAAAGGACTTTTGAAAAAAGAGAGAAAAAAGTGAGATATAGAAAGAGAAAGAGGGATAAAACGAGAAAAAGTAAGACTTGTAATTAACAAGCAAATTGGATAGACCGGCACACATTATTCTGCCCGACTCTATGCTTTTTAAAGGTCATTAATAAAATTTAGTGATCAAATATCTTCTATCTTGTTTATTATTTTCTACGTGGCTTCGATCCATTCGTCCAGATCAGCACAGGTGACGTTGACCAAATCAGACGTCAACACTTTGAAACCTCACAAATTTCATTGTATATGTTAAAGTGAATATGAAATTTGCAAAATATTAAAAACAATCAATTTTCTTAAAAGAGTTTAAATTGATTTATACAAGATACAAAAATTACTTAGAATTCAGAAAATATTTTTTACGGAAATCTAATTTTATGAAATAAGTATATTTTACATAATTCAGAAATTTTGATATACTTTTAAAAAAATTTAAAATTAATTTGAAAAGTAAGAGAATTCAATTTGTATTTAAGAACAAAAGTTTTCGGTTAAATTTCTGATTCTAAACTAAAGTTTTAGAAAAAAATAATATTACATGTTTTATATAATTTTATGATTTTAGGTTGTACTTTTTTTAATGTTTTTTTCCGTCGGAATTCCTCGGCCGGAGGTTGCAAATTGATAAACCCATAGTGTATATGTTGTAATTTGATAAGAAAATAGTTTTGATCTCGAACAGAAAAAACTCCGCATAGTTAAGAATGCAAATTGATATTAACCCTTCATTGGACAACTAGTTCCAGAAGAGGGAAGTGTAAACTAAGTGTTGACAATATTAAATATTAATTGTAACATCACAATCCGTTCAAGAATATTACACACCGTAAAACCTTTCCTCAAGGATCTATCAGGCTGGTAACAACATCGAATATCTCAACAATGCCCTTACGGCTAAAATGACTCAGTAGACCGATGTGGTCTTTCAATAAATACATACAACTCAATCACAATATACGCCCACGCAGGGATCGAAAACAACACACTCTCGTACAACGGGGAGAGAATACTGCAGCGGAAATGAAAAAAAAAACTAAACCAATACGACATCATACGGGTCCTCGTGTGATTAGTATCGTTCATCTTTCATCATCCTTCATGCCGACCCTGTGCTATGCTCCCCAAAACCTGAATGCAATACAGACATCCACCCCCCATTACTCGAGGCTTAGCACAATTCCACTATTTTGCTAGTGCAAGTACAAAGTGCAAAATACGAGTCATACAATTCAAGTTCCAAGAATAACAATAATCAAGAATCCTCAAAGATTCTAACACAACGAAAAAAATACTTCCCGAAGCAAAAGTTTGGTAAAACATTCCAAAATCGAAAGTTCACAATTCAAGAGAAACCATTTACAAAATTGTTTAATAAGCCATCGGGAGTTTTAATAGAAAACAATTCAGGATTATCGAATCTTTCTCTTTCCAAAAATCAACATGGGTCACAACCCAATGGTTTTGTTTTCACAAATAAAACCAACAACAATTTACGGGGTTAAAACCCACGTCACGTGTCCTCGATGGATATAAGATCAACACAACATAATCACCCAAGATACGCAAATCTTGTTCACACAAATACAACACCAACTCATGAATCCAGGGCTATACCATTGGATTCCCTCCGAGGCCTCGCAGGACCCACCCGAGGTGAGCAAAGCACATATACATAACACCGTGAACACATACCACGTCATATCATACTCATACCACCGTGATCACTTGCCACGTCATCTCACGGTTGGATCAATCATTTGTTGTCTCCTGACCACATGATCACATGTCATGTGTCACCGTAGGTATCCCGAGGCTCTCACGGTTGGATCAAGCTCCCGTTGCATCCTGACCACATGATCGCTAGTCATGTGTCACCGTAGACCCCAACCATAACCGCACATTCACACACATAGCACAATACAACAAAGACATCCAAACAATTTATCCGGAAGTATCAAACATTTAGCAAAAGCACAACGTCAAATCACAACGCACCGAAAAGAGACAATATATGTACACACGCGTTATCAAGCGCAACAATAATACCAAGCGTATTCATAAGGTTCACATAGTCATTTATGAATCACACCACTCGCAAAATACAATATGGTTTAAAAAGAGAGCCTTTAACGAGGCTAACCGAAATCTTTTGAAAGTTCATTTCAAACAACCAAACAAACACATTTAGAAGATCACCGATCATCATATCCACGAAACAAGAAAATGTATAGACAAGGTACTTGCCTCGAAACCATGGTCACAACGAGACGACGGATGGGATGCGGTCGAACAGCCCCGAACTCCCGAATACTATCAAGAACACGATAGCACCGCGAAACTATGAGAATAACACCACACAAAATATCAATCACCAAACGGGATTCAACTCGGAATCCTAGAGCACCTATAATCCTCCGGAAGGAACAACAAAACATGATTACGACGAGGATCAAGACCAAAAACAACGGAGATTACAACAAACTATCGAAGGAAAAACTCATTCGAACATTTGATCGAACATCAAATGTTCACTACACCTCAAGAACACCGAAATCACCCTTCGGTTTGAACGAACCGAAGATATGGATATACAATCCATAAAACATGTTTAACAACATCATTTAACAACAATTAGTTTATCAAAACCGAATGGAAAACGAAATCAAGAATAAAACTCCCAAAAGGTCAATTCTAGGGAATCAAGAAAAATACTTTGATCCGGTAAAGAACAAAGGATTAAATGATGTTAAATACATACTACTAAGATTAATCATACCCATTACGAATTAATCAACGACACGGAATGAATCAAACATTAACATCGAAAACCCCCAAATCACCCAAAAGTAGGGTTTCAAGAATTTACCTTGGATTAAGGATGAAGAACAATTATTGGTGTTGTTAATCCACACCAATAAATTGAAGAAGGTGAAGTTCTATGGGATTCATGATGCAAAAACGCCCAAAAATCGCCCACAAGATCGCCCAAGAGGAGGAGGAATGAAGGAAGAGATGAAATGAGCATTCATCTCACAAAATCCGCATAAATAGGCTGATCTGCACTGTGTGCCACGGCACAGGCCGAGTGTGCCATGGCCCAAGGCCAAAAAAACTGTCCAGCACTGGCTTAGTGCCGCGGCTCGGCCAGCAGGGGCCCGCTCCAGCATAAAAAGGCACACGATACAGTCTTAGCTTTTTCGATCATAACTCCTTCGTCCGGACTCTGATTGACTCACCGTTTGAACCATTGGAAAGATAACTTGATGCTATATAATACTGAAAAGATTCAGAATTTTTGGAGTTTTCAAGAATTGATGGTGATTTTACAAAGTCGAACTCATACTTGAAAAAGTCGTTTAATAACACTGAACTCAACAAAACGACACCGAAACGAACTCGGATGACAAAAAGTGTAGAATTAGTCATTCTCGGAATGACGAAACAGTCACAATAGATTTGCTAAGATGGACTTCTGGCAAAAAAGAAAATTACCAGAAATCAAAATTGCGGATATTACATACTAACCTCCTTAAAAGAAGTTTCGTCCCGAAACTTAAAACAAGTAGGGAGAAGCAATACCCCACTAGGAACATCTCAACGAGATACACAAGAACCGCGTAACTTACGCCCATCGGAGAAACATTACAAGAAACACAAAGAGACAAACGACATGAAAGCATGCTCAACGACAATCATCACAATGCCACAAGCAGAGACATAATAAAACCGACAAGTGTCAAGCGTCATCAAACAGATAATACAATCAAGTCAATTATCCGAACAATCACAAAACACAAAGCACCTATTATAAGGAAACACGCACAGTCGAGAAAACAGAAAATAAACACAAAATGATCCACAAGGACAATGACAAACAATTCGGACTACGCCAAAATCCTCAAAAACCACACTAGGCATCTCCGTGTCCTTTCGGAGCAGAGACGCAACCTCGATCCCCAAATCTCTCAGCTACCGTCTCGCAATGCACGGCTCGGTGACACACCTGGCCACACTCGAAACAGCTGACTAATGGTGAACAACAATTCTTCGCGGTATGGCCCGCTCGACTACAATTATAACATGTCTTCATGTTGCTCACATTACTCATTGCAGGGGTACTACTCCTCTGATCACGCAATCGAGGAACCATCTTAGGACGACGAAACGAAGTCCCAACCTCAGGGGGGCCACTCCCCTGATCCTCCTCCGTCCTTACTTGATCCTGCACATAGTTGAGCTGTTTGCTAAAATTAATAACAACTTGAGACAGCGGTACATCTTGCAGTTTCGCCGAAAAGAATTCATTGATCCTATGATTCCTGATTGGTTCCTGACAAAACTCATCTCTCATGAATCTCTGGAACTCTGCCCACGTGACAGCACGATCTCGAGGCTTAACAGCCTCCCACCAACTGGAGGCATCCTTGTCGAGAAGATGCTGAGCGACTAGCAACTTACGCTCTTCTGGACAATCGACTACCTCGGACATCTTTTCCAACTGGAAAAGCCAACCATCCCAGCCTAATGCATCTGCAGCACTAGCGAAACGAGGGGGATTCATACGAACCACTTCTCGAAGCCACTGATTTGTACCAGTGTTCTAGGTCCCATCTGTAATACACTGAACTGCCTGAGTCAACTGAGTCATCTGTGTAGCTACCTGCTGTAAAATAGTAGCAACACCGATACCGATATCATCACCAGCAGCATGATCTCGACCATGCATCTGATCGCCATGACCACGACCTCGGCCCCTCAGCATACTGAATAAGTAACCACTCAGCACAACAGAAAATCATAACACATAACACATACAACGATTACCATTGTAAGGTAACACACGCATGAATATCACAGCAACGATGGCATCGTTCGATATCAACGACTCGAACGATAACCAGTGCACAATTACAAGACATCATGAAACAACCACAGATGTGTACAATCATACAAACCCAAGCTCTAACAGCTCGCACGGGTGCGACAACGCGCAATTCCCCATGAGGCGACAAACATTAAATACCAACATCACGCCTCTCATGGAGGGCTAACACAGCAAATGCGTGGCGAACGACTCAACGCTCATAACACCAATTCAATCACAACTCGGAGGGCTAACACTTCTAACGACAATGTTAACATCGTACACACATTCCCGGACCACAAACAGGAATGATAGGTTTTAAAAACGAAAACCACCTTTTTAAAAATAATTTGGAAACACCAGTTGATCTTGACTATTACCTTTCAAAAAGTAGTACAAACATCGTTATCGAGACTTTGAAAACCATCTTACATTTGATAAAAATGAGGACACTTTTCTTTTAGTGAAAAACTTTCAGAAATATTCGACCCTCGGGTCTAAGCAAAGCATTTCTAAATAATTGAAAATATCTCAAAATATTTTGGTCCTCAACTGGAATAATTTTGAATCATACTGCGGCACCTTGATGGTACCGCGAGAAAATAATTCTTTTTAAAAGTACGTCTCAAAATTTTACTCAAGGTTTTCAAAAATCCAATAGGCCAGAGTGCCCAAAACTCACACGTATCGACACTCACTTATACACATCATAGTACACGCATCAATTCGTTCAAAATCAAGACAATACATGTCTTCTGCCGGAAAATAAACAGTCAAAATATCACATCCATAAGGACATAAATAGCGACAACCCTCCTCATATAACCAAAATATGAGAGTCACATAAACACATATCACGAAACCAAGAATCTGCATAAAGATTTCATCATTTAACACATAATCATACCAGTAACTCGTATCACACGAGATACAATCACAAAGAAGGAAGACTTACATCCACAGGCCGCACGAAGATGATGATCGCCCCACGATACTAATTACGACCAACAAACTCAGACGACGCATCGCGACACGACTCAATCAGACAAAATCCGACGAGACAAAACTCAACAGACACCACTAAACTCGACAGCCTAGGTTTCCACAACCTGGCGCTCTGATACCATTTATGTAACACCCCCAATCTGCTCAGGGATACAACACGCCGTAGAACCTTTCCTCAAGGATCTACTAGACTCGTAACAACATCGAATATCTCAACAATGCCTTTACGGCTAAAATGACTCAGTAGACCGATGTGGTCTTTCAATAAATACATACAACTCAATCACTATATATGCCCACACAGGGGTTGAATACAACACACTCCCGTACAACGGGGAGAGAATACTACAGCGGAAATGAAAAAAAAAACAACTAAACCAATACGATATCATACGGGTCCTAGTGTGATTAGTATCGTTCATCTTTCATCATCCTTCATGCCGACCCTGTGCTATGCTCCCCAAAACCTGAATGCAATACAGACATCCACCCCCCATTACTCGGGGCTTAGCACAATTCCACTATTTTGCTAGTGCAAGTACAAAGTGCAAAATACGAGTCATACAATTCAAGTTCCAAGAATAACAATAATCAGGAATCCTCAAAGATTCAAACACAATGAAAAAAATACTTTCCGAAGCAAGAGTTTGGTAAAACATTCCAAAATCGAAAGTTTACAATTCAAGAGAAACCATTTACAAAATTGTTTAATAAGCCATCGGGAGTTTTAATAGAAAACAATTCAGGATTATCGAATCCTTCTCTTTTCAAAAATCAACAGGGGTCACAGCCCAAGGGTTTTGTTTTCACAAATAAAACCAACAAAAATTCACGGGGTTAAAACCCACATCACGTGTCCTCGACGGACATAAGATCAACACAACATAATCACCCAACATACGCAAATATTGTTCACACAAATACAACACCAACTCATGAATCCAGGGCTATACCATTGGATTCCCTCCGAGGCCTCGCAGGACCCACCCGAGGTAAGCAAAGCACATATACATAACACCATGAACACATACCACGTCATATCATACTCATACCACAATGATCACTTGCCAAGTCATCTCACGGTTGGATCAATCACTTGTTGTCTCCTGATCACATGATCACATGTCATATGTCACTGTAGCTATCCCGAGGCTCTCACGGTTGGATCAATCTCCTGTTGCATCCTGACCACATGATCGCTAGTCATGTGTCACCGTAGACCCCAACCATAACTGCATATTCACACACATAGCACAATACAACAAAGACATCCAAACAATTTATCCGGAAGCATCAAACATTTAGCAAAAGCACAACGCCAAATCACAACGCACCGAAAAGAGACAATATATGTACACACGCGTTATCAAGCGCAACAATAATACCAAACGTATTCATAAGGTTCACATAGTCATTTATGAAACACACCACTCGCAAAATACATACGGTTTAAAAAGAGAGCATTTAACGAGGCTAACCGAAATCTTTTGAAAGTTCGTTTCAAACAACCAAGCAAACACATTTAGACGATCACCGATCATCATATCTGTAACACCCCAAAAGGTGGCTATTACGGTGCCATGGACCCCACACTGGTACCCACCAGGCGATATCCTAAAGCAGATTAAATAAGTATTACTTGTGATACCAAACCACAATAAATAGTCATTACTCCGATTAGGAGTTTATTAAAAATATAGCCAACGACCTTATGATACACAGGATCCGAAAAACAAGTATAAACCATATGTGGATTGAAAATACTTCAAATACCACTACAACCAGATTGTAATTTAAATGAAGCGGAAATAAAATAACATAACACGGTTTAACATAACCGGACAACAAATGATTTGGGGCCCCCGAACTAGTATCCTCCGAACCATTCGCCGTCAACATGCTCTTCCCGTGCCTTGCCTTTGCCTCGACCTAAAATACAATACAAGTATTTCGCCCAAAACACAGGGTCAGATATACATGATAATTAATTCTTCCGACATTATACAATTCACATATATAGATCTCAAGGAAAACATCCTGACTATTAATCATACCCCTCGGGCGTATGAAACAATCAGTCACAAACCTTCGAACTCATCCAATCATACATGGACTATGAACGATTAACAATATGGCTCTAGATGGACATCACAGTACGCCCGATCTGGAAATGTGTTAGTGCACATGTCCACCCCGTATACGGAATCCAGGATATACGTGGGACGATGTACCTAATTAGCCTCACGAACTACGTCTCGTGTGCACAGTCCAATACGGAATAATATCCACGCATGACTATATATGTGCCTGGCTAAAAATCCTACACATAACCAATCGGAACGCAGATATGATTCCGGATATGTCACGATACAATATCACAACGAATTCAATAAATCACATATCCGATTAAGGATCAAGAAAACTCACCGAAGTGAAAATAAAGACCAACGAGATCAACGATTCAAAGCGACGTACTTGGGAATGCAACCCCATGACGAAAATGGAATAACGTCAAGGACAATGTCAAATCACGACAAACATTACATAAACAGTTCATACACATGAAATGTATAACCATCACAAGAATCTAATCATCATTATAACCAAGCAAGATAACTTGCCTCAATACGGAGATGAGAATAATCCTCTTCTTGTCGAAACGAATGAACGGCCCTCGACCAAAATCATTTACTTGCACAATCAACCTTAAACGAAATACATTTTACTCAATAACATATTCGTTTAATTATCAATATAGGATTAGTAAGACGACACCCTAATAATCCCTTAGAATAGTTTTGTTATCTCAAAATATCGAAGTCTTATGCCAAGAATTCTTTTTACCTCATTACAACCATAAAATCGATTCACAATACTTATACCAAATGTTCACATGATTCTTCATAAATAAGAATTCTATCAAGAACATGTTAAATAACCATTTATGATGTTAATATCATCTTATGTTGATTAAGTTCTCCAAAACATTACAATGTTGAAAGGTAAAATCTGCACCATTGTGTTCATCCGTACTTCTCATCTAAATTGAATATTAAGCTTACAACAAGGTTATTAGTTATGAGATTACACCATATTCATGAAGGTTATCAAAATCATTCTTACAAACCTGGAGGATTCATTAATATCATGATGAATTCACCATCTATCTAGTATGATGATCAAAACATTCTAAGTTCTCAACACATTAGATTATGAAAAGTTATTGCTGTTGTCACAAATATCCTTATCCATTTTCAAAGTCTTGCTGGGCTAAAACATAAGGAGATTATAAGTCTTAAGAAATCTGAACAAGAGAACATCCTTCTACTTCTAACATTACTAAGTTCTTCCCAAGGTAAGTGAAAACATAAAACGGTGTTTAATCACTTTATGATAACAATTCTATTGGTTAAATCCAACTATGGTGAAGTTAACTGATTCAAAGGTGTTCTACTGAGCTAAATTCGTCCAGCAAGATGAGTATGATAGTTACAACATGGTTAATATCACTATATCATCAAGAACACATCCATCTCAAACCCTCATTTAACATATTCATCAAAAGTGTTAAAAAGGTTAGATAAAAAACTATGTTTCACTAGATTAATTTAACTCTAGGTGAAATATACTTCATCATTAACACCAACATACGAAAAGTACAGAGAAGAGATACACACATACCTCCAGAATTGATGAACAACTCTCAATACTACAAGGAAATACACTCCAAGCTCAAGAACACCTCCTAATCTTCAAGGTAATGAGCTCCACTTCAAGATTTAAAGCTTAAATGCAAGTTGGAGGAGGTTGATATCGATTTGGGGGAGCAGAGGGACGATATATGGAGAGAGAATTGGTTTAGAGTTGTGAAGAAATGAAAAACAGGCTGGTCCTATAAATAGATTGTGCAGACTTAGCGCACGCTATCGGGACAATTTAGCGTACGCTAACACACTTAGGTACGCTAACCGGTTAATATTACGTACATAAGCGGCTTATAGTGGCTACTGTCTTGGATCCACAGGCCATTAGTGCATGCTAATAAAAAGGGGCTACGCACGCTAATAAAAGTTGACTCTGACGACACGACAGCTCAGACACCACCCACATGCATGCCAACGGATAACAAGTGCACGTGCTGAAGTCAACTGATGCCAGATTCTCTCTTAGCGTATGCAACAGAGGAAACATTGCGCACGTTAAGGCAAAAGATTAACATACGTTAATCATGCTACGTAGCGTACGCTACATCAACTGAAAAGTTCAAAAAAATGCAACTCTCTAATCGAATCATCGAGTATGAAATGAAATAACAACGATATGAATTTCAAATTTATAATACCTCAACATAATACTGAATGCAATGATTTACGATAATCAATTTATCCGAATATATAATGACAGATAAATATGAAAATTACAGTCGGATATTACATACTCCCCCCTTAAAAAGAGTTTCGTCCTCGAAACTAAGGGGTAAACAACTCGGGGTATCTCACTCGTATACTATCCTCGGTCTCCCACGTAGACTCCTCGACTCCGTGTCGTGACCACTGAACCTTCAGTAGGGGACTCGTCTTGTTCCGCAATTGCTTGATCCTCCTCTCGAGTATCCGCATAGGACGCTCCTTGTACGAATGATCCTCCGCTAATTCAATCTCTTCGAACTGAATTACATGGCTCGGATCAACAACATATTTCCTCAATTGGGAGACATGAAACACGTTGTGAATCCTACTCAAATCCGGTGGCAAAGCTAGTCGATAGGCCAGATCACCTACACGCTCCAAAACCTTAAACGGCCCAATGTACCTCGGGCTCAGCTTGCCCCTCTTCCCGAAACGAAAAACACCTCGGGTAGGAGACACCTTCATTAACACATGGTCACCAACCTCGAACTCAAGCGGTCGTCGACGGTGGTCAACATAGGACTTCTGTCGACTTTGAGCATTTAACAACCGACTCCTAATCAAAGTGATCTTCTCACGGGCTGCTAATAATATATCGGGTTCCATACCCAGAGATTCTGACAGTTCGTCACAACATAAAGGGGACCTACAACGACGGCCATACAATGCCTCATATGGTGCCATTTGAATCGAAGCGTGCCAACTATTATTATAAGTGAATTCCACCAAAGGTAGCTGGGCTTCCCAATCGTCCTTCCAATCAAGAGCACATGCTCTCAACATATCCTCTAGAGTCTGGATGGTTCTCTTAGACTGACTATCGGTCTGCGGATGAAAAGCCATACTGAAATTCAACTGCGTGTCCATCGCACGATGAATTGCCTTCCAGAAGTGCGATACAAATCGCCCATCACGATTCGATACAATACTCTTGGGGGTACCATGTAACCTCACAATTTCCTTAATAAATAGCTGGGCCAATCTCTCGGGACCCCACATGTCCTTAATCTCCAAGAAGTGGACTGATTTGGTCAGACGGTCCACTATCACCCAAATCGTATTCATTCCTCGACGACTCGTCGGCAAGCTAGTGATAAAATCCATCGATATATCCTCACATTTCCACTCGGGAATCGGGAGCGGTTTCAGCATTCCCGTGGGTCGCTGGTGCTCAATCTTAACTTGCTGACAGGTTAAACATCTCGAAACAAATTCGGCAACCTCACGTTTCATATTCCCCCACCAATAATTTTTCTTCAAATCCTTATACATCTTTCTAGATCCCAGGTGAATAGAGTACGGGGTAGCGTGGGCTTCTCTCATGATAGAGTTCCTCAACTCTTCGTCTGCGGGTACACAAACTCGATTTCTAAAGCGTATCAATCCATCCTCGTGAATCACGAATCCAGGGGCTTTCCTTTGAGTTACCTCATCCCGAACTCGAGATAAGAATGGGTCCATAATTTGCTTCTATTTGATCATATCATCCAGAGACGAAGAAATCTCAAGCGTGCAAAGTTGTCCCTGAACACGTTGTAACCAAACTTCAATTTCTGGCCTCATAAGATCTAACTGCAACTCTCTCTGTGCTGTCAAGCGGCTCAGCATCTGCTCCTGCACTGTCTTACGGCTCAAAGCGTCGGCAACCACATTTGCTTTGCCCGGATGATAAAGGATCTCGATATCATAGTCCTTGATTAATTCTAGCCACCTTCTCTGCCTCATGTTCAACTCCTTCTGAGTAAAAATGTACTTTAGGCTCTTGTGGTCAGTAAAGATCTGGCAGGTAACTCCATACAGATAGTGACGCCAGATTTTCAAAGCAAACACCACGTCTGCTAACTCCAAGTCATGGGTCGGATAGTTAACTTCATAGGGTCTCAATTGTCTCAATGCATAGGCAATCACTTTCCCTTCCTGCATGAGTACACATCCAAGGCCCTGTCTCGATGCGTCACTGTACACCACGAATCCTTCCATTCCTTTTGGTAGGACCAAAACAGGTGCCGAAATCAATCGACTCTTGAGTTCATCAAAGCTTTGCTGACATGCTTCTGACCACAAATACTTCTTATCCTTCCGCAGTAAGTTAGTCATTGGTTGCGCAATTTTAGAAAATCCTTCTACGAACCTCCGGTAGTAACCTGCTAGGCCGAGGAAACTACGAACTTTATTCACGTTCTTCGGTGGTAGCCAATCTCGAATGGCTTCCGTCTTCTGCGGGTCCACTCTCACCCTTTCGGCTGATATCACATGCCCGAGAAAGATAACCTCAGGCATCCAGAATTCACATTTAGAAAATTTCCCATAAAGCTGTTCCCGCCTCAACGCATCAAGAACTTGGTGGAGATGATGTTCATGCTCTTCGTGGTCACGAGAGTAAATTAGAATGTCGTCAATAAAAACGACTACAAAGCGATCTAGATAGTTTATAAAAACTCGATTCATCAACTCCATGAATACTGCCGGTGCATTAGTCAATCCAAATGGCATCACCACGAACTCTTAATGCCCATAGCGAGTACGAAAGGCCATCTTTGAAATGTCAGACTCTCGAATCCTCAACTGATGATAACCAGATCTCAAGTCGATCTTAGAAAACACGGCATCTCCCTTAAGTTGATCCAATAAATCATCAATACGAGGCAAATGATACTTGTTCTTGATGGTTACCCTGTTCAGCTCACGGTAATCAATACATAAACGCAGAGATCCATCTTTCTTCCGTACAAATAACACTGGTGCTCCCCAAGGGGACGCACTAGGTCGAATATAGCCCTTTTTAGTCAGCTCCTCAAGCTGGTTCTTCAACTCTTGCAACTCATTCGGAGCCATACGATACGGTGCTTTTGAAAGCGGGGATGTACCTGGCTCTAACTCAATAATAAACTCCACATCACGATGAGGTGGTAAGCCTGGCAACTCCTCTGGAAATACGTCTGGGTAGTCTCGGACTACCGGAATGTCGGCCAATTCAACTGGTCGATCAGCTGTTTTGGTCATGTTGCACCAATAACCAATACACCCTTGATTAAACAGTTTCACTGCTTTCATAGCGCTCATGACTCTCCCGGAACGACTGGGATAATCACCTCGAAAAATACACTCGAAGCCATCATCAGAAGTGACAGTTACCATTCCCTTGCGGACACTAAGTATGGCATCATGACGATCCATCCAATCGATACCCAAGATTATATCATCCTTAGGTAAATCAACTACAATCAGATTTGACAACCACTCACGGTCATTCATGCGAATCGGACAGTTCTGGACTTCACGATTTCCAATAATTCTTCTACCATCAGGTAGACCAATCACGTAAGGTTCACAATTGATAACATGGTCTAGAGGCAAATTACTCAAACAAGAAGAAGATATAAAGAAGTGTGAAGCACTGGTATCAAAAAGAACACACACAGACTGGGAGTGGATCTCGAGTATACCTGAAATCATGCTGGCCTCGGGATCGTCAGCTTTCTTCATCTCGTAAATCCTGGGTTTCGTAGCTCCGGCACCAGGTGTACCACTTTGATTCCCACGACCCACTCCCTTATTCGCCCCGGTGGTCTGATAGGAAGCGGACGGAGGCGCCCGATTCTGGACAGAGGACTGAACTGGAGTATGAGACGCTACTGGTTCATGTCTGGGGCCACTCCTGCAAAAGAGAGCACGATGACCATTTTTGCCACAAGTATGGCATGTGATGGCAGGCTTTGGGCATTTGAAGTTGACATGCCCCTGGTCTCCACAGTTATGGCACACCACGGACGAGGGAACTGCTCGAGAGTGCGACCCGGCTGGCTTCGACGCCATGGGTGGTCGATCAGAAGGGTTTGGTAATGACTGGGGCTTCCTGAATGTCCTCCGATTACTCTTAGTCTGGTTCTGGTTCCTGGATCTTTTGTTGTTGGACTGTGGTTGTTTCTTGGAAATCTCCTTCGCGGTGAGTTCGTACTCCAGAGCTTTCTCGATGAACTCTGGTAGGGTAGTACAATGGTGATTTAACAGCTGCATTCTCATTCGGGGTTTAAGCCTCTTGAGAAAGTATTTGATCTTATCAGCCTCTGTTCGGATAATTGTCGTGGCGAAAGGAATGAGTGCCTGGAATTTCTCGGCAACAGATAACACATCATCGTCTTCAGATGGGTCCGGGTTCAGCAGTTCTGACAGTTTGGCCTCACGGAGTGGCCCTGGATAGTAACGGTCTAGCATGAGGTTTTTAAATTCCTCCCAAGTATAAACACCATCAGCTGGCCTCACTGAGAGCCACCAGGTATGAGCGCATTTGCTAAGATAGTACGCGGCTACCAAGATGCGGTTCTCTTCCGGGCAGTCCACCATCTCAAAAGTTTCTCAAAATGCTCGATCCAATGCACAATGTAAGCAGGCTCAGAGGAGCCTTCAAAGGTCAGAGGTCGCTGGCGAGAGATGTCGCTGATGATCCGACTCACGGGTCCGCCAAGCACAGGAGGAGGATGAGGCCCCTATTGCTGGCCAGTAGTGGCTCTCTGCATAGCTTCCATTAATTGACCCATCTAGGTCATCTGAATCATCATGCCCTGCATCACAATGTAAGGATCGACACGCGCATCCTCACGCCCATTGTGGTGCGATTGTTCCCTAGAAGGTGAACCACTGTCTACAGAACTATGATCCACATTCGCGCGTCTGTTGCCTCGAGGTATCGGGGTTCGGCCCCTTCCGCGGCCTCGTCCCCCTCTGCCACGACCTCTCAGATTTCTTTCCATACTGAAAGAATCCATCATAATGATAACCATAAGCACAGTTCAATATACTATTTAAAATTCACGCTAAGTTAATAGCAACAAGGAATCACATATTCAAGGAAACGGTTCAAAATTAATTATTGACACCACAAATGTCGCACCAAATATTATATCGATGTCAAGTCGAACAATTTCAATCATATAATCAATTCAACATTTATCTCGGATTATTAATCAGATAAATCCTGTCACAAATCCTCGAAATAACAAGATCAACAAAGAGATCCATTCCGATATCAATATCATGCCAGTAATTAAATCATGGCTCATAAAGTACATACCGTATTTGGCTCGTAGGGTCAGGCGCTTGCACAGGTCACACGTGACACGAAGGTCTCTTGATACTAGTTCATTTCACAATGACTCATAACAGAAAACAACAGTCTCTCCGATACCATCTTCTGTAACACCCCAAAAGGCGGCTATTACAGTGCCATGGACCCCACACTGGGACCTAGGGCTGGCAAAAAAATCCGAAAAATCCGATATCCGTCCGAAATATCTGTATTCGTATCCGAAAAAAACGAATATTATCCGTATCCGAAAAAAAGTGGATACGGATATTATTCGTATTCGAAAATTCCGGATACGGATATGGATATAGACGCATCCGTATCCGAAAATATCCGTATCCAAGATAAATTATATATAATATATAATTTTAATATATTTTTAATATATTTTTAATATATAATTACAAAATATAACACATTTTATATTTATAATAATATAAATTTTTATAAATATAATTTGGTTTTAGATCTTAGTAGATCACTACTATAATTTAGTGATATTCCCAAATTTTCAAAAAATAAAAAAGTAATTTGGTTGGAGATCTTAGTAGATCTTTAATTATGTGATATGTTTATACTAAGTTATCTATAATTATTTCTATCTTTAACAAAACAATCAAGTAGCCCAAGTGGTTGGAGTGTGGCTTTAAAAATCCACAAAGAGAGGAGTTGTGGGTTCAAATCCCTTTGCACCCATTTATTTTGGAAAAATAAACCAGGAATTGCAAATTCGGATTCGGATATTATCTGTATCCGGATAATATTTGACGGATTCGGATATGGATAAGGTTTAGAAATGGTTGTGATTGTATTCTTCAAATCGTTAGGTTCGGTTTCGCCGGTTCCTAGCGGTCGTGTTTGATCCTCCTTTTCCCGTTCGTGTCATCGTATTTTGATCGAGGCAAGTACCCTTATGAACTTACAATCTTGACATAGTAGTATTGCATGAGAAATGGTGTGTGTATGCTCACTACGGGTTAGATCTGATGGGGTCTCGATAGGGGTCTACGGAGGGGTGGATCACCGAGCTTTGCTTTTAACCACTACGGGTTAGATCCGACAGGATCTCGGTAGGGGTCCACGGAGGGGTGGATCGACGGTTAATTGTGGTGCATTTTTACAAATGTGTTTTAGATTATGGCGTTTCCGGAAATGTGTGTTTCAACTGATGTTTTCATTATTGCATGCTTTGACTATATGTGTAAGATGTAAGTTGTTCATTTGATTACTTGTACTAGCGTAATTGCTAACCCCTTTGGGTACCCATTTTGGGGAAATTCGTTTTATGAATTTCAGGCCAGGTTCATCGAGACGAACGGGCGCTGGACCAGTATGCGGATGATGGCCGTGCATGACTGATGTTTTATTGTTTTCTGTCTCTTGATTGATTGTTGTCTTGTAAACTAATAGAAGTACTCGAGTACTTAGGAGCTTTTAATTGTTCGGATTGAACTGTTTCCTCCCTTATGTTTCCTTTGGGCGGTTGTGATGTTGTTGACCGGTTGAACCAGGTGGATTATTATTGCTTTGCGTCTTTATGACGAGATATTTTTATGTTGATTCCACGAGTTGATGAGTATGTTTGGTCGTCTAGCCTGGTGGGTCCCATGTAGGGATCCACGGCCCTGTAATATACCCTGAATATCTTGGGGGTGTTACGGAAAATGGTATCAGAGCTCTAGGTTTATGGATACCTATGCTTGTCGGTTTATTGAGTCTGATTGTGTTTCGTTTTGCACATCGTCATCACGCTGCCATGATTCCAGTACTTCCAGTGTCCGTAAGTTTTCCTTACTCTATTCCTTGTTTCCTTGTATCGCGCCTTCGATTCTTGATTTGTGATTGTTTTTTCTCTCGTACTTACCATCGAATTACTTTTGCTACTTATTTAACATCAGTATGGATGCTGGTAGAGCCCGTGGTCGTGGTCGCGGTCGTGGACGAGGCTGTAACACCCCCAGATCCGACCGGGAATATTACAGCGCCGTGGGCCCCGAGATGGAACCCACAAGGCTGAAGGAAATTTTTGCAAACATTTACAAGCGCCCAAGAGGCTAACGACGGTATTCTCTATTAAAAACATACGAAGACTTTATAAAACTCGTTTATCAAAACCGTCGTAAAATCTCATTTGAAACCACAAGGCCCGAAATGCTAAAACTCATCAGTTTAAAAACATACGTTAAGCTATCGCTTACACGTACTGACAGAACAGATTTAGAAAACGATTGCCAAAGTAACCTAAGTTACCAGATACCAATAGGCCATCTAAACATGCTCACGCACCGGAAATAGACAAACAATTTAAATACTCTAGCAGCGGAATACAAGAACTGATCAGGAAACTCAATACACAAATACATGCCCTAGCTAGTATCCTCCGGGAAGCTCATATCTCCATGACCGCTACAAGCTTGATAATCCAAGAAACTAAAAAGAAATCCCACGACGGGGTCAGCCATAATATCCAACAATGATAACCATCACATCTCGTCAACAATTACATACCAATGAAAATACCAAGTAAGAATACGACCAATGTAATCTTACCGCCATAACTTTACCAACTCGTGATAATAATTACCAAAGTTCACATCTCGTATCCTTTCAACAACACGATAAGCTCATACAGAAATATTTGTATTATATCTCAACAATACCCAAGGTTCTCAAAACATTATCATAACTCATTGCTACGAAATCTACTAACACTGTCCAACCCAATCCGTCGGGTAACCTCATCACATCTCAACACGATAATCGATTGTCCATCAAAGATAAGTACCAAAGGAAATACGGAACATACCTCAGAATGCGCAATGCCACGGCGAATCTCGTCAGTCTAATCCAAGATCAGATTAATACAACATACGGACATGGTCCTAACACAAGACCTACAAATGCATACTCATATGACAATGTCAATATGCTCACATCAATAACAACACTGTATACTTATGGCAAACCCATAATATACATATGCACAATAACAACACATAGGTAATCCGATGATCCAGCGTTCACTACCTAGATCCCACGATGACCCCGTCAGACCAACCGTGGTGGAAAAACCTGTCCGATGATCCAGCACGTGCTAGCATAGATCCCCCGATGATCCCGTCGGACCAACCCGAGGTGGACATACAACAACGATGCACAAATGCATATAACAATGATACACCATGCATGACAACAACGATACTCTCTTGTATCACAACATGATCGACATGAAATGACAAGAATGATTAGAGTACTTGCCCCGAGTCCTTCGAAAGCAATCTCGATGTCCAGACCATCATGAATCATTATTCTGAATATTCGACGATCCAAAATGTCACGGACGGTAGATAATTCATGTGTTTGTCTATACCACAATATATCCTCGATACCAAGTATACCAACAATAAATGTAAATCATATACATTATGATTTAACTCCCAAAACTCGAATACAACTTATAATCCCAAATCTCCTGTGATTACGATTATAAACATTGCTATACGAATTATAAACGAATGAAATTGAAATCATTCATTAAATATTATAAACTGTGCAAGTAATAACTTGCCTCGATACCGATGAAGCCGTTACCAAATCTATTGCCTTTATCTACACGCTCCTCGGCCCTGACCAATGGAATTCACGAACATACTCGAACACGACCGCAACATACGGTTATAATCACTGATCAATAATCTCAACCTATTGAAGTAATCAAATAGCAACGATCCGTTAACAATCAATAACCGACATAGCCAACCAATCAAACTCAATGGGTCAATGATACCTCGATCATATATAAAACCAAATAATATAATTCAAACCATTTACGAATTCATATCCATCATATAAACCGAAATCTGATCATTACTAATCAATATAACCGATCGACAAACTCAACGATTTCACAATATCCCGATTAAACATAAATCCGAACAACCCGAATCAATCAATCATGAACTCATAACCACGATACGTTTCCATATTCCAATAATCATATCAACGATCAACTCATCTCGATAGCAAGGATTACATAACACACTCTATTCCGAATTCATGCGAATTAACACAATTCTTCCTTGTTTATAATCATAAATTTCATAGTAGGACAATACTATCGGCATAATCGGCAACCCGAACTACCCAACTAGTTCAATACCTTTGAGAATATTGTTATAAGATTAACTATCATCTTTCCGGATTCCAAATTGATATCATGATTCGTATTTCATCAAGAACATACGAATTCTACCACTACAATCAACGAACATTTGTTCTTCATATCTAAAGATACCGATAATTCAACATACGATCGTCTTGCTATGTTAAATTCATCAAGAAGTTCCTCAAGAATACTAAGTGTTTCGAAATCATGTTCATAGCCATAAAAACAACCTAATTCGATATCATTTAACATGTAGATAATCATCCAATTCGTAATCCAAGTCATGTATTCTCGTATTCTTCAACATACACTTCACATAACCTCAAGAATCGTAACAACACCCTAATCATCATCATATGAATCAAATACGGATAACAATACCAAAAATCCGAAATCAAGGTATAGAGTTTAACAACATATCTCAAGAACATGAATAACACAATCAAACTCTTCAAGGATCATCAACATCTTCATCTCCAAGCCTCAAATCCATGTTTCCAAGCTTATAATCAGGGTGGAAGAGGCTAAAACTCACTAACACACTTAGAGGGACGAGGTTTGGAGGAGGAAAGCTTTTTCTTTCGTGAAGAAATGAGAAGCCGATATTCATTTTATAAACTGCATCGTTCATTACGTACGTTATCTCTCAAGGTTAACGTACGTAATGCTCACTAGCTTACGCTACACGTCCAAAATAGCGTACATAACATCATTCTAGAACTCACTGACTTGTTTTGTTCACTTGCTTACGTACGTAATATATCCTTCATAGCGTAAGTAATACGTACGTTGACTTGCTACAATAAATCCTCTTTAACATACGCAATGCAATACCCATAGCGTACGTTAACCAAGGGTTGACTCGACCAAACACGTTCTTCGCCGAAAGCTGCCGACCATGGGTCCCACCTGTAGGCCATAGCCTGAGCTGTCCGATTCCTCTCGTTACGTACGTAATGCCTTATACATAGCGTACGTAACACTTAGCATATTAATGTATGTTAACTGTGCTCATTAACGTACGTAATCCTTGTGCCTTAGCGTACGTTAAGTATACATCATAGCGTGCGCTAATGTGGCTGTACTTAGCGATTTTCAGCTTATTCTTGTCCAACGTCTCGACATGCAGAATACGAACATATGGCATACTGAATACATACACATCTTCCAATACAAATGTCAACCAAGTGCGGTAATAATACCAATACAGATGTCTTAGTCCTTCATTTATTTTATCCATACTGTACAGATTCCACGATGTACAATACAACTCGGATAAAATAATATTAAACAACATTAGTAGAAATTGCAGATATTACATACTACACCACTTAAAATAAGTTTCGTCCTCAAAACTTGAAATCCATCATAGAAAAACAAACAAACCGTTCAACCAAAATATTCCGAAACCATCATGACAACGATCAATCATCATTATTACCGAATAACCAAAATAGCATATTTACAAATGCACAAAGTCGACGATCTCCTGAGATACTAACAAGTGACTCCACTATAAAGCTTCAACACACTTACAATCACAATTACATAAGTCTCAACAAAATATATCGTCTTCGGATGAAATAATCTATCCATGTCAAATCATGTCTGCCTGATTACACAATCAAGTCCAAATCCTGATACAATTCAATAATACACGATACATCTGTGAAACAACTTCCCAACATAATAGCAACGAATCCTGAAACATCCACACAAAATTGGGACGCTCAGATGATCACTAGCAATGATCAATCAATAAATTAACTGAGAATATGATCGATATGATAAACTCTAATACGACCAATCTAAAGGTCAAAACACAGTCGAGAATATCATCATCATGATAAACTCCAATATTATTAACGAACGATCAACGAAAATCGAGCCCCTTTCTTTCGGTCCATTCCCAGGCCGTCCAACGGCAATTCGGGACTCGATAATCGACCGGATATCTAATATCTATATTTTTCAACATTCATATCTTCAATATAAATCATATTTTCCAGAAATAAATATTTATATTTAGACATAAATTTACGAAAATATAACTACAAGGAACGAAAAACATACACCACGATTATGACTATAAATGATTCCAAATCATTCACCATCCAATCAAGCATTCCAAATGTAAAATATCGTATATAGGATCGCAAGACCTACACTCCGATACCACTATTGGGATTCAGTGCCTAAATCGAAGGCCCAGTGGAAGCGGTAAAACGAAAATTAATTCGATGTAAATCCCTACGAGGATCGATCAAGCTAGGTATATACGAATATAAAATGAAAACAAGGAAGATTAGAAATCATACCCTCGTAGTCCGTTGATTAAATGGTGTACTCCTTGAAGATGATTCCCCAAGCTTTAAATGCTTTCCACGAATGCAATACGCTCCAAGCTTTTGAATGATCCAGCGCCGAAAGCACCGCGTCTCTACTTGCCACGCGTCGGAGAAACGATCGAAATTACATCGCCTTGCTATCCTCCAAGGATACGGCTAGAGCAAGGTTGTAGGAACTTGTAAATTAAGATTATTGCACCCCAGGTGTTTAATCTATGTCTCTCTAATAATCTCTCCGATTTTTCTCCAAGAAAACTCAAGAACAAATGAAGAAGAAGAATAAGACTTGGAGAAAACTATTTTAAAGGAATTAACATGACTACATGTTCTTCTCAACCATTCCCAACATTCCTCCCAAATGCACATCTCCGTTTCCAAAATTTAACCGACATGCTGATTTCCAAAATCATAACTTCTCAAGATCATCAATCCTGTCCCAACTTCGTCATCTCGTACTGTAACAAATAATATTCTCCTGAATCTCAAAGCATATCAACTTAGAACAACAATAAATCTCAATGCAATTCAAAAATCCAAATACTTACAGATCGTGAAGTCGACGATTCCCCGTGATACTGGCACATGTCTCGACTCAAGAAAATACTCGACACAGGTATTTTCAAAACACACATTTTGCAAACTCAATTCAACTCGAGAACACAACACATCTCTATCTGAAGAAACCCGTTAATACCATTTGGAAAAGTTACAACAACCCCAGTACCACACTGGTAAATCACATAACGCACAAGCCCGAGTGAACAACAAATACTCAGAGCTCAAACACTTGTCAACCGACAACTCGAATGACACAACAAAAGCACGACCCAACTCAACCCTACTGCCTAGGTTTTCACAACCTTGCTCTGATACCATATTTTGTAACACCCCGAGATCTAACTGGGAATATTACAGCATCGTGGGCCCCGAGATAGAACCCACAAGGCTGAAGGAAATTTTCGCAAATATTTACAAGCGCCCAAGAGTCTAACGATGGTATTCTCTATTAAAAACATACGAAGACTTTATAAAACTCGTTTATCAAAACCGTCGTAAAATCTCATTTGAAACCACAAGGCCCGAAATCCCAAAACTCAACAGTTTAAAAATATACGTTAAGTTATCGCTTACACGTACTGACAGAACATATTTAGAAAACGATTGCCAAAGTAACCTAAGTTACCAGATACCAATAGGCCATTTAAACATACTCACGCAGCGGAAATAGACAAACAATTAAAATACTCTAGCAGCGGAATACAAGAACTGATCAGGAAACTCAATACACAAATACATGCCCTAGCCAGTATCCTTCGGGAAGCTCATCTCTCCACGACCGCTACAAGCTTGATAATCCAAGAACCTAAAAATAAAGCCCACGCCGGGGTCAGCCATAATATCCAACAATGATAACCATCACATCTCGTCAATAATTACATACCAATAAAAATACTAAGTAAGAATACGACCAATGTAATCTTACCGCCATAACTTTACCAACTCGTGATAATAATTACCAAAGTTCACATCTCATATCCTTTCAACAACACGATAAGCTCATTTCGAAATATCTGTATTGTATCTCAACAATACCCAAGGTTCTCAAAACATTATCATAACTCACTGCTACGAAATCTACTAACTCTGTCCAACCCAATCCGTCGGGTAACCTCATCACATCTCAACACGATAATCGATTGTCCATCAAAGACAAATACCAAAAGAAATACGGAACATACCTCAAAATGCGCAATGCCACGGCGAATCTCGTCAGTCTAATCCAAGATCAGATCAATACAACACACGGACATGGTCCTAACACAAGACCTACAAATGCATACTCATATGACAACGTCAATATGCTCACATCAATAACAACACTGTATACCTATGGCAAACACATAATATACATATGCACAATAACAACACATAGGTAATCCGATGATCCAGCGTTCACTGCCTAGATCCCACGATGACCCCGTCAGACCAACTGTGGTGGAAAAACCTGTTCGATGATCCAGCACGCGCTAGCATAGATCCCCCATGATCCCATCGGACCAACCTGTAACATCCCAATTCACAAATGGGACATTACACGCCGTAGGACCCCCGTGAGGTCTACCAGGCTAACTCGTGACACATGAACCACAATGATAACCCAAAAGATGCACCCAAAAAGTAAATAAGGCCGTGGCCTCGGCCAAAACATTTTAACGGAGTACATGAAACATAAGTTAAATACCAAATTATTGCCCACGCAGGGGACTTAAACCATGTTTAAAAAATAAACAGTCTAACTCCAGTACTCAACAGATGCAATGATAAAACAGAAAAATACAGACTCGAGCCACATCATCATCATGCCAACCCATCCTTTGCATGCGCATCCCGTGCCAGCTCCTCAGCTCGACCAGTACCTGAAATGCATAAGACGCATTTCCCCCATTTAAGGGGTTAGCATTCGAATAGCTAGTGCAAGTACATAATTACACAACATTATATACATACACGATTCAACGCAAATAAATCGTTAGAAAAAATCATTTTGAAAATCAATATTCCGGAATATCACATTAACACCAAAACAGTATATCAACAAGTTTTCCACATCACAATTATCCACGCTTGGTAACTCGCGACCGTACCCATTAGTATCGGTCCCCAGAGGTCCCGTCGGACCGTCCCCAGGTGAGAAACCACTTCCGCGGCCGTACCCATTAGTATCGGCCCCCAGAGGTCCCGTCGAACCGTCCCTAGGTGGAAGAACATCAACACACGCACCCCAGTCCATTTCCATGGCCGTACCCATTAGTATCGGCCCCCATAGGCCACACGCCATCCCCAGGTGGAAGAGAAACAATCACATTCGTTCAATAACACCATTTACGTCATTCGCATCAAAATCATACGCACATAACGAAATGTAATACATGTACTTGCCTGATCAATACTACGTGAAGGAAAACGGCGAATGGAAAGGTTTTGGCCCGAACAACCTTCACAAATTCGATCCTAACACAATAACGATGGACAACAATCTTAAAACTACGTAAATGATGGAATACATCCTAGTTCTACCCGCTGAAACCCTTAGTCGAACATAACTTGGGTATCGTCGACTATAAGTGACGAACAATGGAGAACTTGGAGGTTAAAACCACAAATCATCAATAAAATGAAGGATTACAAGTACACGATCGAAGTCTAGCGATAACCCAGTAATAATTCAGACTAAAAGAGTCAAATCCCAAGAAATCCCCAAAATTCCCCCAAAATCTCAAAACAAGGGTTTTGGGAATATTTACCTTGATTCGGATGGTGGAAAGTGATTAGGAACTTGAAGAATTCACGCAAGGAATGCACGGTGGTAGTGAATGGTGATCTACGATCGGAATCGGCCCTAACCCCGCTGGAATCGCTCAAAGCCGAGAAGGATAGGAAATGAAGGAAAAATGACGAAGTTGATTGCTTCTGTCCTATTTATATTTAACAGACTTAGCGCACGCTACGCACAAGCATTAGCGTGCGCTAGCGGGCATGGCGAAATGCGCCTCTTGTCCTCCGTTAGCGTACGCAAGCTAACATGGTTAGCGTGCGCTAGTACTGAGGATTAGCGTGCGTTAACGCCGATTAGCGTCGCTACCTCGGTCCATGCATCAAGCATCGAACCCACTGCCCTGCATCACCGAAATCGATAGCGCACGCTATGAACCCCAGGTTAGCGTCGCTAACCACACAATGATAGCGCACGCAGTAAATCCCGAGTAGCGTGCGCTACTCAGGCGGCAGTTACGCACGATGCACTGCTGCCAACAGCAAAAGTGCCGAAAAACGAAGCAAGACCAGAATCCAGAATCATAAACACGTAATAATCAAGACGACAAGGTTGAGCGTTGAAAGAGAATATAATCTCGATCACTAGAGAGTTTGAAACGAAGCAAATAAAGCGAAATTCCCCAAACTTATGAAAATTACAAAAACGGCCCAAGTGCCCGAAAAGTCGCAATACAACGTCGGATTAACAAACCGAAAGTTCCCACACGACCAACTCAACCATACAAACTTATACGAATCGAGAAACAACGAAAACGAACAAGTTTTACGAGAATCGAACGCACATGCGGCAAAATATAATTCAAAATGATATTATGCAAAAACATCCTCGAAACTCGACCAGACGGAAAAACTCCAAGAACAAAATAGATTCAGAATTCCAAAACAGTGCTAAGCGAGTTGTCTGAAACGAACATACACCAAAAATAGAAATTACCGAAAATAGAAAACACGGATATTACATTATCTCCCCCTAAAAATAAGTTTCGTCCCGAAACTTACAACGCGAACAACTCGGGGTATCTCGATTGCATACTCTCCTCCGTCTCCCATGTGGCTTCCTCGGACCCATCTCTCGACCATTGAACTTTAACTAGAGGGATGGTTTTATGACGAAGTTGCTTCACCCGACGCTCTAAAATCTGAATCGGCCTCTCCTCGATGGTAAGGTGGGGTCCCAATTCGATCTCTCCAAAATCGATAATATGGCTAGGGTCCGATACGTACCTCCTAATATGGGAAACATGAAATACATTATGAACGTGGCTCAGGGACGGCGGTAAGCCTAGCCGATAGGCAAGCTCTCCCACTCTCTCTAAAATCTCAAACGGCCCAATAAACCTCGGACTAAGTTTACCCTTCCGGCCGAAGCGGTAAACTCCCCGTGTCGGCAACACCTTAAGCAAAACATAATCTCCCACCTCAAACTCCAGCGGCCGGCGACGCGTGTCGGCATAAGACTTCTGCCGACTCTGGGCCGTTAACAATCTATCACGAATCAGAGTAATCTTCTCTCTCGTCTCAACTACCATATCGGGCTCAGTACCAATCAGCTCGGACGCATCGTCCCAACACAACGGCGATCTACACCTCCTCCCATACAACGCCTCAAATGGCGCCATTTTGATCGAGGCGTGCCAACTATTGTTGTACGTGAACTCGATCAACGGCAAGTGCGACTCCCAATCATCCTTCCATTCTAGGGCACAGGCTCTCAACATATCCTCTAACGTCTGGATCGTCCGCTCATCGCCGTCGCCCGAGGGTGATAAGATGTACTGAGTCTCAACTCAGTCCCCAAAGCTCGATGAACAGCCTGCCAAAAATGTGACACGAACCGACCATCACGATCCGAAACAATACTCTTAGGAGTCCCATGCAATCTCACGACCTCTGCAATAAATACTCGTGCCAGTCTCTCCGGGCCCCAAGTGTCCTTAATACTCAGGAAATGAGCTGATTTAGTCAGTCGATCGACAATAACCCAAATCATGTTCATTCCATTCCGAGTCCTAGGCATACTAGTAACGAAATCCATAGAAATATCCTCCCATTTCCACTCCGGGATAGGAAGTGGTCGCAAAAAGCCCGCGGGTCGCTGATGCTCGATCTTAACCTGTTGACAGATCAAACACCTCGACACAAACTCGCTAACGTCTGTCTTCAAATTACTCCACCAGTAGTTGCTCCTCACATCCTTGTATATTTTATTCGTACCAGGATGTATGGAGTAAGGTGTGGTATGAGCTTCCCTCAAGATCTTCTGTCTCAGCTCAAAATCATTCGGTACACATAGTCTGCCGCGAAATCTCAGAACGCCATCATCCTGAACCACAAATCCAGGGGCTTTCCCCTGCCTCACATCCTCCCTCAACTGGACCAAACACGGATCATCATACTGTTTCGCCTTGATATCATCAGTCAAGGACGCAGTGATCTCTAATGCACATAACTGGCCCTGAACTCTCTGAATCCAAACCTCAATATTCTGACAAATAAGATCTCGCTGGATCCTACTCTGTGGTGTAAGTACCTCTAACATCTGTAACGCTATCGGCTTACGGCTCAACGCATCAGCCACTACGTTAGCCTTACCTGGATAGTAAAGTATCTCGAGGTCGTAATCTTTAATTAGCTCCAACCACCTACGCTGTCTCATATTTAACTCTTTCTGACTGAAGATATACTTCAAACTCTTGTGATCTGTAAAAATCTTACACTACGACCCATAGAGATAATGCCTCCAGATCTTTAAGGCGAAAACGACCGCAGCTAACTCCAAATCGTGCGTGGGGTAAGGTTTCAACTGGCGGGACGCATACGCAATCACTCTGTCTCTCTGCATCAAAACACATCCTAGACCAAGGCCCGAACCATCACTGTACACTACGAAATCCTCGTTCCCCTGAGGCAACGCTAACACGGGTGCGGTAGTCAAACGTCTCTTTAACTCGTCAAAGCCCCGCCTGTCTGCACCCACTCAAACTTCTGAGTTTTCTGGAGCAACTGAGTGAGTGGCCTAGCGATCTTAGAAAATCCCTCAACGAATCTACGGTAATAGCCGGCAAGACCCAGAAAACTCCTCACCTCCTTCACATTCTTAGGCGGCTCCCAAGCCATAACTGCCTCTATCTTCTGCGGATCTACCCAAACTCCTCTCTTTGAAATCACATGCCCGAGGAACGTCACTTACTCGAGCCAAAACTCACACTTAGAGAAATTCGAGTACAACTGCTCAGCCCTCAAAGTGTCTTATACACTCCGGAGATGTAGGGCGTGCTCCTCCCGACTCCGTGAATAGTTAAGAATATCGTCGATAAAAACGACTACGAATTTGTCCAGATACTCAATAAAAATTTGTTCATCAACCGCATGAACATCTGCTGGGCATTAGTTGCCCGAAAGGCATAACCACAAACTCGTAATGGCCATATCTCGTCCGAAAGGCGACTTCGAATATCGACGCCCCGAATCCTCAACCGGTAGTAGCCCGATCGCAAATCAATCTTGAAAAGACTGCCGCCTGAAGCCGATCAAACAAATCGTCACTCCAGGGCAAAGGGTATTTATTTTTGATGGTTAGCTTGTTTAATTCTCGATAGTCGATGCATAAACGAAGCGATCCATCCTTCTTCTTAACAAAAAGTACAGGCGCACCCCAAGGCGATGCGCTCGGTCGAATATACCCTTTATCTAACAACTCTCCCAACTGATTCTTCAACTCTAGCATCTCCGACGGTGCCATACGGTACGGTGCTCGAGAAATAGGGGCCGCATTCGGCTCAAGATCAATAGGAAACTCCACCTCTCGATGTGGTGGTAATCCCGGCAAGTCATCCGAAAATACATCGGGATACTCGCTAACAACTGGAATCGACGATATGTCAACCCCACCATCTTCCGCCTGCAGAGCGAAACACCAATAGCCGACACAACCCTGGTTCAAAAGTTTCATCGCCTTCAAGGCGCTAATCACATACCCCGATCTACCCAGCTTACAGCCGACGAGAGTATGCTCGGTGCCGTCCTCGGCAACTATCATGATGGTACGAGTCCGATAGTTCATAATAGCACCATGACGATCCAACCAATCGTCCCTGAGGATCAAATCCTCACCCTTAAGGTCTATAACAATGAGATTCGAGGGCCAATCCCGGCTCCCGATCCTCACTGGGCAATCCCTAACTTCCCGGTCCCCAACCATACGATCCCCGCTGGGCGTACCCACTACAAACGGCTCACACTCAAACAAGCAGTCAAAACCAATACGACTCACACAATCCGAAGCTATAAAGGAATGGGTTGCACCCGCATCAAAAAGCACTGAAACTGGATGAGAAAGGATCTGAGTGGTACCTGACGCCACCGGAATGCCGGCCTCCTCCGTGCGCCTCATCTGATATAATCGGGGATGGACTGAGCCCGAACTCGACGCTGCGCGGCGATCCGGCTGACTCCGACCTCTACCACGACTCGAACCCTGCGGAACATGAGTAGCTGGTGAGCTGTGATCCCTCTGATCGGCAGTGGTAGTCGTAAATCTAGCGGCCCTGGTGGCCCTCTCACAATGAACTGCTCGATGCCCGGTCTGTCCGCAAGTAAAGCAAGCAACTAACGGAAGTGGGCAATCCTTCACAACGTGCTCGGGCTGACTGCAATTAAAACAAACTCTCCCGCCAGGTGCAACAGACTGGACTGAACGGTTACCCTGAGATCCACCGGCCTGATGAAACGGCCTCTTCCCAGGTGTAGGAGCAGAACGAGACCTCGAAAACTGACCACCTTTTCCGGCCGAGAACCCACCAGTAGTCTTCTGCTTCTTAGCTTCCGAAACCGACTCTGATTCCGGGACAGCCATCTCGATCGCCAGAGCGCGATCCTGGTATTCCTTCAAATTGGCACACATGAGCGGCGCCATACTCTGTCTAATATGCGGCTTCATGCGCATATTGAAGTAACGGATTTTATCAGCCTCCGTTCTCACTTGATCTCTCACGAAACCCAATCGGCGATTCTAAGAAATGATGGCATGAGAAATAGGCACATCCTGAGGTGTAGCGGTGAAGAACTCCACAATTCTGCGCTCCTTGACTGGCGGCGGACAATATTCTGCTTCCATAGCAGCCCTGAACTCATCCCAAGTGGCCCGACGGTCTCTGGGCGCAACGGCCTCCCACCATTCCGCAGCTTCCTTATCCAGGAGGTACTGGGCAATATGTACCCTCCTGTCTTCGGGACAAGCTACGGCATCAAAGGTCCTGGACAACTGAAAGAGCCAATTCTCCCAACCGAGGGAGTCAGAAGATCCGGAGAAACGAGGTGGGTGCATCTTAGTCACCGTCTGAAGCCACTTACTAGCCTCCTCCTCCGGTGTCGGGGGCGGATTCTGGCGTCCACCCTGAGCTATCTGAGTAAGTTGGGCTACCAACTGCTGAAGTACGGCAGTAGCCCCGGCGTCGGCATTATTACCCGACGGCACTGAGTGAGAGGCTGAGTCCGCAGAGGACTGGGAAAGTGATCCCTCCTCATTATCAGCACCACGACCACGGCCTCGGCCGCGTCCCCTAGCCGGTCTACCACGACCTCTCAACATACTGAAGGAAAATAAGAAAAGAACAAGATCAGAAAGATTCACAATCCACAAAGTTGGTAACACAAGTCACGATTTCGAACAGTGCAAGAAAACGAATTACAGAAATATAAGAGTTCGAGGAGACTTACAGCCACGGGTCGCACGAAAAGACGGTATCATGATGATATTAGGCTCAACGACCGACTCTAATCACGCAACTGACAGACCCAAATTTCACCGACAGCCTAGGTATTCAAAACCTAAGCTCCGATACCATAATTGTAATATCCCAATTCACAAATGGGACATTACACGCCGTAGGACCCCCGTGAGGTCTACCAGGCTAACTCGTGACACATGAACCACAATGATAACCCAAAAGATGCACCCAAAAAGTAAATAAGGCCGTGGCCTCGGCCAAAACATTTTAACGGAGTACATGAGACATAAGTTAAATACCAAATTATTGCCCACGCAGGGGACTTAAACCATGTTTAAAAAATAAACAGTCTAACTCCAGTACTCAACAGATGCAATGACAAAACAGAAAAATACAGACTCGAGCCACATCATCATCATGCCAACCCATCCTTTGCATGCGCATCCCGTGCCAGCTCCTCAGCTCGACCAGTACCTGAAATACATAAGACGCATTTCCCCCATTTAAGGGGTTAGCATTCGAATAGCTAGTGCAAGTACATAATTACACAACATTATATACATACACGATTCAACGCAAATAAATCGTTAGGAAAAATCATTTTGAAAATCAATATTCCGGAATATCACATTAACACCAAAACAGTATATCAACAAGTTTTCCACATCACAATTATCCACGCTTGGTAACTCGCGACCGTACCCATTAGTATCGGTACCCAGAGGTCCCGTCGGACCGTCCCCAGGTGAGAAACCACTTCCGCGGCCGTACCCATTAGTATCGGCCCCCAGAGGTCCTGTCGAACCGTCCCCAGGTGGAAGAACATCAACACACGCACCCCAGTCCATTTCCATGGCCGTACCCATTAGTATCGGCCCCCATAGGCCACACGCCATCCCCAGGTGGAAGAGAAACAATCACATTCGTTCAATAACACCATTTACATCATTCGCATCAAAATCATATGCACATAACGAAATGTAATACATGTACTTGCCTGATCAATACTACGTGAAGGAAAACGGCGAACGGAAAGGTTTTGGCCCGAACAACCTTCACAAATTCGATCCTAACACAATAACGATGGACAACAATCTTAAAACTACGTAAATGATGGAATACATCCTAGTTCTACCCGCTGAAACCCTTAGTCGAACATAACTTGGGTATCGTCGACTATAAGTGACGAACAATGGAGAACTTGGAGGTTAAAACCACAAATCATCAATAAAATGAAGGATTACAAGTACACGATCGAAGTCTAGCGATAACCCAGTAATAATTCGGACTAAAAGAGTCAAATCCCAAGAAATCCCCAAAATTCCCCCAAAATCTCAAAACAAGGGTTTTGGGAATATTTACCTTGATTCGGATGGTGGAAAGTGATTAGGAACTTGAAGAATTCACGCAAGGAATGGACGGTGGTAGTGAATGGTGATCTACAGTCGGAATCGGCCCTAACCCCCGCCTGGAATCGCTCAAAGCCGAGAAGGATAGGAAATGAAGGAAAAATGACGAAGTTATTGCCGCTGTCCTATTTATATTTAACAGACTTAGCGCACGCTACGCACAAGCATTAGCGTGCGGTAGCGGGCATGGCGTAATGCCGCCTCTGTCCTCCGTTAGCGTACGCAAGCTAACATGGTTAGCGTGCGCTTGTACTGTGGATTAGCGTGCGTTAACGCTGATTAGCGTCGCTACTCGGTCCAGCATCAAGCATCGAACCCACCATCCCTGCATCGAAATCGATAGCGCACGCTATGAACCTGTGTTAGCGACGCTAACCACACAATGATAGCGCACGCAGTAAATCCCGAGTAGCGTGCGCTACTCAGCAGCTTCGATTAAGACACCGCCGCCAACAGCGCAAAAGTGCCGAAAAACGAAGCAAGACCAGAATCCAGAATCATAAACACGTAATAATCAAGACGACAAGGTTGAGCGTTGAAAGAGAATATAATCTCGATCACTAGAGAGTTTGAAACGAAGCAAATAAAGCGAAATTCCCCAAACTTATGAAAATTACAAAAACGGCCCAAGTGCCCGAAAAGTTGCAATACAACGTCGGATTAACAAACCGAAAGTTCCCACACGACCAACTCAACCATACAAACTTATACGAATCGAGAAACAACGAAAACGAACAAGTTTTACGAGAATCGAACGCACATGCGGCAAGATATAATTCAAAATGATATTATGCAAAAACATCCTCGAAACTCGACCAGACGGAAAAACTCCAAGAACAAAATAGATTCAGAATTCCAAAACAGTGCTAAGCGAGTTGTCTGAAACGAACATACACCAAAAATAGAAATTACCGAAAATAGAAAACACGGATATTACACAACCCGAGGTGGACATACAACAACAATGCACAAATGTATATAACAATGATACACAATGCATGACAACAACGATACACGCATGTATCACAACATGATCGACACGAAATGAGAAGAATGATTAGACTACTTGCCCCGAGTCCTTCAAGAGCAATCTCGATGTCCAGACCATCACGAACCATTATTCTGAATATTTGATGATCCAAAATGTCACGGACGGTAGATAATTCATGTCTTCGTCTATACCACAATATATCCTCGATACCAAGTATACCAACAACATATGTAAATCATATACATTATGATTTAACTCCCAAAACTCGAATACAACTTATAATCCCAAATATCTTGTGATTGCGATTATAAACATTGCTATACGAATTATAAACGAATGAAATTGAAATCATTCATTAAATATTATAAACTGTGCAAGTAATAACTTGCCTCGATACCGATGAAGCCGTTACCACATCCATTTCCTTCATTTACAAGCTCCTCGGCCCTGACTAATGCAATTCACGAACATACTCGAACACGACCGCAACATACGGTTATAATCACCGATCAATAATCTCAACCTATTGAAGTAATCAAATAGCAACGATCCGATAACAATCAATAACCGACATAGCCAACCAATCAAACTCAACGGGTCAACGATACCTCGATCATATATAAAACCAAATAATATAAATCAAACCATTTACGAATTCATATCCATGATATGAACCGAAATCCGATAATTACTAATCAATATAACCGATCGACAAACTCAACGATTTCACAATATCCCGATTAAACAGAAATCCGAACAACCCAAATCAATCAATCATGAACTCATAACCACGATACGTTTCCATATTCCAATAATCATATCAACGATCAACTCATCTCGATAGCAAGGATTACATAACACACTCTATTCCGAATTCATGTGAATTAACACGATTCTTCCTTGTTTATAATCATAAATTTCATAGTAGGATAATACTATCGGCATAATCGGTAACCCGAACTACCCAACTAGTTCAATACCTTTGAAAAATCTTGTTATAAGAATAACTATCATCTTTCCGGATTCCAAATTGATATAATGATTCGTATTTCATCAAGAACATACGAATTCTACCACTACAATCAACGAACATTCGTTCTTCATATCTAAAGATACCGATAATTCAACATACGATCATCTTGCTATGTTAAATTCATCAAGAAGTTCCTCAAGAATACTAAGTGTTTCGAAATCATGTTCATAGCCATCAAAACAACCTAATTTAATATCCTTTAACATGTAGATAATCATCTAATTTGTAATCCAAGTCATGTATTATCGTATTCTTCAATATACACTTCACATAACCTCAAGAATCGTAACAACAACACCCTAATAATCATCATACGAATCAAATACGGATAATAATACCAATAATCCGAAATCAAGGTATAGAGTTCAACAACACACCTCAAGAACATGAATAACACAATCAAACTCTTTAAGGATCATCAACATCTTCATCTCCAAGCCTCAAATCCATGTTTCCAAGCTTATAATCAGGTTGGAAGAGGCTAAAACTCACTAACACACTCAGAGGGATGAAGGTTTGGAGGAGGAAAGTTTTTTCTTTCGTGAAGAAATGAGAAGCCGATCTTCATTTTATAAACTGCATCATCCATTACGTACGTTATCTCTCAAGGTTAACGTATGTAATGCTCACTAGCATACGCTATGCGTCCAACATAGCGTACGTAACATCATTCCAAAACTCACTGACTTGTTTCGTTCACTTGCTTATGTACGTAATATCCTTCATAGTGTACGTAATACGTACTTTGACTTGCTACACTGAATCCTCTTTAACGTACGCAATGCACTACCCATAACGTACGTTAACCCAGGGTTGACTCGACCAAGCACGTTCTTCGCCGAAAGCTGCCGACCAAGGGTCCCACCTGTCGGCCACAGCCTGAGCTGTCCGATTCCTCTAGTTTCGTATGTAATGCCTTATACATAGCATACGTAACACTTAGCGTCTTAACGTACGTTAACTGTTCTCATTAATGTATATAATCCTTGTGCCTTAGCGTACGCTAAGTATACATCATAGCGTGCGCTAATGTGGCTGTACTTAGCCATTTTCAGCTTATTCTTGTCCAACGTCTCGACATGCAGAATACGAACATACGGCATACTGAATACATATACATCTTTCAACAATATTCTCATACGATAAACCCGACACACAATGTCTTCCAATTAGGGGTGGACACGAACCGAACGAACCGAGCTTTTGGTGTTATTGACCGTTCATTCGTTCGGTTCGTGAAGTGTTCGGTTCGTGTTCATGTTCGACGAACATTACAAATTAGTGTTCGAGTTCGGTTCGACATATTTTTTTATTGTTCGTGTTCGGTTCGTTTGTGTTCAATTGTTCTGTTCGTACGCTTTGTTCGTTTGTGTTCAATTGTTCTGTTCGTTCGTTCGGTTCGTTTGTGTTCAATTATTTCTGTTCGTGTCATTATATATATATATATATATATATGTATTAATGTTCGCGAACAGTTCGCGAACACCCAATCAAAATATAAAATGTTCGATGTTCGGTTCGAAAATACTCGAACATGTTCGCGAACATGTTCGGTTCGGTCAAACCCAACTCGAACTGACCGTTGACCGAGCTTTTTCACGAACAGTTCGAGAACGTTCGGTTCATGGGCCACCCCTACTTCCAATACAACTGTCAACCAAGTGCGGTAATAATACCAATACAGATGTCTTAGTCCTTCATTTATTTTATCCATACTGTAGAGATTCCACGTTGTACAATATAACTAGAATAAAATAATATTAAACAACAGTAGTAGAAATTCCGGATATTACAGAGGCTGGGGATGTGAGGTAGCTGGTGAGGCGGCCACGTCACATTCTTCTGGAGCCGGCAGTACCGTTGACCGTCATAGCCATGCTTCTACTCAAGATGGCGCCGACCTTGGTGTTGCGGCTGTTATACAACAAATGGTGAACCAAATGGCGGCGATAGCTCAGGCGGTTCAGAACCCGAATCCGGCCCATGTTGCTCGGGACGGAACAGACTATTGGCTTCAGGATGTCATCAAGATGCATCCTCCTCAGTTTTTGGGAGCCTCAGACCCGATTGGCTAGGAGGGTTGGATCAAGGAAATATCAAGGTTTTTATTGCCACCAACTGTCCCGAGGACCGTAAGGTCCCTATTGCCCAGTATTTTCTCATTGAGGATGCTACTGACTGGTGGGAGGCCATTGAGCCCACGGACCGCGCTGCTACATGTGATGAGTTTAAGGACCTCATGGAGACCGAATAATGCCCGTGGCCGGTTAAACAGGCTCGAGTCCATGCCTTCTTTGACGCTCAGCCTTGGGATATCCCTGTTTCTCAGGCTATTGCTGACTTCAACCGAGAGTTGGGCTTTGTGAAGACCCAGGTTAGAGAGGAAAGCGACAAGATTTTCCACTTCTCCAGGCGGATGAAATTGTCGATTCGTGATTACATGTCTGGGCTCGTCTGCACCACCTTGAAGGATTATCATAGTAGAGCCCTTGCTTACGATATGTCTGTGACAGCCAGTGAGGCGATTCGCGAGAGCAAGAAGGAGAATTCCACTGGAAATTTTTCGGGCCACAAAGGTGGAGTTCAGCAGAAATCTCAGTCTGCTAACTTACCCACTGGTGGTGGTCTAGCTCGTTCTACTGGAGGTTCCCGCGGGACTACCAATACTCCTTACCGTGATGTGAAGTGTTTTAACTGTGGCCGACCGGGCCAAATCAGTCGTAATTATCTGAGCCCTTTGCTGACGTGTAACCGGTATGGCCAGCCGGGATATAAGGCTGATTTCTGTGCTGAAAGAGAGAAAATTCTTGGTGCCCAGGCTTCCTTTCCAGTGCCTAGGGAACCGAATGTGAATCAAGGATTGTTTGCTTCTTAGTCTCTGCCGAGTGCTAGTCGAGGGAGAGGCCGGGGTCATCCCGCTAGAGGGGGAGCTTCCAGTGTCGGCTCCGCCCACCCGCGTGTTTATGAGATGAGGAGGGCCGATGACACAGCCGCCACCTTAGCTACATGTGCCATTCATATTCATTCTCATCCTGTCAGTGTGCTTTTCGATTCGGGTGCTACACATTCATTCATCTCCCTGGATTGTGTGTGCCGTTTGAGTCTCGACTGTTTGACGCCTTGTGAGCCTTTCATCGTTAAGCTTCCTAGCGGTTATAGGATCGTTGGTGATCAGGAGGTCCGAGACTATTCTGTGTTTATTTGCGCGAGGGATTGGCTCTCTGATCTTATTTGTTATGGGTATTGAGAATAAGGATTTAATTCTCAGGGATTATTGGATCGAGCGGCATGGTGCGATCATGAACTACCGTACGAGAATCATCACTATGTTAGCCGAGGATGGCACCGAGCACTATTTCGCAGGGCGAAAGAGGGGAAACCAGAAGTTTGTCATAACACTTTGAAGGCGATGAGACTCCTGCAGAATGGGTGTACTGGTTATTGGTGCTACGCCTTGAAGGCGGAGAGTGGTGGAGTCGAACTTTCATCGATTCAAGTTGTTAGTGAGTTTCCTAACGTCTTTCCTGATGAGTTACCGGGGTTGCCACCGGACCGTGAGGTAGAGTTTGCTATCGAGTTAGAGCCAGGTGCGGCTCCGATTTCGAAGGCACCGTATCGCATGTTCCCTTCAGAGATGGCTGAGTTTAAGAAGCAGTTGAGTGAGATTCTTGAGTCTGGATATATTCGACCGAGCGCTTCGCCTTGGGGCGCACCGGTTCTGTTTGTGCGAAAAAAGGATGGTTCACTGCGTTTGTGTATCGACTATCGCGAGCTAAACAAGGTGACCATCAAGAACAAGTATCCCTTGCCGAGGATTGATGACTTGTTCGATCAGTTGCACAGAGCTGCGGTATTCTCGAAGATCGACTTGAGATCGGGGTACTATCGGCTTCGAGTAAAGGAGTCCAATGTTCCGAAAATAGCTTTTCGGACGAGATACGGACATTACGAGTTTGTGGTCATGCCATTCGGGTTAACTAACGCACCGGTAGTGTTCATGCAGTTGATGAACAAGGTCTTTATCTAGTATTTAGATAAGTGTGTCATCATCTTCATTGACGATATCCTTATTTATTCGAGGAATGAGGTGGAACATGCGCATCATCTGTCAGTGGTGTTAGACATTTTGAGGACCGAGAAACTCTATGCAAAGTTCTCTAAATGTGAGTTCTGGCTGAAGGAGGTAATGTTTCTAGGTCACGTGATTTCAGCCAAGGGAGTCCGTGTGGATCCGCAAAGATCGAGGCAATGTTGGATTGGGCACCGCCTAAGAACGTGAAGGAGGTCCGTAGTTTCTTGGGTTTGGCTGGATACTACCGTAGGTTTGTCGAGGGTTTCTCAAAGCTAGCTCGACCACTTACACAGTTGCTTCAGAAGTCCGAGACGTTCATCTGGAATGACGAGAGGCAGGCAAGTTTTGAGGAGATGAAGAGGTGTTTAACTTCAGCCCCAGTGTTAGCATTGCCGTGTGGCAATGAGGGTTTTGTTGTTTATGGTGATGCTTCGGGTCAGGGTCTTGGGTGCGTATTGATGCAGCACGACAAGACCATTGCGTATGCGTTGAGACAGTTTAGGCCGTACGAGCTCAACTATCCTACTCATGATTTGGAGTTAGCGGCAGTTGTCTTTGCGCTCAAGATTTGGCGTCACTATTTGTTTGGCTCCGCATATCAGAGTTTTACTGATCATAAGACTCTGAAGTATATATTTATCCAGCGGGATTTGAATATGAGGCAGAGGAGTTGGTTGGAGTTGATAAAGGATTATGACATCGAAATCCTTTATCATTCGGGCAAGGCGAACGTCGTGGCCGACGCCTTAAGTCGGAAACCGGTTGCGTTGAGGACACTTGAGATCCTTACGTCTCAATCTTAGTTTCGGCGGGTTTTGATAGAGTTGGATGTTGAGATTTTATTTCCGGGAGCGGTCAGTCAACTTTGCGCTTTAGAGATTTCGTCGTCGTTGGTCGATGAAATTAAACTAAAGCAATTGGAGGATCCGATGATTACTCAAATCCGAGAGAATGTTCTCAAGGGGAAGTCTCCCAGGTTTGTGATTCACGAAGATGGCGTATTGAGATTCCAGAATCGGCTTTGTGTATCGAACGATTCGGAATTGAGGCAGAGTATTTTGCGGGAGGCCCATGCTACTCCTTACCCCGTTCATCCTGGTTCGAGTAAGATGTACAAGGATCTGAGGAGGAAATTTTGGTGGAACGATATGAAGGAGGAGGTCGCATGGTTTGTAGCGAGATGTTTGACTTTTCAGCAGGTCAAAATCGAGCATCAACGACCGGCTGGGTTATTGCAGTCGCTTCCTGTCCCGGAATAGAAATGTGAAGATATTTCGATGGACTTCATCACGAGTTTGCCACGATCGAAATCGGGCATGAACATGGTTTGGGTGATTGTGGATCCTCTGACCAATTCGGCACATTTTATGGACATCAAGGATACTTGGGGTCCGGAAAAGTTGGCTCGGGTGTTTATCGCGTAGATTGTGAGACTTCATGGTACTCCGAAGTCTATTATTTCGGATCGGGATGGCCGTTTTGTATCGTATTTCTGGCAGGCGGTGCATAAGGCGTTGGGTACTCGTTTGCGTATGAGCACTTCTTTTCATCCTCAGTTGGATGCACAGTTGGAGCGCACTATCCAAACATTTGAGGATATGTTGCGTGCTTGTGCTTTCGATTGGAGCAGCGGCTGGGAGGAGCATTTACCATTGATCGACTTCACGTACAACAATAGTTGGCACGTGTCGATTCGGATGGCACCGTATGAGGTGCTTTATGGGCGGCGATGTCGATCACCAATTTGTTGGAATGAGGCGTCTGATTTGGTTGGGACCGAACCGGATATCATTGAAGAAACGAGGCGGAAAGTGGAATTGATTCGGGAGAGGATGTTGACTGCTCAGAGCCGACAGAAGTCATATGCCGTTGTCCGTCATCGACCTTTGGAGTTCGAGGTGGGAGACCACGTTTTGCTAAAGGTGTCGCCGACGAGGGGAGTTTTTTGCTTCGGGAAGAAGGGAAAGTTGAGCTTGAGATTTATTGGTCCCTTTGAGATTCTCGAGAGAGTAGGCGAGTTGGCCTACCGGTTGGCATTACCTCCGCCCTTGAGTCACGTTCATAGTGTTTTCTATGTTTCCCAGTTGAGGAAGTATGTCCCGGATCCTAGCCACGTCATCAATTTTGGTGAGATTGATATCGCCGAGGATATTACCTTCGAAGAACGTCCCTTGAAGATTTTGGAGCACCGTGACAAGCGACTGAGGCATAATACCATTCCCTTGGTCAAGGTGCAGTGGTTGAGACATCGTGTCGAGGAGGCGACTTGGGAAACCGAGAATAGCATGCGTGCTAGGTACCCTGAGTTGTTTGTTTCTTAAGTTTCGGGACGAAACTTATTTTTAGAGGGGTATAATGTAATATCCGCATTTTTCTTTTCCCGGTATTCTCATTTTTGGTATATTTTTCATTTTTAGCGACTCGCTTGTAACCGTTTCGACATTTTGAATCTATTTTATTCTTGCAGTTTCTCCATTTGGACGAGTTTTGGAGATGTTTTGATATTATTTTGTCTTATGTCATGTATTGTTGCATGGATGTTCGATTCTTGTAGAACCCGTTCGATTTTATAATTTCTTTGGTTGCATGAGTTCGTATGGTTGAGTAGTTCGTGTTGTGAGTTTCGGTTTATTGATCCGACGTCGTATCGTGATTTTCGGACGTCTGGGCCGTTTTGTAATTTCCTATAAGTTTAGGGAATTTTACTTTCCTTGTCATTTCTCGGATTCCTCGATAGTCGGAATTATATTCTCCTGCAATATTCAGCTTCCTCGACGTGAATATTTCGTATACGCATTGGGTTCTGTCCTTGTGTTGTGTCTCATGTTCGGACCGCCCAGTGCAGCTAACTTTGTTTAGCAGTGTTGAACTGCTGCATGCATAACGTGCATTATGCATGCTTCCTAGTGTGCGCTATCGATACCCACATAATGTACGTTGTACCCTAGTGTTAACGTACATTATGGCCCTCAGTGTTTTGGACAGTAAGTCTGCCCGTATTTGGCCGAGTCCTTACGTACGTAAACATGCTGGTGTTACGTACGTAAGACCTCCTTGTAGCGTGCGCTAGCCGTCTGATGTAGCATACGCTAACGGCATCAACGATTTGGGCAGATTGTTCTGCCGAGCCATTACGCACGCTAACATATGTGTGTTACGTACGTAATGAGCATAACGTACGTTAACAACTTCATGTTAATGTACGTAATGAGAGGTCAGGTTTTATAAACCTGAGTTGACCTTGCATTCGCGACATTCTTTCTTTTTCCTCCTTTCGTCCACAGCGAGAGTTTTGGAGAGTTTTTGAGCGATTCTTCATGTTTTGCTCGTGGAAATTCTTGGGAGATCGAGTATTGTATTCTTGGTGTAGTTTATCATCATCATAATCGTCTTCCTCCGTCCGAATCAAGGTAAATCTTCTAAGAAACCTACTTTTGGGTAAATTGGGGGTTTTCAATTTTATTGCTCGATTCGTTCCGTATTGTTGATTAATTCATGATGAATATGATAAATCTTGTTGGTATTCTTGGTTTTCCTACGGATTCATGGTATATTTCGTGGTATTTTTGTAATCGAGAGGGTTTGGTTGTGGTCCGCCCTCATTGTTGTTCTTGTACGAATATACATGAATCGTAGGCGGATTTTCGGGTGTATTCCTTTTCCGTTTTCGTTAGAAATGGTTGTGATTGTATTCTTCGAATCGTTAGGTTTGGTTTCGCCAGTTCCTAGCGGTCGTGTTTGATCCTTCTTTTCCCGTTCGTGTCATCGTCTTTTGATCGAGGCAAGTACCCTTATGAACTTACAATCTTGACATAGTAGTATTGCATGAGAAAGGGTGTGTGTGTATGCTCACTACGGGTTAGATCCGACGGAGTCTCGGTAAGGGTCCACTGAGGGGTGGATCGACGAGCTTTGCTTTTAACCACTACGGGTTAGATCCGACGGGGTCTTGGTAGGGGTCCACAGAGGGGTGGATCGATGGTTAATTGTGGTGCATTTTTACAAATGTGTTTTAGATTATGGCATTTCCGGAAATGTGTGTCTCAACCGATATTTTCATTATTGCATGCTTTGACTATATGTGTAAGATGTAAGTTGTTCATTTGGTTACTTGTACTAGCGTAATTGCTAACCCCTTTGGGGATCCATTTTGGGGAAATTCGTTTTATGAATTTCAGGTCAGGTTCATCGAGACGAACGGGCGCTGGACCAGTATGCGGATGATGGCCGTGCGTGATGATTGTGCATGAATGATGTTTTATTGTTTTCTATCTCTTGATTGATTGTCGTTTAGTAAACTAATAGAAGTACTCGAGTACTTAGGAGTTTTTAATTGTTCGAATTGAACTGTTTCCTCTCTTATGTTGGCGGTTGTGATGTTGTTGACCGGTTGAACCGGGTGGATTATTATTGCTTTGCGTCTTTATGACGAGATATTTTTATATTGATTCCGCGAGTTGATGAGTATTTTTGGTCGTCTAGCCTGGTGGGTGTAACACCCCCGAGATATTCAGAGTGTATTACAGCGCCGTGGACCCCTGCATGGGACCCACCAGGCTACAACAAGAAAACACCACTCGACTAACCATCTCGGTTTGAGAGGACACCCATTTAAATAATACAACAATTAAAGATACGCCCGGAGCAACCAGCGAATTAAGCATCAACCAACAACGTAGCAATTTAAGGTAATTCAAATGGAGTTCGAAATGAAAAGCCTAAGTACTCGCGAGTACAATCTATCAGTTTATAAATGTGGGAAACAACCAAATCGAAGTAGACAAAAGAAATAAGAGGACCCAAATGCACATGTCAACGACCCTGGCCAACATCCTCATACTGTCCCAGTGCCCGCTCGTCCGGAAGAGCATAACTTGAAATCCATAACAAGAATTTCCCCAAAACGGGTCCCCAAAGGGGTTAGCAATTACGCTAGTACAAGTAATCAAGGCAAACCAATCGCTTACACATTTCATAGTACATGCACCAAAACATTTCAAAAACCAAAACCAGACACGTCTTTTCCGGAAACAAACAGTCAAATAATCAATTTGCCTAGGACCAGGACGCCACCATGAATCCCACCCAAGGCCTCTAAGGACCCTCCCGAGCTGGCCACTTTATAAAAACAAGTCACGCACAGGCATCGCTTAGGACCAGGACGCCACCATGAATCCCACCCGAGGCCTCTAAGGACCCTCCCGAGCTGGCTAGCGAAATAAACTCGTGAATCCAGAGTGAAGTCATAGATTCCCCCGAGGCCCCGTCGGACCCTCCCGAGGTGAGTAAAGCACACACAATATACATTACCATTTCATGTTAAGCATAAAGGTTTCCAAAAATACTTGCCTTGAATAATAGACGACGCAACTAACGGAAGGAAAGACACCGATGAATGCTAGGGACCGACAATTACAAACCTAACAATTCGAAGAACACAATCACAACCAATCCTAAATGAATACGGAATTGGAATACACCAGAAAACCCGCCTACGATTCATGTATATTCGTATAAAAATAACAACGAGGGCGGACCACAACCGAACCATCTCGAATACGCAACAACCATGAAGTATACCATGAATCCGTAGGAAAACTAATGATATCAACAAGATTAATCATACTCATCATGAATTAACCGACAAAACGAGACGAATCGAACGAAAATCCCAAAACCCCTAATTTATCTAAAAGTAGGGTTCTGAGAGATTTACCTTGGATTAGGATGAAAGATTCGTGTTGATGTTGTTATTATACACCAAGAACTCAAGGAAGTTGATGGTTGAGATTATTGGAGGAAGAAAATCGCCAAGAAATCGCCCGAAATCGCCACAGCCGCGGAGAGGAAGAAGAAATGAGAAAATACGTTCATCTCGGTCAACTCCCTGGTTTATATAGCCAGGGAGTGTTAGCGCGCGCTAATCCTCAAAGTTAGCGTGCGCTAATGGGACAAAACTCCAGTCCAGTAGCCAGATTTCTGGCTGTTAGCGTGCGCTACTCAAAATGTAGCGTGCGCTAATAACCTCTCGGTAGCGCGCGCTATCGGCCAATAGCGTGCGCTACCTGGACATCAGCCGAGTCGTGGCTAAATCCAAGACGCACTGACTGATCCAGTTAGCGCGCGCTATCGACCAAACGTAGCGTGCGCTAAAAGTGTATCGGCAGCACGCGCTATCGGCCAATAGCGTGCGCTACCTGGGCACCTGATTGAGTCCAGTAGTAACTGTCCAGTACTGGACAGTCACACTAGCGCACGCTACCGGGCATCTCAGCGTGCGCTAGCCCCCGACATTAGCGTGTGCTAGACTACGTAGCGTACGCTAATCTGCTAGTCCAGAGGGCTGGAATCAGCACTGCCACTCCCAAGGCTTGCTCTCTAGCGCGCGCTACGAAGCAGTCGTAGCGTGCGCTACTAAGGGACCCCTAGCGTGCGCTATGCAGAAAAGATAGCGTGCACTAGGTACGAAATATAAACGGCCCAAAACACCGGAATATGAACGAAACATCAAACGGAACATCTCAAAATCCATCATAACATAGAATGGATCCACGGCAACCCCGAAACGGCAGTTCCGCACAATAATTACGAGAATCAGATCAATAGATGACAGAAGAAATACACTGAAAGATACACGAGGGTCGCTACAACTGAGAAATACACCGAAAAATGAAAATACAGGGAAAAGAAAAAAATGCGGATATTACATTCTACCCCTCTAAAAATAAGTTTCGTCCCGAAACTTAAGAAACAAACAACTCAGGGTACCTAGCACGCATGCTATCCTCAGTCTCCCAAGTTGCCTCCTCGACACCATGTCTCGACCACTGCACCTTAACCAAAGAGATGGTCTTATGCCTCAGCCGCTTCTCACGATGCTCCAAAATCTTCAAAGGACGTTCCTCAAAAGTAATATCCTCGGCGACATCAATCTCACCATAATCGATGACGTGGCTAGGATCCGGAATATATTTCCTCAGCTGGGAAACATGAAAAACGCTATGAATGTGACTCAGGGCCGGGGGTAACGCCAAACGGTATGCTAACCCACCGACTCGCTCGAGAATCTCGAAGGGTCTAATAAATCTCGGACTCAACTTCCCCTTTTTCCCGAAACGGAAATCTCCTCTCGTCGGCGATACCTTCAGTAAAACGTGGTCTCCCACCTCGAATTCTAAAGGTCAATGACGGACATCGGCATACGACTTCTGTCGACTCTGGGCAGTCAACATCCGTTCCCGAATTAATTCTATCTTCCGCCTCGTCTCTAAAACGACATCCGGCTCGGTCCCAACCAAATCGGATGTCTCATTCCAACAAATCGGTGATCGACATCGCCGTCCATAAAGTGCCTCATACGGTGCCATCCGGATCGACACGTGCCAACTATTGTTGTACGTGAATTCGATCAATGGCAAATGCTCCTCCCAATCACTGCTCCAATCGAGAGCACAAGCACGCAACATATCCTCGAACGTTTGGATAATGCGTTCTGACTGTCCATCTGATTGGGGATGAAAAGAGGTACTCAAACGCAACCGAGTACCCAACGCCTTATGCACCGCCTGCCAAAAGTGCAATACAAAACGGCCATCACGATCCGAAACAATAGACTTCGGAGTACCGTGAAGTCTCACAATCTGTGCGATAAACACACGAGCTAACTTCTCTGGGCCCCAAGTGTCCTTGATACCCAGAAAATGTGCCGACTTGGTCAGACGATCAACAATCACCCATACCATATTCATGCCCGACCTCGATCTCGGCAAACTCCCGAGATATTCAGAGTGTATTACAGCGCCGTGGACCCCTGCATGGGACCCACCAGGCTACAACAAGAAAACACCACTCGACTAACCATCTCGGTTAGCGAGGACACACATTTAAATAATACAACAATTAAGGATACGCCCGGAGCAACCAGCGAGTTAAGCATCAACCGACAACGTAGCAATTTAAGGTAATTCAAATGGAGTTCGAAATGAAAAGCCTAAGTACTCGCGAGTACAATCTATCAGTTTATAAATGTGGGAAACAACCAAATCGAAGTAGACAAAAGAAATAAGAGGACCCAAATGCACATGTCAACGACCCTGGCCAATATCCTCATACTGTCCCAGCGCCCGCTCGTCCGGAAGAGCATAACCTGAAATCCATAACAAGAATTTCCCCAAAACGGGTCCCCAAAGGGGTTAGCAATTATGCTAGTACAAGTAATCAAGGCAAACCAATCGCTTACACATTTCATAGTACATGCACCAAAACATTTCAAAAACCAAAACCAGACACGTCTTTTCCGGAAACAAACAGTCAAATAATCAATTTGCCTAGGACCAGGACACCACCATGAATCCCACCTGAGGCCTCTAAGGACACTCCCGAGCTGGCCACTTTATAAAAACAAGTCACGCACTGTAACACCCCAAACTAGGCGGATATTACAGTGCCGTGGACCCCCGACTGGGACCCACCAGGCTAATGAAAATGAGTAAATTACGCAGGGTAAATGTAGTACCGAACCACATTACACAATTAATTACTCCGATAAGGAGTTTCATACAACACACCCAGGATGATACTGAATACAAGTATATTTTATATGGAGATAAAATATACAACACTGAGTGAAATGAATATTCAAACGGAATGTCTGCAGCGGAATAAATGAAGGAAACATAAATGACTGAAAAGACTGGGCCCCCTACTAGTATCACTGGGACTCCTCGCCGTCACCGTGCTCTCCCCGTGCTTTAGCCTTGCCATGACCTGAAAACAGTATCCCCCAACGGGGTCAGTTACACAGAACAACAATCCTCAAGAGTTGAAAATACACAATCATGAGTTATCCACAATTATACAATATCCTGTCGAAACATACGCAATCAAACATGCTATATGAATCAACAAATGATACGGCTCAAAGGAATGGCGCCACACTACGTCCGGGATGGAAATGTGTCCGTGCACAAGCCACCAACGAGTATCGATCGAATACACGTGTGGTCTTGTACCTAATCAGTCTCACGAAGCCATCAACTCGTGTGCACAGTCCAATGTGAGGCCACCAACCAACACACGACTATAATGTGCCCGACATGAAAATCCTACACATACCAACCGGCACGCCAGTATGACCCGGAATGCCACAATATGACAAAAGTGACAACGAAAATGAATCATGACTCACCAAGATTAAATGATGGTGAAATGAATGACAACTTAATGAAATGATTGGAACCGTCGTTCCTTATGACTGAGGTGATTAATTGACAATGACAAGTTTTGATACAGTTAATACAATGATGAATGAGTTACGATTATGAATGAACAACCTCAAAAGGAATGAATATCCTTTTAACCGAGTAAGAATTAACTTACTCAATACCGATGAAGAATGTCCGTCCACGAACAACGTCCTAAATGAAATGCCGGTCGCTCGAACAACCTTGAATAACAATAATTACCAACAACCGTTCAAACACGTATCAAGCAACTAAACACGACTAACCCAAAGGTCGAAAACAACGATAATCAAACTCATAGGGGCATTCCAACGAATACGTAACCAACCACACGACTTCGAAAATGTCCAATCCCGAATATATCGAAACCAACACCAAAATGAGTATATCGAACTAACAAAACACTTCAATGATATCAATAATCCATTAGGAATCCACAATTCGAGATTACAACTACATTAATCGGAAAATCCCCAATTAACCGAACTCAACCCCAAAGGTTCTTGAAATAATTCCGAAAATAACCATTAAATCCGTAAGAATATACTTATCCAAGGTAGATAATCCATATCTAACATATTCCAATGATAATCCAAGCTTACACGAAGAAATCGGAAGGAAAAACCCAAAAATCCGAAATTCTAGATCCAAGAGATTAATACCTTTGATTCGATGTTAAGGAGGTGATGAAGTGATGATAATCCAACTCAAAGACTTGAAGATGATGATGGATGATAGAAGCTCGAAGAGAACTCTCCAAAATGCCCAAAATCGCCCGAAACCGATGAGGGAATGAGGAAGGATGATAAAATGACGAACTCAGGCTAACTGTCCAATATATAGCCATTCCGTGTTAGCGGCGCTAGCTCCTTGTGCGTAGCGTGCGCTAACGGTAATTTGGGTAGTCCAAGACTCCATTGTCCGAACACGGTAGCGCGCCACGTACTTTTGTAGCGTGCGCTACGGTCATGCCATTAGCGTGCGTTAATACCCATTGTTAGCGTGCGCTAATGAATTATGTGATGCCCGATCGGAATCCGTAAACCTTCGCCCTCCTCGATTCGATCTCGATAGCGTGCGCTACAACCAACGATTAGCGTGCGCTATAATATCGATCACAGACGCTAAATATCACTCATAGCATGCGCTATGAATTAATCGAAGGATCCGGAGCCACCGGACTCAACCTCGATCCGCCCTAGCGCGCTACTCCGCATATTTAGCGTGCGCTACTACAACCGCTAACGCCGCTACTTACCACTCGTAGCGTGCGCTACAAATAACTCACTGCATCCCAAGACCTTACCGGATCGCAACTGTGGTAACATTAGCGTGCGCTAATGCCGAGTGGTAGCGGCGCTACACAGACTCAATTAGCGTACGCTAAAAGAGTACGTAGCGCGGCGCTACTCCTCACGCATGCCCCACAACGAAAATGACAACGATGATAAACACGGCACGAAACTCCAATTAGATTAGTGACGAATGACGATTGATACACGATACAATTACTCTGAATGATGAATACCATGATTGAATATGAGTGACAATTGATCATTAATGAGTGAAATTACTGAGTATCAATTACTGAATGATAAATACTGAATGATAATTACTGAATTACAACCGGGTATTACGTACACCCCCCTTAAAAGAGTTTCGTCCCCGAAACTAAGGGTCAAACAACTCGGGATAACTCTCCCGCATACTATCATCGGTTTCCCACGTAGCCTCTTCGACTCCGTGTCTAGACCACTGAATTTTAACCAAAGGAATCGTCTTATTCCTCAACTGCTTGATTCGCCGCTCTAAAACTCGTATAGGACGTTCCTCATATGAATGATCATCGGCAATCTCGATTTCATCGAACTGAAGTATGTGACTCGGGTCGGCAACATACTTCCGCAACTGTGAAACATGAAACACATTATGAATTCGGCTCAACGCCGTAGGTAGAGCCAGTCGATAAGCTAACTCGCCTACTCGATCCAAAATCTCAAACGGTCCAATGAATCTCGGATTCAACTTCCCCCTCTTCCCGAAACGGAAGATACCTCGACTCGGGGATACTTTGACCAAAACGTGGTCACCCATCTCGAACTCTAGTGGTCGACGACGATTGTCTGCATAAGATTTCTGTCGACTCTGAGCGGTCAACAAACGACTCCTGATCAAAGCTACCTTCTCACGGGCGGCTATAAGCATATCGGGATCGATGCCGATTGATTCTGATAAGTCATCCCAACACAAAGGAGATCGACAACGACGACCGTACAAGGCCTCGTAAGGTGCCATCTTAATCGAAGAATGCCAACTATTATTATACGTGAACTCGATCAATGGTAGTTGGGCTTCCCAATCGTCTTTCCAATCGAGGACGCATGCCCTCAACATGTCCTCTAATGTCTGAATAGTCCTCTCTGACTGCCCGCTTGACCGAGGATGAAAGGCTGATCGAGATTAAGCCGAGTTCCCATAGCACGATGAATCGATTTCCAAAATGCGACACAAACCGTCCGTCACGATCGGAAACGATACTTTTAGGAGTACCGTGCAGTCTCACTATCTCTTTGATAAACAACTGGGCAAGTCTCTCGGGACCCCACGTATCCTTAATCTCAAGGAAATGAGCCGATTTAGTTAAGCGGTCCACAATTACCCAGATCGTATTCATGCCACGACGACTCGTCGGCAAACTCGTGATGAAATCCATAGAAATGTCTTCCCACTTCCATTACGGAATAGGGAGAGGTTTCAAAGATACCCTCCGCCGCCGATGTTCAATCTTAACTTGTTGACAGGTTAAGCATATCGAAACAAATTCTGCGACTTCTCGCTTCATATTACTCCACCAGTAATTTTGTTTCAAGTCCTTATACATCTTGCTAGACCCCGGATGAACAGAATAAGGGGTAGCATGAGCTTCTCTCAAAATCGAGTTTTTCAACTCGTCATCCACCGGTACGCACAACCGATTCTTAAATCTCAAAAGTCCATCCTCATGGACCACGAATCCAGGGGCTTTCCCCTGAGCCACATCCTCACGGATGCGCAACAATGATGGGTCTGAAACCTGCTTCTCTCTGATTGCCTCCTCAAGTGACGATGAAATCTCTAACATACAAAGCTGTCCCTGAACTCGCTGAAGACAGACCTCGATCTCGGGTCTAAGGAATTCCTGCTGAAGCTCCTTCTGAACTGTTAAACAAGCAAGCATCTGCTCCTGGACGGACTTACGACTCAAGGCGTCGGCGACAACGTTCGCCTTGCCCGGGTGGTAAAGGATCTCGATATCGTAATCTTTGATTAGTTCCAACCACCGTCTCTGTCGCATATTTAACTCTTTTTGAGTAAATATATACTTTAAACTCTTGTGATCGGTGAAAATTTGACAGGTGACGCCATAAAGGTAATGACGCCAGATTTTCAAAGCGAACACCACGGCTGCTAGCTCCAGGTCGTGGGTCGGATAATTAACCTCGTAAGGTCTCAATTGCCGTGAAGCATAAGCGATAACTTTCCCGTTCTGCATGAGTACACATCCGAGACCCTGTCCGGACGCATCACTATAGACCACAAATCCCTCCGTCCCTTGCGGTAAAGAAAGGACAGGTGCTGAAGTTAACCGGCTCTTGAGTTCCTCAAAACTCTGTTGACACGCGTCGGACCACGTGTATTTCTTATCCTTCCGTAAAAGGTTCGTCATGGGTTGAGCGATTTTAGAAAATCCCTCCACAAATCGCCGATAATAACCCGCTAATCCGAGGAAACTTCGGATTTCCTTAACATTCTTCGGAGGTAGCCAATCTCGAATAGCCTCCGTCTTCTGAGGATCGACACGAACTCCGTCTGATGAAATTACGTGTCCGAGAAACGTCACTTCGGACATCCAAAACTCACATTTGGAAAACTTCCCATAAAGTTGTTCTCGTCTCAACACGTCGAGAACTTGATGAAGGTGAGACTCGTGTTCCTCCCGGTCACGAGAATAAATCAAAATGTCATCAATGAAGACAACCACAAATTGATCCAAAAAGTCGATGAAAACCCGATTCATTAACTCCATGAATACCGCAGGTGCATTAGTTAAACCAAACGTCATTACCACGAATTCATAATGACCATAGCGTGTTCGAAACGCCGTTCTCGCGATATCCGACTCGAATCGCAATCGATGATATCCAGATCTTAGGTCGATCTTGGAAAATACTGAAGCTCCCTGAAGTTGATCTAGAAGATCATCGATACGGGGTAGAGGATATTTATTCTTGATCGTCACCCGGTTCAATTCTCGGTAATCAATACACAAGCGGAACGAACCATCCTTCTTCTTGACAAATAAAACTGGTGCTTCCCACGGGGACGCACTCGGTCAGATATAACCTTTCTCGAACAACTCCTCAAGTTGGTTCTTTAACTCCTGCATTTCGGTCGGGGCCATCCGGTACGGTGCCTTCGATATCGGGGACGTACCGGGCTCCAACTCAATCGTGAATTCCACATCTCTCTGTGGAGGCAAACCAGGTAACTCGTCTGGAAAAACATCGGCATATTCCCTCACTACCGGAATATCCGTCAACATTACTGGTGATTTCTCGGTTTTGGTCATATAGCACCAATAACCAACACACCCCTGACTGAGTAATCTCACTGCTTTCATTAAGTTAATGACCTTACCAGAATAGCCGGAATTACCTCCCTGAAAAACACATTCAACACCATCATCAGAAATGATAGTGACCATACGTTTGCGGACACTAATGATTGCATCATGACGATCCATCCAGTCAATACCCAGAATGACGTCGTCTCTCGGCAAATCTACTACGATTAGGTCTGCTAGCCATACACGGCCATGAAGCTGAATCGGACAATTCTGAATCTCACGATTTCCGATAATTCTTCTACCGTCAGGTAGACCAATGACATATGGCTCACAACTAGTAGCACTACCCAGACATAGTCTACTCAAGCATGACTTGGAAATGAATGAATGCGATGCACCAGTATCAAAAAGGGTACACACAGGTTGAGATAGAATATCGAGTGTACCTGATATCATCCGGGCCTCTGGATCGTCGGTCTTCTTCATCTCATAAATTCGGGGCTTGCTGGCCCCCGAACCGGACGCTCCCGTCTGATAGCTCTTGGCTCCGCCTTTAGCTCCTGTCATCTTGAACGACGCTGACTGAGTGGCTCGATTCGCACCGCCGAATGACACGGGCTTGAGATGACGCCGGAGTGGGTTTAGAGTCCTTACGGCAAAACGGGCCCTATGCCCAAGAACCCCACGCTTGTGGCACGTGATACCGCCGGACATTTGGTGCCGAAATGACCTGTTTCTTCAAGGCTTGAAACAGGTGATGGCCGAACTGGCCGCTCGCGATCGAGATTCCGCGGGTTTAGGCGTCATCGGAGGACGCTCAAAAAGGTAGAGCTCGCACGTGGTTTCTTGAAAGTGGCACACTCCCGCCGACCGATTACGGTTCTTAGACTTCTTGCCACCGATGAGGGTTGTTGCTTAGCAATTTCCTTAGCAGTAAGCTCGTAAGTGAGAGCTTTCTCAATGAACTCGGCCAGAGTGGCACAATTATGATTAAGCAACTGTAGCCGCATACGAGGTTTCAGCCTCTTGCTGAAATACTTGATCTTGTCCGCCTCAGAGTGAATGATAGATGAGGCGAACGGAAGAAGTTCCTGAAATTTTTTGGCGATGGCGAGAACATCATCATCCGTCGAAAGGTCGGGAGTGAGTAGTTCCGACAACTTGGCCTCCCTGAGTGGGGCCGGATAGTACCTCTCCATCATGAGGGTCTTGAACTGATCCCAAGTACATGATCCGTCTGTGGGATTCAACGATAACCACCATGAATGAGCGCTCTTACCAAGATAGTAAGCCGCAACTGAAACTTTATGCCCTTCAGGGCAATCCACCATAGCAAATAACTTCTCGAAATGCTCAAGCCAATGGACAATATCCGCCGGCTCAGATGAGCCCTCAAAGGTAGGTGGTCGCTGGTGAGAGATATCGCTAATGATATTGCTTACACCCCTCTCTTGCCTCTGAGGTGGCGGCGGAGGAGCCTGTTGATTTTGAGTAGTGGAGTTATGCATCGCCTCCATTAGTTGTGCCATCTGAGTCATTTGGGCCATCATGCCCTGCATAAAGGCGAGTGGATCGACTCGAACACCCTCTGACTGAGCTGTGTCCCGGGTTCGACTCCCTGATAGAGAATGATCACGTCCGGGTGAATGAGTGGCAGCGTCACTGCTCGATGAGTTAGCATTATTCCTGGCATTCGCACGTGTATTCACACGAGTTCTCGGGATTCGGCCTGCTCCACGGCCTCGTCCTCCACGTCCTCTGCCAGCCCTTTCCATACTGAAGTGGAAAGTCATATGATGATTATATATCTCGCATGAGTATCACATTATGATTATATTATGAAATGATGAAATGAGCATACGCGCTCAAATACAGCGATTACATGAATGATTAATTGACGTGACATGATTATCTGATGAAATTACTGAAATGATTATCTTGAACAATTTAACAAGATTGATGATATGATCTTCAAGATCAACAACTGAGTAATGAAATGAATTGAGTGATTAATGAGTTAACATTATCGACTTGATCACAATTGAAGATGATGAATGAGGATTGTTAACTGATGAATTATGAATGAATGATTATTGCCAGAAATTATACCATGGCATCAGAAATCTTACAGTTCTTGGTCTAATTGGCTCGGCATTTGCACAGGTCACACATGATGCGAAAGTCCAATGATACTAGTCCAATGACGATGATTTCAAATGAGATATGACTCGGAAGGTAGTATTCAAAACCACGCTCTGATACCAACTCTGTAACACCCCAAACTAGGCGGATATTACAGTGCCGTGGACCCCCGACTGGGACCCACCAGGCTAATGAAAATGAGTAAATTACGCAGGGTAAATGTAGTACCGAACCACATTACACAATTAATTACTCCGATAAGGAGTTTCATACAACACACCCAGGATGATACTGAATACAAGTATATTTTATATGGAGATAAAATATACAACACTGAGTGAAATGAATATTCAAACGGAATGTCTGCAACGGAATAAATGAAGGAAACATAAATGACTGAAAAGACTGGGTCCCCCTACTAGTATCACTGGGACTCCTCGCCGTCACCGTGCTCTCCCCGTGCTTTAGCCTTGCCATGACACAAAAGCAGTATCCCCAACGGGCCGCCATACGTAACAACAATCCTCAAGAGTTGAAAATACACAATGATGAGTGATCCACAGTTATACAATATCATGTCGAAACATTCGCAATCAATCATGCTATATGACTCAACAAATGATACGGCTGAAAGGAATGTCGCCACACTACGTCCGGGATGGATATGTGTCCGTGCACAAGCCACCAACGAGTATCGATCGAATACACGTGTGGTCTTGTACCTAATCGATCTCACGAAGCCATCAACTCGTGTGCACGACCCAATGTGAGGCCACCAACCAACACACGACTATAATGTGCCCGACAGAAAATCCTACACATACCAACTGCACGCCAAGATGACCCGAATGCCACAATATGACAAAAGTGACAACGAAAATGAATCATGACTCACCAAGATTAAATGATGGTGAAATGAATGACAACTTAATGAAATGATTGGAACCGTCGTTCCTTATGACTGAGGTGATTAATTGACAATGACAAGTTTTGATACGGTTAATACAATGATGAATGAGTTACGATTATGAATGAACAACCTCAAAAGGAATGAATATCCTTTTAACCGAGTAAGAATTAACTTACTCAATACCGATGAAGAATGTCCGTCCACGAACAACGTCCTAAATGAAATGCCGGTCGCTCGAACAACCTTGAATAACAATAATTACCAACAACCGTTCAATACACGTATCAAGCAACTAAACACGACTAACCCAAAGGTCGAAAACAACGATAATCAAACTCATAGGGGCATTCCAACGAATACGTAACCAACCACACGACTTCGAAAATGTCCAATCCCGAATATATCGAAACCAACACCAAAATGAGTATATCGAACTAACAAAACACTTCAATGATATCAATAATCCATTAGGAATCCACAATTCGAGATTACAACTACATTAATCGGAAAATCCCCAATTAACCGAACTCAACCCCAAGGGTTCTTGAAATAATTCCGAAAATAACCATTAAATCCGTAAGAATATACTTATCTAAGGTAGATAATCCATATCTAACATATTCCAATGATAATCCAAGCTTACACGAAGAAATCGGAAGGAAAAACCCAAAAATCCGAAATTCTAGATCCAAGAGATTAATACCTTTGATTCGATGTTAAGGAGGTGATGAAGTGATGATAATCCAACTCAAAGACTTGAAGATGATGATGGATGATAGAAGCTCGAAGAGAACTCTCCAAAATGCCCAAAATCGCCCGAAACCGATGAGGGAATGAGAAAGGATGATAAAATGACGAACTCAGGCTAACTGTCCAATATATAGCCATTCCAGGTTAGCGTGCGCTGCCCTTGTGCGTAGCGTGCGCTAACGGGTAATTTGGGTAGTCCAGTACCCACTGTCCGAACACGGTAGCGCGCGCTACGTACCCTTTTATAGCTTGCGCTACGGTCATGCCATTAGCGTGCGTTAATACCCATTGTTAGCGTGTGCTAACGAATTATGTGATGCCCAGTACTGGAATCCAGAAACCTTCTGTCCTCTGATCTGATCTCGATAGCGTGCACTACAACCAACGATTAGCGTGCGCTATAATATCGATTGCGTACGCTAAATATCACTCATAGCGTGCGCTATGAATTAATCCAGTGCAGTCCAGTAGCCACTGGACTCAACCTGATCCGTCCCTAGCGCGCGCTACTCCAGATATTTAGCGTGCGCTACTACAACCCGCTAGCTAGCGCTACTTACCACTCGTAGCGTGCGCTACAAATAACTCACCTGCAGTCCAGTACCTTCTGGACTGCAACCAGGGTAACATTAGCGTGCGCTAATGCTGAGTGGTAGCGTGCGCTACCTGTACTCAATTAGCGTATGCTAAAAATAGTACGTAGCGTGCGCTACTCCTCACGCACAGCCCACAACGAAAATGACAACGATGATAAACACGGCACGAAACTCCAATTAGATTAGTGACGAATGACGATTGATACACGATACAATTACTCTGAATGATGAATACCATGATTGAATATGAGTGACAATTGATCATTAATGAGTGAAATTACTGAGTATCAATTACTGAATGATAAATACTGAATGATAATTACTGAATTACAACCGGGTATTACACGCACAGGCATCGCCTAGGACCAGGACGCCACCATGAATCCCACCCGAGGCCTCTAAGGACCCTCCCGAGCTGGCTAGCGAAACAAACTCGTGAATCCAGAGTGAAGTCATAGATTCCCCCGAGGCCCCGTCGGACCCTCCCGAGGTGAGTAAAGCACACACAATATAGATTACCATTTCATGTTAAGCATAAAGGTTTCCAAAAATACTTTGCCTTGAATAATAGACGATGCAACTAATGGAAGGAAAGACGCCGATGAATGCTAGGGACCGACAATTACAAATCTAACAATTCGAAGAACACAATCACAACCAATCCTAAACGAATACAGAATTGGAATACACCCGAAAACCCGCCTACGATTCATGTATATTTGTATAAAAATAACAACGAGGGCGGACCACAACCGAACCCTCTCGAATACGCAACAACCATGAAGTATACCATGAATCCGTAGGAAAAATAATGATAACAACAAGATTAATCATACTCATCCTGAATTAACCGACAAAACGAGACGAATCGAACGAAAATCCCAAAACCCCTAATTTATCTAAAAGTAGGGTTCTAAGAGATTTACCTTGGATTAGGATGAAAGATTCGTGTTGATGTTGTTATTATACACCAAGAACTCAAGGAAGTTGATGGTTGAGATGATTGGAGGAAGAAAATCGCCAAGAAATCGCCCGGAATCGCCACAGCCGCGAAGAGGAGGAAGAAATGAGAAAATACGTTCATCTCGGTCAACTCCCTGGTTTATATAACCAGGGAGTGTTAGCGCGCGCTAATCCTCAAAGTTAGCGTGCGCTAATGGGACAAAAATCCAGTCCAGTAGCCAGATTTCTGGCCGTTAGGGTGCGCTACTCAAAATGTAGCGTGCGCTAATAACCTCTCGGTAGCGCGCGCTATCGGCCAATAGCGTGCGCTACCTGGACATCAGCCGAGTCCAGAAGCAACTGTCAGTACACACCTGATCCAGTTAGCGCGCGCTATCGACCAAACATAGCGTGCGCTAAAAGTGTATCGGTAGCGCGCGCTATCGGCCAATAGCGTGCGCTACCTGGGCACCTGATCGAGTCCAGTAGCAACTATCCAGTACTGGACAGTCACACTAGCGCACGCTACCGGGCATCTCAGCGTGCGTTAGCCCCCGAAATTAGCGTGCGCTAGACTACGTAGCGTACTCTAATCCGCTAGTCCAGAGGGCTGGAATCAGCACTGCCACTCCCAGGGCTTGCTCTCTAGCGCACGCTACGAAGCAGTCGTAGCGTGCGCTACTAAGGGACCCCTAGCGTGCGCTATGCAAAAAAGATAGCGTGCGCTAGGTACGAAATATAAACGGTCTAAAACACCAGAATATGAACGAAACATCAAACGGAACATCTCAAAATGCATCATAACATAGAATGGATCCACGGCAACCCCGAAACGGCGGTTCCGCACAACAATAACGAGAATCAGATCAATAGATGACGGAAGAAATACACTGAAAGATACATGAGGGTCGCTACAACAGAGAAATACACCGAAAAATGAAAATACAGGGAAAAGAAAAAAATGCGAATATTACATTCTACCCCTCTAAAAATAAGTTTCGTCTCGAAACTTAAGAAACAAACAACTCAGGGTACCTAGCACGCATGCTATCCTCGGTCTCCCAAGTTGCCTCCTCGACACCATGTCTCGACCACTGCACCTTAACTAAAGAGATGGTCTTATGCCTCAGTCGCTTCTCACGATGCTCCAAAATCTTCAAAGGACTTTCCTCAAAAGTAATATCCTCGGTGGCATCAATCTCACCATAATCGATGACGTGGCTAGGATCCAGAATATATTTCCTCAGCTGGGCAACATGAAAAACGCTATGAATGTGACTCAGGGCCGGGGGTAACGCCAAACGGTATGCTAACCCACCGACTCGCTCGAGAATCTCGAAGGGTCCAATAAATCTCGGACTCAACTTCCCCTTTTTCCCGAAACGGAAAACTCCTCTCGTCGGCGATACCTTCAGTAAAACGTGGTCTCCCACCTCGAATTCGAAAGGTCGACGACGGACATCGGCATACGACTTCTGTCGACTCTGGGCAGTCAACATCCATTCCCGAATTAATTTTATCTTCCGCCTCGTCTCTAAAACGACATCCGGCTCGGTCCCAACCAAATAGGATGTCTCATTCCAACAAATCGGTGATCGACATCGCCGTCCATAAAGTGCCTCATACGGTGCCATCCGGATCGACACGTGCCAACTATTGTTGTACGTGAATTCGATCAATGGCAAATGCTCCTCCCAGTCACTGCTCCAATCGAGAGCACAAGCACGCAACATATCCTCGAACGTCTGGATAGTGCATTCCGACTGTCCATCTGACTGGGGATGAAAAGAGGTACTCAAACGCAACCGAGTACCCAACGCCTTATGCACCGCCTGCCAAAAGTGCGATACAAAACGGCCATCACGATCCGAAACAATAGACTTCGGAGTACCGTGAAGTCTCACAATCTGCGCGATAAACACAAGAGCTAACTTCTCCGGGCCCCAAGTGTCCTTGATACCCAGAAAATGTGCCGACTTGGTCAGACGATCAACAATCACCCATACCATATTCATGACCGACCTCGATCTCGGCAAACTCGTAATGAAATCCATCGATATATCTTCTCATTTCCATTCTTGAATGTGAAGTGACTGCAATAACCCAGCCGATCGTTGATGCTCGATTTTGATCTGCTAACAAGTCAAACATCTCGCTACAAATTGCGCGACCTCCTCCTTCATATCATTCCACCAATAAATCCTTCTCAGGTCCTTGTACATCTTACTCGAACCAGGATGAACGGAGTAAGGTGTAGCATGAACCTCACGCAAAATACTCTGTCTCAACTCTGAGTCGTTCGGTACACAAAGTCGACTCTGGAATCTCAAAACGCCATCCTCGTGAATCACAAACCCAGGAGACTTTCCTTTAAGAATGTTCTCTCGGATTTGAGAAATCATCGGATCCTCCAACTGCTTCAGCTTAATTTCATCGATCAAAGACGACGAAATCTCTAAAGTACAAAGTTGCCCGATAGTTCCAGGCAACAGAACCTCAGCATCTAATTTGATCAAAACTCTCCGAAGCTCAGACTGAGATGTAAGGATCTCAAGCGTTCGCAACGCAACCGGTTTCCTACTCAAGGCGTCGGCCACGACGTTCGCCTTGCCCGGATGATAAAGGATTTCGAGGTCATAATCCTTAATCAACTCTAACCACCTCCTCTGCCTCATATTCAACTCCCGCTGAGTAAATATGTATTTCAGACTTTTATGATCGGTAAAAATCTGACATGCAGAGCCGAAAAGATAGTGACGCCAAATCTTGAGCGCAAAAACAACTGCCGCTAACTCCAAATCGTGAGTAGGGTAGTTAAGCTCAAACGGCCTCAGCTATCTCGATGCATAAGCAATGGTCTTGCCGTGCTGCATCAATACGCACCCAAGACCCTGACCCGAAGCATCACTGTAAACAGCAAAACCCTCATTGCCACACGGCAATGCTAAAACCGGGGCTGAAGTCAAACGCCTCTTCAGCTCCTCAAAACTCGACTGTCTCTCGTCATTCCAGACGAACTTCTTGGACTTCTGGAGCCACTGTGTAAGCGGCCGAGCCAGTTTCGAGAAACCCTCGACGAACCTACGGTAGTAGCCGGCCAGACCCAAGAAACTACGGATCTCCTTCGCATTCTTGGGCGGTGGCCAATCCAACACTGCCTCAATCTTCTGTGGATCCACTCGAACTCCCTCGGATGAAATCACGTGACCCAAAAACATCACTTTCTTCAGCCAGAACTCACATTTCGAGAACTTCGCATAGAGTTGCTCGGTCCTCAAAATGTCTAACACTATCCGCAAATGATGGGCATGATCTTCCTCATTCCTTGAATAAATAAGAATATCGCCAATGAAGACGACGATGCACTTATCCAAATACTCGATAAAGACTTTGTTCATCAACTGCATGAACACCGCCGACGCATTAGTTAACCCGAAAGGCATAACTACGAAATCATAATGTCCGTATCTCGTCCGAAAAGCTGTTTTCGGCACATCGGACTCTCTCACCCAGAGCTGATAGTACCCCAATCTCAAATCAATCTTCAAGAATACCGCAGCTCCCTGTAACTGATCGAACAATTCATCAATCCTCGGTAAAGAATACCTGTTCTTGATGGTCACCTTGTTCAGTTCACGATAGTCGATACACAATCACAGTGAACCATCCTTCTTCCGCACAAATAGGACCGGTGCGCCCCAAGGCGAGGCGCTCGGTCGAACATACCCCGACTCAAGAAGCTCACTCAACTGCTTCTTCAACTCTGACATCTCTGACGGTGCCATGCGATACGGCGCCTTCGAAATTGGAGCCGCGCCCGGCTCTAACTCTATAGCAAACTCGACCTCACGGTCCGGTGGAAATCCCGGTAACTCGTCAGGGAATACATCAGGAAATTCACTAACGACTGAAATCGACAAAAGCTCGACTCCACCATCCCCCGCCTTCAAGGCATAGCACCAATAACCAGTACACCCCTTTCGCAGGAGTCTCATCGCCTTCAAGGCGTTAATAACGAACTTCTAGTTTCCCCTCTTTCGTCCCGCGAAAGAGTGCTCGGTGCCGTCCTCGGCTAACATGGTGATGATTCTCGTGCGGTAGTTCATGATTGCGCCATGCCGCTCGAGCCAATCATCCCCGAGAATCAAATCCCCACCCTCAATACCCACAACGATAAGATTGGAGGACCAAGCCCTCTCACAAATAAACACAGAACAGTCCCGGACCTCTCGATCACCGACAATTCTATCACCGCTAGGAAGTTTAACGATGAAAGGCTCGCAAGGTGATAAGCAGTCAAGACTCAAACGGCGTACACACTCCAGCGATATGAACGAATGTGTAGCACCCGAATCGAAAAGCACACTGACAGGATGAGAATGGATATGAACGGTACCTGTCGCCATAGTGGATGCTGGATCATCGGCCCTCCTCATCTCATAGATACACGGCTGGGCAGAGCCGACACTGGAAGCTCCTCCTCTAGCGGGCTGACCTCGACCTCTACCTCGACCAGCACCCGGCGGAGGCTGCGGAGCAAATGAGCCCTGATTCACACTCGGCTCCATAGGTGCTAGAAAAGAAGTCTGAGCACCAAGAAGCCGTCTTGCCCGCTCACAAAAGGAAGCCTTGTAGCCCGACTGACCACAAGTATGACAAATCAGAGGCGGACGAGGACACTCCCAGTTCCAATGGCCCGGTTCGCCACATTTAAAGCATTTGGTATCCCGAACGAAGGCACTGGCAGTACCTCGATAGCCCCCATAGAAACGAGCCGAATTACCTCCAGGAATATTCGTAGACTGAGACTTCTGCTGACCTCCACCCTTGTGACTCGAGAAATTTCCGGCGGGTTTCTGCTTCTTACTCTCCCGAACCGCCGCACTGGCCGTCACCGACATATCATAGGCAAGAGCTCGACTCTGATAATCCTTCAGGGTAGTGCAGACAGTCCAGACATGTAGTCCCGAATTGAAAGTTTCATCCGTCTGGAAAAGTGAAAAATTTTGTCGCTCTCCTCGACAACTTGGGTCTTCACATAACACAACTCCTTGTTAAAATCGGCAATAGCTTGGGATACAGGAATATCCCGAGGTTGAGCATCATAGAAGGCATGGACTCGAGCCTGTCTAACCGGCCACGGGCAATATTCAGTTTCCATCAATTCCTGAAATTCGGACCACGAAGCAACATGATCTTTGGGCCCAATGGCCTCCCACCAATCCGTGGCGTCCCCAGTGAGAAAATACTGGGCAATGGGGACCTTACGGTCCTCGGGACAGTTGGTGGCAACGAAGACTTTAGATATCTCCTGACCCACCCCTCCCAGCCGATCGGATCTGATGCTCCCGAAAACTGAGGAGGATGCATCTTGATGACATCTTGGAGCCAACGGTCTGCTCCGCCCCGATTAGCAGGGGCCTGATCCGGGTTATGAACCACCTGAGCTATCGCCGCCATTTGGTTTACCATTTGCTGCATAACGGCCGCAATACCAAGGTCAGCGCGCTCCTGAGAAGAAGCATGGCTATGACGGTCACCGGTACTGCCGGCTCCTGAAGAATGCGACGTGGCCGCCCCACCGGCTGCCCCACGTCCCCAGCCGTGTCCACGGCCACGACCACGACCACGACCACGATTTCCTCCGGCATCCATACTGGTGTTAAGAGATAACATAAGTATATCGATGATGAGTAAGGGAGGAGAAAAAAAACCAACTACGATTCAAGAAGCGGAAATATAATGCAAGAAACAAAAGGGCCGAATAAGAAAACTTACGAGCACTGGAAGTACCGAGATGCCGGCAGCGGTGTGATAATGTGCAAAACAAAACACGACTAGACCCAAATAACCGACAAGCCTAGGTATCCATAAACCTAGGGCTCTGATACCATTTTCTGTAACACCCCCGAGATATTCAGAGTGTATTACAGCACCGTGGACCCCTGCATGGGACCCACCAGACTACAACAAGAAAACACCACTCGACTAACCATCTCGGTTAGCGAGGACACACATTTAAATAATACAACAATTAAAGATACCCCCGGAGCAACCAGCGAATTAAGCATCAACCGACAACGTAGAAATTTAAGGTAATACAAACGGAGTTCGAAATGAAAAGCCTAAGTACTCGCGAGTACAATCTATCAGTTTATAAATGTGGGAAACAACCAAATCGAAGTAGACAAAAGAAATAAGAGGACCCAAATGCACATGTCAATGACCCTGGCCAACATCCTCATAATGTCCCAGCGCCCGCTCGTCCGGAAGAGCATAACCTGAAATCCATAACAAGAATTTCCCCAAAATGGGTCCCCAAAGGGGTTAGCAATTATGCCAGTACAAGTAATCAAGGCAAACCAATCGCTTACACATTTCATAGTACATGCACCATAACATTTCAAAAACCAAAACCAGACATGTCTTTTCCGGAAACAAACAGTCAAATAATCAATTTGCCTAGGACCAGGACGCCACCATGAATCCCACCTGAGGCCTCTAAGGACCCTCCCGAGCTGGCCACTTTATAAAAACAAGTCACGCACAGGCATCGCCTAGGACCAGGACGCCACCATGAATCCCACCCGAGGCCTCTAAGGACCCTCCCGAGCTGGCTAGCGAAACAAACTCGTGAATCCAGAGTGAAGTCATAGATTCCCCCGAGGCCCCGTCGGACCCTCCCGAGGTGAGTAAAGCACACACAATATACATTACCATTTCATGTTAAGCATAAAAGTTTCCAAAAATACTTGCCTTGAATAATAGACGACGCAACGAACGGAAGAAAAGACACCAATGAATGCTAGGGACCGACAATTACAAACCTAACAATTCGAAGAACACAATCACAACCTATCCTAAACGAATACGGAATTGGAATACACCCGAAAACCCGCCTACGATTCATGTATATTCGTATAAAAATAACAACGAAACCGAACCCTCTCGAATACGCAACAACCACGAAGTATACCATGAATCCGTAGGAAAACCAATGATATCAACAAGATTAATCATACTCATTATGAATTAACCGACAAAACGAGACGAATCGGACGAAAAACCCAAAACTCCCAATTTATCCAAAAGTAGGGTTCTAAGAGATTTACCTTGGATTAGGATGAAAGATTCGTATTGATGTTGTTATTATACACAAAGAACTCAAGGAAGTTGATGGTTGAGATGATTGGAGGAAGAAAATCGCAAAGAAATCGCCCGGAATCGCCACAGCCGCGGAGAGGAGGAAGAAATGAGAAAATACGTTCATCTCGGTAAACTCCCTGGTTTATATAGCCAGGGAGTGTTAGCGCGCGCTAATCCTCAAAGTTAGCGTGCGCTAACGGGACAAAACTCCAGTCGAGTAGCCAGATTTCTGGCCGTTAGCGTGCGCTACTCAAAATGTAGCGTGCGCTAATAACCTCTCGGTAGCGCGCGCTATCGACCAATAGCGTGTGCTACGTGGACATCAGCCGAGTCCAGAAGCAACTGTCAGTACACACCTGATCCAGTTAGCGCGCGCTATCGACCAAACGTAGCGTGCGCTAAAAGTGTATCGGTAGCGTGCGCTATCGGCCAATAGCGTGCGCTACCTGGGCACCTGATCGAGTCCAGTAGCAACTGTCCAGTACTGGACAGTCACACTAGCGCATTCTACCGGGCATCTCAGCGTGCGCTAGCCCCCGACATTAGCGTGCGCTAGACTACGTAGCGTACGCTAATCCGCCAGTCCAGAGGGCTGGAATCAGCACTGCCACTCCCAGGGCTTGCTCTCTAGCGCGCGCTACGAAGCAGTCGTAGCGTGCGCTACTATGGGACCCCTAGCGTGCGCTATGCAGAAAAGATAGCGTGCGCTAGGTACGAAATATAAACGGTCCAAAACACCGGATTCTGAACGAAACATCAAACGGAACATCTCAAAACGCATCATAACATAGAATGGATCCACGGCAACCCCGAAACGGCAGTTCCGCACAACAATTACGAGAATCAGATCAATAGATGACGGAAGAAATACACTGAAAGATACACGAGGGTCGCTACAACTGAGAAATACACCGAAAAATGAAAATACAGGGAAAAGAAAAAAATGCGGATATTACAGTGGGTCCCATGTAGGGATCCACGGCGCTGTAATATACCCTGAATATCTTGGGGGTCTTACATAATATACCTATATACATATATTATAATATAACTTAATATATATAAATATTATCTGATTATTTAAATATAACTGAAAATTATAATATAATTTATGATTATATATTATAATAAAAATTAAAATATATATTAAGTTATATTATATTATTAAGAAGTGATACAACATCGGTTCCAGAAAAACCGATGTTAAATGAAAGAATTTAACATCGATTCTACTAAAAACTGATGTTAAATGAAAAAAATTTAACATCGATTCTACTAAAAACCGATGTTAAATTAAAAATTAACATCAGTTCTCTCAGAACCGATGTTAAATGAAAATTTTAACATCATTTTTTGGTAGAACCGATGTTAAATGAAAATTTAACATCGGTTTTTAGCATAACCGACATTAATTTGATTTAAAATTTTCAATTATGCCACCGCGTCATTTTTAACATCGATTTTCCCAGAATCATTGTTAAACGAGCGACGTCAAATGCCTTTTTTGTAGTAATGGAGATCTAAGAATTTGTATATGTTGCTAATGAATAACACAAAATATTATTCCTGAAAAATATTGTAAGTGCTCTTGACAAAGTAATTATTTTAATTTAGTTATTTCGAGCATTGCTTAATTTTCCTACTATTTTATTTCACTTTGTATATTCAATTATATCTCTTGAAATTATTGTTACCGAAGTAGTACAAATAGTTGTAATACTCTTGAAGAATATTACTATTCTAAATGAATAATTCTTATTTATACATAACTTATGTGATAATACAATATTCCCGAATACTGATTTGTTACTTATAAATATAATAACATAACTAAATCATTATGCTCTTGATGTAGCACGATATTATCACTGAAGGAAAATATAACTTATATCTCAAACAAAAAATATTAATATGATTTGAGAATATTCTCTATCGAGATTGTATAAGATGTGATATACTCCACAATCATAATCCGATTGTGCTACGATGGTAGTAATATTAGTGAGTGGTTGAATATTTTTATCATATTTATAGATAGTTGTTCCCGAAAGTGAACAATATTAAATTATAAACTTCAATATTACATGGCTCAAATTTTATCTCTCGAAGTAGATAAAATTTAGAGTTTATCCTTGTAGGGGATAATTACTTATAAATTTTATCCCTTGGTGTGGATATTATCAACTGTTAATGATAATGACACAAAGATGACAATCTTAAGATTATATGTCAAATATCTAACTTTATCTATTGTGTAGTTTAATATTTTATTATCTCTTATGATATATTATGAGTATTTATCAATATGAGATATGATGTCATACCTGAAGTATGATTTTAATTGATCGTTGCTATATAATTAGTGATAAAAGGGCCAAATATCCTGAAGATATTTGCATCATTCAAATTCTTGGATTATCTTATTTCTTCTTTTTATGAATCGAATGTCAAGTTTTTGGGATTAGATAGTGGTCATAATTTATTGTCTCATCAATGTGCAAATATGCATGATATATTTAGAAATAAATTACACTTTCCGTGTGAAAAACAAGGTAGTGCCAAATTTATTGACATTTCCTAAAGAACCACTAAATTCCTCCCTAAAGGGTTAAAGATTATGCACTATTATCTTCTAAGTATTGATAAATTTATGATTTCTAAAGTATCGCTTGAAATGTGTATGATACCGAGATAACAAGTGAGACAAATGACATATTAATTTTGGAAGAAAAGAAATTGGTATTAGAGAAAATATCAATGTAAATGACATATAAAATTCACCACTTATTAGACCAGAAGTCTACTAATCCCAATACTTTCAACATTTGCATGTTTAAAATTAATTGTTTAATATTGAAGTCCCTTTATATCATGTTTATAATTTATTTAACTACTGTTTATTTATGATATATATCCTGAAGATATATTAATACAAATTCATACATGTTGTATGATAAATATCACAAATTACTAATGAATGTCATGAAGTACATTTATACACTTAAAATTATATTATTTTGAGTTGACCAGTTTTCATCAACATCATATAGATGTTAAATTAATTACATAATAATTATTGCACTTTCTTCTGGAAGAAGAGTAATAATGATAGTTATTACATAATATTGATGATGATACCTCTATCATTTATAAAGTATAAATTTGCATTTATGAAAAAGAAGTGGTCTTGAAAGATATAATATTTCTCCCTGAAGGAGGAACTACTACTATCTTTTAATGTCTAAAGATAGAATATTATTGATATCTCTTGAAGTAGATTATCGAATTAAAAGTTCAATAAAAGAAAGGTTGATTATGTCACAAACTCATTCAAGAATGAATTCGAGGCTGACATAGTTGTCTTTATTCTTATTTTGAATTCGAATCATCATCACAGCAAACTTAAAGTTAACATATTTGAATAATTTATGATTTGATATGGATAAATTTCGACAAGTAATTCAGTGTATATATCACCCTTTATGGATCCAATTGAATATTAAAACATGTCGGGTATGGTCCTCTCTATGACAATACCTGAAGTATTGATGTGTGATATGAATAAGATTGATATTGTAAGACAGTATCATTCCCGATATTAGGGGGAGGAAAGTATCAATCGATCAAGAAAATTATTTGAAAAATTATGAACTTGAAGTTCAAATGATTATCGATTTTGCAGAAACTGCAATCAGTTATATGTATATACTCTAGAAGAGTTTAAATAAATCCAGCTGGAAATTGATGTCTTCGAAGACAATGCAAGTGCTACAATTGAGTTTAAGGGTAGCCCACCTAAATGGTGAGAACTATATTATATATCTCCAGAGATAAAAAAAACATTAGTAACAAAATTCAACGTCCTGAAGACGCCGCTCTTGAAGAACATACTCTTGAAAAGAATTAAATTATAAAATGTTCTACAAATTTTTTTACAATGAAATGTGGAGCTTATATCAATAGATTTAACAACAGCACTTGATACAAATAAAGATCATAATGATCTAAGTTGATTAATATCGGGAATGAAATATTCGGTCAAGATGGACAAAAAAATCTAATATGATTTAGATTAATGTCAATACTTTGTTGGCCTCCAGTTCAAAATAGCATATTGAATAAAGTTTGTTGAATATTGATTAATATTCATACATTATATGATTATGACGATTGGAACTCTTGAAGAGTTACCAACAATTTTAAGCATTACTCATACAAACATGAGATATGAAGCCCGACTTTTGTTGTCAAAATTGCTGACAATGATTATATCTTTTTATAAGACCACTCATGAATTGAGTTATATATAGACATTGAGTGAGATTGGAAGTACACGAATATTTGTCTTATGGATACATGAAATCTAGAAGGATGATATGCTTGAAGCATATAAATCAAAATCTAAATATATATATTCCTTCAAATTGCAAGTCTTTATATGATTCAAATAGTATAGTCGAATTTGAAATAACCGTCTTAGTCAATATTATTCGACTAAAGGAAGGTATATTAATGATTCAATGTCATATAAAGATATGAATGATCTTAGATTGATTGGAACTCCGGAAGAGATTCAACTGACACTTGAATATTTGAGAAGATAATTTGAGATCGTATTGAAATATCTAGAATATACCTTGAATATTATTTGTATATCAACCCATTTGTACCTAGAACCTATTAAAGCGATTTACACGGATGAAACACGCTCATAAAAATGATTGATCAGTCACATGATCCTATTAAGGACACATTTATACCAAATGATGATGATGAGATTCATGATCCGGAAGCATCACATCTCAGTGCAATTGTTGCACTCGCATATCCTACTAGTTCTACATGAACTAATATATATAATCAAGGCTTAATTCATCATCTAATGGTCAACATTGAGAGAAGGTACGAAAAACTTGAGAACTATCTCCAAAGAAAAAAATATTTTTATTTATATGATTCTCTGCATTTCTAATGCACTGAGAGTGCGTTTAAATAAGATCAATCACCCACTAGATCTGAAAGAATTGTGGGCTATAATAGAAGCATGAAGTTCTCCCAATTATTTGCGTAAAGTCAATGCGGTGTCTGGTGAGAAGAAGATATGATGAAGCATATTTCTTTTCCATGCGTGATCTACAAGTGATGTGTGGATCAATTGGAGAGACGATATAAATGATATTGTCCGATCCGGTCTTCTCATAAAGAAAATAAATAATAGATTTGCAAATAGCATCATAAGTTGATGATTTAAATTTAATTTGGACTCCTGAAGAGCTTAATAAAACTGCCACTGAAAATCCATGAAGTAAGTCTTACTAGCAACATCTCCCAATCATTATGAAATTATTGCAACACATGAAGTAAGTTGAGAATGTGTATGGTTGATGAGTTTAACCACAACTAATATGAAATATCCAGAAGAGATGACATGTCTCACCAACATGTGAGTTCGAGATTGCAACTTGAACTGAATATGATATTTATGCTAATTCGTGGAGCATTTTTGAATGCCTGAAGCATATTTATATAAAAATATGTGTTGCACTCTTTTTTCCTTGGTTGAGGTTTTAACCCATTGGGTTTTCCTAGCAAGGTTTTTAACGAGGCAACTAGGATGGCGTATTAACATGAATAATATACTCTTTTCCCGTCATTAGGATTTTCCCCACTGGGTTTTTCGTAATAAGGTTTTGACGAGGCATATTCATGACATAATGAGGACATTACAGAGATCAGTATTAGACCTCAAGATTTAAAGTAAGAATGAGTAGTTGTATCCTTTTTTCCTTCGATCAAGTGTTTCCCATAGGGTGTTTTTGACAAGAGTTTGATGAGGCAACACATGGATACTCCTATAAGAATATTCTGTATACGGAGAAACTTGTACTCTCATGATCACTCAGTTTTTTACCCCATGAGGTTTTACTGAGGCGGCACATGAATATTCATACAAGAATACTCGATATGAGGGGGAGCAAATTCAATTATATATTGCTTTTCCTAACAGCAGTATGATGCAGCAAGTTATGCGTGTTACAAGCTCACTCCAAACAGTTTAGAAGTTTTTCTTCAAACTAGTCCAACAGATATTTATGTAAATAGTCATTCAAGGGAGAGTGTTGTAAATAAGTCATGCATTTAGTGAATGACTTGTAATATTTGCACTTTCTATATTTAGTAATTTCTATTTTTAGTGTATTTTCATTTCGGACGACTCGATTGTATTTGTTTTGGTATTTTGAAACTATTTTGTTCTGCATTCATGGCCATCCAGATGAGTTTCGGAGTTGTTTTACGAGATTTTGCATATTGTATAACTTTTCTGCGTTTAGGCTCGATTCTCACAAATCTTGTTCGAAACTGACGTTTCATTGTTTCTACGAGTTCCTTTAATATTTTTGGATATGTTACAATTTCCTGAGATTGTTATCTGACCTCGAATAGTGATTCTCGGGAGTCCGTGCCGTTTTGTAATTTTCCACAGTTTTGAGTACTATTATTGGAATTGTTTGTCCATTCTATCGGATGGTTGGAATCATGCGTTTTGATTGGAGTGTGAGTTTGCATGGTGCTGTTCCTTATTACCGCTTCATTATTTGTTGGTAGCTATCGAGTTTTGTATCTTTCGAGATGTGTACATTCTGATCGGAATTCACAACTGTACTACTGTGTCAGAACAGTGAGCACACGCTAACACTGCTTTTAGCGCACACTAAAGTAACATATATAGATCATGCTAAGTTCATCCATAACGCACGTTAATCAGGCTGGACAGTAGGTTTCTGGCTTCTGGAATGAGTTGGTTAGCGTACGTTTATTTTTTCCATTGTGTACGCTAATGAGTCAATTAGCGTACATTAATATCTCCATTGCGTATGCTAATGGGATTGGACAAAGTAATCAGGGGTTGAGCAGAAAGTTCAGTGATCCTGGGCTGAACCAGGTAGCGCACGCTAACACTAGCATTAGCGCACGATAACGGGTCTGGGCTGAAACTTTTGAACTGCACTTCAGCGCGAGAGCACATGCTACTCCCTGTCTTAGCGCGCGCTAAATACGATCACTATATATTAGACAGCAGCAGTTAACTTCGTCATTTTCTTATCTTCTTCTTCTCTCTTGGCCATCCACGATGATTTGAGACTAAGTAGTGTAGATTCTGGCCATACACCATCATCTATCAATAATTTTGAGTCCCCAGTACGGATTTAACAACATCCTAACACCCTTCACCGTCCTAATCAAGGTAAGATTCTTAGAACCCTACTTTACGGATTTTGTGGGGTTTTGTGATGATTTCATATTTCTAAACCGAATTAGCCTAGATTGTTGTTAGATAATGATTGTATACTCGTAATCCTTTATTTCCCCAAAGTTTTGTGGAATTAACTCCGATATTTCCATCTTTGGTCAAGTATAGTCGATTGTGACCTCGTAGTGTCCGATGAATTATTCCACTGTTGTAGTTGATTGTATATCGTTATGTGATAAGAACATATTTTTAAAGAGTATTTGGACCGAAGTCCCTCCCGCGATGATAGTGTTGAATCGTATTTGTATATAATTTCATGTAATTGTGTACTTGCACTAGCCATTCGAATGCTAACCCCTTAAATGGGGAAAATGCGTTTCATGCATTTCAGGTATCAGGCGAGCTGAGGAGCCAGCACGGGAGATACATGCAAAGGATGGTCAAGCATGATGTTATGAGGCTCGAGTCTGGGATGTTTATTTTATTATATCCATGTAGTCTGTCAGAGTCGATTGAGTAAACGTTTTATGTTTTAAGGATATTGTTGATGTCCCCTACCTCGACAATGGATTCATATTACATTCTGTTTCCCTGTGTTCAAACCAAAATATTTTGGCCGAGGCCACAACATTATCTACATTATTAAATGTTGTCATTACTAGTTTATTGTGAAATTGTGTGGATGCCCTATCCTGGTAGACCTTGATGAAGGTTCTATGGCGTGTAATGACGCTTATGAGAATTCGGGTGTTACGTTTATGGTATCAGAGCCTTAGGTTGTGAATACCTAGGTTGTCGGTCAATTTGGGTCTGTCAGTTGCGTCGTAAGAGTCAGTTACTGAGCCTAACATCATCATGCTGCCATCTATTTGTGCGACCCGTGACTGTAAGTCTCCTCAAACTATTACGCTTCTGTATTATTTTTCTTATGTGAATTGGAATTGTGAGTGGGGGGGACCGACGATGTAAATTGTGAACTGTGCTGATCTTGACTCTTTTCAAATCTTATTCTTCAGTATGTTGAGAGGTCGCGGTAGATCAGCTCGGGGACCTGGCCGAGGACGTGGTCATGGTGCAGATGACGAGGGAGTTCCGCCTTCCCAGTCATCCGCAGATTCGACTTCACATTCAGTGCCAAATACTCAGCCCATTAGTTCTGATGGACATCAGGACTTATCAGTTAGCCAGGGCCAACTGTCGGGTAATAATGCTGAAGCAGGAGCTACTGCTGTACTTCAGCAGTTGGTAGCTCAATTGGCTCAGATAGCTCAAGGTGGGCACCAGAATCCGCCCCCGACTGTGGAGGATGAAGCCAGCAAATGGCTTTAGAAAATGATAAAGATACACCCCCTCGTTTTGCTGGTTCTACCGACTCCTTGGATTGGGAGAATTGGCTCTTTCAGTTGGGAAGAACTTTCGATGCCGCATAATGGTGGGAGGCAGTGATGTAATACCCGTATTTTTCATTACTGTAATTTTTGATTCTAGCGACTCGCTTATGTTCATTGACACATTTTGTACATGTTTTGTTCTGCATTTTTTGTCATTCGAACGAGTTTTGATATTATTTCGGGTTAATCGGCATATTCTTGCGACTTTTCCGCATTTGGGTCCGATTCTTGTGAATCTTGCTCGAAACTATTATTTTGTCATTCCTACAAGTCCATTTATCATTTTTGGTCATGTTGAGAACTTCGGAATTGTTATTCGATCTCATATCGTGATTTTTCGGACATTTGGGCCGTTTTGTAATTTCTCAAAGTTTTGGGTACTCGCTTACATGCTTTTTTACCTACTTTCGGATTGTCGGAATCACATGTTTGTTTAGCGATTTCATTCGTTGTTGAGAATCCTCAGTAAGCGTTACGTCACATTTTTCCGAGTCGTCACATTTTGAAGTCGTTCGGGACTGGCCGGATAGCAGGATGGAATATGCTGCCAGGATGCAGGTTACGGCCATAACCTGTAGTATTTTATGGCCGTAATGGCCAGTGTGTTATGGCCGTAATGGCCTTGATGTTATGGCCGTAATAGTAGTATGTATTTTAGGCAGTGGCCACTTCTGTTTTGAGGCAGAATTCATCATTTCCACTCTCACGCGGCGAGCAGAGTTCTTGAGGCAATTTCGGAGAGATTATTCATGAAAGTTCACCAATCTTTCATCCTACAACATAATCATCAAGATCTTGGTGTGAATTAACAACATCAAATCGGGTATGTCTCGAGGAGACTCCGAGGTTCGTGGCTTGGTAGCCCGATGCCAGGATAACTTATGGGTGTATATTTGGACGTGTTACATACTCGGCATGGGTTATCCAAACCGGGTACGCCGTCTTGGGACTACGAGTTTCGTGTTTGCTAGCACGATGCCAGGATAACTATTGGGTTATCCAAACCGGGTATGTCGTTATGAGACTCCGAGGTTCGTGGCTTGCTAGCCCGATGCCAGGATAACTATGAGTGTATGTTATATATCTGTTGTGGAATCCTAATATTTGAGTTGTTTGCATGACCGTTGGTCATATTGATGGGCGACTCTGTTATTTACCATTGGTTTATTCTTTCGGGTATGCCCGAAGAAGCTCCGTGGTTCATGTTTGTTAGCATGGGACAAGAATAACCTTTGGGAGTAAGTTGATGTGAACGATTGGGTTGTGGACCCTGTGTTTCGTGATTTGAATTGTAATTTGGAAAATAATCTTTGGGACGGTATCCCTAAGTGATTTTCGATGAGTTTAAGATCCTTTGAACTCAAGTATTTCCATAACTCCCGAGATCTTAAAATGTTTTGAAAAATGTATATTGGTTTCAGTCCTACCTTTCATGATTTTGAGCTGTTTTACTCAAGTGAATTATCTCGGGAAGTTTGCTATTACGTTAACTGGTTGGCTATTCTCGTTTATTATATTTTCGGAATATGTTGCGTATGGCTCGTATTTGCACTTTATACTTACATTAGCAAAATAGTGGAACTTTGCTAACCCCCAAGTAATCGAGGGGTGGATGTCTGTATAGCATTCAGGTACGTGCGGGTTCCTGAGGAGCAAAACACGAGATCGATACCAAGGATAATGAAAGACAAATGATACTAATCACATGAGGTCCAGTATTGAGATTTGTTGGTCGAATTGTACTATTCTTTCCACTGTAGAGCTCTCCCGTCTTATGGGAGTGTTCTTGTACTTTGACCTCTGTGTGGGTAAGAGTTTTGTAATAGAGATGTCTATGGAGTTTAAGTTGTATGTAATTGATGAAAGACCAAATCGGTCTTTGGATGTGTTTTTCAGCCATTTTGGCATCTGTTGTGATGTCTGTGTTTGAGATCTAGCCTAGTAGATCCTCACGGAGAGGGTCTGTGGCGCTGTAATATTCCCCAGAGGATTGGGGGTGTTACAGAATATGGTATCAGAGCCAGGTTGTGGAAACCTAGGCTGTCGGGTCAAGTTGTGTTTGTTGAGTCTTGTCTCGTCGGATTTTGTCTGACTGAGTCGTGTTGCGATGCGTCATCTGAGGTGACGGTCGTGATTAGTATCGTGATGCAACCATCATCTTCGTGCGACCTGTGGATGTAAGTCTCCTTTTTTATGTGTATTAACTGTGTTTCATGACTCTGTTTACATTCGTGTCGGGATATCGAATTTTTATTTGATATGTGTGGCATATTACATGGGTAATGAACTGGATATTGATGGACTAGACACTAAGCGGTGTAGAGCGATACGAAACCTTGAACATTGATGTGTTCCAGGGAATGTATCGATAATAGAGTTTATTGAGAAACTCATAAAGATGGTGTTGATGCGTGTTTGAATTTGGTGGTAATGACTTGTGTTCGATGAATTGGTGATCTTGAATGCCGTATAGGAATGTGTTTGAGAATTGACTATATTGGCTAACTGTTGTTATATGCTACAAACATGTTCATGTTGATAATCACGTCAGTTGTGTGTATGTTTGGAAATGCTTTTCTGAAAATTTCATAGATTTGAGTAAGTTTGTGGAAAACCAATTTTCGAAAATGTTTTGACATTGCGGCTAAGCGGCATTTTCGTGTGGATTTTGAAAATTGTTTGAAAGGACGTGTTTTGGAGTGTTTTAGATATTTTGTAAAATGATACCGTCGTTGATCCTTTGTCACGTTTGAAAGGATTTCATAAGTGGTTTTAGCCTAACGGTTTATTTTCAAATAACCCGAGTACAATACAGTTTTATTTTCAAAATAATAAATAGTGAAAGATCAAAAATCTTACTCCGCTTGAACTTTAAACTCGGATTTGGAAAATTTTGGGATTATGCATCCAAGTATGGTGTTGTATGGTTTAGATATGCCTGTTAGTTTGTGCAATGTTACCCTGATATGATTGTTGATTGGAGGAAATATTTAGTACATATATGAATGGGTTGTCCAATTGGAAACCGTTCGGTGAAACCTGTGAGGGTCGATGCCAAGAGGGCATTGCCACGCGATACCTTGTGTGTTGTTATTTTTGTGATGTTGCGTGGTAACATGTGACTACCCTAGGTGTTGTTATTTGAGATGATGATAAGTGGTGACATGGTCATATTGATGATGTCGATTTTGAGGAAACTTGTTGTTCGAGTTATGGTTTTGGGAAGGGTTTTCAAAACAAACGATTATGAACTGTGGTTCAAGTTTTGATTAAACAGCTCGAGGTACCCAAAAGTACTTTGAAAATTTATTTCGAATAAACATACAAATTCAAAGATTTTCAAATGATATTATTTAAGTGGATACCTCGTGGAGTTTTAAGAAGAATGTTAACAATGATTGGCTATTATGTGTGGTATATTATGTCTGTAATTGTAACGAAAATGGTCATTATTTTTTCCGTTGAAATGGTTATGTGATCCGTTAGTTACGACCATAAGTTTCATGGGTTGCAATTGTAATTTTTTTGTATTCGTATAATTATCCGGAGCATATATTTTATCTTGTTGCTATTTGATGCCTTATGTTGATATGTTATGCTAAGTTGGCACTTTGGTATATTATTTTGCGATGTTGTGTTTCATCGTGTTAAGTGGGTACATGCTCATTATGCCGAGAGGCAGAGGTCGTGGTCGCGACCATGGTACAGGTGATCATGGAGATCAGATGCGGGACCAAGATAATATTGTTGGGAATGACATTGGTATTGGTGTTGCTACTATATTGCAACAAGTAGCGACACAGATTACTCGATTGACCCAGGCGGTCCAACATAACACGGATGTGACCCAGAATGTCGGCGCAAACCAATGGCTACGAGAAGTGGTCCTTATGAACCCCCCCTCGTTTCGCTGGTGCAGCGGATGCATTGGGCTGGGATAGTTGGCTTTTCCAGTTGGGAAAGATATTCGAAGCAGTTGATTGCCCCGAAGAGCGGAAAGTACCCATCGCTGAGTACTTTCTTGACAGAGATGCCGCCAACTGGTGGGAGACTGTTAAGCCTCTGGATCGTGTTGTCATGTGGGCGGAGTTCCTGGAATTAATGGAAGACGAGTTTTGTACGGAACCGATCAGAGAGCAGAGAATTCATGATTTTTATTTGGCAAAATCGCAAGATGTACCGGTGTCTCAAGCAATCATCGATTATAGAATACAACTCAACTATGTGCGGGAACAAGTGAGTAAAGAGGAAGACAAGATCCGTCATTTTGACATGCGGATGAAGCTGGAGATTCACCAGTATATGGCGGGATTCACTTGCACTACGTTGAGAGAGTACCATAATCGAGCATTAGCATACGAGCTAGATTCGTTATCGACTGAACGTGTGCTCGAGTCGAAGAAGCAGAGGAAGTCTGATGATTTTACTGTCAGAACAGGAGTCGGAGTTTCTAAACCGCAACACTGTGGCCTTTCTGACATGAAGTTCCATCGCCCTATGAAGGGAACTGAGAGTTCCAAGTCGTCAGATTTGACTCCTGATAAGGCCAGGAGGTGTTTCAACTGTAATGTGTCGGGACATGTTCATGCACATTGTCCTTCCCTGCCAGTAACGTGTTACAAGTGCGGACTTGAGGGGCACAGGATCCAGTTTTGCGAGATGGTCGCCGAATCCTCCGAGGCGGGGACTTCAGCACTGATATCGAGATCGAATCTGATAGATCCTTGAGGGATGCTATCTCTCAGTTACTTGCTTTGTTGTTGCCTTGTTTTTGTTGTTTTAAGTTTCGGGGACGAAACTTCTTTTAAGAGGGGTAGAATGTAATACCTGTATTTTTCATTCCTTTAATTTTCGATTCTCGTGACTCGCTTGTGTTCATTGACACATTTTGGACATGTTTTCTTCTGCACTTTTTGTCATTCGAGCGAGTTTTGATATTGTTTCGGGTTAATCGGAATATTATTGCGACTTTTCGGCATTTGGGTCCGATTCTTGTGAAACTTGCTCGGAACTATTATTTTGTCATTCCTACAAGTCCATTTATCATTTGTGGTCATGTTGAGAACTTCAGAATTATTATTCGATCTCGTATCATGATTTTTCGGATATTTGGGCCGTTTTGTAATTTCTCAAAGTTTTGGGTACTCGCTTACGTTCTCGTTTTTACCTACTTTTGGATTGTCGGAATCGCATGTTGGTTTAGCGCTTTCGTTCGTTGTTGAGAATCCTCAGTAAGGGTTATGTCACATTTTTTCGAGTCGTCACATTTTGAAGTTGTTCGGGGCTGGCCGAACAGCAGGATGGAATATGCTGCCAGGATGCAGGTTACGGCCGTAACCTGTAGTATTTTATGGCTGTAATGGCCAGTGTGTTACGGCCGTAATGGCCTTGATGCTACGGCCGTAACAGGAGTATGTATTTTAGGCAGCGGCCACTTCTGTTTTGAGGCAGAATTCATCATTTCCACTCTCACGCGGCGGGCAGAGTTCTTGAGGCAATTTCGGAGAGATTCTTCATGAAAGTTCACCAATATTTCATCCTACAACATAATCATCAAGATCTTGGTGTGAATTAACAACATCAAATCATCCTTTTCATTTTGAATCGAGGTAATCATCCTAGAACCCTGTTTCGAGAATATTTGGGGGTTCTTCTTGTTTTCGAAGTTATAATCCGAGATTTTTGGTTCCATCATTTGTATCTAGTCTTGTTGATTATAATCCATGGTTTGATTTCCGTTTTTCATGAATTATCGGGTCGATTCGTGTTCTTGACCGTTTTAGGGGAAACCCTTGAACTTTAGTTGTTCGTTTATATAGTGCAGCGGATTTACGTTGTGTTTAGGGATTTATTCTCATTTTGGTTATTATCGTTCGTAGTAATTGTCGCGTGTTGGTGTTCGGTGGAGTCGGAGGATTCATAGACGATTCATGCCGACTTACTACGACCGGGTTTTTTCGTGCTTGCAACTATTCGAGGCAAGCATCTTGCCCATACACTTCGTGTTTCGTAGCTATAGTAGCTGGTGATGGATTATGTGTGCAAATTTGAATACTTTTAATGAATTTTCAAAAGAATCGGTATAATTTCGATAAAGGTTTTCTCCAATATCAACTCGTGTGTTTGTAAATGAATGTGTCGTGCTGAAAATGTGTATTAGTGTTGTATTTTGGATTTCCTTGTTTTCATGTGGTACCGTTGTGGGCGACGATATCACTAATGGACTTAAAGTTATATTTTTTTGGCAAGGGGTGTGGGTGCGTGGATATGTGTGTTTATTGTTGAGTACGTGATGTTGGGTGACATTGGTTGTGACTCCTTTGTAAAGAGGTTGTGTCGTTCGGTATTGTTGTGAAAGTGTACTTTCTTGTTGATGTGTGATTGTTGTAATTTGGTTGTATGTTGAGTGTGACCATAGGGTTATCCAATCCGGTATGTCTCGAGGAGACTCCGAGGTTCGTGGCTTGCTAGCCCGATGCCACGATAACTTATGGGTGTATATTTGGACGTGTTACATACTCGTCGTGGGTTATCCCAACCGGGTATGCCGTCATGGGACTCCGAGGTTCGTGCTTGCTAGCACGATGCCTGGGTAACTATTGGGTTATCCAAACCGAGTATGCCGTCATGAGACTCCGAGGTTCGTGGCTTGCTAGCCCGATGCCAAAATAACTATGAGTGTATGTTATATGTCTGTTGTGGAATCCTAATATTTGAGTTGTTTGCGTGACTATTGGTCAGATTGATGTGCAACTCTGTTATTTACCATTGGTTTATTCACTCGGTTATGCCCGAAGAAGCTCCGGGGTTCATGCCTGTTAGCATGAGACAAGAATAACCTTTGGGAGTAAGTTGATGTGAACGATTGGGTCGTGGACCCCGTGTTTCGTGATTTGAATTGTATTTTGGAAAATAATCTTTGGGGCGGTATCCCTAAGTGATTTTCGATGAGTTGAAGATCCTTCGAACTCAAGTGTTTCCAGAACTCTCGAGATCTTAAAATTTTTTGAAAAATGTATATTGGTTTCAATCCTACCTTTCATGATTTCGAACTGTTTTACTCAAGTGAATTATCTTAGGAAGTTTACTATTACGTTAACTAGTTGGCTATTCTCGTTTATTATATTTTCGGAATATGTTGCGTATGGATCGTATTTGCACTTTATACTTGCACTTGCAAAATACTGGAATTTTGCTAACCCTCGAGTAATCGCGGGGTGGATGTCTGTATTGCATTCAGGTACGTGCAGGTTCTTGAGGAGCAAAACACGGGATTCGTACGAAGGATGATGGAAGACAAATGATACTAATCACGTGAGGGCTAGTATTGAGATTTGTTGGTCGAATTGTATTATTCTTTCCGCTGTAGAGTTCTCCCGTCTTATGGGAGTGTTGTTGTACTTTGACCCCTGTGCGGGTAAGAGTTTTGTAATAAAGATTCTATGGAGTTTAAGTTATATGTAATTGATAAAAGACCAAATCGGTATATGGATGTTTTTTTCAACCATTTTGGCATCTGTTGTGATGTCTGTGTCTGAGATCTAGCCTAGTAGATCCTCACGGAGAGGGCCTGTGGCGCTGTAATTGTGATATCCGTACTTTTTATTTTTTCAGCAGTTTCTATTTTTTGCGCATGTCTATTTTTAACGACTCGCTTGTAACCGATTCGACGTTTTGAATCTATTTTGTTCTTGGTGTTTTTCCATTTGGACGATTTTCGGAGGTGTTTTTACGTAATTCGCTTTATGTTATGTTTTATCGCATGTATGTTCGATTCTTGTAAAACTCGTTCGATTTCGTTGTTTCTTTGTTTCCATGAGTCCGTGTGATTGAGTTATTCATGTTGTGAGTTTCGGTTTGATAATCCGATGTCGTGTCGTGATTTTCGGACGTTTCGGGCCGTTTTGTAAATTCCTATAAGTTTAGAGAATTTTACCTCCTTTGTCATATTTCGAATCTTCCGGTAGTCGGAATCGTACTTTCTTTCGGCACTTAGCTTCGTCGTCGCGAATACTTCGTATTTATGTTTTTGGATTCTATCTTTGTTTGCGTTTTGACTTCGTACTTTCCTGAGCAGCGAACTGCATTCAGCAGTGTTGAACTGCTGCATGAATAACATACATTATTCATGCTTTCTTGCGTACGCTATCGATGCATATATAACGTACGTTAAACCTTAGAGTTAACGTACGTTATTGTCCTCAGCATTTTGGGCAGAAGGTTCTGCCAAGTTTCTGCTGATCCCTTACGTACGTTAACATATGAGTGTTTACGTACGTAAGAGGTATAACGTACGTTAAACCTTAGAGTTAACGTACATTATTGTCCTCAGCATTTTGGATAGAAGGTTCTGCCAAGTATCTGCCGAGCCCTTACGTACGTTAACATATGAATGTTACGTACATAAGAGGCATAATGTACGTTAACCTCACCATGTTAACGTACGTAATGAGGCAGTCAGGTATTTAAAAACCTTAACAGACTTAATCGCGTCACTTTTCTTCTCCTTTCTCCCCTTGGCCGCAGTTGAGTTCCCTTGAGCGTCTTTGTGGCGATTTGTGAAGAGTAATCCATGGAGTTCCTTGAGAGATCAATTATTGTGTTCCAAGTGAAGTTTATCATCATCTTAATCATCCTTCTTTTCGAATCCAAGGTATTTTGACTCAAAACCCTAACTTTGTCAATTTTGGGGGGTTTTCAGGTTTTGTCTTTCTAAACTCGGATTGTTCATTTATGTTGTAATATTTCTTATCAATTATTGTTATTGGGTGGTTCCTAATTCGATTCTGTCGTGTTAAATTCGTGGATTGTTGATTCGGGGAGGTTTTGTGAAAACCCTCGCCCGTATTTATCATATGTGTAAGGTTATGGTTGTAATCGGGGTTATGGGCATATTCCGTTCGATTATAGATGTCGTTTAGGACTGATTCGTGTTAACCTTTCGTCTATGAACTGATATTTTCACTCTGGGCCATTCCTAATCGTTGTTTATTTTCCGTCTCGTTGAAGATGTCTCAAAGGCAAGTACTTTATATTTGTATGCATATTCTAGTATTTGATTTATGGCTTACCGTGTATGTTGTGGATGTGAATGCATATGTTCACCCAGGTATATGGTCTGACGGGGCCTCTGGGGATACGTAGTGCCGTGTGTATGCGTATCATGAACTGGGGTTAACCACCCAGGGATGGTCCGACAGGGCCTCTGCAGGGTGCGGTGGTCTTGAGTCTCGTACCAACGGTTAACCTTTGAAATGTTTTGTTGGAGAACTGTGTTTTATGTATGTGTACCGCAATATTCCGGAATATAAATGTTTTCTAAAATTATTTTGGCGCATATTTCACCTAATTAGAATGGTAGTTCAAATGGATTGTACTTGCACTAGCTGTTGTTGCTAACCCCTTAAATGGAGGAAATACTTATGTATTTCAGGTACAGGTCTTAGAGGCGAACGAGCATGCGGACAGTACGAGGATAATGGGCAAGGATAATTCTGTTCGATGGTCGTTCATTGATGTCTTATCTTTTAAATTTATTAATTATGTCGTCTATCTTAGTACTCGAGTACTTCCTTCATTTTAATTGAGTTATTTTACTCTTAGTCCCAGTTTGGGAAGCCGTTTGTTTAATATTGTGTATCTTCATTACGTGTCGATGTACTTATTTATAATGTATGTCGTTCGTCGAGCGTGGTTGAGTCGTATGTTAGCCTGGTGGATTCAAAGTGTTGGGTCCACGGCGCTGTAATATGCCTTGAACGTCTTGGGGGTGTTACAATAATATTCCCCAGAGGATTAGGGATGTTACAAGTGGGCCCCAGGAACTGTGTAGCCATATAGGATGAGTTTAAGACTACCATGGAGGCGGAGTATTGTCCACCACCGGTTCGAGAGCGCAGAATCTTCGAGTTCTTTACAGCTACGTTGCAGGACGTACCGATATCCCAGGCCATCATTACTCATGTGCATGATGCTATGTGAAAGATCAAGTGAGAAGTGAGGCCGATGCTATTTTAATATGCGCATGAAGCCGCATATCAGACAGAGCATGGCACCACTTATGTGCGCTACGTTGAAAGAGTACCAGGATCGCGCTTTAGCGATTGAGATGGCAGTTCCGGGGTCAAAGTCTGGTTCCGAGGCTAAGAAACAGAAAACTACTGGCAATTTCTCAGCCGGTAAGCGTGGTCGGTTTTCTAAATCGCAATCTGCTCCCACATCGGGCAAAAGGTCGTTTCATCAAGCTAGAGGCTCTCATGGTAACTGTTCGGTTCAGTCTACCATACCTAGTGGCAGAGTTTGTTTCAAATGCAGTCAAAGAGAGCATGTAGTGACTGCCCGTTTTCGTTGGTTAATTTTTATTCATGCGGGCAGAATGGGCCTCGTGCAGCTCATTGTGATAGGGCTACCAGAGATGCTCAGACCCCTCAGAGTTCGGGTTGTGGTAGGGGTCGGGGTCAGTCGGACCGCCATGCAGTGTCGAGTTCGGGATCAGTACACCCCCGTCTATACCAGATGAGACGCATAGAGGAGAAAGATGTCCCAGTGACATCAGGTACCACTTAGATCCTTTCCCATCGAGTTTCAGTGCTATTTGATTCGGGTGCTACCCATCCTTTTATTGCATGGGATTGTATACATTGTATTGGTATTGACTGTTTATTCGAGTGTGAACCATTCGTAGTGGGTATGCCTAGTGGGGTGTAATATCCGCACTTTCCATTTTTAGTAATTTCTATTTTTAGTATATTTTCATTTCGGACGACTCGCTTGTAAGTGTTTTGGTATTTTGAAACTGTTTTGTTCTGCATCCATGACCATCCGACCGAGTTTCGGAGTTGTTTTTACGAAATTTTACTTATCATATAACTTTTCCGCATTGAGACTCGATTCTCGTAAATCTCATTTTAATCTGACGTTCCATTATTTTTGCGAGTTCCTTTAATATTTCTGGACACATTACAACTTTCTGAAATTGTTAGTTGGCCTCGAGTCGTGATTCTCGAGAGTTTGGGCCGTTTTGTAATTTTTCATAGGTTTAAGGTGCCATTATAGGAATTCATTGTCCGTTTCATCGATTGGTCGGAATCATGTGTTCTGATGGGAGAGTGAACTTGCATGTTGTTGTTTCTTATTAATGCTTCGTTATCCGTTGATAACTATCGGGTTTTATACCTTCCGAGACGTGTACTTTCTGACCGGGGTTCACAACTGTATTCTGTAACAGAGCAGTTAGCGCACGCTAACTATATCTATAGCGCGCGCTAAGGGGCATCTCTAGCGCACGCTAATATCATGTGTAGCGCGCACTAATCAGTCCGTGCAGTAAGCTCTAGTTTCTGGAGTGGGTTGGTTAACGTACGTTATGGTCTCCATTGCGCATGCTACTTTGTTGATTAGCGTAGGTTAATATACCGTTGCTAATGCGGATAGACAAAATATTCTGTAATTGGACAGAAGGTTCAATGATTCTGGGCTGAACCAGTTAGCGTACGCTAAGACTTGAGTTAACGTACGCTAACACCAATGTGAGTGCATGCTAATTTGTCATTAACATATGCTAACGAGGTAGACAGAAGTCTCTGGACTGCACGTTAACCATAATAGTGCACGCTAAGCATGCCTATAGCGTACGCTAATCGCTGTCTGTATAAGTAGGACAACAGCAGTTACTTTCATCATTTTTCCTATGTCCTCCTCTTCCTTGGCGAATTTGCGATGATTTGGGCAGCGTAGTACAGATTTCACCCGGTTGTCATCATCCTTCAATAATTTCGAGTTTCCAACACGGATTTTGCACCTTTTCAACATCTTTCTCCATCCTAATCAAGATAAATCGGCTTGAACCCTAATTTCGGGAATTTTGGGGGTTTTGTTAGATTTTGTTTTTCTAACTGATAGCTCCGATTGATGGTAGATTATAACTATATAATCATGATTCCATATTTTCCTCGAAGTTTTGTGGCTTTATTTCGAGTTTTCCTTTGTTGATCGAGTATAACCTATTATGCCTCCGTAGTGTCCGGTATATTGTTCCTAAGGGTAGAACTTAGGACGATTCTTAGTCTTCTAGTGAGTTTGTAGTTGATTGAGTCTCGATTTTTGTTAGGAACAAAGTTTGGAGAAAGTTCGGACCGAAGCCTTTTTTGTTTCTCGTCTCCGTCGCACTTTAGAAATCAAGGCAAGTACATTATTGCAATGATTTTTGGCTTGCATTTCTGTGATGAAAATGTAATTTGTGTGTGATGTGAGATGTCCACTCGGGGAAGGTTCGACGGGACCTCCGGGGACCAGTACTTTGGGGACAGGTCAGGACGCGGTATTCTCAATTGGGGATTGGCTCGACGGGGCCCACAAGGACTTGGCCGGGTTGTCTTGTCACGAGAATTACCTTTGAGCGATGGTTTTATTGATGATTGATTATAGATATTCCGGAATATCGTGATAAATGAACTGTTTTGAGTTTTGAAAGAATTTAGAAATGCTTTTGTATTAAAATATTGTAATATTGTACTTGCACTAGCGGTTGTTGCTAATCCCTCGTTGGGGTGGAATGTTTATGCATTTCAGGTGATCTCGAGGATAAAGAGCTTACACGGGGGTGCACACGGAGCAGACAGGCAGACTAAATGTTAAAGAGCTCGAGTCAGTAGTTGTTTTGGAAGAGTCTGTATTCATTTTCATACACAATGTTGAATTTTATGTCTGTGTGTGTCGGGTAATAATTATGAATTATGTTTGGATTGAGTAAAACTTTCACGTTTTGGCCGAGGCCACGGCCTAACTGTCATTTTTGATTATATATTTGTATTATCGCATTATTATGTATGTGTGACGTCAGCCTAGTAGGCCCTGGTGGGTCCTACGGCGTGTAATTACCCACAATGAAATTGGAGTGTTAGATTTATGGTATCAGAGCCTATGTTCGGGAACACTTAGGCCATTGTTTATTGGGTCTGTCAGGTCCTAAGAGTCGTGTAAACTGACCGAGCTTAGCATCGTGTCCTGCTATCAAACCGTGTGACCCGTGGTAGTAAGACTCCGTGAACTCTTCTTGCGTTTTATTGCTTTCGTGATAGGGAAAACTTGAATTCCTTGGATTTGTGAATTGTTCTAATAATTTTAACTCTTTTATCTCTCAGCATGTTAAGAGGTCGTGGCGGACGTGGACGCGGCATAGGCCATGGATGTGGCACCGCTAATGAATCTAATAAACCTTCTAATGCCACATCTGACTCGGCATATCGTACGGTGACAAACACCGACTCTTTGAACCCTGGCGGTCAGCCAGATCCCTCTGTGAATCAAGAATCGTCAGCTGGACCTAATGTGAATGCTGGCATAGCTGCTATACTCCAGTAGGTAGCAGCATAGTTAGTTCAGTTAAATGAGGTAGGGCACTGTGACCAGCCGACAGACGAGATTGCTGGGGCTAGTAAGTGGCTCCAGGGCGTGATGAAGATGCAACCTCCCCGTTTTGCTGGTGCATCTGAAGCGTTGGGCTGGGAGGGTTGGTTGTTCGAGTTTGGCAAGATTTTCGATGCCATCGCATGTCCCGAGGAGAGACGAGTTCCTATTGCACAATATTTTCTTAACAAGGAAGCTGCGGATTGGTGGGAAGCTACTGGGCCTACTGATCGTGTGGCCACCTGGGCTGAGTTTAAAGCCGCTGTGGAAGAAGAGTATTGTCCTTGGCTAGTTAAAGAGAAACGTATAGCAGACTTCTTAACTGCAACTCCACAGGATGTACCTATCACGGAAGCCATTATTACATATAATCAGCAGATGAGTCATGTTCATGAGCAGGTGAGGACCGAAGCGGATAAGATCCGTTACTTTGATTTGAGGATGAAACCCAGGATCCGAGAGGGTATGGCAGGCTTCAGATGTGCTACCTTGAAAGAATACCAGGATCGTGCTTTGGTTATTGAGATGGTTATTTTTGCATCAGGACCGGATACCGAGAGCATAAAGTTGAAGACGACTGGTGGTTTTTCGGGAAGCAAGGGTAGTGGATTTCGCAAACCTAGGGTTTCTCATTCCACTATCGAGAAGTCTATAGTGCTCCAAGTTCACGATCGGGCCAATCTTCTGCATTTGGTAAAGGGCAATGTTTTAATTGTAATCAAACAGGCCACCTATTCAGAGAGTGCCCCTTACCTCCTATAACCTGTTTTACGTGTGGACAAATTAGTCACAGGGCTGCTTATTGTGAGGCTGCCACCAGGCTCGCCAAACATCAGAATTTGGCACCAACTCCGAGTGTAAAACCGGGGACTACAGCTAGTCAGCCACAACAGACTTTGGAACGAGGTAGAGGCCGAGGTCGGTCGGACCGTCAGACTACATCAAGTGTGGGTTCGGTATAGCCGAGGGTGTATTAGATGAGACGCGCAGACAACACAGAGGCTCCAGTAGATGCAGGTACCACGCAGATACTTTCTCAACCTATTTTCATATTATTTGATTCAGGAGCTACTCATTCATTTATTTCTCTTGATTGTGTGAAACGTTTGGGTCTTGATTGTTTGATTAAGTATGAACAGGTTATAGTGGGTACTCCTAGTGGAGAGCATTTGATTGGTAACCGAGATGTTAAGGATTGTCTTGTGTATATTGGGATTCGGGATTGACCTTCAGACCTCATCGTGGTAGATATAAAGGAAGAGGATGTGATCCTCGTAGATGATTGGTTGAGTCGGCATGGTGCTATTATGATCTATCGGATGCGAACTATTTCTATATTAGCTAAAGATGGTGTCGAGCATACTTTCGTGGGTTGCAAACCGGGTAGTTCAGGCAGAGTGATTTCAGCCGTCAAGGCGATGAAATTGTTGAAACAAGACTGTATCAGTTACTGGTGTTATGCCCTGAATACCAATGATGGTGGAATTGATCTATCGTCGATTCCAGTTGTGACCGAATATCCTGATGTATTTCCGGACGACCTTCCGGCATTACCTCCATCTACAGATGTAGAATTTTCCATTGATATCGAGCTGAGTGTAGCACCTGTTTCTCGTGCGTCATATTGTATGGCACCTACCGAGATGTTAGAACTGAAGAAGCAACTGGGTGAACTTCTTGACAAAGGGTATATTCGACCGAGTGATTCGCCTTGGGGTGCACCAGTTCTCTTTGTTAAGAAGAAGGATGAATCATTCCGTCTGTGCATTGATTATTGGGAGTTGAATAAGCTGACCATCAAGAACAAGTATCCGTTGTCCCGTATAGATGACTTGTTCGACCAGCTTCAGGGTGCTACTATTTTCTCTAAAATTGATTTGCGCTCGGGGTATTATCAGCTGAGGATTTGGGATTTTGATATTCCAAAGACTATCTTCATACTTGATGTGGCCACTATGCGTTCGTAGTTATGCCGTTTGGGTTAACTAATGCTCCTGCCGTGTTTATGCAGCTGATGAACAAAGTCTTCATTGATTATCTTGATAAGTTCGTGGTCGTCTTTATTGATGACATTCTTATCTATTCCCAGTTTGAGAGAGATCGTGTTGAACATCTCCACGTGGTATTGAACACTTTGAGAATGGAGAAGCTTTACGCGAAGTGTTCTAAGTGTGAGTTTTGGCTTAGGGAAGCAACATTTCTCGGGCATGTAATTTCGGATGATGGAGTTAGAGTGGATTTCCAGAAGATAGCGGCAATACTTGAGTGGGAACCACCTAAGAATGTGAAGGAGACACGGAGTTTTTTGGGACTTGCTGAGTTTTTTGGGATGATGGAGTTGAGGGATTCTCGAAGATTGCTCGACCACTTACTCAGTTGCTCCAGAAATCCCAGAAGTTCGAGTGGAGTGTAGAGAGACAGAACAGTTTTGATGAAAAGAGACGGTTAACTTCGGCGCAAATATTATCATTACCTTAGGGTGCCGATGATTTTGAAGTTTATAGTGATGCTTCAGGACTTGTGTTGGTAAATTGGCACCCCACTTGGAATGGTGAATTTGCGGAGTAGAGTTTTCAAACTCTTTTGCGTTGCGGAAGCATAATTAACTTGGGGAAAGTAAATGACAAAGATTTATAGAGGTTCGGCCACCTCTCTCCGTATTTTTTTCTATAGGCTCAAGATCAACTTTTTCCGCCATATATTCTATCGGTCCGAGGTAAACCGTTACAATCTCGTCTTCTATTGGTCCGAGATAAACCGTTACACTCTTGTCTTTATGTCGGTCCAAGATAAACCGTTTTCCTTTTCCATTGGACAAGGAAGCAACCTATCTAGCTTTGTATCGGTACTAGACAAACCTCTCTTGGATTTAGATATGATTCTAATAATGCCGGATCAACGATCCTAATAACACCGAATCAATCTACAATCCGTATCTTTCCTCTCGTGTATGTTTTCGTGTATGAACACTCAAACACTTATCAATTAAGCACAAGTACAACAATAATAGTGTATACAATGATATCAAACGTATATATGATTTTCTCAGAGTTGTTATGAATAATACCATATGCCTTGGTACTTATAGGCATAAAGCCTTAACTAGCCGTTAGCCCATGTTGCCTGCATTGCATACGTTATATGTCCACCATTACGTACGCTAACCACATTACGTACGTTAAGACTCCTTCGTTACGTACGTTATGTATGGTGCAAATCAGTACAGTAGCAGCTGTCTTCTTCTTTACGTACGTTATATATCACTCTTTACGTACGTTATCTTCAGTCAAAATATCCATTGCATGGTGACCTACTCCATGACGTCATCTTCAACGGTCCTTGTTTGTATTCGTATTCAAACCATTACGTATGTTAAGCATGTAAGCTTATGTACGTTAAGCTCGCCTCCTTACGTATGTTATACATGTTATGTTGCGTACGTTAAACATGTATGTTGCACTCGTCTGCCTTCAGGTGACTTCTCATTACGTACGTTATAGATGTTGCATAGAGTACGTTATCTTCCATAAATCTCACTACTTTGTCTTCGAATCCTTCGTTGTTTTGGTTCGTTCTATTGTTGTTTTCTTTGATCGATAACAACATCAACTTATCATTAGCTCATCATCAAAACCATTTTATAATTATGTGGAATAGAATATTCCAACAATCTCCCCCTTTTTGATGATGACAAAACAACAATCTTCAATGGGATTTTATACCTGCAAAAATATAAACAATTACAGATCAAAGTTTTCGGCTTTATCCGTTTCGTTAGTTTTCTTCTCCCCATCTTTTCTTTTCTCCTTTTCGACTCCTTCTCATTTTTTTTTCAACTTTCTTCTTCATTTTCTCAATTTTCTTCTCCTTCGTCTTTTCTCCCCCTTTCATGATCGGGATATTGTTTTTATTTTTCTCGTTATCCTTCCATGACTCGTATTCTCCTTCTCCCATCATTTTTCTCGACTTTCTCCCCCCATTTTTGTCATAATCAAAAAGTGCATACTAAATAAATAAAAAATTTGATATATTAAATATGACAAATTACGAGTAAAACTCCCCCTGAAAAATAAATTTCCCCATTTTTTAAAAATAGTAACTCTCCCTATGTTAAATACCAATTGTTAAAAATATAAATTATCAAAATACCAATTGATGAAATATATTAATTTTGATTTTTGGGGATCCAACCGAGAGTTGGGTTATCTTTTGAAACATAGACGATATTCGGTATAATGGTTCCTTTTGGAATCCAGACTTTTTTAATGGAATCCAGACTTTTTTAATTTTGATCGTCCGTCTTGGGCTTTTGCAAATCGAAATGTGATGCCCAAGTTTTAAACATTTCTCACATCGGGGTATTTTAAAATTTAAGAATTCGGTTTTATTATTCGGTTTGAATCCTAACCGCTGTTTATTTAATAAAAATTTTTGAACGGAAAATATTTGTTCAAATTTGTCATTTCCGCAAGAAAATTTGTTCGTTAAAACCTTAAGTTCGTTTTGAACTTTCAAAAGATCATCCTTTAATTTATTTTCATTTTCAAGACATTTAGAATGATCGGTTTCAATAAATTTCTCTTTTTCATTTATTTTGGAAATTTCGATTTCCAATAATTTATTTTTCACTTTCAGGGATTTATTGTCAATTAAAGCATTTTGAAAATCGGTATGTAAAAGTTCGAATGCTTCAAATAATTAGTCGTGAGACGAGGTACTAACCTGGCTTTCGATATCGCTTTCATTGAATGAACACCTTGCCATGAGTGCGAGGTTATTTTGAGTATATTCATCGTCATCCTCTTCGTCACTCCATGTTGCTACGAGAACTTCCTTCTTGGAAGTCGTGCCTCGACAATTTTTCGCAAAGTGGCTTGGTTTACCACAGTTTCGACAGTTATTGTGGAATTTCTTTGATTCGCTCGTCTTGATGTCTTTCCTTCTCCGGTTCAATAAGTTTTGAAACTTATATATATTCTTGGCATAATATGCCGATTCTTCATCGTCTTCATCTAGCGGGATTTTTTCGACATCTTAGCTTTCATAGCTATGGTTCTTTCTTTCGATTTCGGCTTGGCATTCCGAGATTTAAGAACTATCTCGTAGTTTATTAGTGAACCAACGAGAGCACTACAATCAACATTATTTAAATCTTTCGATTCCATAATCGCGGTAACCGTACCGTCCCATTCAACATGTAGTGATCGTAGGATTTTCTTAACTTTTTCACTACTTGTTAATGGTTTTCCAAAACAAGCTAGTCCATTAGTAATGACCGAAAATCGGTCGAGCATGTTTGTTATGGACTCGTCACTTTCCATCATAAATAGCTCGTAGTCATGGAGGAGCATATTTATCTTTGTCTCCTTGACTTGTGATTCCTTCATGAGTTACCTCAAGCATCTTCCAAATCTCTTTGGCACTATCACATGATGATATCCGGTTGTGTTCTTCCGGATTTAAAGCATAATATAATAATTGCGTTGCTCTGCAATTATAATTGTAATATCCGCAATTTCGATTTCCAGTAATTTTCTTTTTTTTGGCGAGAGTCCGTTTTGACGACTCGCTTATGACCGTTTGATCATTCCGAGAATGATTAATTCTACACTTTTTGACATCCGAATTCGTTTCGGTATCGTTTTGTTGAGTTCCGTGTTCTTAGGCGACTTTTCCGCGCTTGAGTTCAATTCTTGCGAATCTCATTCGAAGCTATTGTTTCGGGTTTCTTGTAAGTCCGTTTAACGATGTTAGACGTGTTGTGAACTTCAATTTGGTTATTCGATCACGTATCGTGATTTTTCGGTACTTTTTGGGCATGAACAGTGTGCGCCGCGACACAAGGGATTGTGCGCCGCAGCACACACCTTGCAGTTGCGAGCTGGGCGCGGCTGTACCGCGGGCCGCGGCACCCTTAGTCTGCACCGCGTCACGGATTGGAGACCTGATTGTGTATTTTAGCCATGGGCCGCGGCACACTCAGTCTGCGCCGCGGCACGCGAGTCAGATCAGCCCTTTTTCCAGCGGATTTTTGGGAGAGAAGTTCATTTCATCTCCTTTCTCCTTCCTTATCTCCGTGGGCGATTTCCAGGAGATTTTTGGGCGATTTATCTTAGAGATATCATCCTCCTCAAGTTCTTGGTGTGGATTAACAACATCAGTTCGTGTTCTTCGTCATTGATCCGAGGTATTTTATTGATTCTCTGGAGTTGATCTTTTCTTGGGAGTTTTGTTCTTGATTTTGTTTTCCATCCGATTTTGATAAATCTATTAGTGTTAGATGTTGTTATTAAACTTTTTTATGGATTTTATATCCATATCTTTGGTTCGTTTCAACCCGAAGGGTGATTTCGGTGTTCTTGAGGTGTAGTGAACATTTGATGTTCGATCAATTGTTTGAATGAGTTTTCCTTCGATAGTTTGTTGTGATCTCCGTTGTTTTTGGTCTTGATCCTTGTCATAATCATGTTTTTGTTGTTTCTTCCGGAGGATTATAGGTGCTCGAGGGTTCCGAGATGAATCCCATTTGGTGATTGATAATTCGTGTGGTGTTATTTGTTGTTACCAAAAATATTATACGTAGTGGTTTGCTGGATTTGGCTACGGGTGATTAACAAACAAAATGCGAGAGCACGTCCGAGGGAATGTAAATAACACAAGATTTGTCGGGTTTGTTAGGCCCGGGCTTGAATGCATTCGCGAGATATTATTAATACGAATACTTTGGAGTACAGATATTAATGTAAGAGTTCAATTACAATGAGTGTAAAGACCCTAGTGATCTAGCTCTTGAGTGCTGGTGATTGCCGGAAGAACCAGAGTTAATGCTCTGTGTTCTTGTAACAAAGGAAATGTGATGCTCATTTTTGTCGATCGTCTTTCGGTCGAGAGTGAGCGAGAATGGTTTTGAGAGTGTTTGGAAGCCTTTTTAGAGAGTTCCGAGAGTTTTCCAAAAGTGTCAGAGAGTTCTTCCAAATGCTGGAAGTCCTCTATTTATAGGAGAGGATGTAGTTGGGATGTCTTGATCCCGAGCGGGCGATCGCCTTTCCTGTATTATAATAAGCGGGCGATCGTCTTTAGCACATGGGTCGGTTCCCTAAAAGCCCGCAGCTGCTGCTGGCAGCCGGATGTGCGAACCAATGAGAAGACAACACGCATCTTATGTCGCTGCGGGAGGTCCCACCTAGGACCTTTCGGCGGGTCTGTCGGTAGGTGAGGCAGTCCTTGTCGTTTGATAGTTGTTGATGGGCTGGAGTCAAAGATCATTTTCCTACGGCGCCTTTTCCAGATCTGCACGTGGGCCTCTATCCTGAGATTTGGTCTTCGCTGACTTGACGGATGTTGGCTTTAAACGTGGCATGAGGCGGTCGTCCTTGGCCGAGCACGTGAGTCGATCTCCATGTGCCAAGAGACGATCGCCCTAGATATCGATCGCTTCGGCACTTGGACTTGATCTGGGATCTCCGTTTGGTAGGTGTGCCGTGGTTCATTTGACGCTGACTCGGTCGCTCGGCCCTTATGCCGATCACCATCGAGGTGTGTTAATCGTGACACAACAATTGCCCCCCAGCTCGCTCCGATGTTGAAGGCATCGGGTGTGGTGGTTACCGATGATCGTTTGAATTACAGACGAGCAACTCAACTCTTTATGGACCAGGCGATCGTTTTCTTGGGCGGATTGATTCTTGGTTCAGCTCTTTGCGGTCTTCAATTTTGCAGATTCCTCGAGGAATGCCGATCATATCGGTCTTGAGGAACCGTGCATGGTCGTGGAGTTCGATGGACCGACCTCCGCAACCATGTTTTGTGCGCGAGCGAAATTCCACCTGTAGGTTTGTCTCGCGACTCACTTTATTGTGAGGGTCCTCCGGAGGCTACGTTTTGCCTCGTATTTAAACGAAAGGCGAGAGATCTCTGCCTGGAGCAGTCCTTGCACGGGGCGCCGTCGGATTAATCGACTCCGTGACCGTGGCTTGTTAGCACTTTTCTGCCTGGGGCTGACATGTTAGATGGCGGACCTTTGAGGGCATACGTTGTGACGGGGGTATGGATGCGTCGCATTGTCCGAGCCCACCATGTTAGATGATGGACCTTTGAGGGCGGGCGAGTGTGTCCACAGATCTGTTTTGGAGGGTCCTTCGGCTACTCCCGCCTCGTATTTAAACGAAGGGCGAGCAATCTCTGCCGAAAGGAACCTTGCATGGACAAAGCTGTCGGTTCCATCGACCTCCAGGACCATGGTTGCACTCTTCTACCTCGGATGTGATGAGGGAGGCGATCTCATGCCTAGGTCCATCATGTTAGATGATGAACTTTAGAGGGCGAGCGAGTCCTCCATTTTTGGAGATGTTGCTTGGGCAGTAGCCTTTCGTTCGACATGGTGGAAACTGGGGAAAGACCTCCGAAGTTTCCACCTCTTGATTGAAGCATAAAGATCTGGCCGCCAGGGTCGATCAGGGGGATCGACAAGTACAAGTCTTCTGGATCGCCGTGCTTGATTCTCGCGATTGGGTTGGAAGACTGATGATCGTCGTTCGGTCACCGATCGCTACCCTTGATCCTTTTCGCCCGGGGCTCCGGCTAATTGACGAGACTGTCCAGCTTGCCCTCCTCGAACAATATCCAGAGTTGTCTGAGGAGGTCGCGGCATTGGTCGGTGTTGTGGCCAGGACTCTTGTGGTAAGCACAAAATTTGTTGCGGTCCAGATGACCGTGGTCCCTTACCGCCTTCGGTTTGCTTAGCCGCTCGCGCCCCTGGATGGCGTAGAAAATATGGGCCGGAGATAGATTGAGGTTGCGGTAGAGATGGGCTTCCACATCCTCGAAGGCCCTGAAATCACCGGGTGGCTTGGCGACCGCCTTATTAGACTTGGCGATCGCCGTCTCTGCCCCTTCGCCTTGGCGAAGGGCGAGCAACCTCCGCCTGGCCAAAAATTCTGCGGCCTTGGCGCGGAAGATCGCGTAGGTTGGGGGGATGTCCTTCGTAAGGTGCCTGAATATGGGCGAAAGACTATTGAATCCCCCTAGGGCCGAGTAGAGGTCGATCTCGTCGCTTATGGGCTCGCCGTTGAGGATTATCTCATCCACCCGGTCGATGTAGTCTTCGTCGGACTCGTCTTCCCCCTACCTGATCTTCATCATACGGTGGGGACCTTCTGGTTGAGCGACCTTGGCGGCGAAGTACGATGTGAAGTTGCTCGCCAATTATTCAAAGGAACTGATGGATCGCGGTGGCAATGAGATGTACCACCTATGGGACAGATTGCCCAGCGTTAACGGGATCATTCGGCACCTGGTCGCGTATGACGCCCCGCATCCGATCATGTAGATCCGGAACTTGCTCAGGGGAGTTTCGGGGTCCGATCTCCCCTCATACAAAGGTTTTTGAGGAGGAGCGATCCTTGGTTGCACGGGGGCAAGTTTGATCTGGACCGCGAGCGGCTCACTCGGCCCAGCGATCTTTCTCTTGGTGCCTGCCCCAGTTTCTAGGAGCGCCTTCATGCCATCGAGCTGGCGTTGCATTGCGGCCATCGCCGTAGCTTGGTCGCTCGTGGTTTGGCTCTCGGAGCGGGAGCCGAGACGATCGTGTACTGATCTCCTGGCTCCGCAGTAGGCAATGAGGTCTTCATCGCCGATCTCGGTTTTTTGGCGAGTAAGTTCCTGATGGCTGGCCTGCCTTCTGGGAGTCGGGTATGCCGAACTCCTGGTGACGGATTCGGATTTCGTCGCCTCATGGATGGAGCCAGAATTCCCCGGTCGCCATGAAGGGTCACTTCCAAGCCGGCTGAAGACGGAACTGTCCCGCCTCACGAGTGCCTTTTCTTGCGACTTGGGGATTTTTGCCGATCGCTCGAGATATAGCCCCTTGAGTTTTTGCTTGCACGCACGACGGATGGCTAATGGGGTAATAGCGGGCGCATCGCATGCTCTCCGTCGCTCCCATAGGATGGCCATGGCCTCCTCGATCTGTTCCGCGATTTGGAACTAATCGAGCGAGAGGCTAGGGCCGTCCCTCGGGGGTGGGATCGAGAGTCTCGCGCGGCCACCCTCCGCCATAGGTTGGGATTCGGTTTGGGCCAAAATAAGGTGTCCGGCGAACTGTAGGGTGTCTCTCTTCGAGGTGGTGACAGGCGTCATGATGTCGAAGGCTTTCTTTGAAGAACAATGAGTCTTTCTTCAAGTATATGCTCCGGAGAACAGTGAGTGTTCTTCGAAACGGTCGGAATGAAAATGAGGGTAAATACCCCTTCCTCTAGCGCCAATTGTTGTTACCTAAAATATTATACGTAGTGGTTTGCTGGATATGGCTACGGGTGAGTAACAAACAAAATATGAGAGCACGTCCGAGGGAATGTAAATAACACAAGATTTGCCGGGTTTGTTAAGTCCGGGCTTGAATGCTCTCGCGAGATATTATTAATACAAATACTTTGGAGTACAGATATTAATGTAAGAGTAAAATTACAATGAGTGTAAAGACCCTAGTGATCTAGCTCTTGAGTGCTGGTGATTGCTGGAAGAACCAGAGTTAATGCTTTGTGTGTTCTTGTAACAAAGGAAATGTGATGCTCGTTTCTGCTGATCGTCTTTCGGTCGAGAGTGAGCGAGAATGGTTTTGAAAGTGTCTGGAAGCCTTTTTAGAGAGTTTGGAGAGTTTTCCAAAAGTGTCAGAGAGTTCTTCCAAATGCTGGAAGTCCTCGATTTATAGGAGAGGGGGTAGTTGGGATGTCTTTATCCCGAGCTGGCGATCACCTTTCCTGTATTATAATAAGCGGGCGATCGTCTTTAGCACATGGGTCGGTTCCCTTAAAGTCCGCAGCTGCTGCTGGCAGCCAGATGTGCGAACCAATGAGAAGACAACACGCGTCCTATGTCACTGTCTTGGGAGGTCCCACCTAGGACCTTTCGACGGGTCTGTCGGTAGGTGAGGCAGTCCTTGCCGTTTGACAGCTGTTGATGGGCTGGAGTCAAAGATTCTTTTCCTACGGCGCCTTTTCCGGATATGCATGTGGGCCTCTATCCCGAGATTCAGTCTTTGCTGACTTGACGGATGTTGGCTTTACACATGGCATGAGGCGGTCATCCTTGGCCGAGCACCAAAGTCGATCGCCATGTGCCAAGAGACGATCGCCCTGGATGTCGATCGCTTCGGCACTTGGACTTGATCTGGGATCTCCGTTTGTTAGGTGTGCCGTGGTTCATTTGATGCTGACTCGGTCGCTCGGCCCTTATGCCGATCGCCGTCAAGGTGTGTTAATCGCGACACAACATTATTCTCATAATGTTCGCGGTGCTATCGTGTTCTTGATAGTGTTCGGGAGTTCGGGACTATTCGACCGCATCCCATCCGTCGTCTCGTTGCGATCGTAGTTTCGAGGCAAGTACCTTGTCCATACATTTCTTGTTTTGTGGATATGATGATCGGTGATCGTCTAAATGTGTTCGTTTGGTTGTTTGAGATGAACTTTCAAAGATTTGGTTTAGCCTCGCTAAAGGCTCCATTTCAAACTCGTGTGTATGTTGTGATTGGTGTGTTTTCGTAAATGACTATGTGAATCCTATGGATATGTTTGGTGTTGATGTTGCGCTTGGTAATGCGTGTGTACATATATTGCCTCATTTCGGTGCGTTGTGGTTTGATGTTGTGTTTTGCTAAGTGTTTCATGCCTCTCGGTGAATTATTTGGATATCTTTGTTGTATTGTGCTATGTGTGTGAATGTGTGGATGTGGGCGGGGCCTATAGTACACATGGCATACGATCATATGGTCAGGATTCAACAAGCGATTGATCCAACCGTGAAAGCCTAAAAAAACTGCGGTCACACATGGCCTGTGATCATGTGGTCAGGATGCAACAAGTGATTGATCCAACCGTGAGCGCGAAAGAATACCTACGGTGACACATGGCATGCGATCATGTGGTCAGGAGACAACAAGTGATTGATCCAACCGTGAGATGCCATGACATGCGATCACGTTGGTGTGTATATGATTCGTGAATGTGTGTTGCTAGGTTGAGTACCTTGGATGTGTGACCAAGATTTGCGTATCTTGGGTGATTATGTTGTGTTGATTTTTATGTCCGTCGAGGACACATGGTGTGGGTTATGGATCCCGTGAATTATTGTTAGCTTTATTTATGAAAGCAAAACTTTGGGCTATGCACCTTTTTGGATTCTTTTGAAAAGAGAAAGATTTGATAATCCTAAATGGTTTTGCATTAAAAACTCCCGATGGCATTTTAAACCATTTTATAAATCGTTTCCCTTGATTTGTGATTTTTCGATTTTGGAAAGCTTTACCCAAACTCTTACCTCGGGAAGTGATTTTTCTTTGTTGTGTTTGAAGCTTCGAGGATTCCTGGTTTTTGTTATTCTTGTAATATGATTTGTATGACTCGTATTTGCACTTTGTACTTGCATTAGCAAAATAGTGGAATTTTGCTAACTCCCGAGTAATCGGGGGGTGGATGTATGTATTGCATTCAGATTTTTGGGGAGCATAGCACAGGGTCGGCATGAAGGATGATGAAAAATGATCGATACTAATCACATGAGGACCCGTACGTTGTTGTATTGGTTTAGTTGTACTTTATTTCCGCTGCAGTATTCTTTCCCCGTTGTACGGGAGTGTGTTGTATTCGACCCCTGCGTGGGCATGTATTGAGATTGAGTTGTATGTATTAAGTGAAAGACTAAATCGGTCTACTGAGTCATTTTAGCCTTAAAGGCGTTGTTGAGATGTTTGATTTTTGTTACCAGCCTGGTAGATCCTTGAGGAAAGGTTCTACGACGTGTAATATCCCTAAGCGGATTGGGGGTGTTACATAAATGGTATCAGAGCTTTAGGTTGTGGAAACCTAAGCTGTCGGGTCAAGTTGTGTCTGTTGAGTTTTGTCTCGTCGGATTTTGTGTGACTGAGTCGCGTTGCGACGCGTCGTCTGAGTTGGTTGGTCGTGATTAGTATCATGGGGCGATCATCATCTTCGTGCGACCTGTGGATGTAAGTCTCCCTTCTTTGTGTTGTGCCTCGTGTGATTATGTGTTAAGTGATGGAATCCTTATCTAGATTTTTGGTTTCGTGATATGTGTTTATTCGACTCTCATATTTTGTTTATATGAGGAGTGGTGTCAGTGCTAATGTATTTTTGACTGTTGACTTCGTCCGCTGCGTGTGTATTTCAAAATGATTTGCTCATTTTGCAAGTATTTTTTTTGGAAGCCTTTGTGCTTAATACGGAATGGTGGTGTGTTTGTGTGTGCTTTGCTCACCTCGGGAGGGTCCGACGAGTCCTCGAGGGTATCCAATGGTATAGCCATGAATTCACGAGTTTGATTTTCTAGCCAACTCGGGAGGTTCCTTAGAGGCCTCGAGTGGGACCAGTGGTTTAGCCCCAGTCCTAGGCAAGTTTGAACTGTGATTTGACTGTTTGTTTTCCGGGAAGAGACATGTCTTGTGTTGAATTTAAACGACGTGACACGTGTGCTATGAGATGTGTAACCGAATGTTGATACGCATGAGTTTTTGGGCATTCTAGCCTAATGGATTTTTTTGAAAACCTCGAGTATCTTAGAGAATAAATTTCGAGACGTACTTTTAAAATGGATTATATTTTCGAGGCGCCTACTAACGTAACTATATGTTTCAAAATTGTTCTACCTTGAGGACCAAAATATTTTGAGATATTTTCAGTAATTTAGAAACGCATTTGCTTAGACCCGTAGGTCGAATATTTCTGAAAGTTTTAATTTAAAAGAAAAGTGTCCTCATTATGATACTCAATATCAACTGGTGTTTCCAATTTTTTTTCAAAAGGTAGTTTTCGTTTTTAAAACCTATCTTTCCTGTTTGCGTTCCGGGAATGTATGTATGATGTTAGCATTGTCGTTAGGGTGTTAGCCCTCTGTGAGAAGTGTGATGTTTGTATCGAATGTTGTAGCTTTGTGGTGAATTGCGCGTTATCGCACCCGTGCGAGCTGTTAGAGCTTGGGTTTGTATGATTGTGCACATATGTGATTGTTTCATGATGTTTTGTAATTGCATTCTGGTTATCGTTCGATCCGTCGATATTGCCGAACGATGCCGTCGTTGTTGTGATATTCATGTGTGTGTTGCCTTATGATGGTAATCGTTGTATGTGTTATGTGTTATAATTTTCTATTGTGCTGAGTGGTTACTTATTCAGTATGCCGAGGGGCAGAGGTCGTGGTCGTGGTGATCAGGCGCGTGGTTGAGATCATGCTGCCGGTTTCAGTATCGGTGTTGCTACTATTTTGCAGCAGGTAGCTGCACAGATGACTTAGTTGACTCAGGCAGTTCAGCCTAATACAGATGTGACCCAGAACATTGGTGCAAATCAGTGGATTCGAGAAGTGGTTCGTATGAATCCCCCTCGTTTCGCTGGTGCCGTTGATGCATTGGGCTGGGATGGTTTGCTTATCTAGTTGGAATAGATATTCGAGGTAGTGGATTGTCCAGAAGAGTGTAAGTTGCCAGTCGCTCAGTATCTTCTTGACAAGGATGCCGCTAGTTGGTGGGAGGCTGTTAAGCCTCGAGATCGTGTTGTCACGTGGGCAGAGTTCCGGAGATTTATGAGAGATGAGTTTTGTCCAGAACCAATCAGGAATCAGAGGATTAATGAATTCTTTTCGGCGAAACCGCAAGATGTACCGCTGTCTCAAGCTATTATTGATTTTAGCAAACAGCTCAACTATGTGCAGGATCAAGTAAGGACGGAGGAGGATAAGATCTGTCATTTTAGTAGGCGGGTAAAGTCGGAGATTCGTCGAGACATGGCAGGTCTCACTTGTACTTCCTTGAGAGATTATCATAATAGGGCGTTAGCTTATGAGCTATCCGGATTATCGACTGAGAATATGTCTGAATCAAAGAAACAGAAAATCATTGGGGACTTTTCAAGAAATCAGGAGAGTGGCCCCCCTGAGGTTGGGACTTCGTTTCGTCGTCCTAAGAAGATTTCTCGATCGCGTGATCAGAGGAGTATAGTACCCCTGCAGCGAGTAATGTGAGCAGCATGAAGACATGTTATAACTGTAGTCGAGCGGGCCATACCGCGAAGAATTGTCATTCACCGTTAGTCAGTTGTTTCGAGTGTGGTCAGGTGGGTCACCGAGCCGTGCATTGCGAGATGGTAGCTGAGAGATTTGGGGATCGAGGTTGCGTCCCTGCTCCGAAAGTGTAACACCCCCAAAATTACCGAGGTATTACAGTGCCGTGAATCCCATGTTGGACCCACAATGCTAGTTTAGGAAATAGATATTTTAAAGAAATTACAGTAAAACGATAAGTCCATATTTACATATCGCGATCCCAAAGGTTTTAAGGAGAAACATAATTCAAGGTCGATTATTACACAACAGAGATTTTTAAAAAAAAATCAAACTTAATTTAGACAGCGGCAAGAGATTATTCCAACACCATTCAATTCTGATCGGACCCTTCGGGAATGTCCTGCACATGATTAACAAATTTACCTGGCATGACAAATCGTGCCAGATAACCAGGGTCAGAGAATGCATACCAATAATTAACTACTAGCAACAATATACGCAACTTTACCAAACACAGTACCACATAACCAACAGGAAATATTTCATCACACGACCGACGTTGTCTCTCTCTTTTTATCACATAAACCCCAAGGTCGCAACCAAGGGTCACGAAAGTATCCACACGAGAATACCCCGGAACATAGGCGCCCAATTCGGGTCTTATACCCTAACACATTTCCACACGGGCACCATACAGGTTTTATCCCTAACACATCGGCCCGTTTATAACACATTTTAGAGAATACAACCGTCGGCATTCATCAAAAATGGTACATGCACAAATACGGACGTTACAATAATATTGGCATTTCTCGAGCAAGATTTCACTTGCCTGTGATCCGACGGTAGGTGCTTTATGATAACCGGGATCCTCCACGCCAGCTCAAGCTTAACCTAGTCACGTAATATCTGATTAACACCTCGTACGGATCATGAAGAATAAAACTAGTCTCCCTTCCCTATCCGGATTCCTAGCGTAGTCTTAATTACCAATACTAGTATTGTTTTTCTAAGTTCATAAGCATTATACCATTAAATTCCACGGTTAACGTTATATACATCGGTTTTCTCAACAATATTATTCCTATCGTCATACGGTTGGTAATAAACGGTCATAGCATAATCAAATCCCATATTCCTAATCTATTTCTCTATTACGAGTACTACAATCGGTAAACTATCCTTTTACATAATGAATTCGGCATACGATATCAACGACATTATTATTATTGAATTAATTCCCCTATTAACGTTTAACGTTGATCATCATATTGAAGAGTAAGTTACGACTAGTTTATCAAACGGTGATGAGTTCCTATGAATCCTTCTACAATTGGTTCGTTGATTATATATGGTCCAAATGTAAATTAAGATGGAAGTTCTTGCATGTGACTGTTACAACTAGTTGTATGAAAATGAAATATACGAACAATGATAACTCCGATTACTACAAGTTCGTCCATTTAGATTGTCTACGAGATTATAGCAAAAACTACCCAAGTACCCGTAATCTAATGAATAATAATCAACAACACTGAAGAGATTACTCCAAGGATTGATAGACTTACCTTAGAAGATGAATAATAATGAAGAGAGTTGATGAATCCACAAGAACTACGAGGAGGAACGAAAGTGGCTTGAATGACTTGGATAATCTTCACCGGAGCTCAAGAAACCACCTCCTTGATGCTAATTCAAGTATATGAAAAGCTAAAAACCGAGTATCAGGCTAGGAAACGCTCCAAGGGTGTCTTCTTGCAAGGTTGGGGTCGTGCAAATGAAGAGGGGAAGTGTTATTTTATAACACTCGTTTTTGATAACGTACGTTACTGGTACAGGAATTACGTACGTAAAGCTTGTTACGTACGTAATGTTCTTAATGCTAACGTGCGTAAGGTCCGACCAGGGGTCACTGACTGAAATGTACTCATGTGTTATGTACGTAAGTCGGATTTACGTACGTAAGGCTACAGTCCGTAGCGTATGTTAAGATTGGAGGATAGCGTACGCTATGAAGGGTTGACTCGTTTGTCCTATAGCCCGCCAAAAGTAGCTTCCTCCACGTCAAAAGAAAGATTCTGGTCGGGAGACCAACTCACCCGTTACGTACATAATGCAGGCATCTTAACGTACGTAATTCTCGAATTCTAGCGTATGTTAGGCATATGTTATAGCGTGCGTTAGGTAATCAATCCTTTAAGCACATAACACATTTTAACCATCTCGAGGTAACCGTCCTTTCTACTCGTCAACAATTATCGGGGAACAAGACATTGGCTACCGTTATATTCGCACCGACGATCATCCAACGGCGTCAAGGCGTGTCACCTCTGTTTCATCCACATCGCACAATTGTATAGCACTTAATGAAATACATAAATAGAAATGACATCACATTACAAGAATTCGCACTGTAATTCACACAGTACAGAGTAATTAAGCATGAAATACCGGTGGTATTACATATCACCCCCCTTAAAAATAGTTTCGTCCCAAAACTTAAGAAAATAACTCGGGATGACTCTCTTTCATGCTCGACTCGGTTTCCCAAGTCGCTTCTTCCATGCCATGGTGCAACCACTGAACTTTCACGAGGGGTATGGCTTTATTTTGTAACATCTTCATACGCCGATCCAAAATGGCGATCGGTACCTCTCTAAAGGTAGCATCATCGGAAATTTCCACTTCTTCGAAATTGAGCTTGTGACTCGGATCATAGACATACTTCCTTAACTGGGAGATGTGAAAAACGTTATGCACTCCATCAGATGCGGCGGTAGAGCTAATTGATACGCGAGCTTCCCTACCCGGTCTAATATCTCAAACGGACCTATAAATCTCGGGCTTAACTTGCCTTTTTGACCGAAATGTCGGATACCCCACATAGGTGATACTTTGACCCAAACATGATCCCCGACCGCAAATTCTAATGGTCGCTGTCGGTTTTCGGCATAAGCTTTCTGTCGGTTCTGTGCGGCTAGCATGTGCTTCCGAATGATAGAGATCTTCTTAATGGACTCCTGGATCAGATCCAACTCGGTAACCGTGGTTTCAGAAGCATCATCCCAGCATAACGGCGACTTGCATCTTCGCCCATACAGGGCCTCAAACGGTGCCATGCCTATGCTTGCATGCCAGCTGTTGTTGTACGAGAACTCTACTAATCCCAGATGTCTAGCCCAATCCTTACCCCAATCGAGCACACATGCCCTCAACATATCTTCCAAGGTTTGAATCGTACGTTCAGTCTGTCCATCTGTCTGAGGGTGATAAGCCGTGCTAAAATGTATTTGGGTCCCCATAGATTTATGGACGGCTTTCCAAAAATGAGACATGTATATGGTGTCTCTATCCGAAATGATGGATGAGGGAACGCCATGCAGCCTTACGATCTCTATGATGAAAATGACGGCCAATTGCTCTGTCCCGGTTGTCTCTTAAATAGGAATGAAATGTGCCGACTTCGTCAACTGATCAACAATGACCCAAATTGTATCCTTTCCTCCCACCGCCGTTGGTAGCTTAGTGACAAAATCTATCGATATGCTTTCCCATTTCCATTCCGGGATGGGTAGGGGTTGCATGATTCCGGCTGGTCTGCGGTGTTCAATCTTCACACGTTGGCACGTCATACATCGGGCGATGAATCTAGCAACTTCCCATTTCATATTTTTCCACCAAAAACTCCGTCGGAGATCTTTGTACATTTTACTCGCTCCTGGGTGAATAGAAAAGGAGTGGAGTGCGCCTCTTTCAGTATAGTTTGCTTCAGCCCGTCATTTGGTGGAATACAGATCTTATTTTTGAAACTCACCAAGTCACCCTGAATCTTATAGTCAGAAACATCCCCTTCCTCGATTCTTGCACCAATCACACATAATTCAAGATCCTCCATCTGTGTTAGACGTATCTCGTCTAGCAAGGACGAATGTATATTGATCGAGCACAATTGTTCCTGCCTACGTTGTATCCATACTTCGATACTGCTCCTCCTGATGTCTCACTGCAGCTCGGGCTGGACTGTTATGCTGGATACCATCACTTCTTGTGTAGTTTTCCGACTAAGAGCATCGACCACCACATTGGCTTTTCCGGGGTGATAGGAGATTTCCACATCGTAGTCCTTGATTAGCTCCAACCAGCGCCTCTGCCTCATGTTTAATTCTCTCTGAGTGAAGATATACTTCAACCTCTTATGATCCGTGAAAATCTTGCAAGTAACTCCGTAAAGATAGTGCCTCCAAATCTTGAGGGCATGCACCACTGCGGCTAGCTCCAAGTCGTGCGTAGGGTAATTCACTTCGTACAGCTTCAGTTGTCGGGATGCGTACTCAATGACTCTGTCATTCTGCATGAAGACACACCCCAGCCCGTGCTTAGATGCATCTGTGTATATAATGAATCCTTCCGTACCCTGCGGTAACACTAGCACTGGGGCAGTAGTTAGCCTACTCTTGAGCTCGTCGAAGCTCTTCTGGCAGTCTGCAATCCATACAAATTTGGTTCTCTTTCTCAGTAGATTCGTTAACGGTCGGGCGATACAGGAAAAAGCCTCGATGAATATTCGATAGTAACCCGCCAATCCGAGGAAACTCCTTACCTCCTTGACATTCTTCGGCGTTTCCCAACTCATTATTGTCTCGATCTTTTGTGGATCGATCTTGACGCCTTCTGCTGAGACAACATGTCCGAGAAAAATTACCTCCGACATCTAGAATTCGCACTTGGAAAGTTTCGCATAAAGTTGGTGTTGCTTTAACACGCTCAGCACTTGCCTCAAATGTTCCTCGTGTTCCCGTCGGCTTCGGGAATAGATCAGGATGTCGTCGATAAAAACCACCACGCATTTATCGAGAAAATCAATCAAAACTCTGTTCATCAGTTCCATAAAAATGGTTGGGGCATTAGTCAACCCGAATGATACCACGATATACTCGTAGTGTCCATACCTCAATCGAAATGCAGTCTTCGGTATATCTTCCTCCCGAATCCTCAATTAGTGATATTCGGACCGTAGATCGATCTTTAAAAACCGAGTATCAGACTAGGAAATGCTCCAAGGGTGTCTTCTTGCAAGGTTGGGGTCATTCAAATGAAGAGGGGAAGTGTTATTTTATAACACTCGTTTTTGATAACGTACGTTACTGGTACAGAAATTACGTACGTAAAGCTAGTTACGTACGTAATGTTCTTAATGCTAACGTGCGTAAGGTCCGACCAGGGGTCACTGACTGAAATGTACTCATGTGTTACGTACGTAAGTCGGATTTACGTACGTAAGGTTACAGTCCGTAGCGTACGTTAAGATTGGAGGATAGCGTACGCTATGAAGGGTTGACTCGTTTGTCCTGTAGCCCGCCGAAAGTAGCTTCCTCCGCGTCAAAAGAAAGATTTTGGTCGGGAGACCAACTCACTCGTTACGTACGTAATGCAGGCACCTTAACGTATGTAATTCTCGAATTCTAGCGTACGTTAGGCATATATTATAGTGTGCCTCAGGGAATCAATCCTTTAGCCACATAACACATTTTAACCATCTCGGGGTGACCGTCTTTTACACTCGTCAACAATTATTGGGGAATAAGATGTTGGCCACGTCATATTCGCACCGACGATCGTCCAATGGCGTCAAGGCGTGTCACCTCTGTTTCATCCACATCGCACAATTGTATAGCACTTAATGAAATACATAAATAGAAATGACATCACATTACAGGAATTCGCACAGTAATTCACACAGTACAGAGTAATTAAGCATGAAATACCGGTAGTATTACAGAAAGGACACAGAGATGCCTAGTGTGGTTTTTGAGGATTTCGGCGCAGTCCGAACTGTTTGTGGTTGCCCTTGTGGATCGTTTCGTGTTTATTTTCTATTTTCTTGACTGTGCATGTTTTTTGATATTAAGTACCTCATGTTTTGTGATTGTTTGGATAATTGACTTGATTGTACTATCTGTTTGATGATGCTTGTCACTTGTTGGTTTTATTATTTCTCTACATGTGGCGTTGTGATGGTCGTCGTGGAGTGTGATTTCGCGCTATATGTTTCTTTGCGTTGCTTGTAACGTTTCGCCGTTGGGCGCGAGTTTTCGGTTCTTGTGTATCTCGTTGAGTGTTTCGTGGCAGGATATTGCTTCGCCCTACTTGTTTTATGTTTCGGGACGAAACTTCTTTTAAGGAGGGTAGTATGTAATATCCGCAATTTCGATTTCCAGTAATTTTCTTTTTTTGGCGAGAGTAAGTTTTGACGACTCTCTTGTCACCATTTCGTCATTCCGAGAATGATTAATTCTACACTTTTTGACATCCGAGTTCGTTTCGGTGTCGTTTTGTAGAGTTCGGTGTTCTTAGGAGACTTTTCCGCGCTTGAGTTTGATTCTTGCGAATCTCATCTGAAACTGTTGTTTCGAGTTTCTCATAAGTCCGTTTAACGTTGTTAGACGTGTTGTGAAATTCGGTTTGGTTATTCGATCACGTATCGTGATTTTTGGTACTTTTTGGGGATGAACAGTGTGCGCCACGGCACAAGGGATTGTGCGCCGCGGCACACACCTTGCAGCTGCGAGCTGGGTGCGGCTGTACCGCGGGCCGCGGCACGCTTAGTCTGCGCCGCGGCACGGCCTGGAGACCTGATCGTGTATTTTAGCTGCGGGCCGTGGCACACTCAGTCTGCGCCGCGGCACGCGAGTCAGATCAGCCATTTTTCCAGCGGATTTTTGGTAGAGAAGTTCATTTCATCTCCTTTATCCTTCCTTCTCTCCGTGGGCGATTTCCAGGTGATTTTTGGGCGATGACTTAGAGATATCCTTCTCCTCAAGTTCTTGGTGTGGATTAAAAACACCAATTCGTGTTCTTCGTCATTGATCCGAGGTATTTTCTTAATTCTCTGGAGTTGACCTTTTTTGGGAGTTTTGTTCTTGATTTCGTTTTCCATCCGATTTTGATAAATCGATTGGTGTTAGATGTTGCTATTAAACTTGTTTTATGGATTGTATATCCATATCTTCGGCTCATTTCAACCCGAAGGGTGATTTTGGTGTTCTTGAGGTGTAGTGAACATTTGATGTTCCATCAATTGTTTGAATAAGTTTTCCTTCGATAGTTTGTTGTGATCTCCGTTGTTTTTGGTCTTGATCCTCGTCGTATCATGTTTTTGTTGTTTCTTCCGGAGGATTATAGGTGCTCGAGGGTTCCGAGTTGAATCCTATTTGGTGATTGATAATTCGTGTGGTGTTATTCTCGTAGTGTTCGTGGTGCTATCGTGTTCTTGATAGTGTTCGGGAGTTCGGGACTGTTCGACCGCATCTCATCCGTCGTTGCTGTGATATTCATGTGTGTGTTGCCTTACGATGGTAATCGTTGTATGTATTATGTGTTATGATTTTCTATTATGCTGAGTGGTTACTTATTCAGTATGCTGAGGGGCAGAGGTCGTGGTCGTTGTGATCAGGCGCGTGGTCGAGATCATGCTGCCGGTGTCGGTATCGGTGTTGCTACTATTTTGCAGCAGGTAGATGCACAGTTGACTCAGTTGACTCAGGCAGTTCAGCGTAATACAGATGTGACCCAGAACATTGGTGCAAATCAGTGGCTTTAAGAAGTGGTTCGTATGAATCCCCCTTGTTTCGCTGGTGCCGTTGATGCATTGGGCTGGGATGGTTGGCTTTTCTGGTTGGAAAAGATATTCGAGGTAGTGGATTGTCCAGAAGAGCGTAAGTTGCCAGTCGCAAAGTATCTTCTTGATAAGGATGCCGCTAGTTGGTGGGAGGCTGTTAAGCCTCGAGATCGTGTTGTCACGTGGGCAGAGTTCCGGAGATTTATGAGAGATGAGCTTTGTCCAGAACCAATCAGGAATCAGAGGATTAATGAATTCTTTTCGGCGAAACCGCAAGATGTACCGCTGTCTCAAGCTATTATTGATTTTAGCAAACAGCTCAACTATGTGCAGGATCAAGTAAGGACGGAGGAGGATAATATCTGTCATTTTAGTAGGCGGATAAAGCTGGAGATTCGTCAGTACATGGCAGGTCTCACTTGTACTTCCATGAGAGATTATCATAATAGGGCGTTAGCCTATGAGCTATCCGGATTATCGACTGAGAATATGTCTGAATCGAAGAAACGAAAAATCGTTGGGGACTTTTCAAGAAATCAGGAGAGTGGGCCCCCTGAGGTTGGGACTTCGTTTCGTCGTCCTAAGAAGATTTCTCGATCGCGTGATCAGAGGAGTAGTACCCCTGCAATGAGTAATGTGAGCAGCATGAAGACATGTTATAACTGTAGTCGAGCGGGCCATACCGCGAAGAATTGTCGTTCACCGTTAGTCAGTTGTTTCGAGTGTGGTCAGGTGTTACCGAGCCGTGTATTGCGAGATGGTAGCTGAGAGATTTGGGGATCGAGGTTGTGTCCCTGCTCTGAATGGACACAGAGATGCCTATTGTGGTTTTTGAGGATTTCGGCGCAGTCCGAACTGTTTGTGGTTGCCCTTGTGGATCGTTTCGTGTTTATTTTTTATTTTCTTGACTGTGCATGTTTTCTGATATTAAGTACCTCCTGTGGCATTGTGATGGTCGTCGTGGAGTGTGATTTCACGCCTTATGTTTCCTTGCGTTGCTTGTAACGTTTCGCCGTTGGGCGCGAGTTTTCGGTTCTTGTGTATCTCGTTGAGTGTTTCCTGGCGGTATATTGCTTCTCCCTACTTGTTTTAAGTTTCGGGACGAAACTTCTTTTAAGGAGGGTAGTATGTAATATCCGCAATTTCGATTTCCGGTAATTTTCTTTTTTGCCGAGAGTCCGTTTTGACGACTCTCTTGTCACCATTTCGTCATTCCAAGAATAATTAATTCTACACTTTTTGACATCCGAGTTCGTTTCGGTGTCGTTTTGTTGAGTTTGGTGTTCTTAGGCGACTTTTCCGTGTTTGAGTTCGATTCTTGCTAATCTCGTTCGAAACTGTTGTTTCGGGTTTCTCGTAGTCTGTTTAACATTTTTAGACGTGTTGTGAACTTCGTTTTGGTTATTCGATCACGTATCGTGACTTTTCGGTACTTTTTGGGCATGAACAGTGTGCGCCGCGGCAGCTGCGGCACACACCTTGCAGCTGCGAGCTGGGCGCGGCTGTACCGCGGGCCGTGGCACGCTTAGTCTGCGCCGCAGCACGGCCTGGAGACCTGATCGTGTATTTTAACCGCGGGTCGTGGCACACTCAGTCTGCGCCACGGCACGCGAGTCAGATCATCTCTTTTTCCAGTGGATTTTTGGGAGAGAAGTTCATTTCATCTCCTTTATCCTTCCTTCTCTCCATGGGCGATTTCCAGGCGATTTTTGGGCGATTTGCCTTAGAGATATCATCCTCCTCAAGTTCTTGGTGTGGATTGACAACATCAATTCGTGTTCTTCGTCATTGATCCGAGGTATTTTCTTGATTATCTGGAGTTGACCTTTTTTGGGGAGTTTTGTTCTTGATTTTGTTTTCCATTTTGATAAATCGATTGGTGTTAGATGTTGTTATTAAACTTGTTTTATGGATTGTATATCCATATCTTCGGTTCGTTTCAACCCGAAGGGTGATTTCGGTGTTCTTGAGGTGTAGTGAACATTTGATGTTCGATCAATTATTTGAATGAGTTTTCCTTCGATAGTTTGTTGTGATCTCCGTTGTTTTTGGTCTTGATCCTCGTCGTAATCATGTTTTTGTTGTTTCTTCTGGAGGATTATAGGTGCTTGAGAGTTCCGAGTTGAATCCCATTTGGTGATTCATAATTCGTGTGGTGTTATTCTCGTAGTGTTCGCGGTGCTATCGTATTCTTGATAGTGTTCGGGAGTTCGGGACTGTTCGACCGCATCCCATCCGTCGTCTCATTGTGATCGTAGTTTCGAGGCAAGTACCTTGTCCATACATTTCTTGTTCTGTAGATATGATGATCGTTGATCGTCTAAATGTGTTCGTTTGGTTGTTTGAGATGAACTTTCAAAGATTTGGTTTAGCCTCGCTAAAGGCTCCCTGTCAAACTCGTGTGTATGTTGTGATTGGTGTGTTTTCGTAAATAACTATGTGAATCCTATGGATATGTTTGGTGTGGATGTTGCGCTTGGTAATGCGTGTGTACATATATGGCCTCATTTCGGTGCGTTGTGGTTTGACGTTGTGTTTTTCTAAGCGTTTGATGCCTCTGGGTCAATTGTTTGGATATCTTTGTTGTATGATGCTATGTGTGTGAATGTGTGGATGTGGCCGGGGCCTACAGTGAGACATGGCATGCGGTCATGTGGTCAGGATTCAACAAACGATTGATCCAACCGTGAGAGCCTAAGAAAACTACGGTGACACATGGCTTGTGATCATGTGGTCAGGATGCAACAAGTGATTGATCCAACCGTGAGCGCTAAAGAATACCTACGGTGACACATGGCATGCGATCATGTGGTCAGGAGACAATAAGTGATTGATCCAACCGTGAGATGCCATGACATGCGATCATGCTGGTGTGTATATGATTCGTGAATGTGTGTTGCTAGGTTGAGTACCTTGGATGTGTGACCAAGATTTGCGTATCTTGGGTGATTATGTTGTGTTGATTTTTATGTCCGTCGAGGACACATGGTGTGGGTTATGGATCCCGTGAATCATTGTTAGCTTTATTTATGAAAGCAAAACTTTGGGCTATGCACCTTTTTGGATTCTTTTGAAAAGAGAAAGATTTGATAATTCTAAATGGTTTTGCATTAAAAACTCCCGATGGCATTTTAAACCATTTTATAAATCGTTTCCCTTGATTTGTGATTTTTCGATTTTGGAAAGCTTTACCCAAACTCTTACCTCGGGAAGTAATTTTTTTCCGTTGTATTTGAAGCTTCGAGGATTCCTGGTTATTGTTATTCTTGGAATATGATTTGTATGACTCGTATTTGCACTTTGTACTTGCACTTGCAAAATAGTGGAATTTTGCTAACCCCCGAGTAATCGGGGGGTGGATGTCTGTATTGCATTCAGTTTTTTGGGGAGCATAGCACAGGGTCGGCATGAAGGATGATGAAAAATGATCGATACTAATCACATGAGGACCTGTACGTTGTTGTATTGGTTCAGTTGTACTTTATTTCCGCTGCAGTATTCTTTCCCCATTGTACGGGAGTGTGTTGTATTCGACCCCTGTGTGGGCATGTATTGTGATTGAGTTGTATGTATTAAGTGAAAGACCAAATCGGTCTACTGAGTCATTTTAGCCTTAAAGACGTTGTTGAGATGTTTGATTTTTGTTACCATCCTGGTAGATCCTTGAGGAAAGGTTCTACGGCGTGTAATATCCCTGAACGGATTGGGGGTGTTACAATAATGGTCATTCTTCCAATCTTCATCATTATATTCTTCGAAGCCTTTAGAGAGCCGTCAGGTTTTGTAGGAATTTTTGGACCTAGGGAAATAACTTTCCAAAGCTTGATTTCGTAGGCTCGGATGAAAATAGACATTTTCTTCTTCCGCGTCATGAAGTTTGATCCATCAAAGAATGGAGGTCGATTTAAGGCAAAACCTTCGACCGGGGCAAATTAAAACGCCATAGGATTTTCTTCTCTTTGGATATTAAGCTGCTTTCAAGAGATACCGCTCTGATACCAATTGTTGGTAAATTGGCACCCTGCTTGGAATGGTGGATTATATTGCGGAGTAGAGTTTTCAAACTCTTTTGCGTTTCGGAAGCGTAATTAACTTGCGGAAAGTAAATGACACAAGATTTATAGAGGTTCAGCCAAACGTGCCTACGTCTTCTCTCCGTATTTTTTTCTATAGGCTCAAGATCAACCTTTTCCGCCTTGTCTTATATCGGTCCGAGGTAAACCGTTACAATTTCGTCTTCTATCGGTCCGAGATAAACTATTACACTCTTGTATTTATGTCGGTCCAACATAAACCGTTTTCCTTTTCTATTGGACAAGGAAGCAACCTATCCAGCTTTCTATTGGTACTAGACAAACCTCTCTTGCATTTAGATATGATTCTAATAATTCCAGATCAACGATCCTAATAACACTGAATCAATCTACAATCTGTATCTTTCCCATCGTATATATTTTCGTGTATGAATACTCAAACACTTATCAATTAAGCACAAATACAACAACATTAGTGTATACAATGATATCAAACGTATATATGATTTTCTCAGAGTTGTTGTTATGAATAATACCATATGCCTTGGTATTTATAGGCATAAATCCTCAACTAGCCATTAGCCCATGTTGCCTGCATTATGTACGTTATATGTACACCATTACGTACGTTAACCACATTACGTATGTTAAGACTCCTTCGTTACGTACATTCTGTATGGTGCAAATCAATCCAGTAGCAGCTGTCTTCTTCTTTACGTACGTTATATATCACTCTTTACGTACGTTATCTTCTGTCAAAATATCCATTGCAAGCTGACCTACTCCATGACGTCATCTTCAACGGTTCCTTCTTTGAATTCGTACTCAAACCATTACGTACGTTAAGCATGTAAGCTTACGTATGTTAAGCTCGCCTCCTTACGTACGTTATACACGTTATGTTGCGTACGTTAAACATGTATGCTGCACTCGTCTTCCTTCAGGTGACTTCTCATTACGTACGTTATAGATGTTGCATAGCATACGTTATCTTCGATAAATCTCACTACTTTGCTTTTCTGTCTGGCTTGTTCATCTTCGACTCCTTCATTATTTTGGTTCGTTCTATTGTTGTTTTATTTGATCGATAACATCATCAACTTATCATTATCTCATCATCAACTCATCATCAAAACTTTTTATAATTATGTGGAATAAAATATTCCAACAACTTGGATTGGGTTGTGTTTTAATGCAGAGAGGTAGGGTAATATCATATGTGTCTCGGCAATTGAAACCATATGAGAAGAATTACCCCACTCATGATTTGGAGTTATCGGCGGTTGTTTTTGCATTAAAGATTTGGAGACATTATCTTTATGGTTCTTCGTGTAAGATTTACACTGACCACAAGAGCTTAAAGTATATATTTAGCCAGAAGGAGCTTAATATGAGACAGCGCCGATGGTTAGAGTTAATCAAGGATTACGACCTTGAGATTCTCTATCATGCGGGCAAGGCCAATATAGTAGCGGATGCGTTGAGTCGTAAGACGATAACTCTATAGATGTTAGAAGTATTTACGCCTCAAAGGAAGATCCATCGGGATTTAATTTGTCAGAATATCGAAGTTTGGCTTCAAAAAGTTCAGGTTCAGTTGTGTGCATTAGAAATCACTTCATCTTTGATTGATGATATCAAGGCATGATAGTATGATGACCCATTATTAGTCCAGTTGAGGGAGGACATGAAGAAAGGGAAAGCTCCTGGGTTTGTGGTTCAGGATGACGGAATTTTGAAATTTCGAGGCAGATTGTGTGTACCGTGTGATATTGAGCTGAGATAGAGAATCTTGAGAGATGCTCATACTACGCCTTATTCCATATACCTTGGTACAAGCAAAATGTACAAGGATGTAAAGAGTAACTTCTGGTGGAGCAACTTAAAGTTGGACGTTATCGAGTTTGTGTCGAAGTGTTTGACCTGTCAGCAGGTTAAGATCGAGCATCAGCGACCCATAGGATTATTGCAACCACTTGCTATTCCGTAGTGGAAGTGGGAGTATATTTATATGGACTTCATTACCAATATGCCTAGAACCCGGACCGAAATAAACATGATTTGGGTCATTGTTGATCGACTAACCAAATCTGCTCATTTTCTGGGTATTAAGGATACTTGGGGACCGGAGAGATTAGCCAGAGTGTTCATTGCAGAAATCATGAGGTTGCATGGGACTCCTAAGAGTATTATTTCCGATCGAGATGGTCGATTTGTGTCTCATTTTTGGCAGGCGGTTCATCGAGGCTTGGGAACCGAGTTGAGACTCAGCACGTCCTACCATCCCCAAACAGACGGACAGTCTGAACGGACGATTTAGACGCTTGAGGATATATTGAGAGCATGTGCCTTAGACTGGAAAGATGATTGGAAGTCACACCTACCGTGGATCGAGTTTACGTACAACAATAGTTGGCATGCCTCGATTAGAATGACACCATTTGAGGCTTTGTACGGAAGGAGGTACGGATCACCATTACATTGGGATGATGCATCTGAATTGATTGGTACTGAATCAAATTTAGTAGTTGAGACGATAAAGAAGATTACTTTGATCCGTGATACGTTGCTAACGGCTTAGGGTCGACGGAAGTCTTATTCCGACATGCGTCGCCGACCGTTAGAGTTTGAAGTTGGAGACCATGTATTATTGAAGGTGTCGCCGACTCGAAGAGTTTACCGCTTCGGTTGGAAGGGTAAACTTAGTCTGAGGTATATTGGACCTTTCGAGATTTTAGAGTGAATTGGAGATCTTGCATATCGGTTGGGTTTGTCGCCGTCATTGAGTCACGTGTATAACATATTCCACGTCTCCTAGCTAAGAAAGTATGTGTCGGATCCTAGTCATATTATCGATTTTGGAGAGATTGAATTGGGACCCAACATTACATTTGAGGAGAAACGGGTTCAAATTTTGGAGCGTCGAGTAAGGCAGTTTAGGGATAAGACCACTCCTTTAGTTGAAGTGCAATGATCGAGACATGTATCTGAGGAGGCGACATGGGAAATGGAGGATAGTATGAAGGCGAGATACCCCGAGTTATTCACTTTGTAAGTTTTCTGACGAAACTTATTTTTATGAGGAGAGAATGTAATATCTGCACTTTCCATTTTTAGTAATTTCTATTTTTAGTATATTTTCATTCGGACGACTCGCTTGTAAGTAATTTGGTATTTTGAAACTATTTTGTTCTGCATCCATGACCATCCAGACGAGTTTTGGAGTTGTTTTTACTAAATTTTACTTATTGTGTAACTTTTCCGCGTTGAGACTCGATTCTCGTAAATCTCATTTTAATCTGATGTTTCGTTACTTCTGCGAGATCCTTTAATATTTATGGATACGTTACAACTTTCTGAGATTGTTAGTTGGCCTCGAGTCGTGATTCTCGAGAGTTTGGGTCGTTTTGTAATTTTTCATAGGTTTGGGGTGCCATTATAGGAATTTGTTGTCCGTTCCACCGATTGGTCGGAATCATGTGTTTTGATGGGAGAGTGAACTTACATGTTGTTGTTTCTTATTAATGCTGCGTTATCCGTTGATAACTATTGGGTTTTATACCTTCCGAGACGTGTACTTTTTGACCGGGGTTCACAATTGTGTTCTGTAACAGAGTAGTTAGTGCACGCTAACTATATCTATAGCGCGTGCTAAGAGGCATCTCTAGCGCACGCTAATCTTATGTGTAGCGTGCACTAATCAGGCCGGGAAGTAAGCTCTGATTTTTGGAGTGGGTTGGTTAACGTGTGTTGTGGTCTCCATTGCGTGCGCTACTCTGTAGATTTGCATACGTTAATACACCGTTGTGTATGCTAATGCGGATGGGCAGAATATTCTGGAATTGGACAGAAGGTTCAGTGATCCTGGGATGAACCAGTTAGCGTACGCTAAGACCTGAGTTAACGTACGCGAATGGGGTACACAAAAGTCTCTGGACTGCACGTTAACCATAATAGTGCACGCTAAGCATGCCTATAGCGTACGCTAATCGCTGTCTGTATAAGTAGGACAACAACAGTTATGTTCATCATTTTTCCTATCTCCTCATCTTCCTTGGCGAATTTGCGATGAATTGGGCAACGTAATATAGATTTCGACCGGTTGTCAGCATCCTTCAATAATTTCGAGTTTTCAACACGGATTTAGCACCTTTGCAACATCTTTCTCCATCCTAATCAAGGTAAATCGGCCTGAACCCTAATTTCGGGAATTTTGGGGGGGTTTGTTGAATTTTGTTTTTCTAACCGATTTAGCTTCGATTGATGGTAGATTATAACTATATAATCATGATTCTATGTTTTCCTCGAATTTTTGTGGATTGATTTCGAGTTTTCCTTCGTTGATCGAGTATAACCTATTATGCCTCCGTAGTGTCCGGTATATTGTTCCTAAGGGTAGAACTTAGGACGATTCTTAGTCTTCCAGTGAGTTTGTAGTTGATTGAGTCTCGGTTTTTGTTAGGAATGGAGTTTGGAGAAAGTTCGGACCGAAGCCTTTTTTGTTTCTCGTCTCCGTCGCACTTTAGAAATCAAGGCAAGTACATTATTGCAATGATTTATGGCTTTCATTTTTGTGATGAAAATGTGATTTTGTGTGTGATGTGAGATGTCCACTCGGGGAAGGTTCGACGAGACCTCCGGGGACCGGTACTTTGGGGACAGGTCAGGACACGGTATTCTCACCTGGGGATTGACTCGACGGAGCCACAGGGACTTAGCCGGGTGGTCTTGTCACGAGAATTACCTTTGAGTGGTGGTTTTATTGATCATTGATAATAGATATTCCAGAATATCGTGATAAATGAACTGTTTTGAGTTTTGAAAGAATTTAGAAATGCTTGTGTATTAAAATATCGTAATATTGTACTTGCACTAGCGGTTGTTGCTAACCCCTCGTTGGGGTAGAATGTTTATGCATTTCAGGTGATCTCGAGGATAAAGAGCTTACACGGGGTGCACACGGAGCAGACGGGCAGACTATATGTTAAAGAGCTCGAGTCAGTAGTTGTTTTGGAAGAGTCTGTATTCATTTTCATATACAATGTTGAATTTTATGTCGTTGTTGCGTGTCGGGTAATAATTATGAATTATGTTTGGATTGAGTAAAACATTCATGTTTTGGTCGAGACCACGGCCCAACTGTCATTTTTGGTTATATATTGGTATTATCGTGTTATTGTGTATGTGTGACGTCAGCCTGGTAGGCCCAAGTGGGTCCTACGACATGTAATTATCCGTAATAAAATTGGTGTGTTACATGGGGATCGTATGGTTGGGAACCGGGAAGTCAGAGACTGCCCAGTGAGGATCGGGAACCAGGATTGGCCCTCGAACCTCATTGTTATAGATTTAAAGGGTGAGGATTTGATCCTCGGGGATGATTGGCGGGATCGTCATGGTGCTATCATGGACTATCGGACTCGTACTCGGACAGTGGTTGAGGATGACACATAACATACTCTTGTGGGTTGCAAACCGGGTAGATCGGGACGTGTGATTAACGCCATGAGGGCGATGAAACTCCTAAACCAGGGTTATGTAGGCTACTGGTGCTATGCTTTGACGGCAAAAGATGGTGGAGTTGAGATATGTTGAAGCAAAATCGGTATTTGCGTCGTGTTGCGGAAGCGTAAATATAAAGTGCGGAAAATAAATCGACACAAGGATTTATAGAGGTTCGGCTATTAACGAAGCCTACGTACTCTCTTGGTATCTTTTTCTATAGGATTAAGATAAAAACCTCTACACCTCTCTTCTATCGGTCGAGGGATAACCGTTACAATCACGTCTTCAATTGGTCCGTGATAAACCACTCGTACTTGTCTTTGTATCGGTTCAAGTTAAACCATTTTCCTTTTGTATTGGACAAGGATTCAACCACTCTAGCTTTCTATCGGTACTAGATAAACCTCACTAAGATAGCGATTGCGATTCTAACAATGCCGGATCCTTGATCCTAATAATACTGAATCCAATCGTATCTTTTCTTTTACCTCTCATGTATATATTGAATGTATAAACACCTAAACTAATAATATAAGCTCAATATGGCAACAACAATATAATGTATATCAATCTCTGATTAATGTATCGTTTGCTTGAAGTTGTTGTAGTGAAACAATACCATAGGAATGGTATTTATAGCCTTCTTCATCAAACTAGCCGTTAGCACCCTGACTCTTCATTACGGCCGCTATCTTCTTCATATTACGTCCGTTAGCCACTTAAAGTACGTTAACACATCCAGGTTACGTACGTCAACATCTCCTAGTTTGAGTCCAGTAGCATCCTTCTCTCTTCATTACGTGCGTTGTTAAATCTTGCATTACGTACGTTATCAAGGTCAATATGTCCGTTGCATGCTGGCCTATGCCATGACGTCATATCCAACGTTCTTCTCGTTTGAATTCGCAAACACACCATTACGTACGTTATCCTTCCTCTCTTACGTACGTAAAGCTTCTTATATTACGTACGCTATTCATGATATATTACGTACGTTAAGCTTGAATAAATCCAGCTTTTTGCACTTCGTTTTCTTTGATGCTTTGCTTCATCTCTTTGTTGTTTTGCTTTGTTTATCAACTTTAATCATCAAAACATTTTTAAGCATGTATGGAAAAAAATGTTCCAACAATCTCCCCTTTTTTGATGATTACAAAACAACACTTCGTCAATGGGATTTACCTGCAAAAATACAAATATATGTATATGTGTACAGACCAAAATTTTCGACTTTGTCCGTTTCGTTAGTTTCTTCTCCCATTTCTTTTTAGAATCCTTCTTTTCTTTTCTTTTTCTTTTCGAATTTTCAAATTTTCATCATCTTTTCGACGTCTCCTCATTTTTTCTTTTCAACTTCATCTTTTCGACTCTTCATCGATTTTCTCCCCCTTTCAGGGTTAATCCCATTCTTTTTCTTTTCTCCTTCCTCCCCCTTTTTGTCTTCATCAAAAAGTGTAATAAATGACAATAAAATGATAAATACCAAAATGATGAATATAACTATATGCATGAATAGGGTATAAACTCCTCCTGAAAATATTATCTCCCCTTTGAAAAATTATTACTTTGTTAAAAATTAATTTTTGGGGATCCAACCTATAGTTGGTTTTTCTTTCGAAACATAGACAATATTCGGAACAAAACTTCCTTTTGGAATCCAAATCTTTTTGGTTTTTATAGTCCGTCTTGGGCTTTTACAGTTTGAAATATGGTGCCCGATTTTCAAATATTTTTCGCAATGGGGTATCATAAAATTTAAGGACTCTTTTTTAGAACGAGGTTTGAATCCCAACCCCTATTTATTTAAAGTAAACTTTTGAACCGAGAGCATATTTTCAAATTTCTCGTTTCCGAGTGAAAATTTCTTCGTTAAATTTTTGAGCACGGTTTGCATTTTAACAAGATTATCCTTTAAAATATTTTCATTTTCAATGCATTTTGAATGATCGATTTCGACAAATTTTCCCTTTTAAAAAATTTTGGAATATTCAATTTTCAATGATTTATTTTTAGATTTAAGGGATTTAATCTCGGATAAAGCATTTTGAAAGTCGGTGTGCAATAATTCAAATGCTTCAAATAGCTCGTCACGAGAGGATGTACTTACTTGACTTTCGACGTCGCTATCGTCGAATGAACTTCGGGCCATGAGAGCGATATTATTTTGATTGATAAAATCATCATCTTCGTCTTCATCGCTACATGTTGCAACGAGAACCTCCTTCTTGGGTTTAGCTCAGCAATTCTTTGCAAAGTGGCCTGGTTTACCACATAATCGACAATTGTTGTCGAATTTCTTAGATTCACCCGAGATGTCTTTCTTTTTCCGGTTTAATAAGGTTTGAAACTTATTAATATTCTTGACATAATATACCGATTCTTCGTCGCTTTCGTCCACCGGGATTTCTCTTTTTGACATCTTAGCCTTCAAGGCTATTGATCTTTCCTTCGGCTTCGGTTTAGCATTCCGAGGTTTTAGGACTATCTCATAGTTTATGAGAGAACCGACAAGAGCACTAAAATCAAGATTGTTTAAATCTTTAGATTCCATTATTGCCGTAACTGTGCCATCCCATTCAACAATTAGTGATCTTAAGATTTTCTTGACTTTTTCACTACTTGATAATGGTTTTCCAAACGAAGCAAGTCCATTTGTGATGACCGAAAATCGGTCGAGCATGTTGGTGATTGACTCGTCACCTTTCATCATGAATAAATCATAGTTGTGGAGAAGCATATTGATCTTCGTCTCCTTGACTTGAGTTGTCCCTTCGTGTGTGATTTCAAGTATTTTCTATATCTCTTTAGCACTTTCACACGATGAGATACGATTGACCTCTACTGGATTTAAGGCACAAAATAGAAATTGAGTAGCCTTACAATTTAGATGGTCGTTCTTCCAATCCGCATCATCATATTCTTCGAAAGATTTAAGCATACCGTCGTATTTGAGAGGAATTTTTGGACCAAGACATATTACTTTCCAAAGCTCGTTGTTATATGCTCGGATAAATATTGACATATTTTTCTTCCACGTCATGAAGTTTGAGCCATCAAAAAATGGTGGTCGGTTAAGAGCAAGTCCTTCGACGGGAGCAATTTGGAATGCCATTTGGATCTTCTCCACGGATGTTAAGCCGCTTATTGGAGGTACCGCTCTGATACCAATTGTTGAAGCAAAATCGATATTTGCGCCGTGTTGCGGAAGCATGAATATAAAGTGAGGAAAATAAATCGACACAAGGATTTATAGAGGTTTGGCTATTAACGAAGCTTACGTCCTATCTCGGTATCTTTTTCTATAGGATTAAGATAAAAACCGCTACACCTCTCTTCTATCGGTCGAGGGATAACCGTTACAATCACGTCTTCAATTGGTCCGGGATAAACCACTCGTACTTGTCTTTGTGTCGATCCAAGTTAAACCGTTTTCCTTTTCTATTGGACAAGGAATCAACCACTCTAGCTTTCTATTGGTACTCGATAAACCTCACTAAGATAGCGATTGCGATTCTAACAATGTCGGATCCTTGATCCTAATAACACCTAATCTAATCGTATCTTTTCTTTTACCTCTCGTGTATATGTTGAATGTATAAACACCCTGTTGCTACCCAAAATATTATCCGGAGATAGATATTGCTGGAATGGATGGGATAGCAAACAAATGCAAGAGCACTTCCGTGAGAAAGATAAATAACACAAGATTTGCCGGGGTTGTTAGTCCCGGGCTTGAATGCTCTCGCGAGATATTATTAATACCGATATTCGGGGATACAAGTACTAATGTAAGAATACAATTACAATGAGTGTAAAGTTTCTTGTTATCTTAGCTAGTGAGCGTGTAGATTGCCGGAAGAACCAGATTTGATGCTCTGTGAGTTCTTGTAACAAAGGTGATGAACGGTCGCGGCGGTGAGAGATCGACCGCCTCTCACGGCGAGTATTTAGCTGGATGTTTGGGCTTCTGGGCTTATGAATCCCTTGGAATCTGTCTAGTGGAGACTTGCTGCTTCGCCGATCGTCTTCGGACGAGAGATTTGGAGAGAGAAGTCCCGAGATGGATTCGGTGAGACAGTAGGGAGCTTGATGATATGTGTGTTCTTCAAGCTTAGTGGATGTATCGGAATGTGAGAGAATGTGAACTTTTGGTGGAATGTATTTCGGACGTAAGTCAAATGAATTCGAACCGTATATTCATGGTAGGAAGCTGTAGAGTGAATTCGAATCGTTCGTTCAAATGAATTGATCGAGAACCTTTTTCCGGTAGGAGGAGGTTCTCTATTTATAGGGCTTGGATACGCGGGCGATCGCCTTTCTTGCAATATAATAATCGGGCGATCGTCTTTTAGCACATGGGCTGTCCCCTCAAAGTCTGCGGGAGTTCTTTGGCGATCAGTGCGGTCCATGGGGAGCTTACACGCGTCTGAGTTGCCGCGGGTGGTCCCACCGACAACTTTCGGCGCGCATCTTTGGTAGGTGAGGTAGGTGACAGGCTGTGGTCAAATGTCTTGTCTGTCAGCAAAAGATTTTATCTGCTGGCGAAGATCTCGCCAGCGCCTTTGGTGGATCTGCACGTGGGTGCTTTCCTGAGATCCAGTCCTTGATGGTTTTGACGGGCGATCGTCTCTGCTCGGGGCGCAGGTCGATTGCCCTTAGCCGGTTAGTAGAGTAGATCGCCAGCTGCAAAGGGCGATCGCCTTGGGTCGATCATTTGGACAACCGATGGGTCGATAACTTTGATTTGGCGAGCTAGCTGTGGTTTGATCGAGTTGACTTGGTCGCCGACCTTATAGTCGATCGCTGTCGGGATGCATAAATCGTGACACAACAATTGCCCCGGCTCGCTCATACGTTGGAAACGTGGGGTGAGGTGGCTTTCGCGATCGCCGAATTTTTGACGAGCGACTAAGTGTTATGGAACCGCGATCGTCTTTGGTGATATACTGGATTTGGACGACTGGTGGCCCAAGCTGCGCGGGAAAAAGCATCGGGCGTTGAAAAGTCTCCGCGCACGTGTCAGGCTTCTATTGGAGGACGCCAACGGTCATTAATGACTCCTCGGCTGACGCGTCCTCGAAAAGATGCGTACGCGGGTCTCGAGGGGGTCAACTGGTGCGCCGTTTGAGATCCGACCCCTGAGGTTTTCCCTTATTGCAATCGGGTCCCTGCTTTCTCCTATAAAAGGGGGCGCGGGGCTGCAGTCTCACTCACGCGTACGCATTGGAGAAAGAAGGTCCTGCTGCCGAATTTTTTGAAGATCTAAGCGCCGATCGTTGATCGATTTCACTTTAGGGTAAGAAAAATCCTTCTCTTCCTTTCTAACTCTGAAAATGGCCGGAACCTCATCATCGTTTGGAGCGGGAACCAGTTCTGCCGCCGGGACATCGGCTGCCCGGGGAGAAACTTCTTCCGTCTTCCACTGAGACGGCGGTGAAGCAATTCGTGCCGGAATCGACCCGGCTGAAGTTGAGGCTTTGTTCAATGAGGCCGATGTTGCTAGGGAGTCGGCCTTGAGGAGAGACGATCGCAGATCGAGAGAGATCCGCGATCGGGGCTTCTTGGGAGCAACATAGTGATTTTGGACGGGCTATAGGGCCTTTCTGAAATAATGGATAGGTTAGCCGGTCTACTCCGAGATTCGACTTGAGGATATTCGGTCGCTTATCCCTATGTGCTCCCCAAGCGGTCGCGATATCGTGCAGCGTGATCGTTGTGGTCGCTCGGCCAAATCGGAGCTCGACGTCCGGAGAGATCGCGTCTCGGAGGACAAGATTCCATGTTCCTTCGAGATGTGGACATGTTCGCGCCCGCGAGAATGAACGAGCCGACCAGCCTCCGATGGGTATGGTCGCATGAGTGAGGCCGTTATGGAGGCCGGCGCTTCCCTCGTCCTTTGCGGTCTCCCATCTGTTGGCCGCTTGGAATGTGGCGCCACTTCGACGCCGAACGCGCACGGCTCCAAATCATTTGCACCCTCACCCTTTTCGGCGGTCACCGCTGTCAATCTCCGTCGCCGTTGGAGATGAACTATTTGTTTAAACCCGGCACATAGAGGGTTGGTCGGCGGTTACCATATTCAAGGCCGATCTGGCCGGGTGATTCATGGAGTTCGAATAAGATACGGGCGATCGGGACGAAGTGGTTCAGGTCGCCGGCAAGTGGAGAGCTTCGGCGGCGACAATCCCACGAGCATTTGGAGATCCCCACCGAATTTCGGAGAGGAATCCGGTAAGGGTTTAGACTCTCCCTTCGCTTGGATGCGTTTTGGGTGATCTAATTTGATTTCATTTTGCAGGCTTTCATATTCCGGCGATCGAGGAGCCGCCTTTCGACTTCCTCGTTGTTTGGGAGCGAATTAGGAGCTTGTCGGATGACGACCTAGACGCCACTCGGATCAACAAGGAGAGTCGCCGGTTGTCGGCTCGACTATTCCGCTTCCCGAGACATCTCGCGGTGCAGTATGTGGTCTGCGATCTTCACTTACTAGGCGATCGCCTTATTTTAAGGACAGTGTCCACCGTTAGTCGATCGTCTTTAGCTGCAGAGGTTCGTTTCCCTCGCTTTTTGGAGCCTCCGTGAGATCGCTATGTCGAACCCGGGAGTCTAGGCCGTCTTCGCGCGAAGAGGTCGACTCGGGTTCCACCGTCGCATTGCCTATAGTTCGGAGGCGGAGCCTCGTGCGGAGCCGGAGCCTCGCGTAGCGCAGTCGAGGTTGAGGAGGAAATTCGGAGGAGGGGCTTGGGCGACCGCAAGAGGCCGAGGCCGCAAGAAACTTCGTTTCGCCCGGGCGATGAAGTGCGGATCGCGCGCCTCCGATCACCATCGTTGCTCGGAGCGCGAGCCGCCCTCTGCGGCTTTTCTGCGGGAGACGGCGATCGCGGATGCGGAAACTCCTCGAGGAAAGCTTGATTTTGGTCGGGATCGAGAAGGCCGAGAGGTAGATAGCATTTACGTGTTGACAATTACATCTGCGTAGGAGTTGTATTAACCTTGGTGTTTTGGTGCGAGATCCGTCGCGCAGACCCGTCTTGTCCACCGATGGTCGTGGATTTCTGGCGAGTCGATCTCCTCGCCATTCTGCGACATTCCTCCCTATGTGAGCAAGTGCATACGCTTTGCCGAAGGCGTGGACAATCGATCTGGATGCGATCGCCATTTGCGGTCGTCGAGTTCGATGAATCCGTTGTCGCCCTTTCTCTTGAGACGGCGACCATGGCCGTCAGTGCTCGGGGAGTTTGAGGCGGCCCTCCACTATTCGCCTTCGGGAGGATCTTGAGGCGGCTCGGAAAGAGAACGCCGAGTTTCGACAAGATCGCGGCGATGGAGAAGGACTCCTTGGAGGCGGCCAAGCGGGCGAGCCATGAGCTTGAGCCTGGAGAAGAAGGAGACCGAGAAATATCGAATGGCGGTCGACCGATTCGGGACCAGATGCGGGACGCCGTCCGTGCGAGGAACGTTCTTGAAGAGGAGGCCGATCGCGAAGGTGACGATCGCTCGGGTGACCGAGTAGCGGAGGCGAAGGAGAAGGTCGGCTGCGAGGAGGCCGAGCTCGTGGGTCGCAAAGGCGATGGCCGAGCTGAGAGGAGAGGTTGAGGCGACCAAGGCCGATCCCTTCCAAAACTTGGAGTATGTCAGCGAGTTCGCCTATTATTTGGCGTTCGCCGACTCGATCCGAGCGGCTAAGAAGGGAGGCTTGGAGGTCGGTCCTCTTGCCGAGAAATTCAAGTCATATGCATTGGAGCATCCTCTCAATTCGGCTTTCTCCTTGCCGATCTTGGACCTGGCGGACATCGGCGTGGATTTGAGCTGGTATCCGTCTCCGGACAGTCTTGCTCATCCCGACGCTCCGGAAGATGAGGGGACCGCGCCGGATGCTGATGGCGAAGGCCAGGCAGGGGCCTGAGGCGCTTCCTTTTTGATGTTTTTAGCTTACTTTCTTTGTAGTTTGTAGCTTTCTTTTGTAGTACTTAGGCCTTCGGGCGATCATGTACTCTATTTTTTCAAGTAATGAAATGAGCATTTGTCTTTCTGACTTATCACTTGAATGAATGGTTATTTTTAAGTCTTTGTTTGACTTTGTACAAATGTGTGAGGAGAGATCGTTGCGAGGGTAGTTCCAAATGAATTGATAAACTCATAAGACAACTTTTTACAACAAGTTCGATCGCTGCACTACATCTGAAAAAATGACGATCTCCGTATGTGGTTGAATAGCGACGATCGTCGTGAAGGTAGTCCGCACTCTTCTTGCCCCTTGTTTTTATTCACTTAGTGGAAGTAAGGGGATGAAAATAATTCCTTGAGTGAGCGGTCTTTAACTTTGTCGAATCCTCGGGGACGGTCGTCCATCTTGAGGAACCGTGCACGATCGCGGAGTTCGATGGACCGACTCCTTGATCATGTCTTGATGCGCGAAGACATTGAGTGTCTCGTGACTCACTTTATTATGAGGGTCCTCCGTTAGGCTGCGCCTCGCCTCGTATTTAAACGAAGGGCGTGCGGTCTCGGTCTAGAGGAGTCCTTGCGCGGCGGCGTCGGATGAATCAACTCCGCGCCGCGGCTTGTTGCTCTGCTTCCACCTCGGCCACCATGGAGATGGCCGACCTCGACGGTGTACGTTGAGACGGGGTTGTGGCACGTCGCATTGTCCGGGTTCACCATGTTAGATGATGAACCTTTGAGGCGAGCGATCGTGTCCACCGATTTATTTTGGAGGGCCTCGGACTACGCCGGCCTCGTATTTAAACGAAGGGCGGGCGATCTGGGCCTAAGGGGACGTTGCTTGGCCTAAGCTGTGGGTTCCTTCGACCACCTGGACCTTGGGTGCACTCTTTCACCTTGGATCGTCATGTAGATGTCGATCTTCGACGGTGTACGTTGTGCGGGGAGGCGATCTCGTGCCTTAGTCCATCATGTTATATGGCGAATCAGAGATGGCGATCGAGTCCTCCGGTTTCTTGAATAAGGAGGAGATCGGGATGACTTCCGTGGTCTCCTTCTCTTGATTGAAGCATATAGAGACGGTCGCCGAGGTTGATCCGTGGGTCGGCTCGTATGAGCTTCCCGGCTGTTTGCGCTCGATCGTCTATAGAGATAGGCGGGGGCTTGGCTAAATCAATAAGTCATCCCAACTTGCCCTCCTCGAACAGTCTCCAGAGCTGTTTGAGGAGGTCGCGGCAATTGTTGGTGCTGTGGCCGGGACTCTTGTGGTAGGCACAATATTGGTTGTTGTCCAGGTGACCGTGGTCCCTTATCGCCTTAGGCTTTTTGAGCTCTTCGTGCCCCTTGATGGCATAGAAAATATGTGCCGGAGTTCTGTTGAACGTATGGAGGAGATGGGCTTCCATGTCCTCGAAAGCTTTGAGATCTCCGGGTGTCTTGGCGATCGCCTTCTTTGCTTTGGCGATCGCTATCTTCTGGGCAAGAGGTGGCGTTTCCTCGTCTAAGCGGAGGGTGAGTAGCCTTTGCCTGGCCAGGAAGTTGGCAGCTTTAGCGCGGAAGATCGTGTAAGTTGGGGGAATATCCTTGGAGAGATGTCTGAACATGGGAGAGTGACCGTGGAATCCCCCCATGACCGAGTAGAGAGCGAGCTCATCACTGACGGGTTCGCCGGTGAGGATGATTTCGTCTACCCGGTCGATGTAATCTGCGTCAGTTTCGTCCTTCCCCTGCTTGATTTTTATCATGCGCTGGGGGCCTTCTGGTCTGGCGACCTTGCTGGCGAAGTATGACGTGAAGTCATCCGCCAGTTTCTTAAAAGAGGTGACCGATCGTGGTGGTAGTGAGACGTACCACTTATGGGCCAGCTCGCCCAATGTCAGCGGGAAGATCCGGCACTTGGTTGCATCAGATGCCCCACACCCAGTCATGTAAATCCGGAATTTAGAAAGGTGGGTTTCGGGGTCCGATCTCCCCTTATACAGAGGTGTTTTAGGAGGAGCGATCGTTGGTTGTATGGGGGCAAGCTCGATGTGGACCGCGAGTGGCTCGGTCGGCCCGGCGATCTTCTTGCTGGTGCTTGCCCGGTGTCCAAGTGCTCTCATCTCGTCGGCTGACGTTGCATGGCGGCCATCGCGTGCTTCGATTGCTAGCGGCTCGCGATCGGAGCGGAGCCGAGGCGATTGATGCGAGTCCCCGCGATCGGGCGAGTCGGATGGTGACATGCGTTCGGCCGTGAGGTGAGTAGGCCGAACTCCGGGGACGGATTCGGATTCCGTCTTTTCAAGGTTGGAAATAGAGTGCCCGGTCGGCCGGGATGGGTCGCGTCCCCAAGCGATCGAATATGGATCCGTCCGGTCGTGCGAGAGCCTTTCCTCGCGAGTTGGGGCTTTTGACGATCGCTCGTTCGGTAGCCCATTGAATTTCCGTTTTCCCATGCGGCGGATGATCGAGGAGTTATCGCGGCGCGCGCGCATGCTCTCCGTCGCTCCTCCAGATGGCCATAGCCTCCTCGATCTGTTCCTTGGTTTGGAACCGATCGAGTGGGAGGTTGGGGCCATCTCTCGGATGCGGATCGAGTCTCGCGTTGCCGCGGCTTCCCCTGTCGTCGGTGGGGTTCGACTGGCCGAGAAATGGTGTCCGGCGGTTCGGAGAGCAGCTTGCTTCGATGTACCGGCGGATGTCATGATTCTGAAGGTTTTCTTTGAAGCGCAGTGAGTGTCACTTCAAGTATATGCCCCGAGAACAGTGAGTGTTCTTCGGGACGGTAGAAATAAAAATATGAGGGTTAGATACCCTCCTTCTAGTGCCAAATGTTGCTACCCAAAATATTATCCGGAGATAGATATTGCTGGAATGGATGGGATAGCAAACAAATGCAAGAGCACTTCCGTGAGAAAGATAAATAACACAAGATTTGCCGGGGTTGTTAGTCCCGGGCTTGAATGCTCTCGCGAGATATTATTAATACCGATATTCGGGGATACAAGTACTAATGTAAGAATACAATTACAATGAGTGTAAAGTTTCTTGTTATCTTAGCTAGTGAGCGTGTAGATTGCCGGAAGAACCAGATTTGATGCTCTGTGAGTTCTTGTAACAAAGGTGATGAACGGTCGCGGCGGTGAGAGATCGACCGCCTCTCACGGCGAGTATTTAGCTGGATGTTTGGGCTTCTGGGCTTATGAATCCCTTGGAATCTGTCTAGTGGAGACTTGCTCGCCGATCATCTTACGGACGAGAGATTTGGAGAGAAGTCCGAGATGGATTCGGTGAGACAGTAGGAGCTTGATGATATGTGTGTTCTTCAACTTCCGTGGATGTATCGGAATGTGAGAGAATGTGAACTTTTGGTGGAATGTATTTGGACGTAAGTCAAATGAATTCGAACCGTATATTCATGAAGGAACTGTAGAGTGAATTCAATCGTTCGTTCAAATGAATTGAGCGAGAACCTTTTTCCGGTAGGAGGAGGTTCTCTATTTATAGGGCTTGGATACGCGGGCGATCGCCTTTCTTGCAATATAATAATCGGGCGATCGTCTTTTAGCACATGGGCTGTCCCCTCAAAGTCTGCAGGAGTTCTTTGGCGCAATCAGTGCGGTCCATGGGAGCTTACACGCGTCCTGAGTTGCTGTCGCGGGTGGTCCCACTGACAACTTTCGGCGCGCATGCTGGTAGGTGAGGTAGGTGACAGGCTGTGGTCAAATGTCTTGTCTGTCAGCAAAAGATTTTATCTGCTGGCGAAGATCTCGTCAGCGCCTTTGGTGGATCTGCACGTGGGTGCTTTCCTGAGATCCAGTCCTTGATGGTTTTGACGGGCGATCGTCTCTGCTCGGGGCGCAGGTCGATTGCCCTTAGCCGGTTAGTAGAGTAGATCGCCAGCTGCCAAAGGGCGATCGCCTTGGGGGTCGATCGCTGGACAACTGATGGGGGTCTGATAACTTTGATTTGGCGAGCTAGCCAGGGTTTGACTGGAGTTGACTTGGTCGCTCGACCTTATAGTCGATCGCCTGTCGGGATGCATAAATCGTGACACAACACACCCAAACTAACAATATAAGCTCAATATAAAAACAACAATATAATGTATATCAATCTCTGATGAATGTATTGTTTGCTTGAAGTTGTTAAACAATACCATATGAATGGTATTTATAGCCTTCTTCATCAAACTAGCCGTTAGCACCCTGACTCTGCATTACGGCCGCTGTTTTCTTCATATTACGTCTGTTAGCCACTTAACGTACGTTAACACATCTAGGTTACGTATGTTAACATCTCCCAGTTTGAGTCCAGTAGCATCCTTCTCTCTTCATTACGTGCGTTGTCAAATCTTGCATTATGTACGTTATCAAGGTCAATATGTCCTTTGTATGCTGACCTATGCCATGATGTCATCTTCAACGTTCTTCGCATTTGAATTCGCAAACACACCATTACGTACGTTATCCTTCCTCTCTTACGTACGTAAAGCTTCTTATATTACGTACGCTATTCATGATATATTACGTACATTAAGCTTGAATATTTACAGCTTTTTGCACTTTGTTTTCTTTGATGCTTTGCTTCGTCTCTTTGTTGTTTTGCTTTCTTTATCAACTTTAATCATCAAAACATTTTTAAGTATGTATGGAACAAAATGTTCCAACAAGATATCGTCGATTCTAGTAGTTAATGAATATCCCGATGTATTTCCGGATGACTTATCAGGATTACCACCACAGCGAGAAGTCGAGTTTCCTATTGATCTAGATCCGAATGCAGCTACTGTTTCTCGAGCACAGTATCGTATGGCACCGTCAGAGATGTTGGAGTTGAAGAAACAGTTGGGGAAATTATTGGATAAAGGATACATCCGACCGAGCGCATCACCCTGGGGTGCACCAGTGCTTTTTGTTAAAAAGAAGGATGGATCGCTTCGTTTATGCATCGACTATTGAGAATTAAACAAACTGACCATCAAAAGTAAATACCCGTTGACTCGGATTTATGACCTGTTTGATCAGCTTCAGGGGGCGACAGTCTTCTCAAAGATTGATTTACGGTCCAGCTATTATTAGTTGAGGATTCGGGATAGCGACATACCGAAGCTGCTTTTCGAACGAGATACGGTCATTACGAGTTGTGGTTATGCCTTTCGGGCTAACCAACGCCCCAGCAGTGTTCATGCAGTTGATGAATAAGGTTTTTATCAAATATCTGGACAAATTCGTAGTCGTTTTTATTGACGATATCTTTATCTATTTCCGGAGCCAGGAGGAGCACATTGAACACCTTCGTGTTGTGCTTTATATTTTGAGGGCGGAACAGTTATATGCAAAGTTTTCCAAATGTGAGTTTTGGCTCCAGGAAGTAACATTCCTCGGGCATGTGATTTCGGTAGAAGGAGTTCGAGTTGACCCACATAAGATAGAGGCGGTACTGGTGTAGAAACCTCCTAAAAATGTGAATGAAGTGAGAAGTTTCCTAGGACTTGCGAGTTACTACCGTAGGTTCGTCGAGGAGTTTTCCAGGATCGCTCGACCACTTACGCAGTTACTTCAGAAAACTCAGAAATTTGAGTGGAACGCGGATAGGCAGAATAGCTTCGATGAGTTGAAGAGACGTTTGACTAACGCACCGGTTCTAGCCTTGCTACAGGGGAACGATGATTTTGTGATTTATAGTGATGCTTTAGGCCTCGGACTTGGATGTGTCTTGATGCAGAGAGATATGGTTATTACTTATGCATCTCTACAGTTGAAACCATATGAAGTAAATTACCCTACTCATTATTTGGAATTAGTTGCGGCCGTTTTTCGCTTCAAAGATTTTGAGGCATTATCTCTATGAATCGTCGTGTAATATTTATACGGACCACAAGAGTCTGAAGTATATTTTCAGCCATAACGAATTGAACATGAGGCAACGTATGTGGCTAGAATTAATCAAGGATTATGATCTTGAGATTCTTTATCATCCGGGCAAGGCCAATGTAGTAGCGGATGCGTTGAGTCTTAAGCTGATGGCTCTTCAAATGTTAGAAGTATTTACGCCTCAAAGCAATATCTGATAGGATTTAATTTGTCAGAATATCGAAGTTTGGCTTCAGAGAGTTCAGGGCCAGATGTGTGCATTAGAAGTTACATCATCCTTGATTGATGACATCATGGCGAGGCAGTATGATGACCCTTTTTTAGTTCAGTTGAAGGAGGATGTGAAGAAATGGAAAGCCCTTGGGTTTGTAATTCAGGATGACGGAATTTTGAGATTTCGAAAAAGATTGTGTGTACAATGTGATTTTGATTTGAGATAGAAGATTTTGAGAGAAGCTCATAATACACCTTATTCTATACATCCTGGTACAAGTAAAATGTACAAGGATGTAAGGAGTAATTTCTGGTGGAGCAACTTGAAGACGGACGTTAGCGAGTTTGTATCGAAGTGTTTAACAAGTCAGCATGTTAAGAACGAACATCAGTGACCCGCGGGGTTATTGCGACCACTTCCTATTCCAGAATGGAAGTGGGAGGATATTTCAATAGATTTCATTACCAGCATATACCTAGGACGCGGATCGGAATGAACATGATTTGGGTCATTGTCGACCGACTAACCAAATCTGCTCATTTTCTTGGTATTAAGGATACTTGGGGACCGAAGAAACTAGCCCGGGTGTTCATTCCAGAAATTGTGAGGTTGCATGGGACTCCTAAGAGTATTATTTCTGATCGAAATGGTCGAATCGTATCATATTTTTGGCAGGCCGTTCATCGAGCTTTGGGACCGAGTTGAGACTCAGTACATCTTACCATCCCTAGACAGACGGACAGTCAGAGCGGACGATTCAGACACTTGAGGATATGTTGAGAGCCTGTGCCTTAGAATGGAAAGATGATTAGGAGTCGCCCCTGCCGTTGATCGGGTTTACGCACAATAATAGTTGGCACGCCTCAATCAAAATGGCACCATTTGAGGCTTTGTACGGAATGAGGTGCAAAACGCCACTGTGTTGGGATGATACATCCGAATTGATTGGTACCGAACCGGATTTATTAGTTGAGACGAATGAGAAGATTACTTTGATTCATGATAGGCTGTTGACGGCTCAGAGTCGACAGAAGTCCTATGCCGACACACGTCATCGCCCGTTAGCGTTTGAGGTTCGGGACCATGTATTACTTAAGGTATCACCGACTCGGGTATTTTACCGCTTTGGTCTGAAGGGTAAGCTTAGTCCGAGATACATTGGACCTTTCGAGCGTTTAGAGTGAATTGGAGATCTTGTATATCGGTTAGATTTGTCGCCGTCCTTGAGTCACGTGCATAATGTATTTTCATGTCTCCTAGCTAATAAAGTACGTACCAGATCTTAGCCATTGAACTGGGACCTGACATCACATTTGAGGAGAGACCGATTCAGATTTTGGAAAGTCGGGTAAAGTAGCTTAGGCACAAGACCATTCCTTTGGTCAAAGTGCAGTGGTCGAGACACAAATCAGAGGAGGCAACATGGGAAACAGAAGATAATATGAATGCGAGATATCCCGAGTTATTCACTTTGTAAGTTTCGGGACGAAACTTCTTTTTAGATGGAGGGAATGTAATATACGCACTTTTATATTTAGTAATTTTTATTTTTGGTGTATTTTCATTTCGGACGACTCGCTTGTATTTGTTTTGGTATTCTGACACTATTTTGTTATGCATTCATGGCCATCCGAACGACCTTCGGAGTTATTTTACGAGATCTTGCATATTGTGTAATTTTTCCGTGTTTAGGCTTGATTCTCGTAAATCTTGTTCGAAACTGACGTTTCGTTATTTCTACGAGTTCCTTTAATATTTTTGGATATGTTATGATTTTCTGACATTGTTATCTGGCCTCGACATGATTCTCAGGAGTCCAGGCCATTTTGTAATTTTCCATAGTTTTGAGTACTGTTATTGGATTTGTTTGTCCATTCTATCGAATGGTTGGAATCATGCGTTTTGATAGGAGTGTGAGTTTGCATGTTGCTGTTCCTTATTAATGCTTCATTATTCGTTGGTACCTATCGAGTTTTGTATCTTCCGAGATGAGTACATTCTGACACAACTATACTACTGTGCAGAGCGGTTAGCGCACGCTAAGACTATTTTTAGTGCGCACTAAAGTAACATCTGTAGCGCATGCTAAGTTCATCCGTAACATGCACTAATCAGGCTGGACAATAGGTTTCTGACTTCTGTAATGAGTTGATTATCGTACGTTAATGTTTTCCATTGTGTACGCTAATGAGTCAATTAGCATACGTTAAGATCTCCATTGCGTACGCTAATGGGATTGGATAGAGTATTCAGGAGTTGGGCAGAATGCTCAGTGATCCTGGACCGAACCAGATAGCGCACGCTAACACTAACATTAGCGCACGCTAATGGGTCTGGGCAGAAACTTTTGAACTGCACTTCAGCCCGATAGCGCATGCTACTCCCTGACTTAGCACGCGCTAAATACGACCAATATATATTGAACAGCAGCAGTTAACTTTGTCATTTTCTTATCTTCTTCTTCTCCCTTGGCGATCCATGGCGATTTGAGACCAAGTAGTGTGGATTCCGGCCAGACACCATCATCTACCAATAATTGTGAGTCCCTACTATGGATTTAACAACATCCTAACACCCTTCACCGTCCTAATCAAGGTAAGATTCTTAGAACCATAGTTTGGGGATTTTGGGGATTTTGTGATGATTTCGTATTTCTAAACCGAATTAGCCTAGATTGTTGTTAGATTATGATTGTATACTCGTAATCCTTTTTTCCCCTGAAGTTTTCTGGAATTAACTCCGATATTTCCATCGTTGGTCAAGTATAGTCGATTGTGACCTCGTAGTGTCTGATGAATTGTTCCACTGTTGTAGTTGATTGTATATCGTTATGTGATAGGAACATTTTTTTGAAGTGTATTTGGACCGAAGAACCTCTCGATCAACATTTCCTTATGTCTTAATTATCGAGGCAAGTGCATGTATTACATTATGTTATGTGTGTTACGAATTCGGCATGAGATGAATTATGACGGGTGTGTGTTGTTGATCTCACACCCGGGAATGGCTGGATGGGACCTCTGGGGGACGATATTAATGGGTACGGATGCGAAAGTGGTTTCCCACCTAGGGACGGTCCGACGGGACCTCTGGGGGTCGATACTAATGGGTACGGATGTGGGTTACCAAGTGTGGATTATCGTGGTGTTGAGATGTGATGACATGGTTTTCATGATAATGATGTTTTGATGTGATATTCCGGAATATTGTTTCTTAAAATGCTTTCTGAATGTGATGATAGTGTTGAACATATATGTATATAATGCCGTGTAATTGTGTACTTGCACTAGCCATTCGAATGCTAACCTCTTAAATGGGGGGAAATGCGTTTCATGCATTTCAGGTATCGGGCGAGCTGAGGAGCCAGCACGGGAGACACATGCAAAGGATGGTCAAGCATGATGCTATGAGGCTCGAGTTTGGGATGTTTATATTATTATATCCATGTTGTCTGTCAGAGTCGATTGAGTAAAGGTTTTCTGTTTTAAGGATATTGTTGAAGTTTCCTGCGTGCGCAATGGATTCATTTTACATTCTGTTCCTCTGCATTCAAGCCAAAATGTTTTGGTCGAGGCCACGGCCTTATTTACATTATTAAATGTTGTCATTACTAGTTTATTGTGGAATTATGTGAATGTCCTAGCCCAGTAGACCTTGATGAAGGTTCTATGGCGTGTAATGACCCTTATGAGAATTAGGGTGTCACATGACTAATATGTGCCTAAAACTCTAGATGTGTACCTATAAATAGAGGCATATGACATGCATAATGATATACTCAATTTCATTGGTGTCTCCAATTTTCTCTCATATTTTCCTCTTTCTCTCAATGTTTATAACGGAAATTCCAGATTTTAAACGATTTATTTGTATACAGTATTTACTTGAACTGTTTTGGTTATCAGTGTAATCACAAATTAAAATTAGTGGCCCATAGTCCGTATGGACAGCTCAACTGATTCCTGAGTGGCAGATTGCTATAAAAATGAGTGGCCCATTTTATCTCTCAAAGAACAAAACTGAATTTTTAAAGAGAAGTCGCATGTAATTATTTGGCAGGCATCTATAGAGTTGAGTCTTTATTAATATATATATATATATGTATGTATATATATATAAAAATCATAATAAATATTTAGAATGAACAATTAAAATTTAATCAAATAATATCAATAAGAAAAGAATTCTTTACATAATTATTAATAAATAATTTGACCAAGTTTAATTAAAGTTAATATCACTCATATGTGACAAATAGATTAAAGGTGTTTTTCCGCATCCACACCAAGGTAGAGTGTAGTTATACATTTGACTTCCAAATCTAACTAATCATGAATATTAATATTGCATGTGCTCGTCATACTTTGTAGAAAAATATTATTTGGTGAACTCTGGATATCCGAAACTCTTGGATATTTATCTCCGTTTTGCGGCCTAGGAGTTAGATGCCACATGCCGAATATAAGCATGGCCCGTCTAGAGAAATGGTAGAATATTTCAACCATCGGCATTCGTTATTGAGGATGAAAGTACAATGTGCATTTGGTCAGTTAAAGAAAATGTGGAAGATACTAAAAATATGCCTCAAATGTCACAAAAGTATCAAATGTCAATTATTATTTTTACTTTCACACTACATAATTTTATAAGAATGCACACGCTTGGGATACCAATTATACAACATGATGCAAATGGTCAAGAAAGAGCAGATTCACTTATGTTTGAAGACGATCGTAAAGAAGTCATGTCCAAGGTCCGAAATACTTTAGCAAGACAAATGTGGCGAGCAAATCGAACGGAGAGTGATCATGAAGACGATGATGAAGATGGCGTGGAAAAAATGATGAGGGTTTTTAATAGTGATCAGGAGTGGTGTTCTTTGAGGGTTTTTAATTTTTTAACATTTTAATCTTTGATTTAATGATATGCTCTTGAATGTGGCCTGCACTGTTATATGGCACCGAGTGTTGGGCTGTAAAATAGTGTCACGTTCAAAAGATGAATGTGGCAGAGATGCGTATGCTACGATGGATGTGTGGTCATACAAAAAAGGATCGACTCAGAAATGAGGTGATCAGAGAGAAGGTAAGAGTTGCGTCTATAGAAGACAAGATGATGGAGAATCGATTACGATAGTTTGGTCATGTTTGAAGAAGACCTATTGATGCCCCAGTGAGGAGGCTAGAAAGTTGGGGAGCAAGTAATGTTGTGAAAGGTAGAGGAAGACCCAAGAAAACTTGGATAAAGATGATTGAAAATGATATGCGGTTTCTTGGAATTGGAGAAAGTATGGCGATGGAGAGGCAAATGTGGCGGGAAAGAATACGGATGGTGGATGGAGTCTGATTCTTTTTTTTTTTAATTCCTATTTTCTTTTATTTCATGTTATCTTTTTTTCTTTTTTTTTTTCTTTTTTTCTTTTTTTTTTTTCATTCATTCTCTTTTTTTTATTTGCTTTTTTCTCTATTTTTTCTCTCTTTTTTCCTTTTATGTTATTTATGTAACGATTATTGACGGTTTCAAAGTTTGATTCATGTTAGCCGATCCCAAATCATTTTGGGACTAAGGCTTAGATGTTGTTGTTGTTGTTGTTGTATTTAATGATATGCTCTTGAATATTCTCATGACTACTGATAACTTTTGATTCTCACTATCAATGGACAGTGTCAAGTGATTACTCTTAGGACCACTTATGATTCTTACAAATGCCTTTTCTGTAAAATGCCTATTATTACTAATACCATATTATTGTATTATAATAATATTAATGATATTAATAACAATAATGATAATGACGATAATAATAATAACAATGATAATAATGATACATAATAATAATAGTGATCATCATCAACAACAACAACAATAAATATTATTGTTAATAATAGTAAATATTATTAGTAATAATAATAGTATCAACAACAGCAACAATACTACTACTAATAATAATAATAATCAAGATTAATAATAATAATAATTATTAATAATAAGAAGAAGAAGAAGAAGAATTGAACTGAACTGAATGGACCTTACCTGCACTGAACTAAACTGAATGAACCTGAACTAAACTAGACTGAACTAAACTGAACTGAACTGAACTAAAAAATTAAAAAATAAATCTAAAAGAATAGGGACTAAATGTATTATGACAAGTAAATATTAGTCCTAACATATCGTGTGTTGATTTCTTTCTTTGCTTTTTTAGTTGTTGCACTCATTCTTCTTGCAAATGCTTCAAAAGAAACATATACTCCCTCCGTTCGTCCGAAGTACAACATTTGATCTAAAAAAATATTTCTTTAGAAGTGCAATATTTCATTAAATACCTGATATCACAATAAAGAATCACCTTTTACTTCTTGATCTATATCCTACACTCATCATCAATACCTTTTATCTTTTAGTCTACAACACACATTCACCATCAATACTTACAAAACTTACACATCTAACACATCCAATTATTTTCCTAAAATACACAAATTTTACTTGAAATGTCGAGTTTCGACTGAGACGGAGATAGTAGTAATTTTAAACAGATAGAATGGGTGTTCATGAAAAAACCTAAATAGCGACAAATAAAAATGAAAATATCTAATGTAAAAGGGAAAATGAATTTATTTGTCACTCAACTATTAGCTCTTTTAGAAACCTACCACTCAACTAAAAGTTTATTTATTGTAGGCACTAATGTTACACATGTTTATCGTTTTAGTCATTCCATTACCATTCCGTCAATTCTTTCAGTTTTCCGCTAAAAGATAAACTTTAAGGGAAAATTTTATTTTTTACACGTTGAAGTTGATCTACTATGCTGACGTGGATCTGCTATACTGGTCAAAAAATTCAGAAAATAATACTTTCATGAGAAATTTTGTTTTTTAATATATTTCATAAAAAAAAACTATATAAAAATAAAATTTGTATAATATATCATAAATTAATGGGTCGATTTTTAAATATATCCCATTGCAATAATATCATAATTATATGTGTTATTATCAGTTTTCAACTTAAAGGGAGACCAATATAGCCTTGTTATATTAATTAAAAATATTTACAATTTTTAAATTTAATGGTTATAATTTTTAAATTTAATCATTAAAAATATTTTTTCCTTAGAATAGGCCCCGCGAACGCGAAGGGCAAATTTTTTAATTTAACCATTGAAATTTATTTTTTTATTTTTAGAATATAAAACATAAAAAATTATAATTTTCGCGAGTGAATACCCCACATTTAAAAAAATAGTTTTGTTAAAAAATTTAATTAATACGGAGAAGTTTGTATAAAAATTGAAACGAATTATGCAAGTTGAAAATTACTTTTCTTCTATTAAATACAATTTAAAAATATAATTAAAATCAATATAATATAATATCTAATATAATATAATATAATGATAATATATATATATTATTTTAAAATAATAAACAAATACACTTAACGGAATGACTAAAACGGTAAAAGTGTGTAACGTTAGTGCCTATAATAAATAAACTTTTAGTTGAGTGGTAGGTTTATAAAATAACTAATAGTTGAGTGTGACAGACAAATTCATTTTCCCAATGTAAAATCAATCATAATTACTGTATCAATATTAATTATTGTCTTAATCCCCAACAACTCCATAAATTTATACATTAATTATTTCCCGACCCACAAAATAGTTAGTTGTAGATAAATGCGAGGCAATGCCTCTTTCATAGGCATAAATTTAACTATTATATTGAGTATGAAATCCTAGTAGTCTCGACTTTATTTGGACGATCGAAATTGTAATTGAGTTTCAAAATTAATTTTATTATAAAATTGAAAATAAATGGAAAGTTTCAAGAGTAGAAAAATTAAAATAAGAAGATTTATCAAGTTAATGACGAATTTCCAATACTACAGTTTTAGTTAATTGCTAGGTTTAATAAAATTAATTTCTATTAAAGTCTTTACTTGTCTTTAGAATAAGACAAACTCAAATTGTTATGGCCGGTTTCGGTATCACAAACATATATTGATTAAATAATATATTTTAGCTCCTTAAAACAATAGATCAAAAAACCTTCACAATTAATTGCCGAATTCTTAATTTCGTAACTAAATCATATCAAATAATGGCGACATATTATCATCCTTGAATAATGACTAATAATTTTTAAGTCTATAAAAATATTGATCAGTTGTTTAAATATAAAATGAAATAAATTTATTTGAATAGAAAATTCAAGAAAGAAATCAATTAATCATGGAAAAAGCCATTGCAATTAATATACTTTCTTATCTTGAAATAAGAAATTTCGATAGGCATGATAATCAAATAATAGTTAGATATAAATTTCAACAAAGATAAAAATAAGATAAAAGATAAAAAGACAGAATAAAACTTGGATGTCTCCATCCGTCCTCATTCTTTGTTGTAGACTCGTGTCATCTTGAATCTTCTCTTGCCCTCCGAAACAAAAATATGATAGATAATAATCTTAAACATGTATCTATAGTCTTCTGTAGTAGGTGTCTTCGACAATAATTCCATGTCTTCACCGAGTCAATACCATCCATGGATACAAGGTTACGTGAAATTGAGACGACCGTCTTGGTTGCTAAGGGGGGAGGGAGTGGGGCTCGGGTAAGGGAATCGGGTACCCTTACCCGAGCGGTAACACCGCCGCCGGGGACTCGGGTAAGGCGGGCGGTGTTACCATGCGCCTTCTGAAGCCGATCGGTGGGGGGGGGGGGTTTGTTTTTTTTTTTTTCTGAAGCTGATCACTAAGGCGAGCGGTACCCTTTTTCTCCTTTTTTTTTTTTCCTTTTTGTTTTTTTATTTTAATATTGTATGTGATTTTATGTATGAAAAAAAAATCGGGTATGTTTTTATGTAATGTTTTTTTTAAGTATTATGTAATATTTTTATTTTTAATGAAATAGTATGTTTTTATTTTAATATTGTATGTGATTTTATGTATGAACAAAAAAAATAGGGTATGTTTTTATGTAATGTTTTTTTTAAGTATTATGTAATGTTTTTATTTTTAATGAAATGCTAAGTTTTTATTTTAATATTGTATGTGATTTTATGTATGAACAAAAAAAAATCGGGTATGTTTTTATGTAATGTTTTTTTTTAAGTATTATGTAATGTTTTTATTTTTAATGAAATGCTAAGTTTTTATTTTAATATTGTATATGATTTTATGTATGAACAAAAAAAAATCGGGTATGTTTTTATGTAATGTTTTTTTTAAGTATTATGTAATGTTTTTATTTTTAATGAAATGGTATGTTTTTATTTTAATATTGTATGTGATTTTATGTATGAACAAAAAAAAATCGGGTATGTTTTTATGTAATGTTTTTTTAAGTATTATGTAATGTTTTTATTTTTAATGAAATGGTATGTTTTTATTTTAATATTGTATGTGATTTTATGTATTAAAAATATAAAAAAAAAAATTGGGTAGTATAGGTGACCACTCCCTCCACTTAGGGTAGTGTTAGGGTAGAATTGGGTAGTTTTGAGTTGGAGGGTTTTTATTGGATAGAGGTGATGTGGCACCTAGGGTATTAGGTGACCACTCCCTTGGTGTATGTCTATTTTTATCGACTCGCTTGTAACCGTCGCGACTTTTTGAATCTATTTTGTTCTTGGAGTTTTTCCATTTGGACGAGTTTTAATGATGTTTTCCCATAATTTCATTTTATGACATGCTTTGCCGTATGAACGTTCGATTCTTGTAAAACTCGTTCGTTTTCGTTGTTTCTTGGGTTATACAAGTTCGTATGGTTGAGTTGGTCATGTGGAGACTTTCGGTTTGTAAATCCGACGTCGTTTCGTGATTTTCGGGCACTTGGGCCATTTTTGTAATTTCCTAATAGTTTAGGGAATCTTAGTTTCGTTGTCGCATTACGGACCCTCCGGTGGTCGGAATTGTATTTTCTTTCGGCGCTTAGTTCCGTCGTCTTGTAGGCTTCGCATCTATGTTCTGGATTACGGGTCTCGTAAATGCGTTTCGTGTTTTATACCCTCGGCAGACTTACTGGCGATGTGACATCAGCGATCTTTGGCTAACATGTGTAGGTAGCGCACGCTACCCCGTTGCCTTGCGTGCGCTATCGAAGTGCGATTAGCGACGCTAACCTATTGTTAGCGTGCGCTAACGAATGGTGGCGATAGCCACCGGTATCCGCAGGCCCGTTAGCGCACGCTACATATGGCGGTTAGCGTGCGCTAACTTCACAATTATATAAGCCCAGCGGGCAGTTTTCAGAGCAGCAGTTTCATTCTTTTTCCTTCGTTTCTTCAACGTGCGACCTCAGAGGCGATTTCCATCAGTCCTAATCGGCGTTCTATTCACATTCCATCACCGTAGAGTCGTGCCAACATATTATCACCAGCATAATCGTCATCCATCATCCGAAATCAAGGTATTTTCGTCTAGAACCCTAACTCGTCAAATTTGGGGGTTTTTCCGGGTTTGGCTAATTGGAACCGAATTATTCCAGTATGTTATGATATTCTTCACCGTTTGTGATTGTTGAATGATTCCAAATCCAAATTCCTTGATTTTAATCCGTGAATTATCGATACGGGGAGATTTTGCGTAAACCCTCGCCCGTATCAATTGACCGTCTATTGTCGTATATTGTAACCGGGGTTATGGGTGTATTCCAGTAGAATATTGTTGTCCGTTGGGACTGAACTGTATTGATCCTTCGTTTAGGAACCGTCGCTTTCCACCCGGACCGTTCGTAGTCGTGTTTCATCTCTGTTTCTTCAAGAATGTCTCAAAGGCAAGTACTTTACATTTGTTTACATGTTCTAGTATTTGAATTATGGCTATATGTGGTTGTTGTGGGGAGATATGTGTATGTTCACCTAGGTACGGTCCGATGGGACCTCTAGGGATACGTATTGTCGTGTGTGTGCGTATCACGAACTGTGGTTAGCCACCCAGGGATGTCCGACGGGGCTCTGCGGGGTACGGTGGCCGTGAGTCTCGTGCCAACGGTTAACTTTGAATTATGATTTGTTGGAGATAATGTGTTTTGTGTGTACATCGTAAATATTCCGGAATATAAAATATTTTCTAAAATGACTTTTGGCGCATATATTCATCTGATTAGAATGTAGTTCAAATGGATTGTACTTGCACTAGCAGTTGTCGCTAACCCCTTAAATGGGGGAAATACTTTTTGTATTTCAGGTATTGATCGTGGGGACAAGCGAGCACTAGAGCCGTATGAGGATGATGGGCGAGCATGATACTGTCCAGAAGTTGATTATTGATGTTCTATATGTCGAATATTTGATATCTTGCTTTGGGGATTTTTGTTTTATAAAAACTGGTTTAAGTACTCGAGTACTTCTTTTACAAAATTGTTAATGTTGTGTTCCTGTTTGGGAAGTGGATCAATGTTGGATTTTATTGTCGGATTGTAATCTTATTTGAATTGTCGTATTATTGATGATTGTTGTCGTTGTCGAATGTCTTGTTTGGTATGTTAGCCGGGTGGATCCCACAGTGTGGGGTCCACGGCGCTGTAATATGCCCTGAATGTCTTGGGGGTGTTACATCCCTCACCCCTAAGGGCCTTGAAATACCCTAATATTGTCCTCAAACTACATAAAAAATAACCAAGTGTAATATTCTTTAGAATAATATTTTATCTTTGACCTTGTCGGATTGATAATGTGATTTTTTCCGTAGTGGATGTGATATTGAGTAGACGAGAGTAATATGTCGGGTGGGATTTTCTAATGTCATCGACTAATTATTGGCAAGAATGTGGCGATGACCAACGTTGTATTCTCCGATAAATTATTCAACAAAACTTAGAGAAACATACGGACTAACTATGGGACTTTTGAATTTACTTGGATGTATCGAAGATGCATTTGTCGTCTTGGACCATTTAAGAATATATTATTGAACATTTTCTGGGAGGTATTGCGCACAAGGATCGACTTTGAAAAATCACTGCGGACTTTTGGGAAGTTCAAAAATACTGAAAAGTAACAATATTGTAGAAAATTCAGTTACCTTTCCAAAGGTTCAAATGGCGAGTCGTTTTGAGTTCGGACGAAAAAGTTATGATCGAATAAGTGGAGACTGTCATCTGGCAAGCACCGTGCGTCACTGCATGCGTCAGCGGTCCTTATTCCCAACGATACATGGTCTTTTTCTGGCGAAACAGGGCAGTTTATCCAGGACAAGTTTGTTAGTTGTCCAACAAATTGTCTGTGAGAGATTTTCATTAATTTTTCGACGGAAAGACATGTGATTCCCCGTTCTGTAATATTAACTCGGGGTAAGTGTTTAAACTTCATATTTTATTATAGTTTGGTAATTTTTATATATTTTAGGATAATTATTGATATTATTAAAATATTATAAATTTTTAAACACCAAAGAACTTCTATGTTATTGGCTTACTATTTTATAAAATATTAAGTTATTTAATATTTGAATATTCGATAAATATTTCAAAAATTGTAAGTTTGTATATTTGACCTTTTGGTATTGCCTTAGTAATTATATTCTAGTGGAATATTCATAAAATTAATATTTATTAAGATATGAATACATATTAATGATGAGATTTGAAGTACTTACCTAAATGATTATTTGTATATTTAAATCAACTTTGAATTGGTGAAAGATATTATAAGTTGATTGATTATTGAAATAATCAATATTTTGATGTAGAAAACAAAAATTATTTTTAGACTTGAAAGAAATTGTTAATTAGTTTAAACTAATGAGGTGTTGGAATAAGTGTGCATCATAGTTATATCGCAGTAATAAGTTATTGATAGTGGAATATCAATATCTTGTTTAGGCATGGAAATCGGACCTCGGAGACCTTAAGGGATCTGTTTTACCAACCTGACTATTTAAGGCAAGTTTATACTTGTTCAGTTCATAATATTTAATGAATGGTTTTGGTTTCATTTTATTTATAATTCATATAGCAATAATTATAAATGTGACTTTTGGGAATTTGGATCATATGTTATATTTTGACTGGAGTTAAATCATAAAGTATATGATCTACATTTGTTATTGGTATACATGCGTGTTGAGAATATGATTTGGTGAATACGAGGATACGAGTCATCTATAGTGTTTGGTATCATCTTATCATCTGAAAATACGAAATATGGAATATAATAAGGATTGTCTTGATGTAAATGACCACGGGTTCATAAGGATATGACCGTGAGGTTGTAATGACGTTATTCCTTACATGTAATTACATTGATATATAATTATTGATGTTGATGTGGTCGTTATTGTTGCTGAGTATTATGACTGACCGCGTCATGGGCTTTATTTTTAGGTACTTGTAGATCGAGCTTGTAGCGGTCATAAAAAAGATGAGCTTCCTAGATGATACTGGTTATGGTATGTATTTGGGAATCGTGCACGTTTTGACTGAGTATTATATTCCGCTACTAATGCATTTCAACTATGTTTATAACAACTGCATGTGTGCTTTGAAATGGCCTTTTATTATTTTGCAAACTTGGATTTACTTCGTAAAATCGTCCCCAAACTATTTTATCGGTATATGAAGCGGTAGCTTAACGAACATTTTGAAACTGTCAAGTTTTGGCATTTTTGCCTTGAACTTTTAAATGAGTTTTCTATGACGGTATTTGGAAAATAGATTTTTGGAGATTATTTGAATATTCAAAATATATTACCATATTTGACCTTTTGGCGTGTTTGAAATGATTGTGAAAATTATTTTTAGCCTCGTGGGTTCCGGTGCGGGGTCCACAAGGCTGTAATATCCCCGGATGGTTTTCGGGGTGTTACACCAAGCGTAATCAAGTCTAAATAGATTGAGAACCAATGTACTACATACAATGCTAGCACATTTATATATGATTAAGCTCGATAAAGACACCTAAAATATATATAAAATTGCATGTTATACTATATATATATATATATATATATATATATATATATATATATGGATTGACTATGGTGGAAACACCCTTGGTGAAATCTAGAAACTAACTGCATTATTAAGTAATTCCATTGCATATTTGTTATTATTTGTTGCATCAAGCTGGTCGCTAGTATATGCAACAAATAATGCAATAAGAAAAATACATAAATGCATATAATTCTACTCATCTGCAGTCGTTAGATCACTAATATCAATAGTCTATAAAAGTTTCTAGATTTCACAAGATAGTTAGTTTTCATATGATCTATTTTTCACTATATATATATATATATATATTGTTGTGGCTATAAATATGCATTACACATTTATATTATTCACATCACTTATACACATGATGTACATCACTTTGACTATAAATATGCATCACCTACATACATTATGTAGATCATTGTGACTATATAAGATAAATACACACTAAGTGCATTCTTATTGCTGTTAATATACATCACTTATGCATATTATGCACATCATTTTGACCATAAATATACATCATTGACATACAATATGTACACAAATGTGATATATACACCACATGCTTACACTATGTAAATCAGTGTGACTATAAAATTTACATTAATCATACACGTTATGAATATCACCATTACTGTAAATATAGATCACATACGCACATTATCTACCTCAATATGACTATCAATAGACATCACTTATATATATATATATATATATGGATTGACTATGGTGGAAACACCCTTAATGGTGAAATCTAGAAACCAATTGCATCATTAAGTAATTTCATTATATTTGTTATTATTTGTTGCATCAAGATGGTCGCTAGTGTATGCAACAAATAATGCAATAAAAAAAATACATAAATGCATATAACTCTACTCATCTACAGCCGTTAGATCACTAATATCAATGACCTACAAAAGTTTCTAGATTTCACAAGGTAATTAGTTTTCATATGATTTATTTCCTATATATATATTGACCATTCTGTTGAGAATATGTTTTAAGTTAAGAAATAAGAATTAATTTAGTACACAGATCTTGATTAAATGGATGACCAAGATTTATTCACATGAAAACTTATGCATGGAATGCATTGTTTTAATGCATCGATATTGTGATGCATTTAATGCATAATTTTAATGCTTGGCATTATATTGCATGAAATGCATATTTCTATGCGTAATCTAGTCTGGACCGTAGATCACACAAAGATCGATGGTTCAAATTTATTCTTATTTCTTATTCAATAAGTCATTATATTTGATCCGTCTTATATATATATATATATATATATATATATCATATTGGACATAATGTGAGTGTGCATACCAAAAAACAACATATCAAACCAAAGAATAACACGTGAGAGAGAGAGAGAGATCGGGCTATATATAGGGATATCAACTTTATCGGGAAAATTGTTTTTTTAGGACCGTAACTTTAGCCTAGTTGGCTTATAAGGACAATATCTTTTCGGGCCTAGAGAAGAAGGACTTTAATTTGAAAAAGTGGGAAAAGAAGGACAAATAAGCCCGAAACCGGTCTGATTGGGCTTAATTGGCTCGTGCCTCGCACGTGACGGGCCGATTGCGGAAAATAAAAAAAAAATCAGAAATGGGAGCAGAGCGCACAATCGGATTGAAAATGTTTTTTCCCCAATCTGTTCGAAAAAACCCTAACCCACCGATCGAAGACTACGGAAGAAGCCTTGCAATCGAAGTTTGAATACACAATCGAAGTTTGAATACACAGCTGCGAGAATATTAACAACAATAGAACGAAGATTCGCAACTTTCGCTGAGCATGGGACCAGTTCGTGACAAGAAAGGGTCAAACTCTCCACCACAAGTAAACAGTAAGTTTTGTCAATTGTTTCTTTACGATAGTGAGAGGAATGAAGATTTTGGTAGAGAGGATAACTCTGACTTAGAAGACTTCAGTGATAGTGACTATGGTGAAGAGAGTGGGAGTGAAAATGATGACTTATTGTTTGAAAAAAATGTCAATGAAAGTATTAATACTGACAGCATAGTTGGTGACAATGTAGAGTCAAATGCAAGTAGTGAAGAAAGTGATGGTGTGTTGGGTTATGATAATGGAGATTTTGATGAGAATAAAATTTCTGATGGAGAGCAAAATGAACCTAATTATCCCATTTTCAACCCTGAAGTGATTTATGAACCTGAATTTGAGTTAGGGATGATTTTCAGTACTAGAGATGAATTTAAAAAAGCTGTTAACTCATATGCCATAAAGACTAAGAGGTCAATAAAATTCATAAAGACTGCACCTACTAGGTGTTATGCAAAATGCAGTGAGAATTGTGGTTGGAAGGCACACTTGATAAAGGTTGAAGGTCAGGAGAGTTTTCAGATAAGACAGTATGAGGGTTCTCACACTTGTGTGGCTCAATATAGGGTAAGAAATTTGAAATCATCTTGGTTGTCTGAGAAGTACCTTAAGAAGTTTATAACAGATCCTAAGAGGAAGGTTAGCACCTTTCAGCAAGATGTGGCTGATGACTTAGATATTGATGTTACAAAGGAGCAGGCATTTAGAGCTAAAAGGTTAGCTCTGCACAAACTTCAGGGAAATCCAAGTGAACAATTTAGCAAGCTTTGGGACTATGCTGATGAGTTGAAAAGAAGTAACCCTGGGTCTACTGTGATTTTAGCCAATGTAGAAGATGAAAATGGGGCTAGTAGGTTTTCAAAATTCTATGTATGCCTAGATGCAGTTAAGAAGGGTTTTAAAGCAGGTTGTAGGCCAATCATTGGTGTAGATGGATGCCATTTAAAAGGTCCACATAAGGGTATTCTCTTCGTTAACTGTGGGTATTGATGCCAATAACAATTTATACCCTATTGCTTGGAGTGTAGTGATGACTGAGTCAAGGGAAACATGGGAGTGGTTCCTTATATGCTTGAAGCATGACTTGGATCTCAATAGAGGGTATGAATATACCTTCATGTATGACAAGCAAAAAGGACTTATTCAAGCATTTGCTGAAATTTTCCCTGATTCACCACACAGATTCTGTGTGAGGCACTTGCATGGAAACTTCAAATCAGCAGGTATTTTCCAATTTTTTAATTTTATTCTTGTGCTTGCTTGAATCTTGTACTTATGCATTTTAATCATAAAATGTAGGTTTTAAGGGACTTGCATATAAGCAGGCATTATGGAGATCTGCAAATGCTAGTACAATTGGAGAATGGAAAGCAAGAATGCTTGAACTGAAGGAGTTTAATGAGGTGGCTTGGAAGTGGTTAGATGAAAAACCAGCTGACCAATGGAGCAAGTCACATTTTGGTGAGCACCCTAAATGTGACATTCTTCTCAATAACTTATGTGAGTCTTTTAACTCTAATATCCTGGATGCAAGAGAGATGCCCATCTTAACCATGCTTGAATGGATAAGAGAGTGGCTGATGATTAGATTTCAGCGTAGCAGAGACTTAGCATCAATTAGATGGAAGGGAAGAATTTGTCCTAAGATAAAAAAGATTCTAGAAAAACATGCTGAGAACTCAGTGTCATGCAGACACATCAAGTCAGACAATATCCATTATCAGGTAAGATGCACTGATGGTACACAGCATTGTGTCAACCTTGATGAACACACTTGTAGCTGCAGATTATGGGAATTAAGTGGCATTCCTTGTAAGCATGCCATTTCTGCAATTACCCATCAAAAAGGAGATAGAGAGGAATATGTAAGTGATTGGTATACAGTGGACACCTACATGAAGAGCTATGCATCCACAATCAAAGGGATAAATGGTCCAGCTCTATGGAGTGAGACATATTATATCCCACCTCTGCCTCCAACCATGGGAAGAGAAAAAGGGAGGCATGCACGTGCTAGGAGAAATGAGCCTGATGAACCAAGAATAAAGACTAAAAAGAGTGGGAGGGGAAGAAAACCGGCCAAACTGAAGAGAAGACAAGACACTGTGACATGTACAAGTTGTGGCTTTGAGGGCCATAACAGTAGATCATGTGGAAGAGATGATCCAACAGCTGAAACAAGTAGAAGGAAATCACAGGTATTCATTTTGTTTTGTTTATTATTGTTCTGTTTATCTAAATTAATCTTCTTGTACTAACATTAAATATATTTATTAGGTGAAAAGGAAAAGGCCTATATCAATAAGTAATGAAAGAGATACAGAGGCAACTATAGACGCAACTGATAATCAGAGAAGTGAAATCTTGTTGCCGCCCATGCCACTTACACAAGAAACAATCAGTGAAGTTTGTGAACCATTTGAATTTCCAACCCAACAGTCACAAGTGGAGAAAGTAACCAACTCAACTAGAGTGGCTGGACCTAGCTCATGGGAGCAGCTGCATCAGACTACAAAATCAAGAGTTCAGATTGGAGGACCCTCATCTTCTAGTGGAAAGAAGTTTATTAATTTATCCAGTTTGCTGAAGCAGGATACACACAAGAAATGAACCATTTAGTTTATTTTTGTTGTTTTTTGTGAAAATGTAAGGGCTGTGACCCATGTTTAAGGGAAATGAACCCTCATTTTGCATACTTAAGGGCTGTGACCCATGTTTAAGGGATGTGAACCTCTTTTTTTTTTATATTTAGGGGATGTGAACCCTCATTTTGCAGACTTAAGGGTTGTGACCCATTTAAGGGATGCGAACCCTCATTTTGTTGATTTAAGGGTTGTGACCCTCGTTTTGTTTATATTTAGGGGATGTGAACCCTCATTTCATTGATTTAAGGGTTGTGACCCTCGTTTTGTTTATATTTAGGGGATGTGTACCCTCATTTCGTTGATTTAAGGGTTGTAACCAACATTTTGCTCATATTTAGGGTAGGTGATGTGAACCCTCATTTTGCTCATTCTGTACCTCAAAACAAGATACACACAAAAATTAACTTAGATCCATTCAAAACAAGATACAATAGCATTCAAGAGGGTTCAAATAGAATTCAAAACAAGATACAATAACTTCATTTTGCCAACATAATTCTAAAAACTTCATTCAAAACAAGATACAAATATTGCAAACTTCATTTTGCAAATGTTGAATTAAATAACAAAATACAAGTACTACAATTACATTCAAGAGTGCTGACAACTGCCAGAAATACTCTTCACTAAAACTTCATTCTTCATTCAAGAGTGCTAACAACTGCCTTCACACACAAGAACATCAACAAGATTGAGAGAAATGCAGTGAATCTTAGTAGAGTTTTTCGACTAGCTTTGAGCTTCTCAATTTCTGCCTCTTTTGCATTCATCCTCCATAACAAGCCAGGAATGATGCTCTTTGACCTCCTACACATAGGAGGATCTTCCCATGCCCAAAACGAACACCCACCCCTCTGAAAAATTGTGTGAAATTATTGTTATACAAAAATGACTCCCAAACTAAAACTTAAAAACAAAACAATGTATGCAAGCTTCTTACTGTTGAATTTATGCATGTCGCAAACCTTCTGTCTGGATTGTCATCAGTCCAAGATGTTCGAATAAAATCTCTTCTTCCACAATAGCATTCGACCGTCGTATTACCATGGGTTATCGTAGAAGACATACTTATACTTCTTCAATTTGGGTGAGCGATTATGATTCTCAGATATTTGGTGGGCTAGGGTTCTTCAATTTGTGTATTCAAACTTCGATTGCAAGGCTTCTTCCGTAGTCTTCGATCGGTGGGTTAGGGTTTTTTCGAACAGATTGGGGAAAAAACATTTTCAATCCGATTGTGACGCTCTGCTCCCATTTCTGAATTTTTTTTATTTTCCGCAATCGGCCCGTCACGTGCGAGGCACGAGCCAATTAAGCCCAATCGGACCGGTTTCGGGCTTATTTGTCCTTCTTTTCCCACTTTTTCAAATTAAAGTCCTCCTTCTCCAGGCCCGAAAAGATATTGTCCTTATAAGCCAACTAGGCCAAAGTTACGGTCCTAAAATTACAATTTTCCCCAACTTTATCCGTACCCGATTCTACTCGTCGGATAAATCTGAAATCGGATCGGGTATCGGCCGAACCCGAAATTTTATGATCGGGTACGGGTAGGGTATGAGTATAAAATATTACCCGAATATCCAAACCGATTACCCGATTCGTGTACCCGTTTGAATTATATAAATATATTATTATTATATATTATACATAAATATCATATTGTATTACAGAATATATATATATATATTATTACATAAAATATTACATTTTAAATATTTATTGTACTAAATTGAATTTATTAATTACATTATATGTATATATGATATATATTAAAAATATTTATATTATTAAATATAAAGTATACGGGTACCCGAATACCCATTGGGTACCCAATTACCTGATGGACATTATCCGAACCCGATCCGAATCAAATAGGATAGGGTATGGAGGAGGCTAGGGCTGAGAATCGGGACATCCCGAGGTCCCGGTCCCGAGTCCCGAATGTCCCGGTCCCGAAATGGACCAATTTGGTGGTCCCGGTCTCGGTCCCGATCGGGACTTCGGGAGTCCCGATTCCCGAATTGGGATAAATTTAAGTCCCGGTCCCGGTCCCGATCCCGAGGATAATTTTTCGAAATGTCCCGAATGTCCCGAAATGTCCCGAAATGTCCCGAAATTAAAATTTGCAATCGGGACTTCGGATAGTCCCGATCGGGATTTCGGGACTCCCGAGTCCCGAAATTACCAAAGTTTAAGGTCCCGGTCCCGAAAAATTCGGGACTCGGGGTCCCGTTTCCCGTCGGGACTCGGGACGGGACCGGGACTCGGGATTTCCCGACGGGAAATTTTCAGCCCTAGAGGAGGCATACTTGTATCCTGCCCGACCCATTGACATCCCTAGTTATATATACATATTATGCACATCATTTTGATCATTCTGGTGAGAATGAGTTTTAAGTTAAGAAATAAAAATCAATCTGGTATGTAGATCTTGATTAAATAGATGGCCAAAATTTACTCACATGAAAACTTATGTATGGAACGCATTTAATGCATCAATTTTTTGATGAATATAATGCATAATTTTAATGCTTGGCATTATATTGTATGAAATGCATATTTCTATGCATAAAATTTGGACCGTGGATTACACAAAGATCGATGGTTCAGAGTTATTCTTATTTATTACTCAATAAATTATTCTCATTTGATCCAATATATATATATATATATAAGAATACAACCTCGTTTAATTAGTTTTAATAATCCAGATTAAATGCATGAATTGAGAAAAAGATCATTTTCATATATTAATGATGAGTTTACTAAATGAGGATTCAGTCATTAGTTAAAAAACAATCTAAGTATTCATACAATCAGGATCATCCATCACATGCAATCAAGAACTGAGATGTTTTCTTAGTTTGTAAAATAAATCTCATTTTCATTTAATCCATATATATATATATAATATATATATATAATATATAATATATATATATATAACAACATGCATGATAGTCATGAATTTATCACAACAGTTTTAGTACAAATGTACTTAACATTATTTTAGAAAAAAAATCAAATAGAGAGGTTGATAGTATATAGTTGGTTATAACCTGTAGGAACTTGAAGGCCTGATTCTCTAGACATGGCATCACGTAACACTCTACTATTTGCAGCTGATCCCTCTCATCCACTTTATACGTAAACGAAGTTCATATTCTTATTGCACACGGCTAGCACATTTGTAGAGATTTCACCTTTTCGAGATCTAAACCTATTTTTTACTGTAAGTGGCACGCGCACCTTCACATGCGTTCCATCTAATGCACCAAGACATCCGTACAAATCATAGTATTAAAAGTTAAAATGATGGTGCATATAAAGTATTTGGTCATTGTTGTAAAATCGAAATAATATAGAGAGAAAATTTAGAGAGAGAAATTAGAGAATGATTCTCAGGTATATTTTTCATTAATAACTGAAGCCCTATTTATAGGAAAACTTCAGATGGCACAATCGTAATTACATAATTACATCAGGGGTATAATAGTCATTCACACTATATAAAAACAAAAGGGTAATTGAAATGTCACTTTCAAGGTTTATTATAACACTCCCCCTTGAATGACTATTTACAAATATATTTGCTGAACTAGTTTGAAGAAAAACCCAATGGGAGAAAAACTTTCAAACTGTTTGTATTGGAGCTAGTGGCAATCATATCATGTTGCATCATAATGTTGGTAGGAAAGCTCTGTTGGATAAAAACTTCAGCAATCTATAATCTCGTAAATTTGCTCCCCCTTATCTTGATAGTTCTTGTATGAGTATTCTTGTGCCGTCTCAGTAAAACCCTGTGGGACAAAAACTGAGTGAATCTGTCATATATATCATTCATTGGTGGTGGAGTATCCACGTGTTGCCTCATTAAAACCTTGTCAAGAAAACTCAGTGGGAAAAACTTGATCGAAGGAAAAAGAGTACAACCACTCCTTCCGTTTTCAAGCTTTGAGGAATAATCTTGATCTTTGTAGTGTTCCTCATTATGCCATGAATATGCCTCATTAAAACCTTATTAAGAAAAACCCAATGGGAAAAATCCTAATGAAGGAAAAAGAGTACATTATTCATACTAATACGCCATTCCAGTTGCCTCGTTAAAAACCTTGCTAGGAAAACCCAATGGGACAAAACCTCAGTCAAGGGAAAAAGAGTGTAACGCGTATTTTATACAAATATGCCCCAGGCATTTCAGTGATCATCCAGGGATGAGTATCATCTGTAGTGCAGTTTGTAATATCAAACTCATATTCTTTGCAATATATTCCAAATTTCTTTTGGAGATTCCATATTGGTTGTGATTAAGCTGCCTTGTTAAAAACCTTGCTGGAAAAACCCGGTGGGATAAAACCTCAGTCAAGGAAAAGAGTATAGCAGATAATTTTCGTTCACAACGCTTTATTTTGAGTGACTGCACGCACTGATAATATGTTCAAAATCTCCTTACTAGTCACTTTCAGTAAGCCCATCTGTTTCATTTTATTATAAGGGCATATATTTCAATTTCGATGGATTTCAATATCCACATTTTCACAAATCATGGATTTTAATATCCTCATTTCTAATATCCATATTTCACAGTCATCGATATCCTCATATCATTTATCGATATCCTCTTTTCAATCATTGATATCCTCATTTCATTCATAGCGTTATATTGTGTCGACACTTTTACTTCCCCATGGCAACATAACTTGCCGAGATATCTCATTATCAATCACCCATTGGGATTACACATTGTGGTTATGTCATATATACTTCTCAAAAGTATATGCCTCCTTTTATCATTTGCTTTGATTCATATTCGGAGAATTATTATGTATTTATCAAAGCAGTTGTAGTTGGTACCAAAGATTAATAATATGTCATGCATCTTTGAACCTTCAAGTTCATATTTCAGTTGTGAGGATATAATGTGATGCATTTCATATATTTCCAACTATTTGTAGTTGGTACTAAAGATTAATAATATGTCATGTATCTTTGAACTTTCAAGTTCATATTTCAGTTGTGAGGATATAATGTGATGCATTTCATATATTTCCAACTATCAATACTGTAACACCCTGAGATATTCGGAATAATTACAGCGCCGTAAACCCTTTAAGTAAGGATTTACAAGGCTAATTAAAAGAAATGTGAATAATCCAACAATACCGCAGAAATTCAAATTACAAAACTGGTTCCAACTGATCCAACGAGTTAATTAATACAACCATATCGAAATGGTATTAATAAGACACGCGTACTCGAGTACTGAAAATGAACCAAGAAGACAATCAAAAGAAACGACAAACATCACTGAACCCCTTCGTCGTCACATCGGTACTGTGGTTGTTTCCCCGCTCCTCGGCTACCTGAACATCAAAACAAATGTCCACCCCCGAAGGGGTTAGCAAAACGATGCTAGTACAAGTATCATATTAAACAAATCGAATATGCATCAACAATACATAACAAGATACACCACACGAACTTCCGCTACCGGAATCCGACAATGCGAATCCACATGATTCCATTAACACAGCAAGGGTATTCCAATGATCCAGCTTCTCAAGATAGATCCCAAGATGATCGTCGGACCAACACGAGGTGGAAATAACCCGTCCCAATGATCCAAAGACTCACCTAGATCCCAAGATGATCCCGTCGGACCAACACGAGGTAGACATCCGATCCAGCGCCCTCAGCATAGATCGTACAACATATACAAACACAACTCATGCATACATATATGCCAAATCGCTATGTCCATCAACATGAACATACAAACACTAGATAACGAATATCATGACAATTCAACGAAATAAATCCCATGTTCAACAACATGAATAAACCACATGCATGCTCAAAATACCAATATTAACACATTACGATACTTGTCTCGAAGATGGAAAGAACGAAACACTCCAATGATCTCAACACACTCGATGGCCACCTCCTTCGATCAACGTAGCAAGCTCGAAGCTTAACAAAAGAAATGATATAGAATTCATCTCACGTCGTACGAATGCCTATCAATCCAGTCTATGGCCAAAAGCTCTAAATATGTAATTTGCCTGAACTACTTAGCGTACGCTACGTACTACGTAACGTGCGCTAAGTCTGCTTGTTAACGTACGCAAATGACCAAGTCTAGTGTACGCTAGCCATGTACTGACAGTTCTCTCTAATCAGCCGACTGACTCGACTGATAACATAACGTACGTTACGTACCAAACGTAGCGTAGTTAACTCATTCCCGATAGCGCACGTTAATACTCATAGCGTGCGCTAACCGTGTATGGCAGTTTACTACTGGTAGAAAACTTGATCTAATGGTGATGAAACTCATGAAATCTACAGTGCTAATACATGCCATATCCGTGAATATCAGCTCATACGGTTTGTGAAAGATCTTGACGGATTAAACGACTACGAGATACAAAGTTACGCATAATCATCACAACACCATAATTCATCTTGATTTTCAAGGAAATATCCTAAGTTCAATCCATTACATGTCCCAAAACGTATGATTCCATTATGTAAAGACAAAAGAACTTGGTAATCTCCATCTACTGGTCATAATCGGTTTTGAAGCTTCATGAATATGCTAGGAGTTCAAACACTAAAAGGTTCAATGGTTTATACGATGAATAAGTACCGAAACATCGAAAATATCCTTCTAACACATAATGTTCGACTACTTACGAATTTAACTGACTAGGCAATCCCAAAACATGATCAAAACGTCCTTCAAAATACTACTAATATTGGTGAAGAATCACCTACCTCAAAGTAGCGAAGAACACAAAGGGAACTTGAAGAAATCCACACCGAGGGCTTGAACACCAATCTCCAATGATCTACAATCTTCAAACTCGTGCTAGGATGATGATATGAAGGGTGTAGGATGAATAGAGTGACTCTCCAAGTCCAAGAATTCGGATGTGGGAAGTGAAAAGGCTGAAAATATGAAAAAGCATGTTGTCCTATTTATAGAAAATGGTTATTAGCGCGCGCTAGTCCATACTCATAGAGTGCGCTAACGGTCATACGAAGCTTACTGACTTCACTGTACTCAGCGTTTAGCGTGCGCTATCCTCATATCATTAGCGTGCGCTACCGCGTTGACTTGGCTTTTCCCGAAAGTCGTCCAGGTTCATCCCGACATGATCCGACCGAAATCCTCAGCCGATCTCACCTACCACCCTGTCGTAATCATGCTGACTACGTATAGCGTGTGCTAAGGTTCATGCACAGCGTGCGCTACGGATCCGACTTAGCATACGCTACACATAGTCGATAGCGTGCGCTACATGCGCAGAATCACAATTTAGATCACATTCATGAAATCATGCGCTCAACAACACCAGATCAAGGAATACGGAGAATAATACTCAGATCAAAATGCAACAATTACAATAACATAAGGTTCAAATACATATCAGAAATCTCGGGTATTACATCCTTCCTCCCTAAAAAGAAGTTTCATCCCGAAACTTAAGATGAAAACAACTCTGGATATCTAGTCTTCATACTGTCCTCCGTTTCCCAAGTAGCCTCTTCAGCTCCGTGCCGAGACCATTGTACTTTAACCAAGGGTATTGGTTTATTCTTCAAATGTTTGATCCGACTCTCAAGTATCTTGATTGGTCTCTCCTCGAAGGTGCCATCATTAGCTATCTCGATCTCATCAAACTCAATGATATGACTGGGATCCGGTACATACTTCCGCAATTGGGATACGTGAAACACATTGTGAATGTAACTCAGCGATGGCGGTAAGGCCAATTGGTATGCTAAATCCCCAACTCTCTCGAGGATCTCAAATGGTCCGATATATCTCGGACTTAGCTTACCTTTCCTCCCAAAATGGAAAATTCCTCGTGTAGGAGACACCTTCAGTAGTACGTGGTACCCAATGTCGAACTCTAGAGGGCGACGACGCACATATGCATAAGACTTCTGTCGACTCTGGGCAGTCAACAGTCTTTCTCGAATCAAAGCCATCTTCTCTTGAGTCTGAACTATCAATTCCGGTTCCATCCCGATCAAGTCTGAAGAATCATCCCAGCACAGGGGTGATCAGCATCTTCTCCCGTACAAAGCTTCAAATGGTGCCATCTTAATAGAAGCATGCCAACTATTGTTGTAGGTGAATTCAATCAATGGCAAGTGAACTTCCCAATCAGTTGACCAATCCAAAGCACAAGCTCTAAGCATGTCTTCTACTGTTTGTATAGTCCTTTCGGACTGACCGTCCGTTTGGGGATGATAAGCCGTGCTAAAGTTTAGATCGGTCCCCAAAGCCCTGTGAACTGCCTTCCAGAAGTGCGACACGAAGCGACCATCTCGGTCTGAAATAATAGTCTTCGGCGTCCTGTGCAATCTGACTATCTCTGCAATAAATACTCGTGCCAATTTCTCGGGTCCCCACATGTCTTTAATTCCTAGGAAATGAGCCGACTTGGTTAGTCGATCAACTATAACCCAAATCATGTTCATTCCCGTCTTGGTCCTTGGCATATTAGTGATGAAATCCATCGAGATATCCTCCCACTTCCACTCAGGGATCGGAAGCGGCTTTAACATTCCGGCAGGTCGCTGATGCTCAATCTTAACCTGCTGACAAGTCAAACACTTCGAAACGTACTCTGCTACGTCCTTCTTCATATTTCCCCACCAGAAGTTTTGTTTTAGATCCTTATACATCTTACTGCTGCCCGGGTGAATAGAATAGGGTGCGCTGTGAGCTTCTTTCAGAATTGTCCGTCTTAATTCATCATCATCGGGAACGCAAAGTCGACTCTGAAATCTCAGAACTCCATCATCTTGTATCACGAATCCTATGGCCTTTTCTTTCTTTACTTCGTCACATAACCGAAGGATCAGAGAATCGTTCAACTGCTTAGATTTGATTTCCTCGACTAGTGACGAAGTCAGTTCCATCACATATAGTTGCCCTTGGATTCCTGGTGACCATACTTCAATCCCTTCGCGGATTAGTTCTCGTTGAATGCTGGTTTGGGATGTAAATGCTTCCAACACTCAAAGAGAAACAGGTTTACGGCTCAATGCATCGGCTACTACGTTTGCTTTACCCGGATGATAGAGAACTTCCAAGTCGTAATCCTTGATCAATTCCAGCCACCTTCTCTGCCTCATATTTAATTCTTTCTGACTGAAAATGTACTTGAGGCTTTTATGATCTGTAAAGATCTGACAATGAATACCATATAAATAATGTCGCCAAATTTTTAAGGCAAAGACCACAGCTGCTAACTCCAGATCATGAGTCGGGTAATTAACTTCATACGGTTTCAACTGTCGAGAAGCATAGGCGATCACCTTATCCCCTTGCATCAACACACATCCCAGACCCTAATTTGAAGCGTCGCTGTACACCATAAATCCATCAGTTCCATCTGGTAATGCTAATATAGGTGCTGTCGTCAGTGTCTTCTTAAGTTCATCAAAACCAGCCTGGCATTTCTCATCCCACGTGAACTTTTGAGTTTTCTGTAACAGCTGAGTGAGTGGACGAGCAATTTTGGAAAATCCCTCTACAAAACGGCGATAATATCCAGCAAGTCCTAAGAAGCTTCGGACTTCTTTCACGTTTTTAGGAGCTTCCCATTCCAAGATTGCTTCGACTTTCTTCGGGTCCACCTGAACTCCGTCAGTTGATATCACATGCCCAAGGAAAGTTACTTCCCTAAGCCAGAACTCACACTTAGAAAGCTTCGCATAGAGTTGTTCCTTCCTCAAGGTGCTCAAAACCACACGCAAATGCTCGGCATGCTCCTCTGTGTCTTTCGAATAGATCAAGATGTCATCGATGAAAACGACCACAAACTTATCTAGGTATTCTAAGAATACCTGATTCATCAATTGTATAAATACCACAGGAGCATTGGTAAGTCTGAATGGCATCACCACGAATTCATAGTGCCCGTACCGGGATCTGAAAGCAGATTTCGGTATATCCACTTCCTTAATTCTCAACTGATGATATCCTAATCGCAAGTCAATCTTCGAGAATACCCTTGCTCCTTGCAGTTGATCAAACAAGTCGTCGATCCGAGGTATAGGATACTTGTTCTTGATCGTCACCTTGTTAAGCTCCCTGTAATCAATACATAATCGGAGGGATCCATATTTATTCCGGACAAAGAGAACGGGCGCTCCCCAAGGAGAAACGCTAGGTTGAATATAACCCTTCTGTAATAATTCCTCCAGTTGCTTCTTTAGTTCATACATCTCGGTTGGCGCCATGCGGTATGGTGCTCTGGAAGTAGGAGCGGCTCCAGGCTCTAATTCGATAGTGAACTCCACTTCTCTCCGCGGAGGTAACCCAGGTAGTTCGTCAGGGAATACATCTGAGAATTCATTCACAACTGGAATAGACGAGAGCTCTACTCCTTCTTCTTTCCTCATGGCATAGCACCAAAGTCCATGACATCCCTGCTTCAGTAATTTCACAGCTTTCATTGCTTTGATCAATTTTCCTGAGCTTCCCGGTCTCCATCCTCTGAATAGGTGTTCAGATCCGTCATCAGCAATGATAGAAATGACTCTCTTTCGGTAATTCAGAATAGCTCCGTAACGGTTGAGCCAATCGTCTCCGAGAATTAAGTCGTCACCATGGATGTCAACTACAATAAGATTCGATGGCCAATCTCTCCCTCCTATAGACACTAGAAAATCTCTAGTTTCTAGGGTTCCCACAATTCTCTCTCTGCTCGGCAAACCCACAACATAAGGTTCACAATCAAATAAACACGATATTTTCAAACGATTAACATAGTTCAATGATATGAAAGAATGTGTAGCTCCAGAATCGAATAAGACACTAACTGGTTGCAAAAGGATCTGAATCGTACCTGATGCAACAGCAGTGTTCTGATCGTCAGATTTCCTCATCTCATACAGGCACGGAGGAATGGACCCAGCACTGGATGTCTCTCTCTTCCCAACATTCTGCTGCTGAAATCCACTCTGCTGCGTCTGGTTCACACTTATCTCTTTCGGAACTGGCGCTTGAGTGCGAGTACCAAACGATCTAGTCGCCACTCCACAGAAAGCCGCACGGTGCCCTTCTTGCCCACATTCAAAACAAGTCACAGAAGATGCGGGGCAATCACGTCTAATATGCCCTGCTCGGCCACAATTATAGCACTTCTTTGATGCGTCCGAAACTACTGATGTTGTTCGGAACTTCTTTCCACCTCTAGAAGGATGTGGAGGTTTCCTAGCTGAATAAAAGGAAGACTGGCCCTTACGGGGCCCACCACTCTTATTTTCCGAGAAATTGTCGGTCACTTTCTGCTTCTTTGCCTCCACCGATTTTTCCACCGCTGCCTCTTTCATGTCGTAGGCCAGCACTTTGTCTTGATACTGTCGCAACGTAGTACACTCGAATCCGGACATGTACTGCTGAATCTCCGGGTTCATCCGCATATTGAAATGAAAAATCTTTTCTGCCTCCGTTCTGACCAAGTATCGCACACAAGTCAGCTGATGATTAAAAGTTTTGATTATGTCTGTCACAGTCACTTCCGAACTCTGTGGTGAGAAAAACTCTCGGATTTTTGCCTCTCTAACTGGACGAGGGCAATACTGTGCTTCCATCATTAGTTTGAATTCCGTCCAATCCGCATTATGATTCTCGGGTCGAATAGCTTCCCACCAGTCAAAGGCCTCCCCAGTCAGAAAATACTGGGCAATGGGAACCTTCCGGTCCTCGGGACAGTTAATACCCGCGAATATATTCTCTCACTCCTTTAGCCAATGATCCCAAGTAAGTGCCTCAGCAGATCCGTCAAATTTTGGCGGGTGCAATTTGACCACCTCAGCAAGCCATCTGTCTCCTCGGTTATCCTCGTGGTGCTGTTGTCCCATCGCTGTCTGCATGCGGTCAACTACCTGAGCGAACTGGTTTATCTGAGCCACCACCTGTTGAAGCACTCCCGGCATGTTAGGATTCGCCTTGTCATTCGCCGATCCCTGCTGCCCTCCAGAATGGGAATCGGTTCTACTAGCCGATAATTCTGGGGTAGTTGCGGAATCCTCCTGTCTCGCGTTACCACGTCCGCGTCCACGACCGCGTCCGCGTCCACGTTCTCCTCTCAACATACTGTAAACACAATTTCTCAATATCCAGGACGAAATTTTCAAAATAAAGCCCGTCAATACTCACAAAACAGAAATTAAGTAAAACGGTAGTATAAGAGATTAGGAGACTTACATCCACGGTCCACATGACGACTTTGGCTGAACAGTGATGTTACGAACAACCCGTAAATCAATAACGTAAACAAGCCCAAATTAAAACCCGACTGCCAAGATATCCATGAATCTTAGCTCCGATACCATATTCTGTAACACCCCGAGATATTCGGAATAATTACAGCGTCGTAAACCCTTTAAGTAAGGACTTACAAGGCTAATTAAAATAAATGTGAATAATCCAACAATACCGCAGAAATTCAAATTACAAAACCGGTTCCAACTGATCCAACGAGTTAATTAATACAACCATATCGAAATGATATTAATAAGACACGCATACTCGAGTACTGAAAATAAACCAAGAATACAATCAAAAGAAACGACAAACATCACTGAACCCCTTCGTCGTCACATCGGTACTGTGGCTGTTTCCCCGCTCCTCGGCTACCTGAACATCAAAACAAATGTCCACCCCGAAGGGGTTAGCAAAACGATGCTAGTACAAGTATCATATTAAACAAATCGAATATGCATCAACAATACATAACAAGATACACCACACGGACTTCCGCTACCGGAATCCGACAATGCGAATCCACACGATTCCATTAACACAGCAAGGGTATTCCAATGATCCAGTGCCCTCAGCATAGATCCCAAGATGATCTCGTCGGACCAACACGAGGTGGAAATAACCCATCCAATGATCCAGCGCCATCAGCCTAGATCCCAAGAGGATCCCGTCGGACCAACACGAGGTGGACATCCGATCCAGCGCCCTCAGCATAGATCGTACAACATACACAAACACAACTCATGCATACATATATGCCAAATCGCTATGTCCATCAACATGAACATACAAACACTAGATAACAAATATCATGACAATTCAACGAAATAAATCCCATGTTCAACAACATGAATAAACCACATGCATGCTCAAAATACCAATATTAACACATTACGATACTTGCCTCGAAGATGGCAAGAACGAAACACTCCAATGATCTCAACACACTCGAAGGCCGCCTCTTTCGATCAACGTAGCAAGCTCGAACCTTAACAAAAGAAATGATATAGAATTCATCTCACGTCGTACGAATGCCTATCAATCCGGTCTACGGCCAAAAGCTCTAAATATGTAATCTGCATTAACAACTTAGCGTACGCTACGTACTCTACGTAACGTGCGCTAAGTCTGCTTGTTAACGTACGCAAATGACCAAGTCTAGCGTACGCTATCCATGTACTGACAGTTCTCTCTGATCAGCCGACTGACTCGACTGATAACATAACGTACGTTACGTACCAAACGTAGCGTACGTTAACTCATTCCCGATAGCGCACGTTAATACTCATATCTTAGCGTGCGCTAACCGTGTATGGCAGTTTACTACTGGCAGAAAACTTGATCTAATGGTGATGAAACTCATGAAATCTACAGTGCTAATACATGCCATCTCCATGAATATCATGCTCATACGGTTTGTGAAAGATCTTGACGGATTAAACGACTACGAGATACAAGGTTACGCATAATCATCACAACACCATAATTCATATTGATTTTCAAGGAAATATCCTAAGTTCAATCCATTACATGTCCCAAAACGTATGATTCCATTATGTAAAGACAAAAGAACATGGTAATCTCCATCTACTGGTCATAATCGGTTTTGAAGCTTCATGAATATGCTAGGAGTTCAAACACTAAAAGGTTCAATGGTTTATAAGATGAATAAGTACCGAAACATCGAAAATATCCTTCTAACACATAATGTTCGACTACTTACGAATTTAACTGACTAGGCAATCCCAAAACATGATCAAAACGTCCTTCAGAATACTATTAATATTGGTGAAGAATCACCTACCTCAAAGTAGCGAAGAACACGAAGGGAACTTGAAGAAATCCACAATGAGGGCTTGAACACCAATCTCCAATGATCTACAATCTTCAAACTCGTGCTAGGATGATGATATGAAGGGTGTAGGATGAAGAGAGTGACTCTCCAAGTCCAAGAATTCGGATGTGGGAAGTGAAAAGGTTGAACATATGAAAAAGGATGATGTCCTATTTATAGAAAATGGTTATTAGCGCGCGCTAGTCCATACTCATAGCGTGTGCTAACGGTCATACGAAGCTTACTGACTTCACTGTACTCAACGTTTAGCATGTGCTATCCTCATATCATTAGCGTGCGCTACCGCGTTGACTTGGCTTTTCCCGAAAGCCGTCCAGGTTCATCCCGACATGATCCGACCAAAATGCTCAGCCGATCTCACCTACCACCCTGTCGTAATCATGCTGACTACGTATAGCATGCGCTAAGGTTCATGCACAGCGTGCGCTACGGATCCGACTTAGCGTACGCTACACATAGTCGATAGCGTGCGCTACATGCGCAGAATCACAATTTAGATCACATTCATGAAATCATGCGCTCAACAACACCGGATCAAGGAATATGGAGAATAATACTCATATCAAAATGCAACAATTACAATAACACAAGGTTCAAATACATATCAGAAATCTCGGGTATTACAAATACTCCCAATCATGCTAAGAGATTTCTTGAGCACCAAACATATATGCCAGTATCTCAGTATTCATCTTCAGTCATGGGAGTTTATATATTATGTTTTCGATATTGGTTGGAGGACTTCAAATAGTATGCCAATTGATATCCCACTTGTATGCGTATATCTTGATCCTTTCTGGGATCTATTCAAGTTTATTTGGGATATATTACTAGCTCAATCTGATATGGAATATATGCTCAAACCGTGAGCAAATTATCTCGTAAATTTCTGATTACGAGTCATATAAACATGTGACTATCTAGTGGATCCATAATATCTAATAGTTCACATGTAGAGGAAGTGGGCCCATACTCCCCCTTAATATATTCCAAATTTATAAGGGATTCATTCCCAATATTAGCTAGTAGTGATTCTAATCGAGAACAAATATTTGAAGACGATATGTCTATATCATCATATAGATATTTTACTGGCATATCACATCATCTTTCGGTGCCATTATTGCACATCATTATCAACATGGAGTCGCTGCTCCCACATGTCATATTATGTTCATTATTCAAATATAGAGCCGTAGTTCATACGCTTCAGGACGCGGAGTCAAATCTCATACGCGGAATTCCAATCTATAAATAGATTATCATTGTATTCACAAAATTCACCCATACCGAGGGTCTGAATATCATAATGGATTCAATTCTTTCGAATCTTCGTAAATATTATCCATCTCTTCCAGTGAATATCATAAAAAGAATTTATCGAGCTCGACTCGAAAGATTAAGGGTGCTAATGAGAAATGGCATCCCAGAAGATATTCGATGGTTGATCGAAGCACAAGTTCGATTATCTGGCGAATTTTCAAATTCATTTAAGTACATGCCAGGTACAGGTAAGAGTAGTTTTGCAAAGAAACGGAGAGCAAAAAGATTAGGTGGGTGCTATAAATGTGCTCGATGGATATGTGACACACGATGTGTTGTGTCAAGTTTTAAACCTTCCGACCGGCGATCGCCTCCGAGGCCGAGCGACCGACTTACTGCCGAGCGACCAAGGCAAGTCTGCCGACCAGCGACCAGGCGACCGAGCCTTAGCCCAGCGGACATGCTAGGCGGCCGCAAAGAAGGTCCCAGGAGGAATCCCGGTGCCGAGCGATCGACACCAAGACGATCGCCTCTTGGTACTCGGCGACCGACCCTTGGCGACCGACCGTCTCTCGGCACCTGGCGACCTACCCTTGTTGACCGACCATTGGCGACCTCCATCCACTGGCCGATGGCGACCTCCGAATACCATCCAGGGACGACCGCCTCATGTCGATCACCACCGATGGCCATCCAGTCGGTGAAGGCCGAGCCTCAAGACTGGCACCACGTGCAAAGGCCGAGACAAGATCCGCGAATCTCGGGCCATTGACCAAAGCCTGACAGATTCCCTCCACCAGCCGACAGGCCGCCGAAAGCTTGTCAGTAGGGCCACATGTTGACTGACTCCGGACACGTGATGGCTCCTTATTGGACCGCCCAGCTGGCGCCAGCCACTGCATTGGACTTTATTCGGACAGCCAGCATCTTCCTTGGACTTTAGCCTGACAGCCCAGGGGATCGCCCCATTAAAGTATTGGCCGGCAGGCGATCGGCAGAATATAAAAATGGCCGGCAGGCGATCGGCAGCTAAAGGACAGGACCCGGCTGTCCCTATATAAGCATGGCTCCCAGCACTTGTAAAAGGGATCGAACCTTTACCACAAAAAAGGCTTCAGCTTCCTTCAGCAATATTGCGATTCAAGCACACTATACAGAAGCAAACATCAAGCACTTGGCTAATCTCCAACTCTTGGCAACAGCTTTCTTTCGGTCTTACTTCTCCCGGCCTTTTCTCCTCGAGCAGATTATCGGCGGGACGAAGAACACCAAGCTTCGCTCAAGAGCCGTTAACGAGTCTTTGTACACTCATTGTATTTAGATTTCTCTCATTAATACTTGTATCCACGAATATTTGTATTAATAACATCTCGCGAGAGCATTCAAGCCCGGGCCTAACAAACCCGGCAAATCTTGTATTATTTATCTTCTCTCGGAAGTGCTCCATAATTGTTGTTTGTTGTCCGTCTTCCACAGTATTAATCTTCGGATAAATATTTTGGGCAACAACAATTGGCGCTAGAAGAAGGGCATCCAACCTCGATTTTTATACCTACCGTCCCGAAGAACACTCACTTGTTCTCGGGCAGATACTGAAGTGACACTTACCGCACTTCAAAGAAATCCTTCGAAATCATGTCTTAGCCTCCGCGTCGAAGAAAGCCGGCCAGTAGGCCGGACCCCTGTTCCGTCCCGTCCGAGCCGCGGCCGATGGTGGAAGGTAGCCGCCGCGATCGAGACGCTCGATCCTGTCCCCGGACGGCGGCCCAAGCCTCTCGCTCGATCGGTTCGAACCAAGGAACAGATCGAAGGGGCCTGGCGCCGTCTACAGGAGCGACGGAGTGCCCTCGACGCGCCTCCAGCTACCGCCCCCCCGGTCTCTCGCCGGAAGATCAAGCGGAAGCTCAAGGCACTACTGGCCGAGCAATCGCCAGGAGGCTCTCGCCCGCAACAAGAGGCGCTCGGCAGCCGGGGCACGTCTCGTGACCCGACCTGGCGACCGGGGCAGTCCGGCCCCAGCTACGAGACGACGGAGTTGGTGTCCGTCACCAGGAGCTCGGCCTACCCGGCTCCCACAAGGCGATCCAGCCGCCTGCCTCCCGCTCGCCGAATTCCCGAGGTCGGCAGCAGCGGAGTCCGGAGATCGGTACACGATCGCCTCGGCCCCCGCTCCCAAAGCCGATCCGCAAGCAGCCGAGCCGCGGCGATCGCCGCGATGCAACGTCAGATCGACGACATGAAGGCGCTCCTGCAATCCGGGGCAGGCGCCGCCAAGACGATCGCCGCGCCGGGCGAGCCGCTCGCGATCGACATCGAGCTCGCCCCGGTGCAGCACAAGATCGCCCCTCCTCAGACACCCGTGTACCAAGGGCGATCGGACCCCCAAGCACACCTGCACAAGTTCAACATCTACATGACCGGGTGTGGGGCATCGGACGCGACCAGGTGCCGAATGTTCCCTCTGACACTGGACGACCTCGCCCACCGGTGGTACACCTCGTTGCCACCTCGGTCCATCGGCTCCTTTAACGAGCTGGCGCATGTCTTCACGGAGCACTTCGCCACGTGGTCGCCGGCCGTAAGGTCGCCATCGCATGATGCTAATCGTGCAAGGAGAACAGAGTCCGACTCGGACTACATCGGCCGGGTTGACATGATCATCCTCAACGGCGAGCCCGTAAGCGATGAGACCGCCCTCTACGCGGTCTAGGGGTTTTCGTGGTTTCGCCTATGTTCGGGCATCTCACGAAGACCTGCCGACGACCTACGCAGCCTTCCGGGCTAGAGCCGCGATTTCTGTCTGTGCAAAGGCTTCTTCTCGGCTAGGAGTAGATCGGTCGGCGCCGTCTGACGACCTCCGATCTCGGCCCGATCGCTACTACCCAAGAGCCGGAGGACTCGATCCCGCCTGATCCATTCGACATGAGGACTAGCCGCCGACCGATCGCCAATATCGACCTACGAATAAAGCGATCGGCCGCGGCGACGATCGCCGATCTTCGGCGGATCGCAACATCATCGGCAACCGGTGGACACGATCGCCATCTACGATCCAAGATATAACATGACGGACTAAGGCATAAGATCGCCTCCACCGCACATCATAAAGCCATGGCCACAGCGATCGATGGAACCGCCGCTTCGGTCATGCAAGGTCCCTTTCGGCCGAGATCGCCCGCCCTTCGTTTAAATACGAGGCCGGCGTAGTCGAGGGCTCTCCAACATTAATCAGTGGACTCATTCCACAACCCCGTCTCAACGTACACCGTCGAGGTCGGCCATCTCCATGGTGGCCGAGGTGGAAGCAGAGCTAACAAGCCGCGGGCGTGGAGTTGATTCATCCGACGCCGCCCGCGCAAGGACTCCTCTAGACCGAGACCGCACGCCTTCGTTTAAATACAAGGCGGCGCGGCTAACAGAGGACCCTCATAATAAAGTGAGTCACGAGGCACTCATTGTCTTCGTGCACCAAGACACGGTCATGGGGTCGGTCCATCGATCTCCGCGACTGTGCACGATTCCTCAAACAAAGCGAAACCACCAAGTTTCCATGGGGGATCGGCCAATGTTGTTTTTTGCAGGTACAAGACCGAAAGATAGCTAAGCCAATCGACCATGATAGCCCAAGTCCGAGTCCTAAGTCAGCTCAGATCGCCCGTCCTCATCCTTACACGATCACCAGCAAGAACCACCTCGCCCCATGTCTTCAACATAGGAGCAAGCTGGGGGGCAATTGTTGTGTCAAGTTTTAAACCTTCCGACCGGCGATCGCCTCCGAGGCCGAGCGACCGACTTACTACCGAGCGACCAAGGCAAGTCTGCCGACCAGCGACCAGGCGACCGAGCCTTAGCCCAGCGGACATGCTAGACTGGCCAACCGAAGGTCCCAGGAGGAATCCCGGTGCCGAGCGATCGACACCAAGACGATCGCCTCTCGGTACTCGGCGGCAAACCCTTGGCGGCAAGCCGTCTCTCGGCACCTGGCGACCTACCCTTGTTGACCGACCATTGGCGACCTCCATCCACTGGCCGATGGCGACCTCCGAATACCATCCAGGGACGACCGCCTCATGTCGATCACCACCGATGGCCATCCAGTCGGTGAAGGCCGAGCCTCAAGACTGGCACCACGTGCAAAGGCCGAGACAAGATCCGCGAATCTCGGGCCATTGACCAAAGCCTGACAGATTCCCTCCACCAGCCGACAGGCCGCCGAAAGCTTGTCAGTAGGGCCACATGTTGACTGACTCCGGACACGTGATGGCTCCTTATTGGACCGCCAGTGGCGCCACCACTGCATTGGACTTTATTCGGACAACAAGATCTTCCTTGGACTTTAGCTTTGACCCAGGATCGCCCCATTAAAGTATTGGCCGGCGATCGGCGAGAATATAAAAATGGCCGGGCGATCGGCTAAAGGACGGGACCATTTGTCCCTATATAAGCATGGCTCCCAGCACTTGTAAAAGGGATCGAACCTTTACCACAAAAAAGGCTTCAGCTTCCTTCTGCAACCTCACGATTTGAGCACACAATACAGAAACAATATACAGCACTTGGCTAACATCCAACTCTTGGCAACGGCTTTCTTTCGGTCTTACTTCTCCCGGCCTTTTCTCCTCGAGCAGATTATCGGCGGGATGAAGAACACCAAGCTTCGCTCAAGAGCCGGATTAACAGAGTCTTTTTACACTCATTGTATTTAGATTTCTCTCATTAATACTTGTATCCACGAATATTTGTATTAATAACATCTCGCGAGAGCATTCAAGCCCGGGCCTAACAAACTCGGCAAATCTTGTATTATTTATCTTCTCTCGGAAGTGCTCCCGCAATTGTTGTTTGTTGTCCGTCTTCCAGCAGTATTAATCTTCGGATAAATATTTTGGGCAACAACACGATGCAAATCTGTGGGGTTTGTATCCAAAAATCGAGAAGATAAAATAGCATTTATCAAGGATGGATTGAGTAAGGAATCTATGGATCATGATATTCAACAGATTCTTGATGCACATCCGAGTGGATACGTTCATCGTGAACTAATGGCTTTGTCGATGCAATTCAAGGATGAACGGGAACGTTATAGTCATGAAAAATTAATCTCAAAAGATCCAGTTTGTAAGTCCGTTCTATCAAAGTTGGTATAAGGTAATAGAAAATAATGCAAGTTGATGAATATTATTTTCCAATATTTAAATTTCTCAGCTGCCGATCGGTAACGTCATTTTCATTGAAAAATATAATATCATATCTTTCGTTTTCTTTTGCAATTTTGTCAAAAGTAATGTCTTATATGTCGCTCCATTTTCAATGAAAATAGTGAAGTCATTTGTCGTTTAGCAAGAAATTTGTTCTTTAAATTTGGGATCCACAAATCAGAAAATGTATCTCTCATAAAAAGTATTTTGAAAGTCTAGTGTAGAAAGATGGAGTTCTCAGAATCCTCATATAGATCTCATCCATTTAAAACTATATGTATTTTAGGTGGATCCAAACTGATAGGTCATATCCAGCATATAGATATGGCATATCAATTCGTAAAAGAATTAGGAAAACACAAAATCGATATATTGTATGGTGGGAGTAATTATAGATTTTTGGGTTATCTTTTAGAGGTTGCACAAAATGGGAGAATAAGAGTAACAAGTGCCTTACACTTTCCCACAGTTAGAACCAGTAGTATAGGGGGTTCAACTGGGTTGATGCTTCAAGCACAGTCCGTGCATGATAGTTTGATGTATGTGGTGAATAATAGTGATGTCTTTATTGTTCTTCCAGGTGGCTATGTCACACTCAATGAGATATTCAACATCTCGTCATGGGCTGAGCGAGACTTCCATACCAAACCTATAGGTTTGTTGAATATTAATAATTTCTTCAGCGATTTGCTTGCCTTTCTGGATCAAGGAGTAGATCACAAATTTATATCTCAGCCATCACGAGATATAATAATACGTGCTGACACTGTTGCTGATCTACTTATAAAGTTTCAGGCATATATTTCAGTTAAGAATTTGGAAGTCAAAGCTCATCAGCCACAAAGTATTGGCGCCAAACGAAAAAGAAGTTTAGATCATTTAGATCTTTCATTATAAACCCTTATACCATGGGGTGGCAGAGTTACGGAGTTTTATACTCTCGAGACGCACCCCTTTTCTTTTTATGGGTTTCATATGTATTTTCTTTTTCGCGTTTCATATTGTCGAGTGTTTACTGCCTTTCAGCTAGTTTCGATATTTTCACTTCAACTGTTGTGTGTTTCTTCAGCAATAATAAGACCATCTTTTGCTTTTATGCATGATGGATTCAAATTAAATACTCGCAAGTGTACGAATCGCTCTTGTAGTAAGCGGTAAGTAACTCCGAGGTCGATCTCACGAGGAATTGGAAACGGTTTAAAATTCGATAATGTTTGGCAAATAGTCGAATGAACAAAAGTAAATTAAATTAAAATACATCATTGGTTGATTATGATTACAATTACTAATGCACAAAATTTAAATTAAACTAAGTGATAACAACACCAATTTGATAGTCGGATAAATGAGAGATAACAATAATGAGATTAATATGGGAATTTAGAGTCACCGACACACACGTAATCAATTATTAGTTCCGATACTCAAATAAATAAGGTTAGGAATTATCGATTGCTCATGATTAAAAGAAATCCGTTTGATGGCGGAAATTCTAAAAATCACGATTGTTCTCAACGAAAATTAAGGGATACTCTTTTGATGGGGACGAAACCCTAGCTAACAATCAATTAACCGACTACTTTTGATGAGGTAAATCGTTAAAAGATCGCGCGAAAAAGCTCGAGAACATTCACAATCGTTTTCTTTCGGGTCGTTTGATGGCGAACACCGATAAAAACCCTCGATTCGAATAATAATAACAACAATGAAAAAGGTTTGATGATCTAATCCAAAAGTTCTTAAATGAAGAACGAACAAGAGGAACAATCCCAAACTTTATCCGTAAAATCAAAAGGAACTAACAATCAAAAACATGTGTGTGGCTATATCTAAAAACCCATATGAATTGTTTAGCCACACATGATTAATTCAACAACAATAATGGAAATTGAAGAACAAAGCATGGTAAAAACTTCCCTTGTAAATGCCGAAATCGAATTCCCGATGAAGGTTTGATGATCTTCTTACAAGAACTCACAACAAATTTATACAAGGAATTATTATATCTCACAAAAGTATTTTTCTCACTCCAAGAACACACAAGGAAGATGATGAAAATCTCTTTCTTTCCCACTCTTTTGGTGTTTTTCCTCCCTAATCTTGTGTTTTTCCACAAAATATCTTCTTCACAAGACAAGTACACCTCTCAAGGGGTCACTCCACTTTGTTTTATAGCCAAAAAAAATCAAGACAAAGGCTTAAAAGTATGCAAAAATGTCAAGGAAAGTGACATGAACCAAAAAGTGGCACGGCCCGTGTCCTGGGACACGGCCGTGTCGCACTGCGCTGAATAACGGAAAGTAGTCTGTCAAGGGGCTCGGCCGTGTCCCGTGACACGGTCGTGCAGCACTATGCGGGAAAGGCGAAATAGCCGAAAGTGACTCGGCCGTGTCCCAAAAGGCACGGTCGAGTCCTTCGCATCCGGAAAGTGCAGTTCGCGCTGGAATGAGACCCGGCTGTGTCCCATGGCACGGCCGAGTTACCTGATGCAGCCGAGCGCCTGTCGCAGCCTAGTCCGGTTGCCTGGTGCAGCCTAGTCCGGTTGCCTGGTGCAGCCTAGTCCGGTTGCCTGGTGCAGCCTAGTCCGGTTTTTGGTCTTCTTCGGCTTGATCCTTCGTTCTTGTATCAATTCACCTCGGATTTTAGCATATGATATACCGTTTCGAAGCTAATTTCACGAGGAATTTATATCAAAAGAGAATACATCTCAATTCGGAGTGGAGATTCTGGTATTTAGGAGATTCGACCGATATTGCTTAAATCTTTCGTCGTTTTAGGCCCCGTTTTAGCTTTTGATTGTCATAAACTCCAATATTAGCTATGAAAGCGCATATTTCACCACAATCTTCGTCAGGATACCTACAAAACAAAAACACAACATACCACGCGTAAAAAGGGCAAAAACACTCGAAAAACAAATGAAAGTGCGGCTCGATAGAACAGAATGAGACGATCAAAAATCGACTCATCAAATCCCCCCAAACCTAAACTTTGCTTGCCCTCAAGCAAAAAGAAATAAAACACACGACAAATAAACAAGAAGGATTGAATAATCAAGTTAATCATCGGGTATACATACAATCAACCGAGAATGTAAAAGTATCGTAAAGTCTCGTAATTCATCATGGAAGCCTGAACTCACAAATGAGTGGAAAGCAATGGCACTTGATTGAACATGAAAGAAAACAAGTCTTAATAGTCCCTCACTGAATTATATCGATTCACTCATCTCTCAAGTGTTTAGATAGGTCAATACGCTCAACTCGATTCAAATGGAAAGTTCTACTATATGCTTGCACTTCTTCTCTTCATCAAACGCATCAATATTCACAAAACATGAGTCATAGGGTCTTACTTTTGGTTGTACAGTGTGGCTCAGGTTGGGAAAATTTGGCTAGTAGTTACAAGTTCGGTCAAGTAGAGCTTATAAGATCCTCATATATATGAAATAAAAACTCAAAGCAAGATCGATCATTCTACTTCAATTCTCCAGTATATATATCTCCCTCTTTTTTTCTAGGCCTTGTTAAGTGTAATTCTTATGATATTGGCCTATTTCTCACAACCCAACGACTTCCCTTTTATTTTTCTTAGGCTCACTCCTCTCCTCCCTATTTTTCTATCCCACTATTATTATTAGGATCACCCTTTTTTTTGGGGGGGGGGGGGGGGGGCTTATTATTTTCAGGAGAACGGGAGAGAAGATTTTTGCCTCTATACACCACAAACTTTGCACACCTTTGTTTTTCAAATATACCCTCTCATGCTCTTACGTGGACCAATACTTGGGTAAGTTATGGCTTTTGGATATGGAGCAATAAGATGCGGGTTTTTCGAACAAAATTACGGCTAAAGGCTCAACGAGGCTAGCAAAGGATATTGATATGAATTGGTGGATATTTTTAGATAAGTAGGTTCAAGACAAAAAATGGGCAGCCCTAATCATTCCTCGTGTATGTAAATATCAACACGTCATCCGACAGAATCATGCAAGTTCTAAAGAATACAATCCATAAGAAGAGAAATCACTCATGAAAGAATTTCACCGCTAAAAGTGAACGGTTTAATTAGGCACAAGGACTCACGGCTTTTGGACTTCCATACTCATTCCTTACACGTCAAATCAAGTAACCAAAAACTATACATTCACACGCAAGGTCAAGCAATCAATTAGATTTATTAAACTCTACGAGCCAAACACAAACACGATTAATCATCCATATACCCAACAGTTAACAAGGTTATTGCAATCCAACTACGACATCACGCAAGAAAAAAAATAAAGAAAGGAAAAAAAAAAAAAAAAAAAAAAAATCGAAGAAGTTGCACCCCCCCAAACCTAAACCTTTGCTTATCCCCAAGCAGAAAGATTAGGTCAGGAAAAATGCGAAAATGCAAATTAAAAAGAAAGAAAATAAAACTACCGGATTAAGATGTGTGGTTTTTGATCGCGGGGCACCATGCTTTTGTGCTCGGGTCTCTACTTTCAATAGGCTAGGTTTCTTCCTCAGATGAATACTTCCTTTATTAGATTACCTACACACGCCACAGACAAAAACAAAATTAATGCAATAATAATAATAATAATAAAAGCGATAAAAATTAAAACTCCCTTGGGTTGCCTCCCAAGCAGCGCTTTTTTATAGTCTTTAGCTCGACTTCTTCGGATTCTTCTATCCGGGATTAAATGGAAATGTGCTAGGTCCAACCATATAGCTCGTCATTTTTCGCTCGTTTTCCTTTGTAAGGATGTGGAGAGTGGTTCCATGGATTTCCATTGTGAGCGCTTTTGTCACCATTTCAATTTTCATTATCATCGTCACCATGAAATGTCTTCCTTGAAGAATAAGTGACGTGATTTTTGTTGGTGATGTTTCTTCTATGTTTGGTATCACGAAATCCATCGGGACTATTACCTCCCCCAAACCTAGTGGCGAGTATATTGGTTTTTGTGTTAAATTAATACTCGCTCCTAAGTTCACAGTGGGAACTTCTTTCTCCACGAAAAGAACTTCCATGTCAAAGCTTTCTAGGTCCTCCTTTCGATGTATTGATTTGACCGGTTCGCTCTTATTCTCTTCAATTGGCTTCTCGATTGGATCTTTAGATTTGTCCCAAGGAATTCAAGTCTCGCAAGATCGGGTAGCAGTTACTCGGATTTCTTCATCGTTCGACTCATCCTCTTCAATCACCATAGATTTCTCCGATTGACTCGGCAATTCTTCTTTCTCACCGCCCCTCTCTTTCGCTTCGGAAATTATCTCTTTATTTATCACTTTATCACTTCGGATGGTGGTAATAGCTTGAACTTGCTCGGGTTGACTTGGTAGTTTACCCGTTTCTTTTTTGCATGCCTCGGTAGCAAGTTGCCCAATTTGAATCTCCATTTTCTTCATCGAAACTTCTAAAGATTCAAACCTTTTATTGTTCTCCACTCGGTTTTCCTTGCCCTCCTTAATGAATGCCGCAATACTCTCCTCAAGAGAGTTCCTTTGTTGTGGAGGTGGTTCACTTCGCGTTGGTTGTTGGGCTCGGTTTCCTCCGTTGTATTGAGTTTGGACATTTGCGTCGTATGCCATCAGGTGATAAGTATTTGGGAGAGGTGCATTTCTTGCGTTTCCGCCATAATTATTCCTCCTCTCCTCCCACTCGGGCCTTCCCGTGCTTTGTCCCATAGCCCAATTAACTTGTTCGGTTTGTTCATCCGGAAAAATATAAGGGCAAGAATTAGCATGATGTCCGGGTCCCCAACAAATTTCGCAAACTCGTGAGCTCGAAGATTTATTTTGAATCTTGAGTTGTCTTAGTTCCTTCATTAACTCATCGATTTTAGATTGCATCTCGTCCTTCTCGCTTACTTGGTTCACAACTCCTCTATGAACACGCACATTTTTTTGTTGAGAATTAGCCCCCAATAATTCAAATACGTCATAAGCTTGTCTCTCCGTTAACCCCCAAAACGAACCACCGGCGGCGTTATCTACTGCTCCTTGGCAATATTGTGTCAACCCATCATAGAAGAATTGATTAAGTAGTTGAAACGGATAGTGATGGTGTGGGCATTGAATGAGGAGCATTTTGAATCGGTCCCATGCTTCATGAAATGCCTCTCCGTCTTGTTGTCCGAATGTTGAGATTTGAGTTCTCAATTGCGTCGTCTTTGAATGGGAGAAGTACTTGGTAATGAATTTATCGTAAACTTCATCCCATGTTCTTAGTGATCCGGGCGCCAAAGTCATCAACCATTGTTTCGCCCCGTCCTTGAGTGTATAAGGGAAACACTTCATTCGTAGTTGATCTTCGCTCAACCCATTCAATGGGAAGTTATCAATCGCCACATAGAAATCTCGGATGAATGATAACGGATCCTCTCGTGCTAATCCGTGAAATGAGGGCAATTGCTCGATGTGAAATCCGCTTATGTGGTAGTTCCTTGCGGCCTGTGCTAATTGGATGCATGAAATGGCGGTGTTCACTACGGGCTTTGCATAGTCCCTCATAAGATGTTCGACCGGAGGTTGTTGCGGCATGTTATAGTTCGCCTCCATCCCATATTGAGGTCCGGGATAATAATTCGCTCCATATTGCATTCCGACGGGTGGTTGCCTCGGATAAAAGTACCTCCCTTGTTGAGCTTCCGGTATCCCTTGATTGCGCCCAACATTATCATATCTCGGAAACCTTGGTTGACGAATTTCTTCCTCATCTATATTTTGTGCAACATTCTCAACCCTTGGTTGACGAGTATTTTCTTCTTGGATCAAAAGTCGCTCTTCAAAGTCCGGATTCACCTCGTCGTTTGCCATTGATGTTGTGGCCATTATTTTTGGTGCTCTAATTCTTTGAACCTCATCTATGGGTGGAAGAATCGGGTTTCCCAACGATCCCCTACCAAGCATAAACAAGAGAAGTTAGAGCGAATTTTTAGACTTTATCGAAAATAATGAAAACGGAAAAATAATCAAGAAAACAATTCAACTATTATTAAAACAAGATCAAAAATTAAACGCCAATTCCCCGGCAACGGCGCCAAAAACTTGATGGATTCAAATTAAATACTCGCAAGTGTACGAATCGCTCTTGTAGTAAGCAGTAAGTAACTCCGAGGTCGATCTCACGAGGAATTGGAAACGGTTTAAAATTCGATAATGTTTGGCAAATAGTCGAATGAACAAAAGTAAATTAAATTAAAATACATCATTGGTTGATTATGATTACAATTACTAATGCACAAAATTTAAATTAAACTAAGTGATAACAACACCAATTTGATAGTCGGATAAATGAGAGATAACAATAATGAGATTAATATGGGAATTTAGAGTCACCGACACACACGTAATCAATTATTAGTTCCGATACTCAAATAAATAAGGTTAGGAATTATCGATTGCTCATGATTAAAAGAAATCCGTTTGATGGCGGAAATTCTAAAAATCACGATTGTTCTCAACGAAAATTAAGGGATACTCTTTTGATGGGGACGAAACCCTAGCTAACAATCAATTAACCGACTACTTTTGATGAGGTAAATCGTTAAAAGATCGCGCGAAAAAGCTCGAGAACATTCACAATCGTTTTCTTTCGGGTCGTTTGATGGCGAACACCGATAAAAACCCTCGATTCGAATAATAATAACAACAATGAAAAAGGTTTGATGATCTAATCCAAAAGTTCTTAAACGAAGAACGAACAAGAGGAACAATCCCAAACTTTATCCGGAAAATCAAAAGGAACTAACAATCAAAAACATGTGTGTGGCTATATCTAAAAACCCATATGAATTGTTTAGCCACACATGATTAATTCAACAACAATAATGGAAATTGAAGAACAAAGCATGGTAAAAACTTCCCTTGTAAATGCCGAAATCGAATTCCCGATGAAGGTTTGATGATCTTCTTACAAGAACTCACAACAAATTTATACAAGGAATTATTATATCTCACAAAAGTATTTTTCTCACTCCAAGAACACACAAGGAAGATGATGAAAATCTCTTTCTTTCCCACTCTTTTGGTGTTTTTCCTCCCTAATCTTGTGTTTTTCCACAAAATATCTTCTTCACAAGACAAGTACACCTCTCAAGGGGTCACTCCACTTTGTTTTATAGCGAAAAAAATCAAGACAAAGGCTTAAAAGTATGCAAAATGTCAAGGAAAGTGACATGAACCAAAAGTGGCACGGCCCGTGTCTGGGACACGGCCGTGTCGCATCGCTTGAATAACGGAAAGTAGTTCTGTCGAGGGCTCGGCCGTGTCCGTGACACGGCCGTGCAAAGACTATGCGGGAAAGGCGAAATGGCGAAAGTGACTCGTAGTGTCCCAAAAGGCACGGTCGAGTCCTTCTCATCCGGAAAGTGCGATTCGCGGCTGAATGAGACCCGGCCGTGTCCCATGGCACGGCCGAGTTACTGATGCAGCCGGCGCTGCCCGCCACCCTAGTCCGGTTGCACAGTGCGGCCTAGTCCGGTTGCACAGTGCGGCTAGTCCGTTTTTGGTCTTCTTCGGCTTGATCCTTCGTTCTTGTATCAATTCACCTCGGATTTTAGCATATGATATACCGTTTCGAAGCTAATTTCACGAGGAATTTATATCAAAAGAGAATACATCTCAATTCGGAGTGGAGATTCTGGTATTTAGGAGATTCGACCGATATTGCTTAAATCTTTCGTCGTTTTAGGCCCCGTTTTAGCTTTTGATTGTCATAAACTCCAATATTAGCTATGAAAGCGCATATTTCACCACAATCTTCGTCAGGATACCTACAAAACAAAAACACAACATACCACGCGTAAAAAGGGCAAAAACACTCGAAAAACAAATGAAAGTGCGGCTCGATCGAACAGAATGAGACGATCAAAAATCGACTCATCAATGGAAGTACAATATTTTTACAAATATGTGATATATGTTTCCCCATGAATATTATCAATCAATATGATTTCAATGATCCAATCATGTGATATAATCAACATGAGATTTATTGAGCAATTATTTTCCAGTGATAGTTTTCCATATCACTTTTCAAATGATTCCACCATGCAGTTTGCATGGGATTTTCTTTAATTAATCGGTGATAGCTTATGGTATCATTTGCTCAATTTTCTCCGTTCATGTTTAATCATGGAGATCGGATATTATATCCATCAACTGCTTCTTCTTCGAGAGCAGGATTTGAATCATTGATCAACTACTTCTTCAGAGTAGGATTTATTTCTTTCAACTGCTTCTTCAGAGCAGGATTTAGATAATCGATCAACTATTTCTCCAGAGTAGGATTTATTTTTACCAACTGCTTCTTCTTCGAGAGCAGGATTTATGAACCATTCATGTGGTATAACCAACCACGATGGTGATATATAATATATAAATTACGTAAATGTAAAACCATCCGTCTTGTGATAATTGAACTCATCACATGGGAGGTATTATAATTATATAAAATAAACGCAATAAATATGTGGTTTTAAACCACCACTTTGAGATAAGTAAAAGACATAATTTAAACTGCAAAATAATTAACTGCTTCTACCAGAGCAGGATCGTCCAATCAATTCCTCAAAATAGTCATCGTCAAGGTATAGGTCGAAATATCGACTGTCGTTAATAGCAAGTGTAATGGTATGTATAACTCTTTGCGATTTACGGAGTTGGATATTAATTCGCACATTTTAATAAATTTAACAATGACATATATGAAAGGAGTTACTACCCATATCAATATTAGTGTCAAATTGAAGCTCTCGTGAAATGGGTCACGATGGTATCAAGAAAAATCAATCCTGATATCATATGTATCTTATATTTAAGAAAACCAGATTTATAATTTAATGAATTAAAATAATATTTTATTCTTTTAATTTTCTGTTTCTTGGTTTCTTTTCCCCGTGACCTTTACCCTTTTTTTTCGTTAATTTTTTTTTTACGGACAGCCTGCTTTCGACTGTCCTCTTCCCTTTTTTTATTTCTTTTCTTCTCTAGTAATCTGTTTAGTAATCAGTTTTGTCAATACCTGTCATTTTCTTCTTCAGTAAAATTCCCTCTCTTGAGATCAGGCTTCAGATAATTTATCCATCTCAGTCTGCAGCTTTTGCCACACCTAAGCAATCCTGCAGCTTTGGGAAGGGAACGCCAGCAGCCCACGCCATGGGCGCGGATGTAAGTGATGAGTCGCTGGTCTTCTTCTTCCGTCCAAGCGCCTTTGTTGGTGTGCTCCTTCTCAAAGCAAGGGGACCTCACCATGGTTTAATTAAAATCGCGTTTTCTTATTTTGAGGGATTCAGATGGCAGGCAATAGGAATAGAGATTATAAGTGGTGTTTGATGAGTCACGCCAACGGGCCTGATGGGGGTGGCTCGTATTTATGAAGCATTTTTGGAAAGAAGTGATTTTATTGCAGCGGAGGAAGTCGATAAATATCGGGTCACTTTGTGCAAATAAACCTGAGAACTGATCAAGCAACAATGAAGTGTTTGAGAGAGGAGTTCGTGATTGTTGGTCGTATTTTTTTTGTGCTGCCGTTGTTCCTCGGTGTTCCTGGGTTTCTGATATCTTTCTTCCGTGTGTGTGTGTTTCTTTCTTGTCTCCAGAAAAAGAAAATTATACAGAGTAGAGAGAGATCTGTGATTTTGTAATAATTGGATTTATGATACAGAGGATCATCTATAAGATGCAACTGTAGAGCATACTCTCGTCATATTACTCAAATGGCTAGAGTCGTGCTGATAACGTGTTGTAAAATCGAAATAATATAGAGAGAAAATTTAGAGAGAGAAATTAGAGAATGATTCTCAGGTATATTTTTTATTAATAACTGAAGCCCTATTTATAGGAAAACTTTAGATGGCACAATCGTAATTACATAATTACATCAGGGGTATAATAGTCATTCACACTATATAAAAATAAAAGGGTAATTGAAATGTCACTTTCAAGGTTTATTATAACAGTCATGATAATTAAATAAAAAAAAGTAATATAACACAGTCAACTGAGTCTTCAGTGATTGGTTCTGGTTGAGCCAAAAACATGTGATAGAGCCGCAGGTGTACGGTTAAAATAGACTAAGGGTAGCCCCTGACCTTTTATAATACAATTTTATGGATACATTCTTCTATGATGAGCAAGAATATGTAGGAAGAGTGCCACTTGCTAGGTCACGCTTACATACTTTTCATCTTCAAGACCACCCGCATTACGCAAGATCTCACAAAGCCTACCAAATGCGTTCCTATCCATCCTCAATTGTTCAATGCATACAGTGTCATTTTCCCGAACAAGATTACTAAGGTGTTCAATTTGTTTAGGGATTTTTTAATCATAGTATATCTCTTATTTCTCTTGCGCTTTCGTGACTGTTGATGACGTTCACGCATAATACAATACCACAAGAGCATAACCTTCATTCTTAACCTTAAGACGATCATGTACAATCCTACTATTAAAATCACGTTGCCTTTCCAATCCATCGCTAATGAACAAGAACCTGCTATTAGTTTTAATCATAGTAAAAATCAGAATACAGTTCACATCTTGAGTTATCAAGAATAAGTGGGAAGTTCTAATGAATATGCAACTTTATTATACATATAGTCCACAATAAAAACACCATGGTGAGCAACTATAAAGCAAAGTAGATAACAAACATTCATTCCCATGTGAGTTATGGTGCATATATATTCTAATCTTAAAGGTAAAATAAAATGAAAATACATCGTGTCATGAAAAATGTTGTGCCAGTACTCTACCTGGAATCCTTTCAAAAGGGAAAGTGTATGAAATATAAGATGCTCTGCAACAAACACCAGTGTAAAAATATGTTTGGTCTCAATTTCATTTCTTTTTTTCTTCTTCTTCAAACATCAAAATAAATTTATTAGTCAAATGGACCAAAAATAACACCATGAATGATCCAACAAACATTAGGTCATTATAATTAAGTCAGCGGTGCACGATGGAAGAGCTGATGCAATGAAGACCAAATATTCACATTGCAGTTCAAAATTTGCGAATGTACTGCATAATAATAATGAAATTCATTCAGCAACATTACATATTACGTTTAAGGAGAGCGGAGCATCAAACTGTGATAAGGGGATAGATGGTTCCAATGGTAAGCCAAGGCTGTATATTCATTCAGATTTTTAAAGATTCTGTCTCACTGTTAGGTGATCTTCCCAAAAATGTCAATATCAAAGAGGTGTATCTGTTGTCAAATGTACAAACTAGAAAATTGGTACAGATCTTTACTTTATTTCAAATAACTCAAGATTGTTACAGAATCACTTTTTTTCTCCTATTAGAGAGAGAGAGAGAGGTGCACCAACTTATACTGTTTTCACAAAACATCAGCTGAAAATTTCAACTACAATACCCCGTTGTTTCTATATACTAAACTGTAACAAAAAATTCACCAGAACAATCAAAGAATCAGTCACATACACATAACCAGATGATTCGATTTTTTTTTTATTTTCCTTGCAGGCAAGAACAGTAATTATACACACAAACTCCAAATCGATTTTCTGCGACGACAAGTGTTGCTAGGGCTTCGGCCGGGACCTAGATATATACGATGATATATAGGTGCAATCCTATGAATTTTGCTTCAGATGGAAACTAAATCAAGAATTAGCGGAGAGTATTGAAGAGAATCGCGCCAAAAACTCAGATCTATTGCGGTAAAATTGAGCAGATGGAGAAAGAGAATCCCAAATAATAAGGTGTATTGAAGAATACACATAACAACAGCTTGATTTGGTATATATGTGCGGGCCGCACATATAAACTTGTAAAGGCCCGAGTTTTATTAGGCTCTCGTAAACAAAGATTAAATCATAATACATATCATTATGTGGGTTAATAAGGCCCAATAAGTTCTACTAAACGTCTCCTTAAGTTATCAAGTATAGATAGATGGTGTCAAATTGAACTCGGATTTCTGTAGCTTAGACTTTTCAAGTGGGGCTGAAGTATTTCATAATTCGAAGGAGAGAACTACGAGTTTCCAGCCCAAAAGATTTCACAACAGGGAAGAAGAAAAACTTGGGGGGGAAATGCTCTACCCCTGCAAACCGCCATTGATTGGACCTCTCTTTTTTGTTTTATTCATATTTGCCTCCACACATCTTTCGCTTGCTCACAATTCGTAAGTCAATCTCTTTTTATTTCTCTAATTTTAATCGTATGTAGTAGAATATCTGATTGTTGTTTCTAAGATTCGGCGTTCTGGATTGATAATTGTCAGAGAAATAGATGTAATGAAAAGAAGAACCCTAATGGGTTTTAAGGAGACACCAGATGGAGGAAATGTCACCTTTGATTGCTCTCCTTCGGGCCCATGCATACCGTGCTCTCGCTCTGAAAAGGTGTGTTTTTTTTTCTTATCTCTGTTTTTTTTTTGAATAATGCTACACACACCCAATTGCACACACAATTGCACACCCTGCTCTGTAGGGGTTGTACCCTGCGTAGTAGGGGTTGCACCCTACTTTATGGGTAGTGGGGGTTGTGTAGAGTCTGACAACCCCTACTACGCAGTCTGGCCTCTACAGCGGTGTGCGGTGTGTGTGCAATTGAGTGTGTGTAGCAGCTTTGTTTTTTTTTTAGGTTTTAAATATCTGAAAGATCGTGCTAGATTTGGTTTATTATTTATTTCTTATGATATGTCTTTGGATTGGTTTCGTTGATTGTTTTCTATGTCCAGTACAGAAGAAATTGTATAAGAGTTGAGTGTTTATCAAAGTATAAATTTGTTTGATATCTGCTTATTATGATCTTCAACTGATTGGAGATGGAAGATCGTGTATCTGCAGCACAATTTCTGTCCCATTATTCCAATCTGGCTGTTCCTTTGTGGTGTATTCATTAGATGAATGCCATTTAAATTTCTGGCTATTTTTCCGTGCAATCAAAAATTTAATCTATGTTTGCTAGCGAGAGAGTGATGTTTGGATATTACTCAAATGCAGCCTTGAAAATAACCCTGCTTCTTTTGTTTTTGGTCTTCTTTATTTTTTTGCAGCAAGAATTTCCAATTTGCTCTTTCATGAGTCAACTTATATCATATGGATTTCCTGCTATTCTTTCCCTTATGAGCTAAATCAATCATCATCAAAAGTTGAATATCTACCAAGTACAGTAAAAAAATATAATTAAAGCAAAAAAAATCAATATTATAAAAATAATATTATATCTATTCTTTCCCTTATAACATATTGTTTGACCATAAAAATATAATTAAAGCAAAAAAAATCACGAGCACTATCTCGAGTATAAACAATATTATATGAGGTATAGAGACCACGTCAAGAAATTGACAACAATGAATCTTCTTTGAGTAGTTTGTTTGCTGAATATAGATGTTTATGACTCTATTTTATCCATTGACACCATTTTGATGTTATGATTCTGTAATTTTCATCGTTTCTCAAGTCTGATCAACTAAAGATGCTTAATTAATTCCAGCTATCTGATTGAAGAAGAAATGTAATCCATGATTTCTTTTTTAACATGTGATAATACTATGAACACTCATGCATGGTTTTATGTCTTCCGATTCTCAAGAATTTTACAAGTAAAATTTTTACACGAGAAAATTCGATGCTGTTTCTTAGAGTGATGAGAAGTATAGATGCGGTGAGACTGGATATCGCATTCGCTTGAAATGTGCTCCATCTGGATCTGGTTCAAAGGATGCAACAAATCTGGAAGCAAAGAAACCGAGATCTATGCTTGAGCATAGGGATGTTGGCGTCGATCAGCCAGACGGGGACTTTACTATATCTTCAACCAGAGAAAGAATATTACTCGTTGATTCATCCAAATCGAAAGGTGGATCAGGTGCTTATATCACTTACAGAAGCTGTATACCTGCTGTAAATGAAGAAAAATTGTCGGTACTAGGTTTTGAGGTATGTTGGTACTATTTTTTGGCCATAGATTAGATTTTGGTGCAATTGTTAGAAATTTCAGTTATTGACTTGGATAAATTTGAATCTAGTTGACTTAAATAATCTCACATGTATAGATGTTTGTAATATTGAGGATGACTTTTAATATATAGGGCTTTGAGCTAATAGGCCGCGCAATAAAGCTTAGAGATCGATCAAGAAAGCACTTCAGCTTGAAAGAAGGCTTCAAGATAAAGAAGCTAGTAGGACACTGTTGCAAGTGTAGATTGGTGTAGAGTGCATTTAGAAGAAAATCTATTATATATAAAGCTTATTCCCCTTAATTTAATGTGCAAGGGGGGTCATTTAACTCTATAGATAATAATTTCATACATTCATTGCCTCTACAACAAATAATACACTTCATAAATAAAATAATGATTTTATCACAAATTCTCAAATCACGGATTAGTGCACCTATTTGGCAAACTTTTTTTTGATGCACTTATTTGTTTTCCCTCCTTCAATACGCATCAAATAAATATCACAGATTAAACTCACGAATTTACATCTACATATTAAACTCCAAGGAATACAAACAATCGTGTAATGATGGAGTGAACACAAAAGGGTTCTTGGAACCATGCTCTCATAATTGATGAATATGAAGTATTGCTGAAGTATTAATGCTTGAAGCACTATATAAACCATCCAAAGACAAGAAAACAACATAGCAAAAAACCACACCAGTTTTGCAGTTTGCCATATAATATAAGCCTCCTGTTACGTTTTCTATTTATATGTAAATAAGAGGTTGTCACTATTTTTTAATCTTGGCCTACCTTTTCGAATATGGAGTTAAAGACTTGTTGTGGTATTCTTTAAAGATGTTTGTGTGTGCTTCTGATATTAGAGGGTTTGATGTTTGTATGGAGGTAAAGACTTGTTGTGGTATTCTTTCGAATATGGAGATCTGTGATTTGATGTTACTTTCTTTTCTTTGTTCGTTAAAAAACACAGAAACTAAATCGAATGATTTTGAGCAGAAACATTAAAGGGTTTGATGTTGTGTTTGATTATTTCGGGTAAGGGGTTACAACGACGGTAGTTTGTGTGTGAAGCTGTGTTCGTGTTTGGTGGTTGATCTGCAAAACCAGAGAAAAAGATGGATCGGAGGCGGATGTTTTTAGGATAGTGATAAAAAATTAGATGTATATCTTGGAATGGATTGGATCCCATCTTACCCGAATTTTTTTACCCCATTGGTTTTGGGTTTTAATCTGTTATCTGTTGGACTGGATCCAACCGTAGCAAAACAATCTCAAAACACAATGAATTGATGTCAATAATCAACCGGTTGGTGTTTGCTAAAAGAAATGAAACAAAATGAATTGAAATAAAATGATTGTTTTAAAGTGTACAACTCATGAAAAGCTAATGAATGAATATATGCATGTAATAATGGGAAGCTTCTGTGAATACTGAGTCGGACCTCCAGCAGTTGGTAAATTTGACACATACATACGTTCATCAATGCATACATAAGCACGTATCACGTATGTATGCAGACACATAGGTACGATATTGGTATACATTAAATAAAGAAGCTGAAAAATATTATAGATACAGCATGGCTGCATGGGTATTTTGCTTTATAGGTGACATTCTTCATTGGAAATTTACCTCATATTAATGATTTACATAATCAATATGCACGCTTGCTCTCTATCTCATGATGATGCTACTAATGATACCTTTCTGATATAATGGAGACTCTTCATGTCCATTCCTTTTGTATTATTCACTTTTACTTTTTGCTTGGTGGGATGGTAAGTTGGTAACCGTTGTGGATTAAAAACGAAATCATATCGTAGTTTCAAAATTGTATAAAATTGTAGAATGTTAAAACAAAAGCTGTTAGTATTTAAAGATTACATGTGAAGAGACTCTTTTAAATGTAACATCTTAGAAAAAGACTTTTTACATGTACTCTTTTAATGTGAATAAACTATTTTAAGTACTGGAAACCTAATTAGTACCGACCATTACACTATGAATATTTAGATGCAATGGGTGCAGCCTTGAGTTGATAAAACATTACATTATGAACATTTAAAATAAATACAATACATTACATATAACTAATTACATAGACTAAAAGAATTCTACACGGAAAAAGCGTTACGGATGAGTCCTTATTCATATTAAAAGACTACATGTGAAAAGACTATTTTAATTGTAACTTTTAATGTAAATAAACTAATTTAAATACAAAAGTTATGATAACATCACAATTAAATCCTCTAAAATAAATAGGCATTTAAATACCGTCATGTCATTCAAGCATCTGCAACTAGAGCTGCAAACGGGTCGGATTCGAGTCGAGTACACCCGAACTCGAGTCGGGTTTTTCATTTTTTAAATTTGGGTCGAGTTATCCCGAGTCGAGTCGGGCAGCGTATGAGGCTGCCGAGTTCGACCCGCTCGAGTACACTCGGGTCACCCAAGTAGCTCGTCGAGTCGGGCGGGTCGGGTAGGATTCGGGTCGAGTCGGGCTGTACCTATTTTTCCGAAGAAGAAGAAGAATACCTGTGCTGCTCTGCTCGGCTTTTCCTGCTCTGCTCGCCTTTTCCTGCTCGTGTGTACCGGGGTGTGTGTGTACTGGGTTGTGTGTGTTTGAGAAAAGAGAATGAAAGCAGTGAAGCGGGTGGCGGGGTGAGAATGAAAGAAAGACTGCACGGGGTGAGGTTTAATTAACCTAGCCGAGTTGGGTAAGTGACGGGTCGAGTCGAATCCGGGTCATCTAGTCGAGCACTCCGACGGGTAGGCGAGTATACCCGACCCGACCCGAGTACGAAAACGAGCTCACAGTACGCGCCGAACTCGACCGGTTCGGACTCACGGAACCGAGTCGAGTCCAAGAAAACCGAGTCGAACCTGGGTATACTCGACCGGTGTTGCAGCCCTATTTGCAATCAATGCTCATTCAAGCGTCTGCAACGAAAGACTGTGTATCGCACGGGTTGGATCAAGCCTCGTGAATTATAATTAGTTGGAGAAAAAACTAAGATTCTCATATGTACTTTAAGTTGATGTTGAACTGATTGAATGGAGTTGGTGTAGACTGAATATTAAATACTGCTTTGAGGTAAATGTTGTATTGTTCTTATGCTTAAAAGTTTCAAGAAAGTGAAGTACTAGTGTTGGTTGTTTTTATTTCTTTAAGAATCAATACTAGCCTCAGTCATGTTCCACGATGTACATGTAGATTTTACAATACCAGTCATATAATGGGACGATTAGTATATCACTTATCTCAACTCGTTATCGTTGTCTCATGATATTGTCTGTCCAAGTGGAAAAACTTATGACGATGGTTTTTTAGTTTCATCTTGTTTCTCCTTCGTATGAAGTTTGCGACAGGAAGAGCATCTGGTGTAAAACTTTGCTTTGGCTTGAATTTATAGTGTACACTAATTTTAAACCATTAATCGACAGTATAATCTTCATTCACGGACTCCAACATAGTTGGGATTATAGTGTACACTAATATTAAACTATTAATCCACAGTATAATAGACACTAATTTTTTTGTGGGGGGGTCGACATTTGAGATGACTCTGATAGAGTACCGTAGGGTGGCTTCGTGTAGCTGCTCTGTACAAGATTGAGATAGCTCTTCGACCGAAAAGTTGATCTTGTTGCATACTAAATCATATTGGCATTATTTTACTTCTAAAGTTTGATTTTGATTTGACTAAGTTCATGCTTTATGTAATCGGCTTTCCTTTTAAATTTCCGTGCAGGCACTTATGTTGGCATTGCTAATGAGCAGTGGTTCCTTTATATACTTCAGACGGAAGCGAAGTAGTGCTACAGCAGGTGGAGCACCAGTGAGGCTCCCAACTAATCCTAGGTTCTAAATCTCTGCACTATCAGATTACAATTTGTAGAAACGTTTTTTTCTCAATAGTAATGAGTGTTGTATAAGTTGTCTTGTAATCAAGTATTTATGTAGATTGTGCACGAACATATCTTTTTTACTTGGTGAACTGTTGAATTATTGAGGTCGAATGTAATCATTTTTTCGTAATATTCGACTATTGTAGAGATTGATGCTGACAAATAGGCTTATGTATGCGATGATACCGATGGTTATCGTTTGAAGTAGCTTGTTAAAACATGGTGTGGGTTGATATTTGATGTTTTCGGAGTTGTATACTTTTTTGTTGATTGTATTTCTTCTTATGTATTTTTTTCTTTTGATGATGATATAATTTAACCTTACCCAAAAATGTATTTCTGTGAAATGACTTTCATGACCCTCAGATGTAGACAAAATAATTCTCGTGAGACGGCCTAGCAAGATACTTCTCGGATAGAAGAAGTACCCGCCCTAGAAAAAGAATCCACTTTAAAAATTAAATTTTGTTCTAAGAAAGGAGTCCACATTTCAACATTAATATGTAATTGAAATTTACAGTATTTTTCAAATTAATATTTTATGTTATAATTGTAATATTAGTTGGTTGGTCAAAAAAATTTATAAGTGTTGTGAAATACTTTATAATTTATATTTTTATAAGATACACAAAATAAATAACAATATATAAAATATGGAGATTGATAATATGTAGAATATGTTTTGTAGTAGTAGTATATTTCTTTCTTTCTCAATGGTATAACATTACATCTTGGAGCAATGGTATAACATTACATCTTGGAGCAAGCTATTTATAGGCAAAGTTATACTACCATTTCAACAAATGTGTACATCAATTGTCAACAATGGTACACTACAATTCCAATTTGTCCACCTTCAAAGTTTGAATCAATCCCTCTTGGTTTGTCAAAAGTTGTGGGTAACATTTTTCTTCTTTGACAATTAGTTGTGCTAAAGTCCACAATTCATAACACTCCCCCTTGAACGTAGCAATGTGAGTTGGATAAGTGTGCCTCGTTAAAAACTTTAAGCCGAAAAACCCAATGGGAATAAAAGCGGTCAGAAGGAAAAAAGAGTACACAACTTAAATCCAATCCTTGTGCATAAGCTGCCTCGTTAAAAACCTTAAGCTGGAAAAACCCAATGGGATAAAAACCAGTCATAAGGGAAAATGAGTACAGCGCACATATTGATTCGCTCTCCCTGAAATAAAGAATATATGCCGTCAAACTGATTTATCAATCTTGGTTAAGATTAGCTCTTCTCATGCCTATATCGTGTAACACCCCAATTCACAACTGGGACATTACACGTCGTAGAACCCTCGTGAGGTCTACCAGGCTAACCCATGACATATAAACCACAATGTAATCACAAATGATGCACTCAAAAGTAAATAAGGCCGTGGCCTCGGCCAAAATATTTTAACGGCGTACATGAGTAGAAGTTAAATACCAATACATTGCCCACGCAGGGGACTTAAACCAAGTTTCAAAGTAACAGTCTAACTCCAGTACTCGACAAATGCAATGATGAAACATAAAAATACAGACTCGAGCCACATCATCAAGCCAGCCCATCCTTTGCGTGCGTGTCCGTGTACTGCTCCTCGGCTCTCCGGTGCACGAAATGCATAAGACGCATTTCCCCCATTTAAGGGGTTAGCATTCGAATAGCTAGTGCAAGTACACAATTACACAACATTATAAACAAAAACGGTTTTACACCATCATCTCAATCAGAAATCATTTGCCATAAATATTCCGGAATACTACCTTGGCAATCAAATCAGTTCCAATCATCACGATATCACAAAATCACAACTGGTATCCCGTGGCCGTACCCCTTAGTATCGACCCCCAGACATCCCGTCGGACACTCCGGGTGGAAGTTCAATCACACACGCACCCAAGTCCACTTCCACGGCCGTACCCCTTAGTAAGGACCCCCAGACATCCCGTCGGACACTCCGGGTGGAAGGAACACAACTCACGCACCCAAAAAATCACAATTCATCATTCATTTCGAAAATCACAACATACATAACGAAATGTAATACATGTACTTGCCTTGAACACGACGAAACAAGGGAAACAACGAAGGAATAGGTTTTGGTCCGAACAATCCTCCCAAATCCGCTCCTAACACAATAACGGTATACAACAAGTCTCAATAATGCGGAAAGGTAAGAATTAATCCTAATTCTACCCGTTGGGGCAATTCATCGGATACCAAGAGTGCATAAGGAAATGAAATCGGTCAACGGTGTAATAACGGAATTTTATCCCAATCAATAACAAGAAAACCAAGGGTCACGTGTATACTATCAAAATCTAATAACAACATCGGTTAACTCGGATTAAAACACAAGATCACCACCAAACCCTCCCCAAAATCATACTAGGGTCAAAGGAGTTCTTACCACTTGGAGATTCAAGCACTCTAATCCGAAAACCACGTGTTAGATCCGCAATCCGAGCCACACGATCGAAAAGAGATGAAGAAATTTACACAATCAAGTGATAGATGGAGGAAATCTCCTTCTCAAGCCACTCTCTCGTACAGTTGAAGAAGGGAAGGGAAATGAGTGACTCTCGCTGAATAAAAACGCAGATATAGCGCTGACCGCGTTGTGTGCCGCGGCTCAGCTGAACTGTGCCGCGGCACCGGGCCAAAAATTGCGCCCAGTGATCGGCAGACCGCTCGTTGTGCCGCGGCCCATTCGAAGTGTGCCGCGCCCCAGACTCGGCATGTGCCGCGGCCCTGCCGGACTGTGCCGCGGCACGCGGTACAGTAGGTTTTGGCCGGTAAGTGCCACACGGGTGTGCCGCGGCCCGGACAAGTGTGCCGCGGCACACGGTACAGTTTGCTCGGCCAGCAACTGGGCAATGTGTGTGTCGCGGCGCACAATCCTTGTGCCGCGGCCCACACCCCCCCAGGGTCCCAAAATGACGAAAAATGATCCGGAAAGAGAATGAAAGCAATAGGAATCGATATTTGGGCAACAATAACACGAAATGGAAGTACGGAACCCCAAAACGATCTGAGGTACACAACCAAAGTCGAACAAGGAACAAATTCCCTAAACTTCTAGGAAATTACAAAAACGGCCCAAACATCCGAAAATCACGATACAACGTCGGATTAACAATCCGAAACTCACAACATGCTCTACTCAATCATACGAACTCATGGAAGTAAGAAAATGACGAAATCGAACGAGTTTAACGAGAACAAATACACATGAGACAAAATATAACACAAGGTGAAATTACGTAAAAACATCATCGAGACCCGTCTAAGCGGAGAAACTCCAAGAACAAAATAGATTCAGAATTCCAAAACAGTGCCAAGCGAGTTGTCCGAAACGAATATACACCAAATATAGAAATTACTAAAAATAAAAAACGCGGATATTACATTATCTCCCCCTAAAAATAAGTTTCGTCCCGAAACTTACAACACGAATAACTCGGGGTATCTCGACCTCATACTCTCCTCCGTTTCCCACGTGGCTTCCTCGGATCCATGCCTCGACCACTGCACTTTGACCAAAGGAATGGTTTTGTGCCTGAGTTGCTTCACCCGACGCTCTAAGATCTGAATCGGCCTTTCCTCGAAGGTAATGTCGGGCCCCAACTCGATCTCTCCAAAATCAATAATATGGCTAGGGTCCGATACGTACTTCCTAAGCTGGGAAACATGAAATACGTTATGCACGTGGCTCAGGGACGGTGGCAAACCTAACCAATATGCAAGCTCTCCAACTCTCTCTAGAATCTCGAACGGTCCAATAAATCTCGGACTAAGTTTACCCTTCCGACCGAAGCGGTAAACTCCCCGTGTCGGCAACACCTTAAGCAACACATGGTCTCCTACCTCAAACTCCAACGGCCGGCGACGTGTATCGGCATAAGACTTCTGCCGACTCTGGGCCATCAACAATCTACCACGAATCAGGGCAATCTTCTCTCTCGTCTCAACTATCATGTCGGGCTCGGTACCAATCAGCTCGGACGCATCGTTCCAACACAACGGCGATCTACATCTTCTCCCATATAATGCCTCAAATGGTGCCATTTTAATCGAGGCGTGCCAACTATTGTTGTACGTGAACTCGATTAACGGCAAGTGCGACTCCCAATCATCCTTCCAATCTAAAGCACAGGCTCGTAACATATCCTCTAGCGTTTGTATCGTCCGCTCAGACTGTCCGTATGTCTGACGGTGGTAGTATGTACTAAGTCTCAACTCGGTTCCCAAAGCTCTATGAACGGCCTGCCAAAAATGTGATATGAACCGGCCATCACGATCCGAAACAATACTCTTAGGGGTCCCATGTAATCTCACGATCTCCGCAATAAACACTCGTGCAAGCCTCTCTGGCCCCCAAGTGTCCTTAATACTTAGAAAATGAGCTGATTTGGTTAGTCGATCGACAACGACCCAAATCATGTTCATTCCAGTCCGAGTCTTAGGCATACCGGTAATGAAATCCATAGAAATATCCTCTCATTTCCACTCCGGGATAGGAAGTGGTCGTAACAGCCCCGCGGGTCGGTGATGCTCGATCTTAACCTGCTGACAGGTCAGACACCTCGACACAAACTCGCTAACATCTGTCTTCAAATTACTCCACCAGTAGTTGCTCCTCACATCCTTGTACATTTTACTCGTACCAGGATGTATGGAGTAAGGTGTAGCATGAGTTTCACTCAAGATCTTCTGTCTCAGCTCAACAACACTCGGTACACAAATTCTGCCGCGAAACCTCAAAACTCCATCATCGTGAACCACAAATCCAGGGGCTTTACCCTTCCTCACATCCTCCCTCAGCTGGACTAAAAACGGATCATCATACTGTTTCGCCTTGATATCATCAGTCAAGGACGAAGTGATCTCCAACGCACATAACTGGCCCTGGACTCTCTGAACCCAAACCTCGATATTCTGGCAAATAAAATCTCGCTGGATTCTACTCTGTGGTGTAAGTACCTCTAACATCTGTAATGCCATCGGCTTCCGGCTCAACGCATCAGCCACTACGTTAGCCTTACCCGGATGGTAAAGTATCTCGAGGTCGTAATCTTTAATTAGCTCCAACCACCTGCGCTGTCTCATATTCAACTCTTTCTGACTGAAGATATACTTCAGACTCTTGTGGTCCGTAAAAATCTTACACGACGATCCATAGAGATAATGTCTCCACACCTTTAAGGCGAAAACGACCGCGACTAACTCTAAATCGTGCGTGGGGTAATTCGCCTCATACGGTTTCAACTGGCGGGACGCATAAGCAATCACCCTGTCTCTCTGCATCAAAACACATCCGAGCCTGAGGCCCGAAGCATCGCTATATACCACGAAATCCTCATTCCCCTGAGGCAACGCTAACACAGGTGCGGTAGTTAGTCGTCTCTTCAATTCGTCAAAACTACTCTGTCGGTCTGCGGTCCACTCGAATTTCTGAGTCTTCTGGAGCAACTGAGTGAGTGGTCTAGCGATCTTAGAAAATCCCTCAAAAAATCTACGGTAATAACCGGCAAGACCCAGAAAACTCCTCACTTCCTTCACGTTTTTGGGCGGTTCCCAAGCCATCACTGCCTCTATTTTCTGTGGATCCACCCGAACTCCTTCTGCTGAAATCACATGCCCGAGGAACATCACCTCCTTGAGCCAAAACTCACACTTAGAGAACTTCGCATACAACTGCTCAGCTCCCAAAATGTCTAATACAATCCGGAGATGTAAGGCGTGCTCCTCCCGACTCCGTGAGTAGATCAGAATGTCATCGGTAAAGACGACTACAAATTTATCTAGATACTCAATAAAAACTTTGTTCATTAACTGCATGAACACTGCTGGGGCATTGGTTAGCCCGAAAGGCATAACCACAAACTCGTAATGGCCATATCTCGTCCTAAAGGCAGCTTTCGGTATATCAATGTCCCGAATCCTCAACTGGTAGTAGCCCGATCGCAAGTCAATCTTCGAAAAGACTGTCGCCCCCTGAAGCTGATCAAACAAGTCGTCAATCCGGGGCAAAGGGTATTTGTTTTTGATGGTCAACTTGTTTAATTCTCGATAATCGATGCATAAACGAAGCGATCCATCCTTCTTCTTAACAAAAAGTACAGGCGCACCCCAAGGCGATGCGCTCGGTCGAATATACCCTTTATCTAACAATTCTCCCAACTGGTTCTTCAACTCTAACATCTCCGACGGCGCCATACGGTACGGTGCTCGAGAAATAGGGGATGCATTCGGCTCAAGATCGATAGGAAACTCCACCTCTCGCTGCGGTGGTAACCCCGGCAAGTCGTCTGGGAAAACATCGGGATACTCACTAACAACTGGAATTGACGACATGTCAACTCCACCATCCTCCGCGTGCAGAGCGTAACACCAATAGCCGACACAACCCTGGTTCAGAAGTTTCATCGCCTTTAAGGCGCTAATCACACTCCCCGATCTCCCCGGCTTTCGACCGATGGGGTATGCTCGGTGCCGTCCTCGGCTACTATCGAGATGGTACGAGTCCGATAGTTCATGATAGCACCGTGACGCTCTAACCAATTGTCCCCGAGGATTAAATCCTCACCCTTAAGGTCTATAACAATGAGATTCGAGGGCCAATCTCGGCACCCGATCCTCACGGGGCAATCCCTAACTTCCCGGTCCCCAACCATACGACCCCCGCTAGGCGTACCCACCACAAACGGTTCACACTCAAACAAGCAGTTAAAGCCAATACGATTCACACAATCCGATGCAATAAAGGAATGAGTAGCACCCGAATCAAAAAGCACGGAAACTGGATGAGTAAGGATCTGAGTGGTACCTGACGCCACCGGAATGTCCGCCTCCTCTGTGCGCCTCATCTGGTACAATCGGGGGTGAACTGAACCCGAACTCGAGGCTGCGCGGCGATCCGACTGTCCCCGACCCCTACCACGACCCGAACCCGGAACATGAGTAGCTGGAGTATTGTGATCCCTCTGATCGGTAGTGGTAGTCGGAACTCTAGCGGCCCTGGTGGCTCTCTCACAATGAGCTTCCCGATACCCGGTCTGTCCACAATTAAAGCAATTAACGGGAGGAGAAGGGCAATCCTTCATCAAATGCTCATATTGGTTGCAGTTAAAACAAACCCTGCCGCCAGAAGCAACGGTGAGCCGACGATTACCACGAGATCCACCGGCTGATGGAACGGCCTCTTCCCGGTATGGGAGCGAGCGAGACCTCGGCCCGGCCACCCTTCGGTCGAGAATCCACCGGTAGTCTTACGCTTCTTAGCTTCCGAAACCGACTACGATTCCGGGCAGCCATCTCGATCGCTAGAGCGCGATCACAGTATTCCTTCAAAGTGGCACACATGAGCGGAGCCATCATGCCTAATATGCGGCTTCATTCGCATATTGAAGTAACGATTTTATCGACCTCCGTTCTTACTTGATCTCTTACGAAACCCAATGCTTGATTGTAAGAAATGATGGCACGAGAAATAGGCACATCTGAGGTGTAGCGGTGAAGAATTCCACAGTCTGCGCTCCTTGGTAGCGGCGGACAATACTGCTGCTTCCATAGCGGCCTTGAATTCCTCCCAAGTAGCTCGACGGTCTCTGGGCACAATGGCCTCCCACCATTCCGCGACTTCCTTATCCGGGAGGTCTTGGGCAATATGTACCCTCTGTCTTGGGACAAGCTACGGCATCAAAGGTCTGGACAAGCGAAGAGCGATTCTCCCAACCGAGGGAGTCAGAAGATCCGGAGAAACGATGAGGGTGCATCTTAGTCACCGTCTGAAGCCACTTACTAGCTTCCTCTTCAGGTGTCGGGGGCGGATTCTGGCGTCCACCCTGAGCTATCTGAGCAAGCTGGGCTACTAACTGCTGAAGTACGGTAGTAGCCCCGACGTCGGCATTATTACCCGACGGCACTGAGTGAGAGGCTGAGTCCGTAGAGGACTGAGAAAGTGAGCCCTCTTCATTATCAGCACCCCGACCACGGCCTCGGCCGCGTCCCCTAGATGGTCTACCACGACGACCTCTCAACATACTAGAGGAAGAATGAAAAGAACAAGATCAGAAAGATTCACAATTGACAAAGTTGGTATCACAATTCACAGTCTCAAACAACGTAGGAAAACGAATACAGAAATATAAGAGTTCGAGGAGACTTACAGCCACGGGTCGCACGGAAAGACGGTAGCATGATGATATTAGGCTCAATGACTGACTCTAATGACAAAACTGACAGACCCAAAAGTTTACCGACAACCTAGGTATTCAAAACCTAAGCTCCGATACCATAAATATAACACCCCAATTCACAACTGGGACATTACACGCCGTAGAACCCTCGTGAGGTCTACCAGGCTAACCCATGACATATAAACCACAATGTAATCACAAATGATGCACTCAAAAGTAAATAAGGCCGTGGCCTCGGCCAAAACATTTTAACGGCGTACATGAGTAGAAGTTAAATACCAATCTGTTGCCCACGCAGGGGACTTAAACCAAGTTTCAAAGTAACATTCTAACTCTAGTACTCGACAAATGCAATGATGAAACATAAAAATACAGACTCGAGCCACATCATCAAGCCAGCCCATCCTTTGCGTGCGTGTCCCGTGCCTGCTCCTCAGCTCTCCCGGTACCTAAAATGCATAAGACGCATTTCCCCCATTTAAGGGGTTAGCATTCGAATAGCTAGTGCAAGTACACAATTACACAACATTATAAACAAAAACGGTTTTACACCATCATCTCAATCAGAAATCATTTGCCATAAATATTCCGGAATACTACCTTGGCAATCAAATCAGTTCCAATCATCACGATATCACAAAATCACAACTGGTATCCCGTGGCTGTACCCCTTAGTATCGACCCCCAGACATCCCGTCGAACGCTCCGGGTGGGATACCACTTCCGCGGCCGTACCCCTTAGTATCGACCCCCAGACATCCCGTCGGACACTCCGGGTGGAAGGAACACAACTCACGCACCCAAAAAATCACAATTCATCATTCATTTCGAAAATCACAACATACATAACGAAATGTAATACATGTACTTGCCTTGAACACGACGAAACAAGGGAAACAACGAAGGAATAGGTTTTGGTCCGAACAATCCTCCCAAATCCGCTCCTAACACAATAACGGTATACAACAAGTCTCAATAATGCGGAAAGGTAAGAATTAATCCTAATTCTACCCGTTGGGGGCAATTCATCGGACACCAAGAGTGCATAAGGAAATGAAATCGGTCAACGGTGTAATAACGGAATTTTATCCCAATCAATAACAAGAAAACCAAGGGTCACGTGTATACTATCAAAATCTAATAACAACATCGGTTAACTCGGATTATAACACAAGATCACCACCAAACCCTCCCCAAAATCATACTAGGGTCAAAGGAGTTCTTACCACTTGAAGATTCAAGCACTCTAATCCGAAAACCACGTGTTAGATCCGCAATCCGAGCCACACGATCGAAAAGAGATGAAGAAATTTACACAATCAAGTGATAGATGGAGGAAATCTCCCTCTCAAGCCACTCTCTCGTACGGTTGAAGAAGGGAAGGGAAATGAGTGACTCTCGCTGAATAAAAACGCAGATATAGCGCTGACCGCGTTGTGTGCCGCGGCTCACCGAAGCCTTGCGCACGGGGGCCAAAAATTGTGCCCAGTGATCGGCAGACCGCTCGTTGTGCCGCGGCCCATTCGAAGTGTGCCGCGGCCCAGACTCGGCATGTGCCGCGGCCCTGCCGGACTGTGCCGCGGCATGCGGTACAGTAGGTTTTGGCCGGTAAGTGCCACACGGGTGTGTCGCGGCCCGGACAAGTGTTTCGCGGCAGTGACTCGGCAGTGTGCCGTGGCGCACAATCCTTGTGCCGCGGCACACGGTACAGTCTGCTCGGCCAGCAACTGGGCAATGTGTGTGTCGCGGCGCACAATCCTTGTGCCGCGGCCCACACCCCCCCTAGGGTCCCAAAATGACGAAAATGATCCGGAAAGAGAATGAAAGCAATAGGAATGGATATTTGGGCAACAATAACACGAAATGGAAGTACGGAACCCCAAAACGATCTGAGGTACACAACCAAAGTCGAACAAGGAACAAATTCCCTAAACTTCTAGGAGATTACAAAAACGGCCCAAACATCCGAAAATCACGATACAACGTCGGATTAACAATCCAAAACTCACAACATGCTCTACTCAATCATACGAACTCATGGAAGTAAGAAAATGACGAAATCGAACGAGTTTAACGAGAATCGAATACACATGAGACAAAATATAACACAAGGTGAAATTACGTAAAAACATCATCGAGACCCGTCTAAGCCGAGAAACTCCAAGAACAAAATAGATTCAGAATTCCAAAACAGTGCCAAGCGAATTGTCCGAAACGAATATACACCAAATATAGAAATTACTAAAAATAGAAAACGCGGATATTACATATCGTATACCATCTTCTCGAATGTTGATGTCGGCAATGATTTTGTAAATAAATCAGCGAGATTATGACAGGAGCGAATTTGTTGAACATTTATTTCTCCGTTCTTCTGTAGTTCATGTGTGTAGAAAAACTTCGGTGAAATATGCTTGGTCCGATCACCTTTTATATATCCACCCTTGACTTGTGCTATGCATGCTGCATTGTCTTCATAAATGATTGTGGGAGTGTCTGTCACAAGCTTCAATCGACATTCATTTTGTATATGAGCTATAACTGATCTTAGCCAAACACTTTCTCTGCCAGCTTCATAGAGAGCAATTATCTCAGAATGATTGGAAGATTTAGCTACTAATGTTTGCTTGGTCTATCTCCATGATATAGCCGTACCATTATAGCAGAATAAATAACCGGTCTGTGAGCGCGCCTTATGTGGATCGTATTTGTATCCCGCATCAGCATAACCAACTAAACCAGAGTTAGTAGCCTCCTTTGAATAGGATAAACCCAGGTCAATGGTACCATTGAGATAACGAAAAATGTGTTTGATACCATTCCAATGCCTTCGAGTTGGTTCAGAACTGTATCTTGCAAGTAAATTTACTGCAAAAGAAATATCTGGTCTGGTGCATTGTGCTAAATACATCAGTGCTCCAATAGCATTGAGATAAGGCACTTCAGGACCCAAAATCTCCTCATTTGGTTCCTTAGGTCGGAAAGCATCTTTCTTAGGATCTAAATTTCGTACGACCATAGGAGTACTCAGAGGATGAGCCTTGTCCATATTAAATCGTTTGAGCAATCTCTTGGTATACGCAGATTGGTGGACAAGTATTCCATTATCTTTATGCTCGAGCTCAAGACCAAGACAGATTTTTGTTATTCCAAGGTCTTTAACCTCAAATTCTTTCTTCAAATATTCAGCAGCATTGGATAACTCTTTAGGAGTTCCGATTAAATTTATGTCATCCACATAGACTGCAATTATAGCAAATCCAGTATTGGATCTTTTAATAAAAAACACATGGGCATTTAAGATCATTTTTATAACCTTCCTTAGAAAGGTATTCATTCAATCTGTGATACCACATGCAGCCAGATTGCTTTAATCCATACAGTGATTTCTGTAGTTTGATCGAGTATAGCTCACGAGGAGTAGCAGATTTTGACATTTTATATCCATCAGGAATTTTCATATAGATATCAGAATCTAATGAACCATATAGATATGCCGTGACTACATCCATTAGTCGCATGTGCAAACACTCATGGACAGCCATACTAATAAGAAAACGGAAAGTGATTATATCCATCACTGGTGAATACATTTCGTCATAGTCAATCCCAGGCCGTTGGGAGAATCCTTGGGCTACGAGTCGGGCTTTATAGCTCGCAATCTCATTTTTCTCATTTCTTTTTCGAACGAACACCCATCTGTAACCAATTGGTTTTATATTATTTGGTGTTCGAGTAATTTGCCCAAATACCATTCGTTTTTCTAGGGAAGCTAATTCAGATTGTATTGCTTCCTCCCATTTAGGCCAATCTGACATTTGACGGCATTCAGTTATTGAATGTGGTTCATTATCATAATCATCATTCATAATTTCTTGTGCAACCGAGAAAGCAAATAAATTATCGATTATCATGTTTTTCCGATCCCATATCTCATTGTAATGATTTATGGCATTCTCGGTGTTTTCAGAAACTATGATCCCTTCATTATTTGCAGTATTATGCTCTACAGATTCATCTGCAGCATGCTCACTAGGATGATCTTGGTTTGTGATCCCATTACTTCTCCTTTTTCTTTTTCGAGGAACAGTGTCCTTCGAACCAACAGGTCTACCACGCTTTTGTCATGGGGAATCATCATCCATTTTCGTATTTTGATGAGGAACAACGATCCTAGCTGGAGCATTCACAGCTGGAATATAAGACTTTGTCACTTTACTTGCATCGTTAAATGTGTCAGGAAGTCTATTAGCAATATTTTGTAAATGGATGATTCTCTTCACCTCATTTTCACATTCTGTAGTACGTGGATCTAGGTGGGATAAGCTTTGTACATTCCAGGAGATATCCTCAACTGGTTTTTGTTCATCTTTGTTAAGAACATTCTTATCCCTGCCAATTGATGGAAACACCATCTCATCAAAATGACAATCGGCAAACCGAGCGGTAAATAAATCACCCGTTGTTGGTTCTAAATACCGAATTATTGATGGGGAATCAAATCCAACGTATATGCCAAGCCGGCGTTGAGGACCCATTTTTGTCCTTTGAGGAGGTGGAATTGGCACATGAACAGCACATCCGAATGTGCGTAAGTGCAAAATATTCGGCTCAAAGCCTAGAGTTAATTGCATTGGGGAGTGCATATGATAAGCAGTGGGGCGTAATCTGATGAGTGCTGATGCATGTAATACTGCATGACCCCACACTGCACTAGTGAGCTTTGATCTCATTAATAATGTACGAGCAATGATTTGGACTCGTTTAATCATGGATTCCGCCAATCCATTTTGAGTGTGGACATGTGCTACTGGGTGCTCAACATTAATTCCCAGTGCTTCACAATAATCATCAAAAGTCCTTGATGTGAATTCTCGGCATTATCCATTCTTATATTTTTATAGGATATTCAGGAAAATGTGCTCGGAGTTTAATAATTTGGGACAAGAGTCGCAAAAGCAACATTTACGTAGATAATAAACATATGTGGGACCATCGGATGATGCATCTATTAAGACCATAAAATATCGAATGGTCCACTTCTTTGGATGTATTGGCCCACAAATATCACCATGAATGCGTTGTAAAAATGATGGTGATTCATAACCAACTTTTTCCATAGAAGGTTTAGTAATAAGTTTTCCACGTGAACATGATTAACAGAAATAATCTTTGGACATTAGCATTTTTGTGCCCTTTAATGGATGTCCATGAGTATTTTCAATAATCCTACGTAACATAGAATTTCCTGGGTGCCCAAGGCGATCATGCCATAACCCAAATATATCAGTATTCACCAGCTTCCAAGCCATGGTAACGTAGGTTTCAAAAGCTCGAATAGGGACACAATACAGTCCAGAAGTTGTTGCTTCAATCTTCTCGTGGACAAATCGAGTTTCCATTTTATAGGATGTGATACATAGATATTCTTTATTATTCTCAATCACTGTTTCCAAGTGATAGCCATTTAGGCGTACATCCTTAAAACTCAATAGATTTCGTTTTGATCTAGCAGATAATAACGCATTTTCAATGTGTAAAATTGTTCCATTAGGCAACATCACAGTTGCATTCCCGGAGCCATCAATAATCTCTACAGAACCAGATATAGTTGTAACGTGTGTCTTGCATAATTTCATGCTCGAGAAATATGCTTTATTTGTAAATATTGAGTGCGTTGTTGCACTATCAACAAGACAATTGTGTACCTGTTCGATACTTTCCATTTGTATTCCTGTTGAATCAAATCATCATATAATAAATATTTAAGACATGAATTTTTTTTTATTGAGAATGGAAATGTAAACATATATATATTTTTTTTCAATAATACATTTTTGTATGTATCATTAGTGCCGATACAAGGCCAACAATATAAATGATAAATAAAACACCAATCCAGAATAATTCCGGAGGGAAGTCTTTGATAAACATCAGTATTATGAGCATTCTGATCATTGTGAAAATAAAGACGAGAGATTCGTTAATCATTTTCGAAGAAAGTCGGATGAAGATACTTAAGAATTTCTATAAGAGGGTAGAGAATATGAGTGAGTTGTTGAATAAAATGTGTGCATATTTATAGAATCAAAAATCACTATTACTAGCCATTTATAGCCGTTGGAAGTGGGAGAATTTTAATATAAAAATATAGATGATTTTATTGATGTTTATATTATACATAAAGAAATACACACAAAAATTACTGGGGTATTACAAGCCAAAAAGTAAATATACGACATATAATTGCATATATATTTTATTTCAGCCATTCATCGTCATGTCCCACTGAACCAGGATCTTCAAGGAAATCTGCTAGCTCAAGTGATTTCCAGTCCTGGTCAGGATTTTCATCAAATATGTTCCCAGATGTGTTGGCCTCAATAACTTTGGATGGCTCGAATGTTTCGGTGGTATGAGCCTGGGCATCTTTGCCTTTATTTTTTAGCGATGCTTGGTATGAATCCACACGGTGTTGGGAAGTACGACAATATTTAGCCCAATGTCCAGTTATACCACATCTACGACATGGATCATCACCAGAATTTTTCATAGGCATTTTTCCTTTATCACGATGCCCGTGAATTGACTGCCTTGGTTTGTCGGAATATTTATTTTGATGGGAATAATGATAATTATCACGATTATTATAGTTACGTCTGCCGCGGTCATTTCTGTAATTATTTTGACGGTAGCCACCACGTCCACCACTTTTTCGGGTTCCACGCCCGGGTCTATTTTCACGGCTCTTGAACCGGCCGAAAGCTCTACCAGAGCTGGTATGTGCTTCAGGTTCGACACGGGACCCAGAGGGTCGTAGTTCATGATTTTTTAATAATAACTCATTTGTCTTCTCAGTCGTGAGAAGAACTGAAATTAGCTCAGAATATGTTTGAAATTGTCGTTGCCTGTATTGTTGTTGAAGCACCATATTTGAGGAGTGCATCGTGGTGAATGTTTTTTCCAGCTTATCAGTCTCAGATAGCTGTGTACCGCACAAGGCCGGTCGAAACTCAATTTTGAATAAGGTGAATTATAATCGAATGATTTAAAATCTTGCAATCTTAGTAGTTGCCATTCATATTGAGCTTTGTGACAATATTACGATTAAGTGTGATCAAATCTGTCTTTGAGCTTCTTCCAGAGCTCAGAAGGCCTTTCAATTTGTATATATTCATTCTTCAGATCCTCGGATAAATGATGGCGCATGAATATCATTGCATTTGCCTCATTTTTAATATCTGCATTAGCAAGTTCCACAGATTCCAAGGTAGTAGTCAATCCCATACCTTGGAGGTGCAATTTAACATCAAGGCACCATGATAGATAGTTATTTTCAGTGACATCGAGGATCTGGAATTTTTTGTTTTCAATTCCGGCCATTTTCTCTACAAGGATAAAAACGAGTTAGTATAAATATATTCAAACTCGAATAATACTAACCTTTTCCGAGCAATAACTCGTGCTGATAATGTGTTGTGAAATACTTTATAATTTATATTTTTATAAGATACACAAAATAAATAACAATATATAAAATATGGAGATTGATAATATGTAGAATATGTTTTGTAGTAGTAGTATATTTCTTTCTTTCTCAATGGTGTAACATTACATCTTGGAGCAAGCTATTTATAGGCAAAATTATACTACCATTTCAACAAATGTGTACATCAATTGTCAACAATGGTACACTACAATTCCAATTTGTCCACCTTCAAAGTTTGAATCAATCCCTCTTGGTTTGTCAAAAGTTGTGGGCAACATTTTTCTTCTTTGACAATTAGTTGTGCTAAAGTCCACAATTCATAACAATAAATATGTAGTTTAAATGGAGTTGTACTTTCTGTTGTGTCGCGATTAACACATCTCGACGGTGATCGTCGTAAGGGCCAAGCGACCGAGCCAGCATCAACTGGTCCAAGGCAGACTTACCAAACGAAGATCCCAGAGCGAGTCCAAGTGCCGAGCGATCGACATCCAGGGCGATCGTCTCTTGGCACCCGGCGATCAACTTTGGCGCCCGGCCAAGGACGACCGCCTCATGCCACGTGTAGAGCCAACATCCGTCAAGTCAGTGAAGACCGAATCTCGGGATAGAGGCCCACGTGCGGATCCGGAAAAGACGCCGTATGAAATGGATCTCTGACTCCAGCCCATCAACAGCTGTCAACAACAAGGACTTCCTCACCTACCGACAGACCCGCCGAAAGGTCCTAGGTGGGACCTCCTAAGACAGCGACTCAGGACGCGTGTAGTCTTCTCATTGGTTCGCGCACCGGGCTGCCAGCAGCTGCCGCCGACTTTAAGGAGACCAACCCATGTGCTAAAGGCGATCGCCCGCTTATTATAATACAGCAAAGGCGATCGCCCAGCTACCTCCGCTCCTATAAATAGGAAACCCCCAGCAACTGGAAAAGGGTGGGCACAAACTGTTATTTTCCTATGAGAGTTCAGCTAATCCACACACTGAGAGACAGTCGATTTCTCACAGTAAGCACAGTACCCCAGCGTTGTTACAAGAACTCACAGAGCATCATCTCTGGTTCTTCCGGCAATCATCAGCACTCAAGAGCTAGATAACTAGGGTCTTTACACTCATTGTAATTGTACTCTAATATTAATATTTGTACTCCCAAATATTCGTATTAATAATATCTCGCGAGAGCATTCAAGCCAGGGACTAACAACCCCGACAAATCTTGTGTTATTTACTTCCCCACGGACGTGCTCTCGCATTTTTGTTTGTTACTCGTCCATTCCAGCATATCATCTCCGGATAATATTTTGGGTAACAACACTTTCATCAAATGATAAAAATGTAATCTTGTACCTCAACCAAATGAACTATTTATTACCTCAATCAAATGGAGTATTTGGAGAGCGCTGGATCTTTGCCACGGGAGAAACATTCATAAGGTGTGGGTTGAGATGGACTCGGCCATTGCCCTTTCTCTAGTCAACTCGCCTAACAAGGGTAATTGGCAAGTGCTAAACATCTGCCACAAAATTGCATCACTCAGGCGTTGTAACACCCCCAATCCACTTAGGGATATTACACGCCGTAGACCCTCTCCTCGAGGATCTACCAGGCTGGTAACAACGTTTAACATCTCGACAATGCCTTCAAGGCTACAATGACTCAGTAGACCGATTTGGTCTTTCCACAAATACATACAACTCAAATACAACTCATGCCCACGCAGGGGACAAAATACAACTACACCCGTACAACGGGAACAATACAATGACGGAAAATAAAGTACAACTGAACCAACACACGATGTACGGTTCCTCATGTGATTAGTATCGATCATCTTTCATCATCCTTCGTGCCGACCCTGTGTTATGCTCCAAAACCTGAATGCAAAAACAGACATCCACCCCCCGATTACTCGGGGGTTAGCAAAACTCCACTGTTTTGCTAGTGCAAGAACAAAGTGCAAATACGAGCCATACAATTCACATTCCACGAATAACAATAACCGAGGATCCTCAAGATCCAAACGAAACGAAAAGTACTTCCCGAGGCAAAGGTTTTGAGAAAACATTTCAAAATCGAAACATCATAAATCAATGGAAGTAATTTATAAAACGGTTTAGAATGCCATCGAGAGTTTTAATAGAAAACAATTTAGGATTATCAAATCCTACTTTTCAAAATCCAAAAGATAAAAGGGGGTCACCGCCCCAAAGGTTTACTTCCCGAAAAATGATATTTACCAAACCGTTGGGATTTTAGCCCCAAATCCGAAAAATGACTTTTACAAAACCATTGGGATTTTAGCCCCAAATCTCATCAACTCGCAGTACACAAGAACGACCACAAGGTTCGTCTCCCAACATCAAAATCCACAAATAAAGGATTTAAAACAAACAACAAAATACTCTAGTGCCATCCTAGCCAAGTAGGCCAAACGAACAACTTACCTCTTACACAGTTAGTCAATGCATGCAATCATGAAAACCGTTCAAAAGCGCTCATTTAGGAAATGCCAATATCAAATCACATTTGTAAAAATGCACCACAATTAACCGTGGATCCACCCCTCCGTGGACCCCTACCGAGACCCCGTCGGATCTAACCCGTAGTGGTTAAAAGCAAGCTCGCGGATCCACCCCTTCGTGAACCCCTACCGAGACCCCGTCGGATCTAACCCGTAGTGAGCATACACACACACACACACATTACTCATGCAATACTAATATGCTAAGAATGTAAGTTCATTAAGAATACTCACTAGAGATGGCCATTAACTCGACACCATTATCAAACTCTTCAAAACACAATACTTGAGATTAAACACGGAATGCACGATTCCATAACTTTAAACAATATGAGTATCATCATCAAATACTTCAACGTTCAAAATAACCAAATCATAATAAGTTTCCAAAGCACAACGTTCACAAATCACACTCGTTTTGAAAGAAAGCCTTTAACGAGGCCAAACCGAAATCCTTTGAAACTTCGTTTCAAACAACCAAACAAACACACTAATACGATCACCGATCATCATATCCACAAAATAAGAAAAGTATGGGCAAGGTACTTGCCTCGAATAATTAGACGATGACACGAACGGAACGGAAGAGTTGAACACGACCGCAAGGAACCGGCGGAAATGAACCTAACGATTCGAATAGCACAATCACAACCACTTCTAAACGATTACGGAAATGGAATACACAGGAAACCCGCCTACGATTCATGTATATTCGCACAAAAATAACAACGAGGGCGGACCACAACCAAACCCTCTCGATTCCGTAAAAATCACGAAATATACCATGAATCCGTAGGGAAACTAAGAATACCAACAAGAATAATCATATTCATCATGAATCCATCAACGAAACGGAAAGAATCGGACAAAACCCCAAAATCCCCAATTATCCAAAAGGTAGGGTTTCAAGAGATATTACCTTGAGTGATTCAAGTATTAAGATCCGTAGAACACGCGTTAGATTGATTATCCGAGCCTCACAACCGAAAAGAAATGATGAAAATCGACCCCCGGATGAAGAACTCTCCCCCTCTATAATTTCTCTCTCGCGGCGCAGTGGAAAAATGGGGAAGGAAATGAGCTTCACGCTCAAAACAACACATTTATAGTGTAACACAGCAGAACCTATCGGCCAGCCTATCGGCCTATAGGCCCAACCGATACCCATACGGAATGCCGGCGGAGAGTCTATCGACCCCCTATCGGCCGAAAGGCTCTGGAAGTGCTCGGCCAAAAACTGAAACGACCATAACTCTCTCGTCCGGACTCCGATTGACTCACCGTTTGAACCATTGGAAAGCTAACTCAATGTTCTATAATATTGCAAAGATTTATAATTTTTGGAGTTACCAAAAATTAATGGTGATCTAACAAAGACGAACTCATACTTAGAAAAGTCGTTTAGTAATCCTGAATTCAACAAAACGACACCGAAACCCGAACCTGAATACGAACCGAAGATACGGTTGCGAAGTACTCACAAAGACGAATCTAAGAGCTAGTAGGGCACACAATTCCGACCACCCGAAGGCTCGAAATTCGACAACGGAAGGTAATTACCCCAAACTTTGGGAAATTACGAAAATGGCCCAAATGCCCGAAAATCACCATACGTGATCGAATAACCAAACCGAAGTTCACAACACGTCTAACAAAGTTAAACGGACTTGCGGGAAACTCAAAGCAGCGATTCGGTCGAGATTCGCAAGAATCGAACTCAAGTGCGGAAAAGTCGCTAAAAGCACGAGAACTCAACGAAACGACACCGAAGCGAACTCGGATGTCAAAAGCGTAGAATTAATCATTCTCGGAATGACGAAGCGGTCATGAGCGAGTCGTCAAAACGGACTCCGACCGAAAAAAGAAATTTACGAAAATCGAAAATTGCGGATATTACATTCTACCCTCCTTAAAAGAAGTTTCGTCCGAAACTTAAAACAAGTAGCGAGAATAAATATACCGCCAGTCATAACTCAATGAGACGCACAAGTATGCGTTACTTTCTCGCAACGGCGATTTGTCACATACTTCGCAATGGAATTTACGGCGTGAAAACGGGCTCCACGGCGACCAACACAACGTCGCCGTTAGGGATATAATAAAACCAACAAATGACAAGCGTCATCAAGCGGATAATATAGCCAAGTCAATTATCCGACAATCACAAAACACAACGACGAAAACCAATATGATTGACCAACCCAACGGTACATCATCAAAGCGAGTCAACCGAACAAACACGGAATCCCATCGCCAAGGGGTGGAAGATCGAAAACGAAACTAACTTCCCGAATCAAGGGAATTACGAAGGAGCCTGAATGTTCGCCAATCACGGAACGGGGTCAATAAAAACCGAACAATCAAACGATCAAACCACAACGATCGAGACAACAAAAATCGAAGAATCATGTTCGAATCACAAAGAACAATAAAGTTCAAACAACAACTCCCAGGATGATCTGGTGAGAACTACAAGACATGCATTCCCATAAGATCCACAGGAAAGGGAATAGCGATTTAAAAGTCACAACGACAAATGAGTTATTCCGAAATGATATCACACTCGTTCGATAAACAAAAACAAGGGCAGGACAAGCTCAGAAATGCCAACGAACACAAATGAGTCGACAGAGTCGAAAACATAAGAGTTCCAAATCCGATCCACTTCGAATAAAAGAACTAATAGAACCAGATGATGTCACTCCCGAACAAGGTTCACAAGAATCGAACCGAACCCGAAAAAAAAATCACAGCAATAACCAGATCGATCCACAACAAGGTCGTAGCTCGTTCGGACGATGAAACCGAATTACAGATCAAGTTCATAAATTATCAACGAACATGAGCGAATCGATAGGCGGAGAAAGAGAAAATACAGAAGTCAAAATAGTACGGGCATTACCTCCGACCTCGTCCACGAAATTCACAAAAACGGGAGCAAGGTAACAAGACATCAAACAATCGACGCATAACGGAACCATCACCGATGCACACGACCATACCAAACCAAGCTCTAACAGCTCGCACATGCGCGACAACGCAGGAATTGCCATGAGGCGACAACATTCAATACCAACACTCCGCCTCTCACAGGGGCTAGCACAACCAATGTGTGGAAAGCGTCTCAACGCTCACACCGCCAATTCGATCATACTCGGGAGAAAGTATCAAAATGACAACGCGAACATCACACATACATACCCAGCCCTCAAACGGGAATGGATAGGTTTTAAAAACGAAAACCTCATTTTGAAAATAATTTAGAAGAATACTGGTTGATCTTGAGTATCACCTTTCAAAAAGTATAAACGTGAAACATCGTTATCGAGACACTGGAGAACCATTTCGCATTTGATAAGAATGAAGATACTTTCTCTTAATGAAAACTTTCAAAATATTCGACCCTCGGGTCTAAATAAAAGTGTTTCTAAAATATTGAAAATATCTCAAAGCATTTTGGTCCTCGAGGTAGAAAATTTTTGAAATATATTGTGGCACCTTGGATGTACCACAAGAAAATAACCCATTTGAAAAGTATGTCTCGAAATTTATTTTTTCTAAGATACTCAAGGTTTTCAAAAATCCAATAGGCCAGAATGCCCAAAACTCACACATACCGACGTTCACTAAAACAACTCCTAGCACACGCATCAAAACGTTTAAAATCAAGACAATACATGTCTTTAAACGAAAATAAACGATAAAATACCATATTCAGAACAAAACCACTGATAAAATACCCTCCCGCACTGGCTAGTGAACAAGTCGAACGCGTATAAGCACAAAGCTTCCACAAGAGGTTTGTAAAACGTGCAAATCAATTCGGAAATCATCAACAACGGACAAAAACAACAATAAAAGGACATCACAACCGACGACATTCCTCGTATAAATCAAATACGAGAGTCGACTAAATATATATCGTGAAATCAAAATTCACATAAGGATTCCACCACTGAACAAATAATCATAAAAATAGCTCGTGTCACACGAGGCACAACACAAAGAAGGGAGACTTACTTCCACAGGTCGCACGAAGATGATGATCGCCCCACGATACTAATCACAACCAACAAACTCAAACGACGCGTCGCGACACGACTCAGTCAGATAAAATCCGACGAAACAAGACTCAAACAACACGACTTGACCCGACAGCCTAGGTTTCCTCAACCTAAGCTCCGATACCATTTATGTAACACCCCCAATCCACTTAGGGATATTACACGCCGTAGACCCTCTCCTCGAGGATCTACCAGGCTGGTAACAACGTTTAACATCTCGACAATGCCTTCAAGGCTACAATGACTCAGTAGACCGATTTGGTCTTTCCACAAATACATACAACTCAAATACAACTCATGCCCACGCAGGGGACAAAATACAACTACACTGCATAACGGAACAATACAAAGAATGGAAAATAAAGTACAACCGAACCAACACACGATGTACGGTTCCTCATGTGATTAGTATCGATCATCTTTCATCATCCTTCGTGCCGACTCGTGTTATGCTCCAAAACTGAATGCAAAGCAGACATCCACCCCCGACACTGGGGTTAGCAAACTCCACTGTTTTGCTAGTGCAAGAACAAAGTGCAAATACGAGCCATACAATTCACATTCCACGAATAACAATAACCGAGGATCCTCAAGATCCAAACGAAACGAAAAGTACTTCCCGAGGCAAAGGTTTTGAGAAAACATTTCAAAATCGAAACATCATAAATCAATGGAAGTAATTTATAAAACGGTTTAGAATGCCATCGAGAGTTTTAATAGAAAACAATTTAGGATTATCAAATCCTACTTTTCAAAATCCAAAAGATAAAAGGGGGTCACCGCCACAAAGGTTTACTTCCCGAAAAATGATATTTACCAAACCGTTGGGATTTTAGCCCCAAATCCGAAAAATGACTTTTACAAAACCATTGGGATTTTAGCCCCAAATCTCATCAACTCGCAGTACACAAGAACGACCACAAGGTTCGTCTCCCAACATCAAAATCCACAAATAAAGGATTTAAAACAAACAACAAAATACTCTAGTGCCATCCTAGCCAAGTAGGCCAAACGAACAACTTACCTCTTACACACTTAGTCAATGCATGCAATCATGAAAACCGTTCAAAAGCGCTCATTTCCGGAAATGCCAATATCAAATCACATTTGTAAAAATGCACCACAATTAACCGTGGATCCACCCCTCCGTGGACCCCTACCGAGACCCCGTCGGATCTAACCCGTAGTGGTTAAAAGCAAGCTCGCGGATCCACCCCTTCGTGAACCCCTACCGAGACCCCGTCGGATCTAACCCGTAGTGAGCATACACACACACACATTACTCATGCAATACTAATATGCTAAGAATGTAAGTTCATTAAGAATACTCACTAGAGATGGCCATTAACTCGACACCATTATCAAACTCTTCAAAACACAATAACGAGATTAAACACGGAATGCACGATTCCATAACTTTAAACAATATGAGTATCATCATCAAATACTTCAACGTTCAAAATAACCAAATCATAATAAGTTTCCAAAGCACAACGTTCACAAATCACACTCGTTTTGAAAGAAAGCCTTTAACGAGGCCAAACCGAAATCCTTTGAAACTTCGTTTCAAACAACCAAACAAACACACTAATACGATCACCGATCATCATATCCACAAAATAAGAAAAGTATGGGCAAGGTACTTGCCTCGAATAATTAGACGATGACACGAACGGAACGGAAGAGTTGAACACGACCGCAAGGAACCGGCGGAAATGAACCTAACGATTCGAATAGCACAATCACAACCACTTCTAAACGATTACGGAAATGGAATACACCCGGAAACCCGCCTACGATTCATGTATATTCGCACAAAAATAACAACGAGGGCGGACCACAACCAAACCCTATCGATTCCGTAAAAATCACGAAATATACCATGAATCCGTAGGGAAACTAAGAATACCAACAAGAATAATCATATTCATCATGAATCCATCAACGAAACGGAAAGAATCGGACAAAACCCCAAAATCCCCAATTATCCAAAAGGTAGGGTTTCAAGAGATATTACCTTGAGTGATTCAAGTATTAAGATCCGTAGAACACGCGTTAGATTGATTATCCGAGCCTCACAACCGAAAAGAAATGATGAAAATCGACCCCCGGATGAAGAACTCTCCCCCTCTATAATTTCTCTCTCGCGTGATGGAAAAATGGGGAAGGAAATGAGCTTCACGCTCAAAACAACACATTTATAGTGTAACACGTGAGAACCTATCGGCCAGCCTTATCGGCCGATAGGCCCAACCGATACCCATACGGAATGCCGGCGAGAGTCTATCGACCCCCTATCGGCCGAAAGGCTCTGGAAGTGCTCGCCAAAACGAAACGACCATAACTCTCTCGTCAGGACTCCGATTGACTCACCGTTTGAACCATTGGAAAGCTAACTCAATGTTCTATAATATTGCAAGATTTATAATTTTTGGAGTTACCAAAATTAATGGTGATCTAACAAAGACGAACTCATACTTAGAAAAGTCGTTTAGTAATCCCGAATTCAACAAAACGACAGAAACCCGAACACGAATACGAACAGAAGATACGGTTGCGAAGTACTCACAAAGACGAATCTAAGAGCTAGTAGGACACACAATTCCGACCACCCGAAGGCTCGAAATTCGACAACGGAAGGTAATTACCCCAAACTTTGGGAAATTACGAAAATGGCCCAAATGCCCGAAAATCACCATACGTGATCGAATAACCAAACCGAAGTTCACAACACGTCTAACAAAGTTAAACGGACTTGCGGGAAACTCGAAAGTTAGTTCGGTCGAGATTCGCAAGAATCGAACTCAAGTGCGGAAAAGTCGCTAAAAAGCACAGAACTCAACGAAACGACACCGAAACGAACTCGGATGTCAAAAAGTGTAGAATTAATCATTCTCAGAATGACGAAACGGTCATGAGCGAGTCGTCAAAACGGACTCCGACCGAAAAAAGAAATTTACCGAAAATCGAAAATTGCGGATATTACAGGCGTGTCATGGATATCTCATTTTCCCACATCTATCGGGAAGGGAACACCATTGCGGACTATCTGGCCAATGAAGGTTATAAGTTCAGAAATTTTCGTCTGTATAGCCCGTCTGATCTGCCCGGGAAGATTAATGGCTTGGTTAGACTTGATAAAAATAATTTTCCATATGTTAGATTTAAATAATCTCCTTGGCAATTATTTTCGTTAATTGGGGCGTGTAGAGGGGCTCGTCCTCCCTCAAATATTTTGGGCGTGTAGTGGGCCTCGTCCCCCCACATTTCTGCTCCGTCGAATAAATTTCGTTTTTTAAAAAAAAAAAAAAAAAGTATGATATGTATGTTTGGAAGTATCATGTTTGACAAGAAGAGTTTTTATCCCTCAGTTCTGTACACACACCTTTCAATAAAAGGTTTATCTGCAACTGTAAGCAAAAATAATTAAAAATTGAAATTTTAGGAAAATATAAAATTTTGAAACTACAACTGTTTGATAAATATTTTTAAAACTATACCTGTTTGGTAAATAAGTTTTTCAAAAACATCCTTGTAGTCAAAAACTCCATGAAAATTATAGTATCAAATAATAATTAAAAATAATTGACTATAAAATTATTTTGAACCACATATCACGAAAGAACACGAGATAAAGTAGAAATGAAAGGACAAAACAAAATTATATTTAGAAGTAACCTCTTCCGAGTGGACAGAAAGGAAGTACATCATAGCTTGAGGGACAAAGAGAAACTATAAAGCTTGAAAAGAAGAATATGATACCCAGAGAATCCTGATATTATAGCTGATGACGTGAGGAAAAGATGAAAAGGAATAACGAGTTAGCTTGCAGTACCATCCAATTATTATTATTATTATTTTTCTTTATACTCTCTTTCTCGATTTAACTTGAGTGGGCGGTTTTCATTTTCTTCAATTATTAATATTTGCAAATTTAGAATCTAGTTTTTCAATTTATTCTTGGCATATTATTCGCTTCTTTCCACTTAAAGTGTGAGATTTCATTTTTTGTAATTCCTAAAATATATTAATCATATAAATATTGTTCATCGTTATACCCGAATTACACATACTTTAATAAATAATTGTACCTCACAAAAAACACCAAACTACTGCTGTTTTCGGTCATTATACCTGGAATATTATTTTCGATCAGTTTTGTTCCGGGGCGACATTTTTTACCTATTTCGCCATGAAATATTATTTTAGACTTGTTTCATCTCGGGACATTATTTTCGACTCATTTCGCACCGAGATAACATTTTTGACCTGTTTCGCCCGAGTCAGCATTTTCGACACGTTATTTTTGGGCCGTTTCAAACCGGGATGTTATTTTCGCCATTTCGATCTGAGGCGATATTTTCCACGTTTTGCCCCGAGATTATTTATTCGACTAATTTCAACATATGACATTATTTGCGACCCTTTTCACCTCGAGATGATATCTTTGACCCAATTCATCATGGGACGTTATTTCGACCTATTTCGTGTCGGTACCCATTTTCGATCGATTTCGTAAGGGACGTTATTTTCAACCTGTTTGTCTCAGGACATCATTTTCAACCTATATTTCACGTCGGGGTGTCATTTTCGGTCTATTTCGCGTCGGGGCTTCATTTTCGATCCGTTTTGTAATGAGACGTCAATTTCGACCCATTTCACTCATGGACGTCATTTTCGACCATTTACGCTTTGGAAAGTCACTTTCGACCTATTTTGTCTCTGGGCGTCATTTTTTGCCCGGGACGTCATTTCCGTTTGTTTTCGCCTCAAGATGTCGTTTTTGGTCCGTTTCCCTTCGTCACGATATTTTCGGTCCGTTTCGGCCTGGACAACATTTTTGGCCCATTTCACCCAATGACGTCATTTTCGACTTATTCGTCCCGGGAAATCATTTTCGATCGATGTTGTCCTTGGACGTCATTTCCGGCCCATTTTTTCCTGAGAAGTAATTTTCGTCCGTTTTTGTTTCGAACGTCATTTTCGACTTGATTCACCTCAGGGCGATATTTTCGGCACGTATCATAGAAGGGCGATACTTTCGACCAATTTCGTTATGGGACGTTGATTAGTGCATAATTGATCTAAAATTCATATACAAAATATTCATTTTTCCGGGCATAATTGTACTGATTTGTGATTAAAAATATATATTTTACAGATATGTCCAAACATGAGCTAAAAATGATTATTTCTGATTCGACATGAAGCATCAAAAAGGACGGAAAACAAGATCAAATCCTACGACGGTAATTTTTCAAGGCAAAACGACCTTCAACACGGCGCAAACAGGACCGTGTTATGTAGGCCGTTTCACATACGGCACAACAAGGGCCGTGTCTTGGGCCGTTCACACACGGCCGCATTTAGCGCCGTGTCCTCGCGTATTCGAAGAGACCGAGTCACCACAAAGCGGCGCACAACACGGCAACCGCGCTGCTTTTTCATCGCTGCTTTTCACAGATGCCATGCAAAATTAGTCCACTTTTGACCAACTTGTGAACTCAACCACAAGATATTTTTTGGTCAAAAATCTGAAAATTCAAAGACATGGGTGAAGTGTGAACAAAGAATTAAAAAAATGATATTACAATAGATATTTTGAATTAAATAATCAATTGTATTCTTGAAAATCACCTATAAAAGGACATCTTCATCCATTGCAAAATCACCAATTACCAATTCTCAAATCCATCTTCTTGCTAAGAAATACTCCTTTCTTTTAGCAATATATTTTTCTTAGAACTCTCAATTTTAGTTTGTATTTTATTTTTGGTTTGAAGTTTTTCTTTCATTTAGTTTGTAATTGAAAAGTGCTTGATCAATAAGCACTTAGTATTTTACTTTCAATTTTTGTAAGCTTGTAAACTTTAAACAAGTTTGAAGTTATATTTTGAAGTTTGTTTCTTGCACTTTGATTCATCATATTCAAGTAAGTTTTATCTATTGTCATTAAGTTCTAGTAATTAAAAGTTTCTATATATATTATATATATCAATTATTTCTATTATAATTTTAGTTTGTATAAACCAATGAGTAGCTAATCTTTCTTCCTAGGGGAAGGGGGATTTCTATTAGGTTATATATTGAGTATTTGATTGATTTAAACTATTTTTAGGACTAATTGGTTTAAATAGAGATTGATCATATCCTATTTTTACTAATGAAACCTTCTTGATTGATTGTTGAGTGATTTGGAAACATATCTTTTCAATCTATCAAATGTTAATCTTGTTATCAACATCTTAAGATTGCGAAAGTGGTTAAGACACCTTTGAATACGAAAGTTATGAGGTGAAAAGTTGATTACTCGATGAACGATCGTTTATCCTAAAAATAGTCAAGTTAGAGAAATGAAAGGACTAATTGGTTTAAATAGAGATTGATCATGTAATACCCGAGATTTCTGACTTGTATTTGGAACTTGTGATATTGTAATTATTGTACTTGATCTGAGTATTATTCTCCGTATTTCTTAATCCGTTGTTGTCGAGCGTATGATTTCATGTATGTGATTTACAAATTGTAATTCTGCGCATGTAGCGCACGCTATCGGCTATGTGTAGCGTATACTAACATAGACTCAATAGTGCACGCTACAAAGGATTATTAGCGCACGCTATGTGTGGTCAATTTGATTGAGACGTGCGGTAGGTGAGATCTGGCCGGGGGACCCCTGTCGGATCGTGTCGGGATGAACCTGGACGGCTTTCGGGAAAAGCCAAGTCAACGCCTTAGCGCACGCTACAGGTATATGCGTAGCGCACGCTAAGTGCTGAATACGATTAAGTCGGTGAGCCGTTAGCGCACGCTACGAAAGGTGGTCTAGCGCGCGCTAATAGCCATTTCTTATAAATAGGACAGCATCCTATTCGTGATTTCAGTTCTTTCTTCTCCCATTACCCGAATTCTTACACTTAGAACATAACTTCCTTCATCCTAAACACTTCATATCAACATCCTAGCTCGTGATTGAAGATCGTATATCGTTGGAGATTGGTGTTCAAGCTTTTGGTGTTGGATTGCTTCGATTTCCTCCGTGTTCTTCACTACTTTGAGGTAGGTGATTCTTCACCGATGTTAGTAATGTTCTTAAGGACGTCTGATCATGTTTTGATAGCCAGTTATTTCGTTATCATTGGTCATCACATGTTAGAAGGATACTTTTGACGTATCGGCACTATTTATCGTATGAACCTTTGAACCACCTTAGTATGGACTCCTAAGCATTTTTCAAATCGATTTATGATCAGTAATCGGATATTACCTAGATTGTTACGTTTTACACGTTGGAATCATGGGTTTTGGAATGTAGGACGAACGGAACTTAAAATATTTCTTGAAGATCTAAGATGAATTATGATGTTGAGATGATTACCCGTATATTTGTATCTCATAATCATAGAACTTCCACAAATCTTATTAACATGATATGCCCGAGGATAACTTGTATTATCACCATAGAATTCATGAATTCACCACCATTCAACCCAGTTTTCCGTTAGCAGTATTCTGCCATGCAAGATTAGCGCACGCTAACATATGTGAGTTAACGTGCGCTATCGGGTTCGACGCGACGATACGCACGTAACGTGCGTTATGAGACCAAATGAGTCAAATCATACCCGTGGCTAGCGACGCTAGTCTTATACGATAGCGTGACGCTAATAGGCGAGCTTAGCGCACGTTACGAGAGTAATGAGCGCACGCTAAGCACCCAGCAATGTTTAAATTGAGCTTTTGGGCCGTAGACCGAATTGTTAGGCCATCGTTCGACTTGAGATGATTTGTATATCATTCCTTTTGTTAAGGTTCGAGCTTGTTACGTTGATCGAAGGAGGCGGCCTTCGAGTGTGTTGTGATCATTGAAGTGTTTCGTTCTTGCCATTTTCGAGGCAAATATCATATGTCGAGTTCGATTTATATTGAAACTTTGATCATGCTTGTGGTTTTGTTCATGTTGTTGAATATGAGATATATTCTGGAATTTCTCGTGGTATTCGTTGTTATTTGTTCATATTGATGAACATATTGAAATGCATATATGTATGCATAGTTGATTGATTTATGATATAAATGATCCGAGGGGATCATGAGGATCTATGCTGAGGGCGCTGGATCGAATGTCCACCATACGTTGGTCCGACGGGATCATCATGGGGATCTATGCTGAGGGCGCTGGATCGCTGGACGGGTTTTCCACCATGCGTTGGTCCGAAGGGATCATCATGGGGATCTATACCAAGGGCGCTGGATCGCTGGATTACCCTGTACTGTGTTGATGGAATCGTGACGATTCGCATCGTTGGATTCCGGTGGCGGAAGTCCATTTTGCATGTTTTATGATGCATTGATGATTTATGTATTACGATACTTGTACTAGCATTGTTTTGCTAACCCCTTCGGGGGTGGACATTGTTTTGATGTTCAGGTAGCCGAGGAGCGGGGAAGCAACCACAGATCTGACAGGGACGATGAAATGGCTCGATAATGTGGTTGATGTTTATTGTTATTGTGATTTGTCTCCTTGGTCTATTTAGTACTGAGTACGTCTGCTTTTATTAATGTCCTTTCGATATGGTTGTATAAGTTAACTCATTTGATCGGTTGAATCAAATCAGATTTGAACTTCGGTTGTACGATTGGTTTATATTTACACTCTTTTTAAAATTAGCCTTGTAAATCCTTACCTAAAGGGTTTACGGCGCGTAATTATTCGAATATCTCGGGTGTTACGAATATGGTATCGGAGCTAAGATTCATGGAGATCTTGGCAATCGGGTTAGTTGGGTCTTTACGTTATTTGATTATTGGTCGCTCGTAACATCACTACCGAGCCAAAGATCGTCGTGTGGACCGTGGTTGTAAGTTCCTAAATCTCAAATACTACCGTTTTATTTTATTCATGTTTTGTGAACATTGATGGATGTACTTTTAGAAAGTTTGCCTGGATATTGAGTATTTATGTTTACGATGTTGAGAGGAGGTCGTGGACGCGACGCGGTCGTGGACGCGACGTGGAAATGCGAGACAAGAAGAGTCGGTATCTACCCCGAGATAACCGCTAGTCGAACGGATTCCCATTTCGGGACGGCGAGGATCGGCAAATAATAATGCAGATCCTAACGTGTCGGAGTGCTTCAGCAGTGGTTGCCAGATAAACCAGCTTTGCTCAAGTTGTGGATCGCATGCGACGCGATGGGACGGCGGCATAACGTGGATAATCGAGGAGATAGATGGCTTACGGAGGTGATCAAATTGCATCCTCCGAAATTTGACGATTCTGCTGAGACGCTTTCTTGGGATCACCGGTGAAGGAATTAGAAAAGATTTTTGCAGGGATTAACTGTCCCAACGATAGGAAGGTTCGGTCGCGGTATCTTCTCGACCGGGAGGCTTTCGGTGGGAGGCCATTCGACCGGAGGAGCACAATGTTGACTGGACGGAATTCAAATTGATGATGGAGGCGCAGATTGTCCTCGCCTGATCTAGAGAAGCCCGAGTTCGGTAGTTTTTCTCACCACAAAATTCAGAAGCATCTGTGACGGACGTGATTAAGACCTTTAATCACCAGCTGACTTATGTGCGCCATTTGGTCAGGACCGAGGCGGAAAGGATTTTCCATTTTGACATGCGAATGAAGCCGGAAATTCAGCAATATATGTCCGGATTTGAATGTACCACCTTGCGACAGTATCAGGACAAGGCGTTGGCCTATGATATGAAGGAGGCAGCAGTAGAGAAATCGGCGGAAGCAAAGAAACAGAAGGTGTCTGGCAACTTCACGGAGAATAAGAGTAGCGGGCCTCGCAGGGGTCAGTCCTCTTTTCATTCATCCAGGAGACCTCCGCATCCTTCTCGAGGTGGAAAGAAGTTCCGGGCAGCACCAACTGTTTCAGACGCAGGGAAGAAGTGTTATAACTGTGGCAAAGCGGGACATGTTCGACGTGATTGTTTCGAGCCTGCTGTGACCTGTTTCGAGTGTGGACAGGAAGGACATCGCGCAACATTTTGTGGGAATGCGACCCGATATTTTGGTACTCGCACTCCAGCTCCAGTTCCGAAGGAGACGAGTGTGAACCAAACGCAGCAGAGTGGATTTCAGCAGCAGAACGTTGGGAAGAGAGAGACATCCAGTGCTGGGTCCGTTCCTCCGCGCCTGTACAAGATGAGGAAAGCTGATGATCAGAACACTGCTGTTGCATCAGGTACAATTCAGATCCTTTTGCAACCAGTTAGTGTTTTATTCGATTCCGGAGCTACACATTCTTTTGTATCATTGAACTGTGTAAATCGTTTGAAAATCTCGTGCTTATTTGATTGTGAACCATATGTTGTGGGTTTGCCGAGTGGAGAGAGAATTGTGGGAACCCTAGAGGCTAGAGATTTTCCAGTAACTATAGGAGGGAGAGATTGGCTAACGAACCTTATTGTGGTTGACATCTACGGTGACGATTTAATTCTCGGAGACGATTGGCTTAACTGTTATGGAGCTTTTCTGAATTACCGAGAGAGAGTCATTTCTATCATTGCTGATGACGGATCTGAACACTTATTCCAAGGATGGAGACCAGGAAGCTCGGGAAAATTGATCAAAGCAATGAAAGCCGTGAAATTACTGAAGCAGGGATGTCACGGACTTTGGTGCTATGCCATGAGGAAAGAGGAAGGAGTAGAGCTCTCGTCTATTTCAGTTGTGAATGAGTTCTCAGATGTATTTCCTGACGAACTACCTGGGTTACCTCCGCAGAGGGAAGTGGAATTCACTATCGAATTAGAGCCTGGAGCAGCTCCTATTTCCAGAGCACCATACCGCATGGCGCCAACCGAGATGTATGAACTCAAGAAGCAACTGGAGGAATTGTTACAGAAGGGCTATATCCAACCTAGTGTTTCTCCTTAGGGAGCGCCCGTTCTCTTTGTCCGGAAGAAAGACGGATCCCTCCGACTGTGTATTGATTACAGGGAGCTCAATAAGATGACGATCAAGAATAAGTATCCTATACCTCGGATCGACGACTTGTTTGATCAACTGCAAGGGGCAAGAGTATTCTCGAAGATTGACTTGCGATCAGGATACCATCAGTTGAGGATTAAGGAATCAGATATACCGAAATCTGCTTTCAGATCCCGGTACGGGCATTATGAATTTGTAGTAATGCCATTTGGACTTACCAATGCTCCTGCGGTATTCATGCAACTAATGAATCGGGTATTCTTGGAATACTTGGATAAATTTGTGGTCGTCTTCATTGATGACATCTTGATATATTCGAAGGACGCAGTGGAGCATGCCGAGCATTTGCATGTGGTCTTGAGCACTTTGAGGAAGGAACAGCTGTATGCAAAGTTTTCAAAATGCGAATTCTGGCTTAAGGAAGTAACTTTCCTTGGGCATGTGATATGAGCTGACGGAGTTCAGGTGGACCCGAAGAAAGTCGAAGCAATCTTGGAATGGGAAGCTCCTAATAATGTGAAAGAAGTCCGGAGTTTCTTAGGACTTGCGGGATATTATCGCCGCTTTGTAGAGGGATTTTCCAAGATCTCTCGTCCGCTCACTCATTTATTCTGAAAACTCAAAAGTTTAAGTGGGATGAGAAATGCCAGTGGTTTTGATGAGCTTAAGAAGAGACTGACGACATCACCTATTTTAGCATTGCGATGGAACCGATGGATTCATGGTATCTGACGCTTCGAATCGTGGTGCAGGTTGTGTATTGATGCAAAAGGATAAGGTGATTGCTTATGCTTCTCGGCAATTGAAACCGTATGAGGTTAATTACCCGACTCACGATCTGGAGCTAGCAGCTGTGGTCTTCGCCTTGAAAATTTGAAGACATTATTTGTACGGCACTCATTGTCAGATCTTTACAGACCATAAGAGCCTCAAGTACATTTTCAGTCAGAAAGAATTAAACATGAGGCAGAGAAGGTGGCTGGAATTGATCAAGGATTATGACTTGGAGATTCTCTATCATCCGGGGAAAGCAAACGTAGTAGCCGACGCATTGAGCCGTAAACCTGTTTCTCTTCGAGTGTTGGAAGCACTTACATCCCAAACCAGTATTCGACGAGAATTGATCTGCGAGGGGATTGAAGTATGGGCACCAAGAATCCAAGGGCAACTTTATGTGATGGAACTGACTTCATCACTAGTCGAGGGGATCAAGTCTAAGCAGCTGGACGATTCTCTGATCCTTCGATTATGTGACGAAGTAAAGAAAGGAAAAGCCCCAGGATTCGTGTTACAAGACGATGGAGTTCTGAAATTTCAGAATCGACTTTGCGTTCCCGATGATGGTGATTTGAGACGGACTATTCTGAAGGAAGCTCACAGCGCGCCCTATTCTATTCACCCGGGCAGCAGTAAGATGTATAAGGATTTAAAACAAAACTTCTGGTGGGGGAATATGAAGAAGGACGTAGCAGAGTATGTTTCGAAGTGTTTGACTTGTCAGCAGGCTAAGATTGAACATCAGCGACCTGCCGGAATGTTAAAGCCGCTTCCAATCCCTGAATGGAAGTGGGAGGACATCTCGATGGATTTCATCACCAGTATGCCAAGGACTAGAACGGGAATGAACATGATTTGGGTTGTAGTTGATCGACTAACCAAGTCGGCTCATTTCCTAGGAATTAAAGATACATGGGGACCCGAGAGATTGGAGCGAGTATTTATTGCGGAGATAGTCAGATTGCATGGGACGCCGAAGACCATTATTTCGGATCGAGATGGTCATTTCGTGTCACAGTTCTGGAAAGCAGTTCACAAGGCTTTGGGGACTGAGCTCAACTTTAGCACGACTTATCATCCCCAAACGGACGGTCAGTCCGAAAGGACTATACAAACAGTAGAAGACATGCTTAGAGCTTGTGCATTAGATTGGTCAACTGATTGGGAAGTTCACTTGCCCTTGATTGAATTCACTTATAATAATAGTTGGCATGCTTCTATCAAAATGGCACCATTTGAAGCTCTGTACGGGAGAAGATGCCGATCACCCCTGTGTTGGGATGACTCTTCGGATTTGATCGGGACGGAACCGGAATTGATTATCCAGACTCAAGAGAAGATAGCTTTGATTCGAGCAAGACTGTTGACTGCCCAGAGTCGACAGAAATCTTATGCAGATATACGTCGCCGCCCTCTAGAGTTCGACGCTGGGGACCATGTACTATTGAAGGTGTCTCCTACACGAGGGATTTTCCGTTTTGGGAGGAGAGGCAAGCTTAGTCCGAGATATATCGGACCATTTGAGATCCTCGAGAGAGTTGGAGATTTAGCATACAGGTTGGCCTTACCGCCATCGCTGAGTCACGTTCACAATGTGTTTCACGTATCCCAATTGCGGAAGTATGTACCGGACCCCAGTCACGTTATTGATTTCGACGAGATCGAGATAGCTAATGATGGCACCTTCGAAGAGAGACCAATCAAGATACTTGAGAGTCGGATCAAACAATTGAGGAATAAACCAATACACTTGGTTAAAGTACAATGGTCACGACATGGAGTCGAAGAGGCCACTTGGGAAACGGAGGACAGTATGAAGGCTAGATATCCAGAGTTGTTTTCATCTTAAGTTTCGGGACGAAACTTCTTTTTAGGGAGGAAGGATGTAATACCCGAGATTTCTGACTTGTATTTGGAACTTGTGATATTGTAATTGTTGTACTTGATCTGAGTATTATTCTCCGTATTTCTTAATCCGTTGTTGTCGAGCGTATGATTTCATGTATGTGATTTACAAATTGTAATTCTGCGCATGTAGCACACGCTATCGGTTATGTGTAGCATATGCTAACATAGACTCAATAGCGCACGCTACAAAGGATTATTAGCGCACGCTATGTGTGGTCAATTTGATTGAGACGTGCGGTAGGTGAGATCTGGCCGGGGGACCCCTGTCGGATTGTGTCGGGATGAACCTGGACGGCTTTCGGGAAAAGCCAAGTCAACGCCTTAGCGCACGCTACAGGTATATGCGTAGCGCACGCTAAGTGCTGAATACAGTTAAGTCAGTGAGCCGTTAGCGCACGCTACGAGCAGGGTCTAGCGCGCGCTAATAGCCATTTCTTATAAATAGGACAGCATCCTATTCGTGATTTCAGTTCTTTCTTCTCCCATTACCCAAATTCTTACGCTTAGAACATAATTTCCTTCATCCTAAACACTTCATATCAACATCCTAGCTCGTGATTGAAGATCGTATATCGTTGGAGATTGGTGTTCAAGCTTTCGGTGTTGGATTGCTTCGATTTCCTCCGTGTTCTTCACTACTTTGAGGTAGGTGATTCTTCACCGATGTTAGTAATGTTTTTAAGGACGTCTGATCATGTTTTGATAGCCAGTTATTTCGTTATCATTGGTCATCACATGTTAGAAGGATACTTTTGACGTATCGGCACTATTTATCGTATGAAACTTTGAACCACCTTAGTATGGACTCCTAAGCATTTTTCAAATCGATTTATGATCAGTAATCGGATATTACCTAGATTGTTACGTTTTACACGTTGGAATCATGGGTTTTGGAACGTAGGACGAACGGAACTTAAAATATTTCTTGAAGATCTAAGATGAATTATGATGTTGAGATGATTACCCGTATATTTGTATCTCATAATCATAGAACTTCCACAAATCTTATTAGCATGATATGCCCGAGGATAACTTGTATTATCACCATAGAATTCATGAATTCACCACCATTCAACCCAGTTTTCCGTTAGCAGTATTCTGCCATGCAAGATTAGCGCACGCTAACATATGTGAGTTAACGTGCGCTATCGGGGTTCAGTTAACGCACGATACGTACGTAACGTACGTTATGAGACCAGCCGAGTCAAACTGTCAGTCCGTGGCTAGCGCACGCTAGTCTTATACGATAGCGTACGCTAACAGGCAGGCTTAGCGCACGTTACGTAGAGTACGTAGCGCACGCTAAGCAGTCCAGGCAGAATTGTTTAAATTGAGCTTTTGGGCCGTAGACCGAATTGTTAGGCCATCATTCGACTTGAGATGATTTGTATATCATTCCTTTTGTTAAGGTTCGAGCTTGTTACGTTGATCGAAGGAGGCAGCCTTCGAGTGTGTTGAGATCATTGAAGTGTTTCGTTCTTTCCATTTTCGAGGCAAGTATCATATGTCGAGTTCGATTTATATTGAAACTTTGATCATGCTTGTGGTTTTGTTCATGTTGTTGAATATGAGATATATTCTGGAATTTCTCGTGGTATTCGTTGTTATTTGTTCGTATTGATGAACATATTGAAATGCATATATGTATGCATAGTTGATTGATTTATGATATAAATGATCCGAGGGGATCATGAGGATCTATGCTGAGGGCGCTGGATCGAATGTCCACCATGCGTTGGTCCGACGGGATCATCATGGGGATCTATGCTGAGGGCGCTGGATCGCTGGACGGGTTTTCCACCATGCGTTGGTCCGACGGGATCATCATGGGGATCTATACCAAGGGCGCTGGATCGCTGGATTACCCTGTACTGTGTTGATGGAATCGTGAGGATTCGCATCGTTGGATTCCGGTGGCGGAAGTCCATTTTGCATGTTTTATGATGCATTGATGATTTATGTATTACGATACTTGTACTAGCATTATTTTGCTAACCCCTTCGGGGGTGGACATTGTTTTGATGTTCAGGTAGCCGAGGAGCGGGGAAGCAACCACAGTACCGACAGGACGATGAAATGGCTCAGTGATGTGGTTGATGTTTATTGTTATTGTGATTTGTCTCCTTGGTCTATTTAGTACTCGAGTACGTCTGTTTTATTAATGTTCTTTCGATATGGTTGTATAAGTTAACTCATTTGATCGGTTGAATCAAATCTGTATTTGAACTTCAGTTGTACGATTGGTTTATATTTACACTCTTTTTAAAATTAGCCTTGTAAATCCTTACCTAAAGGGTTTACGGCGCTGTAATTATTCCGAATATCTCGGGGTGTTACAGATCATATCCTATTTCTACTAGTGAAACCTCCTTGATTGATTGTTAAGTGTATTGGAAACACATCTTTTCAATCTATCAAGTGTTAGTTGTTATTGCCCAAAATATTTATCCGAAGATTAATACTGCTGGAAGACGGACAACAAACAAATGCGGGAGCACTTCCGAGAGAAGATAAATAAAACAAGATTTGCCGGGTTTGTTAGGCCCGGGCTTGAATGCTCTCGCGAGATGTTATTAATACGAATATTCGTGGATACAAGTATTAATGAGAGAAATCTAAATACAATGAGTGTAAAAGACTCGTTGATCCGGCTCTTGAGCGAAGCTCGGTGTTCTCCGTCCCGCCGTAACTGCTCGAGGAGAAAAGGCCGGAGAAGTAAGACCGAAAGAAAGTCATGCAAGAGTTGGATGTTAGCCAAGTCTTGTATATTGTTTCTGTATTGAGTGCTTGGATCGTGAAGTTGCAGAGTGTTTAGAGAGTCAAAATCTCGGTTTGTGCAGAAGAGTTTCGGTCCCTTTTCAAGTGCCTGCTGCCTTGTATATATAGAGGCTGAGAGGCCCTGTCCCCTATTGGGCGATCTCCTTTCGGCATTTAATGCAATGGGGCGATCGCCCTAAAGGTCACGTGGGCTGCCTGCCAAAAGTCTAAGGCTACAGCTGGTGGCCAGCCGTGCGGTCCAATGAGGATCCAGCACGCGTCCGGAAGCACTGTCACAGGAGGTCCCACTTAGCTACTTTCGGCGGACCTTGTCAGTAGGTGCAGGCTGTAGTCACATGTCTTGTCCGCCAACTCCTTTCGCAGGTCTGGGCCATGCTGGTAGGTGAGGTAGGAGACAGGTTTGTCAGCGCCTTTTGTGGATCTGCACGTGGGGCCAGTTTGAGACTTGGTCTTTGCCGACTGGATGGTCATCGGTGGAGATCGTCATGATGCGGTCGATCGGCAGATGCCCCGGGAGGTCGGTCACCAAAGGTCGATCGGCAGATGCCCAGAGAGGATCGTCCGCTAGTCGATCGCCAGGAGTCGGTCGCCGAGTGCCGAGTGATGATCGTATCTGAGGTCGATCGCTCGGCACCGGGACTTGTCCTGGGACCTTCATTTGGCCGATTTAGTTGGTCCGCTGGGTTGAGGCTCGGCCGTCGCCGTCGCGCCGAGATCTGCCTTGGCCGCTCGGCAGATCTGCCTTGGCCGCTCGGCAGTAAGTCGGTCGCTCGGCCTCGGAGGCGATCGCCGGTCGGAAGGTGTTAAATCTTGACACAACAATTGCCCCCCAGCTTGCTCCTATGTTGAAGACATGGGGCGAGGTGGTTCTTGCTGGCGATCGCGTCTAGATGAGGACGGGCGACCTTGCTGAGCTGACTTAGGACTCGGACTTGGGCTAACATAGTCGATTGGTTTAGCTATCTTTCGGTCTTGTACCGCAAAACAACATTGGCCGATCCCCCATGGAAACTTGGTGGTTTCGCTTGCTTGAGGAATCGTGCACAGTCGCGGAGATCGATGGACCGTCCCCATGACCGTGTCTTGGTGCGCGAAGACAATGAGTGCCTCGTGACTCACTTTATTATGAGGGTCCTCTGTTAGCCGCGCCGCCTTGTTTTTAAACGAAAGGCGTGCGGTCTCGCCTAGAGGAGTCCTTGCGCGGGCGTCGGATGAATCAACTCCACGCCCGCGGCTTGTTAGCTCTGCTTCCACCTCGGCCAGCCATGGAGATGGCCGACCTCGACGGTGTACGTTGAGACGGGGTTGTGGAATGAGTCCAATGATTAATTTTGGAGAGCCCTCCGACTACGCCGGCCTCGTATTGAAACGAAGGGCGGGCGATCTCGGCGAAAGGGACCTTGCATGGCCAAGCGGCAGTTCCCATCGGCCGACAGGTGGCCATGGCTTTATGATGTGCGGTGGAGGCGATCTTATGCCTTAGTTCGTCATGTTATATCTCGGATGTAGGTGGCGATCGTGTCCTCCGAATCGCGGATGATGTAGCGTGATGATCGGCGATCGGCCGAAGACTGCCGATCGTCGCCGCCGCCGATCGCTTTATTCGTAGGTCGATATTGGCGATCGGGCGGGAGATCGTCGTCCGGTGCCGATCGCTCGCTCACATGTGCTAAGAAGAAACCTTTGCCTCGGCCGTAAAATCTGCGGCTCTTGCCGGAAGGCTGCGTAGGTCGTAGGTTGGGTCTTCGTGAGATGCCTGAACATAGGCGAAAAACCCTGAAACCCTCCTAGGACCGCGTAGAGGGCGGTCTCATCGCTTATGGGCTCGCCATTGAGGATGATTACGTCCACCCGGTCGATGTAGTCCGAGTCGGACTCTTCTTCTCCCTGCTTGATTTGCATCATGCGAAGGGGACCTTCGGGCCGGACGACCCTGGTGGCAAAGTACTCAGTGAAGCCGTGCGCCAGCTCGTTAAAGGAGCCAATGGACCGAGGTGGCAATGAAGTGTACCACCGGTGGGCGAGGTCGTCCAGCGTCAGAGGGAACATTCGGCATCTGGTCGCGTCAGATGCCCCACACCCGGTCATGTAGATGTTGAACTTCCTCAGGTGCACTTGGGTCCGATCGCCCCACGTATACGGGTGTTTGCGGGGAGCGATCTGTCCGCACGGGGCGAGCTCGATGTCGATCGCGAGCGGCTCGCTTGGCCCGGCGATCGCCTTCTTGGCGCCCGCCCTGGATTCCAGGAGCGCCTTCATGTCGTTGAGTTGACGTTGCATTGCGGCCATCGCCGTGGCTTGGTCGCTTGCCGATCGGCTTTGGGACAGGAGCCGAGGCGATCGTGTACCGATCTCCGGCTCCGCCGCGCCGACCTCGGCAATTCGGCGAGGGGGAGCCAGACGGCCAGCCGCCTTCGGGAGTCGGCAGCCGAGCTCCCGGTGACGGACTCAAACTCCGCTGCCTCGTAGGCCGGGCCGACCGCCAGAGCTGTGGAGTCACCGCCTGTGCGATCGAAGACAGAGGTGCCCACTGGCGAGCGCCTCTTCCTCGCGGACGGAGCCTCCAGCGATCGCTCGGCCAAGTGCCTTGAGTTTCGCTTGATCTCCCGGCGAGAGACCGGGGCGTGAGCCGAGGCGCGTCGAGAGCACTCCGTCGCTCCCGTAGACGGCCAGGCCCTTCGATCCGTTCCTTGGTTCGAACCGATCGAGCGAGAGGTTTGGGCCGCCGTCCGTGGACGGATCGAGCGTCTCCGACCGCGGCGCTACCTTCCACCATCGGCCGCGGCTCGGACCGGGACGGAACAGGGGTCCGGCCACTGTCGGGGCTTTCTTCGACGCGAGGCTAAGACATGTTTTATGAAGGATTTCTTTTGAAGTGCAGTGAGTGTCACTTCAAATATCTGCCCCGAGAACAGTGAGTGTTCTTCGGGACGGTAGGTGTAAAAAATCGAGGGTTGGATCCCCTTCTTCTAGCGCCAATTGTTATTGCCCAAAATATTTATCCGAAGATTAATACTGCTGGAATACGGACAACAAACAAATGCGGGAGCACTTCCGAGAGAAGATAAATAAAACAAGATTTGCCGGGTTTGTTAGGCCCGGGCTTGAATGCTCTCGTGAGATGTTATTAATACGAATATTCGTGGATACAAGTATTAATGAGAGAAATCTAAATACAATGAGTGTAAAAAGACTCTGTTGATCCGGCTCTTGAGCGAAGCTCGGTGTTCTCCGTCCCGCCGGTAATCTGCTCGAGGAGAAAAGGCCGGGAGAAGTAAGACCGAAAGAAAGCTGTTGCCAAGAGTTGGATGTTAGCCAAGTGCTGTATATTGTTTCTGTATTGAGTGCTTGGATCGTGAAGTTGCAGAGTGTTTAGAGAGTCAACATCTCGGTTTGTGCAGAAGAGTTTCGGTCCCTTTTCAAGTGCCTGCTGCCTTGTATATATAGAGGCTGAGAGGCCCTGTCCCCTATTGGGCGATCTCCTTTCGGCATTTAATGCAATGGGGCGATCGCCCTAAAGGTCACGTGGCCGCCCGCCAAAAGTCTAAGGCTACTGGTGGCCACTGCATGCGGTCCAATGAGGATCCAAAGACGCGTCCTAAGCACCATCACAGGAGGTCCCACTTAGCTACTTTCGGCGGACCTTGTCGTAGGTGCAGTCGTAGTCACATGTCTTGTCCGCCAACTCCTTTCGCAGTGCAGGCCATGCCGGTAGGTGAGGTAGGAGACAAGCTTGCAGCGCCTTTTGTGGATCTCGTACGTGGGGCCGTTTGAGACTTGGTCTTTGCCGACCGGATGGTCATCGGTGGAGATCGTCATGATGCGGTCGATCGGCAGATGCCCCGGAGGTCGGTCCACCAAAGGTCGATCGGCAGATGCCAGAGAGGATCGCCCGCTAGTCGATCGCCAGAGTCGGCCGCCGAGTGCCGAGTGATGATCGTATCCGAGGTCGATCGCTCGCACCGGACTTGTCTGGGACCTTCATTTGGCCGATTTAGTTGGTCCGCTGGGTTGAGGCTCGGTCGCACGGTCGCGCCGACAGATCTGCCTTGGCCGCTCGGCAGATCTGCCTTGGCCGCTCGGCAGTAAGTCGGTCGCTCGGCCTCGGAGGCGATCGCCGGTCGGAAGGTGTTAAATCTTGACACAACATTAGTCTTGTTATCAACATCTTAAAAAAGCAAAAGTGATTAAGACATCTTTGATTACGAAAGTACAGAGGTGAAAAGTTGATTACTCGATAAATATTCGTTTTTTCTTTTATATCCATATAAATCAATTCCTATACTTAATTAAATACCTAATTTAATGAACCCGTAATCACCTAGATTTTATAAATTCCCAACTCATTTTAATTTTATTCATTTTCACTAGTTAAAAATAGTCTAGTATAAAAATAGTCTTCTTAAAAATAGTAGTATTAAAAATAGTCTTAATATAAATAGTCTTAATATAAATAGTCTAGTATAAATAGTCTTAATATAAATAGTCTTAATATAAATAGTCTAGTTAAAAATAGTTTAGTTAAAAATAGTCCAATATAAATAGTCTAATAAAAATAGTCTAATAAAAATAGTCTTATATAAAATAGTCTTATATAAAATAGTCTTATATAAAATAGTTTGGTCTAAAATATAGTGCATTTTAATTTAGTTAAAAAACCAAAAAAATATAATTTAGTATATTTTAGTATTTACTTCTTGCAATCTATAACAAAATATTATACGGAGCCCTGTTGGACAATCCTCGAGAGACAAGATCTTGGTAGAACTTACCACAAACTACTTCTACCTCGTATGTATTTGCGAGCGACTCAAGAACTCCTATGTTTAGGATAAGTTTTTGACCGATCAAATTTTGGCGCCGTTGCCGGGGATTGTTTTAGGCCAAATATAATTTTTGTATACTTTTATTTATATCTTGTGATTTAATCTTTTTTTATTTCTTGCATCTTTTATTCATCTTGTTCTTAATTTTTTTTAAGGTGCGCTGAACTGTTTTCTAGTCTATGCAGGGCCGTAGGTCTCTTGCAAGAACCTTGGTACCATACAACGAAAACGTTCATCCCGATTATCGAGTTAGAGATAACCTGGAAGATATTAGCAGTGAAGGAGAATTTTTGACAGAAGAAAACACTGAATCTTCCGATCAAGAAGAAAAGTCAAACGAAGAACATATGGCACACCAACAAACTTTGAAAGATTTTGCTAGACCGGTGATCGGTACAACAACGTCATGCATACAACTTGGCCAGACAGCACGAAATTATGAATTGAAATCCATTCATTTCAACCAACTCCCATCTTTTTATGGGATGCCAAACGAGGATCCTTTAAGTTTTATTCGTGATTTTTACTCGGTTGTCAATACCTTTCCATTACAACAATTGACGAGGATCAATTAAAAATGAGGTGTTTTCCTTACACTTTAAAAGATCGAGCAAAAACATGGATTATGGCGTTGCCACCAAATTCATCTACTTGGGATGATGTGTGCAACAAATTCATGTCTAAATTTTATCCACATCATAAAACGGCGGATCTAAGGACCAAAATTGCGGCTTTTACGCAATCGGAGGGTGAACAATTTTTTGAAGCATGGGATCGTTTCAAAACTCTTTACTAGCATGCCCCCATCATCATTATCCTTACATCGTTTGAGTCAAACTTTTTATGATGGGCTAACTCATAATTGCCAATTTATCGTTGATAATGCACTGGGGAGATATAGAACACTAACGGCGCAAGCCGCTTTTGATTTGTTTGAAAAACTTGCTATATCCTCCCAAAGAAAAGAGTGCACGAGGCAGAGAGTCGGAGCTAATGAAGTAAATTCCACCGATCTCACCGCGCAAATTGCCGAGCTAACCAAACAAGTCCAACGACTTACAACTCAAGGAATTTCTCAACCACCCACAGTCATGCCATCTCAAGAAGTATTTTTCGCGGTGGTGAAACTAGTCATGCACCCAACATCAATCCCCCGACGAACCCTGAAGAGGTAAATGCTTTAAATAATTTTTACCAACGCCCCAAAAATGACCCTTTTTCTGAAACCTATAATCCCGGTTGGCGAAATCACCCTAATTTCTCTTGGGGTGGGAATCATCACCAACAACCACCACCTCCTCAACATCAAAATTTGCAACAACCATATCAAAGACCAAACCAATTCCAAGGGTCGCCCTCAAACCAACCCAGAAAACCCTCATTAGAAGAAACACTTCAATCATTCATCCAAAACTCGGATCGAAGATTTGAAGCAATGGAAGCATCAGTAAAACGAGTCAAAACTCAAGTCGGGCAACTAGCAAGTCAACTGCAAAATAACTAGAAAGGGAGGTTACCAAGTCAACCCGAACAAGCTAAAGCTATCACCACGCTAAGAACTGGTAAGATTTATAACAATCAAGTTGATTCCCCTTCTAATGATGATATTTCAATTATTGCAGGAAACAAGGACGAAGATAAGGAGTCAAATGAAAATTCTAAAGAAGAAGTCCCCATCCCACACTCCACAAATCTACAAATCCATACAAGCCCCCAATACCTTTTCCAAGTCGACAAAAAAATGAAAAACTTGAGAAGCAATTTCTAAAATTTTTTGATATGCTGTCCAAAGTAAATGTAAATCTTCCTCTATTGGAAGTAATAAAAAGTGTCCCAGCATACGGAAAATTTTTCAAAGAATTACTCACGGATAAAAAGAAGTTTGGATATAGAGAAAAAATCATTGTCTCAGAGGTTATGTCTGCATTGCTCCAACAACGATTACCTCCCAAGCAAAGTGATCCAGGTAGCTTCATCATAAATATCGCTATGGGAAACGGTAAGAAGACCACTGGTATGCTTGATCTTGGAGCAGGTATAAATTTGATGCCATTATATATTTTTGAGCAACTTGATCTTGGTGAACTTAGCCCAACTAAAATATGTTTACAATTGGCCGATAGATCGCTTCGTTATCCTGTTGGAATTATCGAAGATATTTTGGTAGACATAGAGGGGCTTATTATTCCAGCAGATTTTGTTGTCTTAGAAATGGGACAATGTCTAGAAAATGGAAAAGATCATTCTATTTTATTGGGAAGACCTTTCATGGCTACCGCTGAAACAATAACTGATGTTAAAAGAGAAAAATTAACCATGAGTGTGTTAAATGAAACCGTGACATTTTCTGTGTTTAATTCGCCCCCTGTTCCTAGTTATGATTTATATGAGGAGTGCGCTTTTGTTGATATTATTGACAATTCTGTAGAAACTCTCATTATACAGGAACAAGTAATGGAATGTTCAGAGCTTAACCCGGAAGTTGAAGGAGAAGTGTGCGAAAATCTCTTACAGGGGATTAAGATAGATAGTATGGAGTCGTTAATGGATAGCAAAGAAAAAGAAATACCGGAGCTTAAAGAATTGCCTAAGCATTTAAAATATGTTTTTCTTGAAAAGGGAAATAAAAAACCCGTAATTATTAATGCAGAATTGAACAAAGATGAAGAATTTCTTTTAATAGAAGTTTTAAAAAAATGCAAAGAGGCAATAGGATGGGGTTTGAGCGATATTAAGGGAATTAGCCCTTCAACATGTATGCACAAAATAATCCTAGAAGAGGGAGAAAAACCAAGAAGAGAAGCACAACGAAGATTAAATCCCAATATGCTAGAGGTAGTAAAAAAGGAAATTTTAAAATTACTAGCTGAGGGAATTATTTATCCGATTGCGGATAGTGAATGGGTAAGCCCGATACATGTGGTGCCAAAGAAAAGTGGCATAACAGTGATTGAAAATGATAAGGGAGAGCTAGTACCAACGAGGGTAACAACCGGGTGGCGGATGTGCATTGATTATCGAAAATTAAATGCCGCCACCAAAAAGGATTATTTTCCTCTACCTTTTATTGACCAAATGCTTGATAAACTTGCAGGACACAAATTCTACTGCTTTTCTTGATGGCCTTTCAGTATTATCAAGTGGCGATTGCACCCGAGGACCAATCAAGACCACATTCACATGCCCTTTTGGAACTTTTGCTTGTCGAAGAATGCCATTTGATTATGCAATGCACCAGAACTTTTCAAAGGTGCATGTTGTCAATTTTCTCGATATGATTGGCGATTCTATTGAGGTATTTATGTATGACTTTTCGATTTGGATCATCTTTTGATGATTGCTTAAATAAATTGACCAAAGTACTTGAACGTTGTATTGAAAGCCATTTAACTCTCACCGGGAAAAAGTCATTTTATGACAGATGGAATTGTGCTAGGCCATGTGGTGTCAAATCATGGAATTGAAGTCGACAAAGCAAAAATTGATGTCATTCAAAAATTACCGCCACCAAACAATGTAAAGGCAATCAGAGCTTTTAGGACATGCCGGTTTTTATAGAAGATTTATCAAAGATTTTTCAAAAATAAGTAAACCTCTCTGCACTTTGCTTACCAAAGATGTTTCCTTCATTTTCGATGACGCTTGTCTCGACGCTTTTAAAACCTTGAAAGAGAAACTAACCACGGCACCAATCGTAATTGCCCCGATTGGTCTTTACCTTTGAAATTATGTGCGATGTATCCGACCGAGTCAAGCAGCTTTTGGGCCAAAGAATTGATAAAATGCTCCGTGTGGTTTATTACGCTAGTCTAACATTAAATGATGCGCAGTTAATTATACGACAACCGAGAAAGAATTATTAGCTGTGGTTTTCTCACTGGATAAATTTAGATCTTATATTATAGGATCTAAAGTGATTGTACATTCAGACCATGCAGCTTTACGATATCTGTTGAAAAAGCAACAAGCGAAACCTCGGTTGATTCGGTGGATTTTAATGCTTCAAGAATTTAATGTGGAAATAAAGGATCGGAAAGGAAGTGAAAATGTGGTCGCACCATTTGTCTCGTTTAAAAATAACAAGAAATAGATAACAAACATGAACAAATTGTGGACTCTTTTCCACATGAAAATCTATTTAAAATTTCTTCAGACTTGGTTTGCGATATTGTGAATTATTTGGTTTGTGAAATGCTCCCACCTAACATTTCTTACCAAGAAAAGAAAAGGTTTCTATCATCATGCAAAAACTACTTCTGGGACGAACCATGCCTTTTTCGATTATGCAAAGATGAAATCATGAGGCGATGTGTCCCAGAAGATGAGCAACAAAGTGTACTAACCTTTTGCCACGAACTTCATTGCGGAGGACATTTTGGCGGACAAAAGACCGCACACAAAATTCTCCAATCTGGTTTGTATTGGCCATCCTTATTTAAAGACGCATATCATTTTTGTGTTCAGTGCGATAGGTGTCAATGAACTTGTAATATCGGAAAAAGAAATGAGATGCCCCTCACGATCAATTTGGTCGTAGAAATTTTTGATGTATGGGGAATTGATTTTATGGGACCATTCACTAAATCTGGAAATTTTGAGTATATTCTTTTAGCAGTCGATTATGTATCCAAGTGGGTTGAGGCAATCCCCACAAGGACTAATGATGCTAATATTGTTGTTAAGTTTGTACAGGAATACATAATCAGCCGTTTTGGATTTCCCAAGGCAATAATCAGTGATGGGGGATCCCACTTCTGCAACAAGTTATTTGACAAGCTTATGGCCAAAAATGGCATAAATCACAAAATTGCAACTCCCTACCATCCACAAACGTCGGGTCAGGCTGAAACAAGCAACCGACAAATAAAAGGGATCTGGAAATCGTGCGCCCAACTCGAAAAGATTGGGCTGAAAAATTGGTCGATGCACTTTGGGCATACCGAACAGCATACAAGAGTCCATTGGAAATGAGCCCTTACCGTCTAGTCTATGGAAAAACTTGTCACCTTCCAGTTGAAATCGAACATAAAGCTTATTGGGCAATTAAGGCCGTTTCAATGGAATTGAAAAAAGCTGGACAGGAAAGACTGCTACAAATATATGAACTAGACGAGTTAAGAAACGAAGCATACGAGAACTCTCTGATTTACAAAGACAAAGTCAAGAGACTTCATGACCGGAAACTTACCCTCAAACACCTTGAACCAGGTACGAAAGTACTTTTATTTAATTCTCGTTTCCGATTATTTCCAGGTAAGCTAAAATCACGCTGGACGGGACCCTTCGAGATTGAGGAAGTATTTCCACACGGAGTAATTAGACTGATAAATCCTCAAACCAAAGAGTCATTTCAGGTGAACGGACACAGGGTAAAGCCTTATTTTGAAAATCAGAAAATTCCTTACGGAGAGAGCATAACCCTTGAAGATCCGTCGCACGACTAAAACAGGAAGTTGTAAAGCTAATGACATTAAACGAGCCCTTATTGGGAGGGAACCCAATTTATTTATTGTTTTTCTTATTATTTATTTTCAAAAAAATCAAAAATTCAAAAAAACCAAAAAAAAAAAATATTAAGGAGTATTTTGAAGAAATGCACAGAAACTTATTTTTTGTGATAGCCGTTTAAAATGTCGATCTTTAGGAATTCCATCTACAAACAGAGAAGATAAAATTCAATTCATTAAGGATGGTCTGAATAAAGAGAATTTAGATGATATCGAAATTTCTCTTAACACGCATCCTAGTGGACTCGTACATTACGGAATTTGATGTTTGTGGAATAAATTCAAACCAGAATATGAACAACGTCTTGGGAATCTGACGTTAAAAGACCCTGTTTGCCAATTTGTAAGAAATTGGATGGGAAGCTTCTCCCCGACTCATAGAAGGCGTTTAGGCCGTTTCTGAACGTAAAATCAGAGGAAGATGTGAGCCACAATCACAACTACTGTGCATACGCGTAAGTATCTTTTATTTTTGTCGTGTGGTGAGATTTTCTGAATAAAAAATGTGATACGCGATAAATGCATTTATTATTCTATTGAGTAGTTGAAGCGCAATCAACGCAATCACAAACTTGTTAAACAATTTTTCCTCATTTTTCTTCTATAAATAAACATTGTGCTTATTTCTTTTATTCATCCCTCAAACTTATACTTTTCTCTGTTTCTCTCTAAATAAATTCCTTTTCAAAAATGGAGTCATCATCTTCATCAAAAAAATTTAGCACAGTATGCATTTTTTGTGGAGCTAGTTATGGAAAAGATGCATGCTTTACTGAAGCAGCACACAACTTGGGTCGTACTTTAGGAGAAAAATGCATTCATGTAGTTTACGGAGGAGGAAGTCTAGGATTAATGGGACGAGCCGTCACTATATGGAAGGAGTAAGAGTGTTGGGAATAATTCCAAAACCTCCGGGCCGAAAGTAAAATCACTGGGGCAACTATTGGAGATGAGTTTAGATCTGTAAATATGCAAGATCGCATAACTCACATGATAAATAATTCTGGCGCCTTTATCACCCTTCCCGGTGGTTTTGGCACACTTGAGGAACTTTTTCATGTGGTTACCAGAGCCCAGCTAAATGTTCATCAAAAACCAATAGGTCTGCTTAATGTCAATGGTTTCTTTGATGGTTTACTATCTTTCATCGACTACTCTGCTGAAAAAGGTTTTATTTCCGAGCGTGCTAAACGAATCATAGTCGTTGCAACCACACCAGAAGAACTAATCAAAAAACTCAATGAATTTGTTCCTCAACCAGATCCAGCTCTAGCTAAAATTGTCTGGATGGAAAATTTTACCGTGAGAAAATGAAAAGTGGATTCATTCCTCTCCCTTTGATAACCTATATCGGACCTCTTGTATTTTTACTTTCTGTCGTGTGTAATAATCGTGCTAAATGGTGGCAGCTTAAGGAGTTTCTTCTTGATCTCTTGACGCGCATCTATTCGCGATTTATGTATTGTTATTTTTATTGCCGTAATTTTTTTGTTTTTAATAAAAGCATTGATGGCAGCGTAAGGCGACTCTTCGGACTTTCCTGAAGCGCATCTTAAAAATTGTGTTATACTTCCGGGTATATTTTTTTTGTTGTTGTTGTTTGCCTCGTATATTTTTTTCATGCAGATCCAAAAAGGCGTAGCTCAAGCATCAATTTTCATAACAGGGAGTATTTTTTTTTCTCTCTTGCTTTTTATTATTTTTTTTAAAAAACCGAGGATGGTTTTTTTTTCAAGTTTGGGGGTGGTATGTTTTAATTATTTTGGTATGTTTTAATTATTTTGGTGTGTTGGTTTTGATTATTTTGGTGATTTGCCTTAATTATTATTTATATATATATACTATTTTGATTTGTGAGATTTCTAGATCTGGCCATAAACACCAATAAATTAGCTATATACAAGCTTCTAAAATTGTTTTAACCGGTAAAAAAATTGTATATTCCAAAATTTTTGAGCCTTAATCTCTCTTTCCAAACCTTGTAGTTATCATATAAAATCGAGTCATTCGTTACCTTGAGAAAAGAAGAATCAGTCGGTTGATGAAAAATAGAACTGAAATTTACTTAATTTGTGGAGTTTTTGATTTTTCATGCTTAACTAATAAATAATTTTCTGCAAAAATTCTATTCCCTAAAAAAAAGGAGTCATTGGTGAAAAGAGCTACACGTTAGCAAATAACGGTGTGAAAGCTATCACCTAAAAAAAATGACAAAAAGGAGAAGTGTTGAGCAGCAACAGCTGCCTAATTTTGGGGGTCTTAAAATTTTGCGAAAAATAAAGGACTAACCATTGTTGGTGCGTAGTTGCCGTCTCACAGAAAAATTGGTGAAAAGAGCTACACGTTAGCAAATAACGGTGTGAAAGCTATCACCTTTTAAAAAAAAGATAGAAATTGTGTTAGTGAAAAGAGCTACACGTTAGCAAATAACGGTGTGAAAGCTATCACTAAGGGATGTAGTTTATGAACAGACTTGAATTAATTAGCGGCTGAATTTCAATACACTCAATTTCGTAAAAAATCACAATATTTGATTACGCCAATGAAATTCTTCTTCATATTGAGTCGAAAAATAAACGGGAGTCGTGTGAGTCACGAGTGGGAAAGAAATAATCAACCTTTTGGGGGGAAAACCTTGCATTTTGTAATTACAAAAATAAAAACTGTGTTTTAAATTCAAAATCGTTAGTAGATTTATTTTGAATCTTGATTCATTTCTATCTACTGTATAAAGTTGGTTATTGTGTATTAATGGCATTTTGATCTCTTTTTATCTTTATATATAATTATTTTTTCTTAAATTTGTGTGTATTATTTTTTATTTTGTGTCTTATTTTAATTTTTATTTTGTGTGTGATTAATAAAGAGTCTTGCTCGGGACTAGCAAGAATTTAAGTGTGGGGTATTTGATTAGTGCATAATTGATCTAAAATTCATATACAAAATATTCATTTTTCCGGGCATAATTGTACTGATTTGTGATTAAAAATATATATTTTACAGATATGTCCAAACATGAGCTAAAAATGATTATTTTACAGATTACTGACATGAAGCATCAAAAAGGACGGAAAACAAGATCAAATCCAACGACGGGAATTTTTCAAGGCAAAACGACCTACAACACGGCGCAAACAGGACCGTGTTATGTAGGTCGTTTCACATACGGCACAACAAGAGCCGTGTCTTGGGCCGTTTCACACACGGCCGGCATTTAGCGCCGTGTCCTCGCGCGTATTCCGGAAGAGACCGAGTCACCAAAAAACGGCGCACAACACGGGGCAAACTGGGCCGTTTTTCATCGCCGTTTTTCAGCAGATGCCATGCAAAATTAGTCTACTTTTGACCAACTTGTGAACTCAACCACATTTTTTTGGTCAAAAATCTGAAAATTCAAAGACATGGGTGAAGTGTGAACAAAGAATTAAAAAAAATGATATTACAATAGATATTTTGAATTAAATAATCAATTGTATTCTTGAAAATCACCTATAAAAGGACATCTTCATCCATTGCAAAATCACCAATTACCAATTCTCAAATCCATCTTCTTGCTAAGAAATACTCCTTTCTTTTAGCAATATATTTTTCTTAGAACTCTCAATTTTAGTTTGTATTTTATTTTTGGTTTGAAGTTTTTCTTTCATTTAGTTTGTAATTGAAAAGTGCTTGATCAATAAGCACTTAGTATTTTACTTTCAATTTTTGTAAGCTTGTAACCTTTAAACAAGTTTGAAGTTATATTTTGAAGTTTGTTTCTTGCACTTTGATTCATCATATTCAAGTAAGTTTTATCTATTGTCATTAAGTTCTAGTAATTAAAAGTTTCTATATATATTATATATATCAAGTATTTCTATTATAATTTTAGTTTGTATAAACCAATGAGTAGCTAATCTTTCTTCCTAGGGAAGGGGATTTCTATTAGGTTATATATTGAGTATTTGATTGATTTAAACTATTTTTAGGACTAATTGGTTTAAATAGAGATTGATCATATCCTATTTTTACTAATGAAACCTTCTTGATTGATTGTTGAGTGATTTGGAAACATATCTTTTCAATCTATCAAATGTTAATCTTGTTATCAACATCTTAAAATTGCGAAAGTGGTTAAGACACCTTTGAATACGAAAGTTATGAGGTGAAAAGTTGATTACTCGATGAACGATCGTTTATCCTAAAAATAGTCAAGTTAGAGAAATGAAAGGACTAATTGGTTTAAATAGAGATTGATCATATCCTATTTCTACTAGTGAAACCTCCTTGATTGATTGTTAAGTGTATTGGAAACACATCTTTTCAATCTATCAAGTGTTAATCTTGTTATCAACATCTTAAAAAAGCAAAAGTGATTAAGACATCTTTGATTACGAAAGTACAGAGGTGAAAAGTTGATTACTCGATAAATATTCGTTTTTTCTTTTATATCCATATAAATCAATTCCTATACTTAATTAAATACCTAATTTAATGAACCCGTAATCCCCTAGATTTTATAAATTCCCAACTCATTTTAATTTTATTCATTTTCACTAGTTAAAAATAGTCTAGTATAAAAATAGTCTTCTTAAAAATAGTAGTATTAAAAATAGTCTTAATATAAATAGTCTTAATATAAATAGTCTAGTATAAATAGTCTTAATATAAATAGTCTAGTTAAAAATAGTCTAGTTAAAAATAGTCTAATATAAATAGTCTAATAAAAATAGTCTAATAAAAATAGTCTTATATAAAATAGTCTTATATAAAATAGTTTGGTTTAAAATATAGTGCATTTTAATTTAGTTAAAAAATCAAAAATATATATTTTAGTATATTTTAGTATTTACTTCTTGCAATCTATAACAAAATATTATACGAAGCCTTGTTGGACAATCCTCGAGAGAAAAGACCTTGGTAGAACTTACCACAAACTACTTCTACCTCGTATATATTTGCGAGCGACTCAAGAACTCCTATTTTTAGGATAAGTTTTTGACCGATCAGACGTCATTTTCGACCTGTTGCAAATTGTGTCGAAAATGACGTCTCAGGGTGAAACGATGTTCCGGTGCAAAAGTGACCGGCAACAATGTTCGTGATGAAATGGGCCAATAATATTGTCCACTAAGAAAATAGGTCGAAAATGACGTCACATAGTGTAACAGGTCGAAAATGACGTCCCTGAGCGAAATGAGTCGGAAATGACCTCTCATGCCGAAACGAGTCGAAAATGACGTCCCGGTGCGAAACGGGCCGAAAATATCATCCGAGGGGGAATGGGTTGAAAATTACGTTCCAGGGCAAAGACGGTTGAAAATATATTCTCGGGACAAAACAGGCCAAAAATGACGTTACAGGACCAAACCGGTCGAAAATGACGTTCCAATGCAAAATCGGTCGAAAATTACTTCCTTGGGGAATGAGCCGAAAATGACGTCTTGTCCGAAAAATGTTATCTCGCGGTAAAACGTGCCAAAATGACGTTCCAAAATAAAACGAGTCGAAAATGACGTCCCATAGCGAAACGAGTCGAAAATGATGTGCTGAGGCTAAATGAGCCGAAAATGTCGCCATGGGGCGAAATGGGCCGAAAATAAATTTCCTGGGTGAAAACGGCCAAAAATGATGTCCCAAGACAAAAAAATCCGAAAATGACATCCCATGACGAAACGAGTCGAAAATGACGCCCTGTAGCGGAACGGGTCAAAAATATCGTCTCAGAGCGAAACACACCGAAAATGACCAACCGAGACAAAATGGATCGAAGATGACGTTCAGGGGCGAAAATAGTTGAAATCCAGGGACAAAAATAGTCAAAAATGACGTCCCGAAATAAAAAGGATCGAAAATGATGTTTGGGAACAAAATAGGTCGAAAATGATGTCCCAGGGCAAAAGGGTCTGAAAATGACGTGCCGAAATAAAATGGATCGAAAATGATATTTGGGAACAAAATGGGTCGAAAATGACGTACCAGGGCAAAAGGGTCCGAAAATGACGTCCCAAGGCCAAATGGGCCTAAAATGTCGTCTCGTGACGAGATGAGTCAAAAATGATACCACAGGCGAAAATGATCGAAAGTCCCAATGCATAACGGGTCAAAAATGACGTCCCAGCACGTAACGGGTCGAAAATAATGTCCCATGACAAGACTGGTCGAAAAAATGTCGTCCTAAGGCGAAACGGGTCAAAAATATCATCTCGTGGCGAAACGTGTCAAAAATGACGTCCCTAAGCAAAAACAATTATAAGTGACGTCTCAAAGCGTAACCGGTCGAAAATATCACCACAGGTCGAAAATGACATTATAGGACCAAATTTATGGAATAACACTATGTGATGAAATGGTTCGAAATCAATTTTGCTACACCCAAGGATATCTTGCAAGGATCTCCTATGACCCACTTGTATATAATAAATATTGTTATAATTAAAAAAAGAGAAATGATAGGGCAACATCCTTAACCACAACCCAAACACACTCGTGTTTTATGGGTGTTTGTACCGCGTGCTTTACTATTAATTTTATTATAATATTATTATGAATATTTTATCTGTAAAGCATGCGGTACAACACCCATAAAGCACGGGGTGTGTATGGGGGTGTGGTTGAGGGTGTTGCCCTATCAACCCTCTTAAAAAATGAGAATCTCCTTCTCTCTCTCTCTTTTTAATTCCACTCTCTTTTCTCCTAATATATTTTTACTATTGTTCAAAAAATAAAATTATTGTTAAATTTTTACTGTTTATAACAAAAATATTAATTCATTCAAAAAATCAAATTAAATAAAAAATTGAATGATTGCTGGTATAATATTATTCATTAAGTTTGTTCTATTTTCTGCTCTTTTTTTCACAATTATTAAATTTAGCTTAGTGTTCAGCAAGCTAATTTAATAAAAAATAATAATAAAGTAGTTGACATTATGAAGACGATCAATATATGACATTTCATACAACATATGCCAATTCAACAAGTAGAAAGGAAAAATTCTTCATAAAAAGGTTCCACAAGCACTAAATGCTCCTTGATGGCTTTGGAAGTCGACTGGAGCTTCATTTAGGTTGTACTTATACGACCCACCATCTCGTTCACTCATTTGGGAAAACTACAATTTCAAAAAATAAATTATTCAATAAATGATATAAAAAAATAATGTAATGATAAAATAATTCTTACCGAAAATATTGTACTCTCTTGAGTATCACAAGGCATCACCAATACATTACTTCCAACATTTACATCCTGATATTACAAAAATATATAAATTAAAATATATATATATATTATAAATAAAATACATAAATAATTGGTAAACCTGTGTTTTTTTTTGTCCTTTTAGGTATTTTCTTCTTTTTATTAAATTGCTCTTGTTGAGATATTTTTCTTTTCATGGGCGGTCGTCCTCTTCGAGCACCTCGAGATGGATTGCCCAAGCAAGTTATTCCTTCTTGCTTATTTCATACAATTCCTCTGCATTAGTAGGCGTATGAATATTGCTCACACACTCTTCTTCATCAACTGAATCCAATCCCTCGATGATTTTTGTTAATCCCATAATGAAGTAGGCAGCTTTTCTATCAGAATGCATGGCCTTCTCAGCCCCAACACGAAATATTTCTTGAAAACTATCATAACGATTCCATTCGGGTTTAGTTTGCCAATTGACATAGGAAACTCTCTCATTCGTATAACTCCTTACCAAGTTTTTAGTCCAACGCCGTGAAATGTATTTTTCTGGCACTTTTTCAATTTTCTTAAACTTCCAAACCGATATCATGTGTGTACACACCATTCCCTTACTCTCAAACATTCGACAATTGCACATTATTTCTCCCGACTCCTCGTGAAAATGAACAATTAAAGTATAATGCTTCTCAATTTTTTTCTTACCAACATATGTGTCGTGCTCAATTATAAACTTCGAAATGCCATTAACAACCGGCCCTTTTTCCAACAGACATCCGATTTGTTCAGCAAGCTCGTCTCTGAGTTGTTTTAACTTCGTTAGTGTATATGCATCTCGAAATTGCTTCTCCCACTTATAGGGTGAGATGATGGGAAGTTGTACATTTGTGCATCGAGCATCCTCCTTCTCTTCCTTTTGTACTTTTTTACGTAGTGCATTGTTATATTGAGAAACAAAATCTTTCAAAGTCGTATTTGCATGGACGTATCCATCAAAAAATGCATTAATACTTTCGCTTCTTTGAGTTGTTGACATCCCTACCCAGAAAGTATCTTTCAAAAATGCTGGTACCCAACGGTCCCTATCCTCGTACAATCCTTGTAACCAACCATTATTTTGTAGATTGTACTCTTCAATAAAATTGCCCCAACCCGCCTCAAACTCCGATTGAGTCAAGGAATCATACACCAAACTTTTCAACCTTGATTTAATATGTAAATATGTGGTGTATCCCTTTAACTTTTCATGAATCTTCTTCATGATGTGCCACAAACACCAACGATGTCGCGTATTTGGAAAAACTTGTTCTATTGCATTCTGCATTGCTCGACATTGATCTGTGAGAATTGCATTCGGGTGTCGATTAGACATGCATGACAGCCAACTCTTGAACACCCAAATAAATGATTCAGTGTCCTCCCTTGAGACCAAAGCACACCCAAATAATATTGATTGTCCGTGGTGGTTGACCCCTACAAATGGTGCGAATGGCATATCGTACCAATTAACAAGGTATGTAGTGTCAAGTCACCACATCGCCAAATTCTTTGTAACATTCTCTACTCCTTGCATCGGCCCAAAAGACATTCCTTAGTCGATTCTCTTTATCGACATCAATGAGATAAAAAAAATCCCCATTATCGTTTTGCATTCTCTCAAAATATTGTTGCATTGCCTCGGCATCCCCTTCCTTTAGAGCTAAACGCCTTACTTTATCAAGATGGTTTCTGGCATCCTTTTCTGTCCATGTCAAATTAGCGTACCCTCCCGCCTCTATGACACATGAGGTCACAGTCTTGTTCATCCTAATTCCAACTGCATCATCTAATTCAATTTTTCTTTTAACATGTGATGGAAGATCCCGATTGCACCTCAGATATTTTGCTTTTTCACGGTCCATCTCATAGTTGTGTTCGAGTATAATGGAATTGACTAACCACTGCCCGTCAATTTGCAAAGAGGCACATAAGCGTGCTTTACAGTCTGTTTTTATTGTTGGATGGGGTTTAATGGGATTCGAACCAGTATACCTGTGGTTTCCACTCCTATGGCATCCGTATGTTACATTTTCAAGATTACCTTTTTTTTTAGATCATAATATCACCACACAAAAGCCTTTTAGTGCCGCATATTTCTTGTAATATTGGAAAACTTCCTCTTTCGATTCTAACTTTTTCCCAACTTTGGGTTCTAAATCCAGCTCAATGATTCCATAAATAACAAATACAAGATAACTCAAGGAACCTTCATCAAGAATGAATTATACTATATTTGATTACTAATATCAATTTTTAAATTTTTAAAATTAAGTGAATTTACTGCAGGTATTTCAAATCAAAAAAATAGGTTTAACATTCTAGCCATTGTTGGTGTATCCCTTAATTTCACTTTGCACCAAAAAAATATTAGTAAGAATTTTAAATATACAAAAAAATCAGATTGTGCAGGAAAGAAGAAAAATAGCCGCTCAGAACAGAGAGGAGGATCGATAAAATTAAGGGATACACCAACAATTAATGCTGTTTGGCGCAAAAAAAATTAATGTTGTTTGGCGGAATCAGATTGTGCTTCATTGTGGGTTTAACAAGTCTTAAAAAATATACAAAAAATATTTAAATTACTCAAACACAATGAATATAAGGAAGGAAAGACCAAAAAAAAAAAATTAAAAAATATTTAACATAACCTGAGGCGAGGGGGGGAGGAACTGTTCTGGCGAGGCGAGCGAGTCTAGGGCTGCGTCGAGGCGAGAGAGCCAAGGATTCTGCCGGGGGAGAGAACAATCCATTAAAAGGTAAGGTTGGAGAGCTGATTTTTGCAGAGGGTGAATATTTTTTTTTTACCTCCAAAATTTGCAGGTGGTATGTATTTGGGAAAGCCGAATACAAGGAGTCTGTATTTGCGAAAAAGGTGGGGGTCTATAATATATAATAACTAGTATAACACCCGTGTAATTACACGGGAACACAAAAAAGAACTCTTATATAAATATATAATATGTAAATCGTTTATTATAAATTTCATAATACTTCTTTATTTTTTTTTTTGAACGGTGAATTTCAACTTAGACTCAACCACCCTCCAAACAGAGGGCCCTAACCACCACTAGCCCAGACTATGTTGTCTTAACCGGATCCACGCTGGTGACAAGTGAGGCTACGGGTTCCGGAGGAAACCGTACCGCCTCCACACAAGTTTTCTTGCTGGAGTAACGGCCGGATTAAAACCCCGCGCTTGCTCGGACTCGAACCCCAGCGACTATGTCTAAGGGATCTTATCTTCATTGCAATTACCATCAGGCTGAACACCCTTTGGTTCATAATACTTCTTTATAAACTACATTATTTGTCTGTTTATGATTACACCATTCTCATCGCAATAAAAGATTTCTAGTCTTTCCTGATCTTCACTCTTGATAGGGCTACATAAAGCTAACCATGACCGAATACGGGTCTTGGAAGATACATACCGACATGAGGGAGCGTGTGACCTTGACTCTTAAATATAGTCATGGTAAAGCTCATAATAAGTGGGAACTGGCGTATTTGAAATTTAAATGGTAATCTGCTATCTAACGGGCTTAATATCAATTGTGTAATAAGTACTTTACTCTCAAAATTGTTCCCCGAATTTTTTGTTCAATAATATGGTTACGGATTTGGATAATTATTAATGATGTGATATTTCATAATCCTCATGATTGATCCATATTTTGAATTAGCATAATTGAGACTCTAACTTACGATTCAAGATGTGATTTGGAATTCTAGAATAGTTGATGCTATTCAAAAAAATCCATTGAATATACTTGATTTTGACTTTAGAGGTCGTACTATCAGAACTGAGACATATCCGTTTGTCTTTTGAAATTATAGACATCACGTAATCGTTTACTCTCTCCACAATGTCATTTGTTGGCGTCACGGTTGCTCTTTCTTCAGAAAATTATTTTATGGAAAGTTACTTATAAGTAAATGATAGTGCTTTCAGCAATGGCTGAAATATGATCTTCGGCATTCCATATTAGTAAATATCAAGAATATCAATCAAGATTTCTCTATCGACTTCTTCACCCAGCTCACCATCTACAATTTTGAGGATTCATTCGGAGAAGTCCTTAATTTCTTATAGATGGTGAGATGACATTGTCTGTCCAATAATTAATCTCATATTCTTGGTCAGTCTTATGAGTTTGCAATGATGCCAAAGTGAAGAACTTATACTTGAATAAACGATATATGTATTGTCCTTTAATACAACTCCATATGTAGAATTATACTAAATAATTGTGGCTAGTTTTAGTAATGTTTTTGGAATTTAAAAAATTTTTGGAAATACATAATAGATCTCGACTTATAACTTAAAATAACTTCTCAATCCTTATATTTGAAAAAAAATACATAAATTGTTTGGTATAATTTAAAATACAAAAGAAAAATCAAAACTTTCAAAAATATATAGTTGATTTCAAAAGTAGATAAATTAACAAATTTTTTAAAACTTAAAAAATAAAAAATCACTTAAAATTATTTAAAAAATCACTTCGAGTACATATATATATTCAACACTTCTTTCAGTTGATATTTCTTTTATTGATATACATAATTATAGTGATTAACTAATACAAACTAATTAATTAATGGAAATATATATTAAATTCTCTTTGTTTGGAATTTATATTTTTTAATTATTGAAAACGTAAAATATTTATGTAATATAATCAATTCCTATTTATTCATAATTCATATTCCTTAATTCGTAGAAATTAATAAGGTAGGTAGGAGTTATTTGAGGTATAATTATAATGTAATTAATGCAATGATGATTAGGCGAGTAATTGATTATGTGTCAGCTGAAGCATGGAAGGGTGACACATAAGCACATGAAGCACCAGCAGAAGATATGTGGCAGCCGAAGCATGAGAAGCTTTCATTTAGGCTCAACGTATTCTGCATTAGTATATAGGGGAGATTTATAAACTATACATGTTGAGAATCTCAAGAATATGTAAATTTTGTAACATACTGTTATTTGAGCTTACTTGAAAATGAAATTAACTTGAAGGGATTAAGTAAAATTAACAAAAAAAATATTAAGAATTATCTAAAAATTAAATATTAAGAAATATGAAGGCGAAAAAGACAAAATCGATTATGTGTTTTCAAAGGAAAAGACTTAACAAAGAACAAAATTTGTCCAAGTACTTTTTTTTCTCTGTTTTTCTTATTTTTATTTTACCGGAGGAATTGATTATATTTATAGAAATATTTCATATTTTCATTAATTAACAACATAAATCCCAATCAAAGATAAATTCAATATATCAGTTTGCACTATATATATTAAAAACTTAAATCTAAAATCTCGCGGAAATATTATATATTCCACTAATTAGTTAGTTTATATTAGTCAGTCACTATAATTAGATATATCAATAAACTAAATATCAACTGAAATGAAAAATGTTTGGGAGTATTGCAAAAGAAATATTGAATATATATAACTAAGAAAGTACTTGAAGTCCTAATCAATTAAATAAATCAAAATATTCTTATTAAAAATATTATTGAAAGTGTAGAAACGATGGTTTTAATCATTATATATAAATAAATCAAAGAACTTATGAAATAAACAATTAGTCTTGTTTAGTTTTAATCTTATTTAATTAATATAAAATAACAAAATAAATGAAAAACTTATATTTATAAAATAATATAATTACTGACTTTATGAATTTTCAAAGAGATTTCAAATATATAAGAAATTAAATTGTGTGAGTGTTTTTTTTCTCTATTTTTCTTGCTTTTATTTTACATATGTAAAACTAATTGAATGTCACTTTTATTGTGTTTTTCTATCTTTTCAATTTTCATAATTTCATAATTTCTAACTTTTCTCTGCAGACCTATTTTTAAGTTCGCATGAAAGGATACGCTTCTTGTGCAGATTTTTTTAAGCGGCGGACAATAATTTAGGTAACAATATTTACTACTTATTAATTGAGGTAATTAATTTAGGTAATTAATAAATAGGTTAGGAAATGATGATGTGTTAACCAAAGCGTGAGAATATGAAAGAACCAAGATCGTAAGATAACATGTAGCTCAAGGCGTTGGAAGGCTACATGTAGGCCAAAGATATTCTGCATTAGTATATAAGGGGATATATAGTATTTAGCATGCAGGGGTCTTCATTTGGTCTATAATATAATATTTTATTTATTATATACAAGTGGGTCATAGGAGATCCTTGCAAGTCTCCTTGCAAGATCCTTGGGTGTAGCAAAATTGGTTCTAAATAGCATTAGGTGTTTTTTGTGAGGTGCATTTATTTGTGAAATAGGGATAATTTGAGAATAAAGGTGAATAAATAGTTAAATGAAAACTTGTTTTGAAAATTAGAGAAAAGTAAATCCTCCCACTTAATAAAAAAAAATAATATACCAACAAATAACACCAAATCCACTAAATAAAATAAAATTTCTCAACCACACAATTCGAACAAAACGTGACCAAAAATGTAAAATTATAGAAGCTAATTAACCAAGGAAATAATATCCAGTCAATTGAATTTATTTTCTAGAGACCTACGCCACACACCACCTTGTCAGTCAAGACTAACATTTGCTACATCAAACTGATTTCTACGAGTCGACAACTGTAAACTACAGAACATAATAATATTACCACGGGGCCACCGTTTCTTTTTTTTTTTTCTTTAGGTTCTTTGGAAAAATAAATATACAAGACAAAAGTACCTTATCATATGCATGCGTTTCAACTCTCCAATAAGTCGCATAACCAGAGAGATAGGAGTAGTAGAGAGTACAGCAGAACTCCAATCTAAAGGATTATTCATCCTCAAATAACAAATACTGCTAATACTCTCTCTTAAGATACAACTACAGCAAACATAACCGCAAGCATGCATGCATGCATTACCAACGCCAACACCTGTCCAGAGTTGCTGAGCTCACAAAAAATAATCGGGAGTTTTGCGCGTCGTGTCGGGTTCAATCTGACGAGGAGCAGGGTCGAACTGAAGGAAATTCTGTTCCATATGCTCGCCGATTTCGAGTATTGCAGCCATGTTGCCACAACGGTAACAGTAGTTTGGAGCACTAAAAACTGTAACAACGTTTTTCTCCTGTAAATCCGGATGAAAGGGAGTCATGTTCCGTTATGTACGTGTTGAATTATAGCAATTATCTCGACTCATCACCGTCACAGGACATTTTCTATGTAACTCGAAAAACCTATTATGTTGATGGTTTTGGAATTTCATCTCATTTCTCCTTTGTATGAAGGTTGCAATAGGAAGGACATCCGACGCGAAACTTTGCCACTTTGTTTTTTGCATGAATTATAGTATTAACTAATTTCAGACAATTTATTGCCACTAAAATCTTCATGCCACTTGCTCAAACATAGTTGGGACTAATGTACAACTGATGATGAGTTGATGAAATTCAGATGAAAGGAATAAATAAGCAATGGTTGGAAGGAAGGGGTGCACATTTTCCCGAATCCGGAACAAAACAGAAACTCCAATATGCACCTAGACCAAGCCAAAAATTGTTTTTGTTTTTTCCTTTTTCCAAAATTTTCGATTAGATTAACCAAATCAAACTGAAAATCTAATTTAACTTTATTTATATATATATATATATATATATATATATATAATATATACACACACTTCAATTATTTATACTTTTCATTGTCACACTATCTTAAAAAAAACAATTCTCATCAAACTAATAAAAAATAAATCTATAGTTAGGCTAATTACAAAAATTGCCCGAGGTGTAGTGCAATTACTAAACAACCCAACAATCTCTAAAAAGACAATGTTTTTTTTTTGTAAAGGCTAAACCTCAAGGATAATTTTTTTTTTTGAAAAAAAGAAAAATAAGAGATAATTTCGTAAATTTCCCTTAAAAAAATTATTAACTCATTTTTATGTACTTTTCGGATTTTTCAACTCTTCTCAATAAAATTCGGTTAACCAAAAAAACTCGTTTTCTGCTTCAGCTTTCGGCTTCCGATTTTGGTCGATCAAAAGTTCGGTTCAGTTCAGTTAGCTCAGGCCAATTGTGCACCTTTTTGGATGGAAAATGTTGAGTACTAAATTTTAAGAATATAGACAAACCTGACACCAGTTGTAACCCTCCATGACAAGCTGGTGGGCTCTTGAAATTAGAGTGAGGCCATTGGTGTGGTTGAACTGAGCAGCTATATCCTGTCCAAAGGTGTAGCCAGCACCACGTGGCGATATGCCCCAACCACAACGATCATCCGGATCGGACCACAAGAGATCACACATTGGTCCTTCGTGCGGAACCTACCATACCATATCCAACAAAAACAATCATAAATGAATTCTATGTTGGACAGTCCATTCAATGTGAATTAAGAACTCAAAGACTTTTAAACAGCAACATCACTGCCTTTTATTACAATTTAAAAAGAAAACATGAGCCTCAATATAAGAACTAAACTACTTTTCATTGATCAACAAATTCATATCCCAAACATTTCACACATGCTTAAGACTCAAAATCATGAACAGACGGGTGGACAAAGGGGGGTCTTATATCCCATACCCCATAGAAAAAAAAAGGAAAATGTCAAAACATAGAGGATAAAACGATACAAGTCAAAAAATGAGTATAATTCACCCACAGACAAAATTTTCATTCATTTATACCTCCTGTATACGATCTAAAGCTCGGACATTATCTAAGGTATCAAGTGAAGGTGAAAGACCCCCATGCAAACAGAAGATCTGCAAGGATGCAAAGCAAGTCATTGGAGATAATGAAGATTTTATATTCAAAATAAGGGGGTACATGTCATTATCATCTGACCTGACTCTCGATAAGTGCTGTTAAGGGCAAATAATCAAACAGATCTGTGAAATACTTCCAAACATTAGCATTGCCATACTTCCTCAAGCATTCATCGTAAAATCCGTACCTGGATTTGAAAGAACTTCATAAATAATCTTGAAGGCAAAATAATTTAGACATGTAATATCTGAAAAGACAATTCTGAAAAATACGATTTGGACGGCCAAAAAACACATATAAAACTGTCCCACTACAATCTAAACCATTCAGCAATCTCATCTCTGAGTAAAGTAATATTTTCTGTGACACAGATAACTTGATCCTTTTTTTAACAAGGAAAGCTGATTTGCAGTTTTACCAGAACACCGCTGCCAACTGAATCACTGATTTTTAGCTATAGTGGGATGTCAATGAAATTCTTGGAAGCATCTGATGTGCCTAGTTGAGTCATGTTCCATGATAAAAGTGTTGAATTTACAATATCAATCACGTAACTATAACAATTATCTTGACTCATATTTTCCATGTAGCTTAAAAAACCTATTATGTTGATCGTTTTGAAATTTCATCTCATTTCTCCTTCGTATGAAGGTTGCGACAGGAAGGGCATCCGGCGTAAAACTTTGCCACTTTGTTTTCTTGCATGAATTATATATAGTGTTAACTAATTTTAAACAATTAATTGGCACTAATCTTCATGCCACCGACCCCAACATAGTTGGGATTAAGGTGCAGTTGTTGTTGATGATGATGATTTGAAGTGCTTAGATAAAATGCTAATCCCCTAACGAGTATGCTCTGTGTTACAATCCCGAATTTTTTAACCTTCTGGAAATATTTTTCATCAATCAGTAATGGCGCTCAAGTTAGAAAGAAATTTAAATTGGGCGTAATATACAAATAAACAAACATTGGTTGCGACTACCTCCACATAATTTACAGACACGAGAATGCAATGATCACAAGTCCTTGATAAACTAAAGTTGATATTAATATAAGCTTCCAAAGTAGAAAGGGACTATAAAATGCTTATGTGCGAGTTATGCAATTTCTCAAACTTCGTCAATTCAAATTTACCGCAAAATAATAAGCAATTTTGGCCAATATAATTTAATGTCGATTTAAACCTTCTACGTTTAGTTATATATATATATATATATATATATATATATATATATATATATATATATATATATATATATATATATATATATATATATATATATATATATATATAGGAATTGGCTATGGTGGGAACCCTCTTAATGGCGAAATCTAGAAACCAGTTGCATTATTAAGCAATTTCATTGCATATTTGTTATTATTTGTTGCATCAAGCTGGTCGCTAGTATATACATAAATGCATATATATATTCTTAGATACTCATGTTTTCTTAAAAATAAGATAGAAGATGGTATTCATTAAGCCCATCAAAAGGGAGGTAAGCTATCTGCTATTAAAGTTGTCAAAACATCACAAGAAGTTTAAACATATCTAACAAATAATGCAGCTCCAATGTTTCACCATATCACATGTTTTTCTTGATTTGAGCAAGGTTCTATCAACCAGGCGATATCGAATGGGAAAAATGAATAACTGTAATCAAAAGGTGTAACATTAAGCAGACCATTTTGTTACGTGAATTCACATGTTCTTCTATTGAGCTCAAACTCTTGGGTGCAAAACTATAGATATTTATCAAACATGTTATTGACAATACATAATATAAAATGCATAAATATAAAGATCTTTGCAAACACTGAGTTCAACGAAACAGCAAAAAACGCACACTTAGTATCTGTCCTCCAAATCACCAAAAAGTATTCAGTAATATGTGGAATATATACCAAAATTTGGTTTGATCAGAACATCCATGTATCAAATATTAGAATAATGATGCACAACAATTTAACAGTACCACAGTTGCAAATGGCACGTCATGGACAAAAGGGAGACGTGTATACTCACACCTCTGCACGTTTTTACAGGTTTTGTGTTGGTCACAATACAAAACTAACTGGAGGGAGACGACCAAAAGGATAGTCAGTCTCAAACATGAACCTTCTATGTACATCATTCATCTTCCCTGTTTCAGCTTTTACCTTTCATAGTCTCTTAAGAAGGCCTATTTCTTCACTCGTTTTTATTTTTTTTTCTATTTCTTATTTTCGTATTCTTTTTCTTCTGCACCTTTTCACAGGTATCCTGGCAGGCACCACACACACACATTATTGAGGGAGACAATAAAAAGAAGCCAGCTTCAAACATAAAAACCTTTGGTGTAGAATATTCTTCCTCCCTGTTTCAGCCGTTCTCGACCTCGCCTCTTGAAAAGCCTGTTTATCTCTTCTTTTCTATTTCTTTTAATCTTTTATTTTTTTCCATTTCATTTACTTTTCGACTTCTCTTTGCAGCTTACTACAGTTTTTTCAATTTTCCTTTATTTTTATTAGTTCCTATTTTGTTCTATTTGTTTCAGGAAATTGCTAATGGCGGTTTTCTTCATAATAATATATGAAATTATAAATGAAATTACCAAATTTCTTAAATAATTGCTGGTATTTCTGAAATTTGGTGAAATGTGCTAAAATTTATACAATAATTGCAAGCTAAAATATTTTATCTGTTGTTCTTATATTTGCTTATTTGTCATCATATTTGTTGACCGCTAACATTGTGAAAAACGAATGAAAATTGAAATTGTGTACGAATTTAACAAAGCATGTGGGTTTAGCATTGAGCACTATACACCAAAGAAGACAGAGGTCTTACACTTGAGTGATTTGTCGACTTTCATGATTTCCCCTGAGGATTGTGATTCTATCTCTATAGCGAACTTTCAGAGCCACTAAAAGTGTGACGGTCTCCACTGAGTAGTACCCACGATCTGCATTAATGAATACTTTATTAGTTTAATGATGGTACTGCAAAAATTGCTAATGACCAACTTCATGTAAAAATTCAATGTAATCCATAAAATTTACTAGCAAAGCCTTAATTCTTTACGTGCTTGAACAAACTATCGCTTTATCTTCACCACAGACTTGTTGAACAGATGGAATTCCCATGTTTGTTACATGTTGTGCAAGCGAAGCAAAAGCAATTATGTACTACAATGGCAAATCCCGATAAAAAATCGTTTAAACACAACCCACCAATAAACACAATTAAAAGTCAGGTCTGTAAATAACATACTTTTGTGCCAAAATCTCCTCACTCACATATGAACAGGCTATCATTTGTGTCATTCCATCTAAAAGACAACTCAATATGAACAACTCATCATTCCAACGTCAGCCATCATATAGAACAATATAATTGATCCAACCTTATCTAATCTCTGATATCTAGAAACTAAATTGTAAGTTAACAAGTAAGGGTCGAATCAAACTAAACATTAGCAGTTTAATCAGCTTCCACGGGCAATTTTCCACTATCCTCTAAAGTAAAAAATGGAATGGAAATTCACAACAAAAACTATATTATATCGTAAGCATTAATTCAGATATTTTCAACTAGGCAACACGCACATTACGTTCAACTCCCTTCTTTATTCTAAATGATTCAACTCCATTAACACCAAAATTAAAACCTCAGTCCTAAGCAAAAATCCACCATTTAACCTAAGTCGCAAACAACTATTTTACCAAATATTTAAATCATATGCATCCACAGCCAAATACAGATGAGGAAACAGCTGTTCTAAATGAATTCACCAAAACCCGCAAAAAATAGGTAAACTCACCAACATAGTCTCCCATGAAGAGGTAATTTGTATCCGGCGCATTGCCTCCAATACGGAAAAGCTCGATCAGATCGTAAAACTGCCCATGGATATCACCGCACACAGTAACGGGGCATTTCACCGGCTGCACATTCCATTCCTCCACTAGAATCGCTCGCGCTTGATCGCACAAAATCTTCACCTCCGCCTCCGACAGCGGCTTGCACTCCATCAATTGCTCTATTTGTCTATCCAAATCCCCATGCCCCGGCATTTTCCTATGGGAAAAAAAAAACAGAAAACCTCGCGCTTTCAGCTGTCTGAATTCTCAGCACCCCGATCTGGAATTTTGTATAGCGAAAATACGAAACTGATTGGCCGCGCCGATCGCCTGAGATCTAGATTTGAAAAAAAAAAATAGTAAAAATAAAAAGTTGGTGTTAGGTTAATTTTTGAGTTTCTAGTTGTGGGAATTTGTTTCCATTTTTATCAGAATCTAAATTTGAAATATGATTGTATAAAAAATGTTTTTTGAGCATTTACGTGAGCATTATTATGTGTGGATGCAGAAGAAGGTGTGTATTGTGTGTGTGGAACTCGGAGAAGAAAGGGTGAAATGTGAAATGAAACTCGAATGAGCTCGAAATGAAACGGTAATGCAACTCTCAGGATTAAATTTCGGTTTAATTCCAATTGCATCCCTCCATTAGTTTTATCATTTTTATTATATTTATTTAATTTCATTTGTGCTGTCATCTAATCTCATTTTACTTTATTTCTAAATAAATAAATAAAAAAACATCATTTACTTCATTGTCCACCTCAACCCATTAATTTATACTTTAGTTTATGCCATCTCCAACCCATTGCATCAAATTTTGGTGTGATTTTGTGAAAAACATTCTCCAACCCCATTACACAGGGGGTGTATTCAAAGTGGGGTGGCTAAATAAACACCCCTTTTACTAAAAAAACACCCCTACTCAAGACAAACCTAGGGTTGTAGGTAATGATTAATTACTAATTTATTTTTAATCAATAAATATTAATTAATTAATACATGTATTTCTATATTATTTAATGATTAAATATTTAGATAAATGATTACTTATTTATTTTAAATTAATAAATATTAATACCATATAGATTTTTTATATGTTATTATAAAAATATAAATGAATACATAAAAATAAAAATATGAGCCCAAAAATAATATCATTTAACATTACGATGAAAAATATGAAAAATAAATCGAACACCTAAAATTCAAATAAAAAATATTAGTAAACATTACGATGACCAAAAAAAATTAGTATCACGATAAGTATTTATACCTGATCGGTAAAAAATAGTGATATTCCCATAGAGAACTCATTGCCTTCATCTGAGTCTTTTCCGTATAAACTCGACATCTTTTCGATAAACACTACAAATTATAATAAAAATAAATAGTTATAAAACTAAAATTATAAAAAAAACTGATTGAAAAATAAATATATTTTTTTTAAAAAACTACAGTCCCAAACAAGAATGAAAAAAAAGGTTCAGAATAAAATAAATATAATTCAGCTACTGTTTTTTGAAAACAAAAATTTTTTTCCCAAGTAACCCCCACCCCCTCCCTGTATTGTCTCTCTCTCTCTCTCCTGTTCTCTCTCAAAGATTTATCTTATTTGTATTGTTTTGTTTGATTAATGTAAGTTATCTTTTTTTATAACAAAATACAAGTGGTTAGTAGTTAGATTAGAATTAATGTTAAAATTTAAAAAATAATAAAATACAAGTGGTTGGTAGTTAGATTAGAATTAATGTTAAAATTTAAAACTAATAAAATACAAGTGGTTAGTATTTAGATTAGAATTAATGTTAAAATTTAAAAAATAATAAAATATAAGTGGTTATTAGTTAGATTAGAATTAATGTTAAAATTTAAAAAATAATAAAATACAAGTGGTTAGTAGTTAGATTAGAATTAACGTTAAAATTTAAAAAATACTCAATTTACAGATATCAATTTTTTGTACATTTTCTTAGGTTTGAATACTGAAATGAATTTGTTTAAAAAAAGAAGCACTTATAAACCAACAAGAAAGTGGGGGTATTTATGGGGTGTTGACATTATTATTGTTGAAAGAAAGTGATAGATGGACAGTGGGATCAGGGTGTTTAAGGGGGGTGTTTATTTAGCACCACCCTTCAAAGTGGGGTTTTAATGGATTTTTTTGTATTTCAAGAATCCACTAAAATCTAAGATTTTAAAAATTCTTTTAAAATTTCAGGGTATTAATGGATTTTTTTATATTTCAAGAATCCACTGAAATCTTGTGGTATTCCATTAAGATTCTAAAAATTCTTTTAAAATCTCAGGGTATTCAGTGCAGATTTTAAAAACTCCTTTTAAATCCACTCATATTCAAAACTCTCGGAATTTGAAATGATTTTGATAAGTGAAGGATTTTGTAGGATTTTAGGGTGCTTGCTATAAATATCAAAACAGCTCCAAAAAAAGATCTCCACCCAAAAGAATTTGATGTATTTCATATCTCTCTCTCTCCCTCGTCAAAAGAGACCAAAACAAATCAACTTGAAAAGATGAAGAAACTGGACATCACCTAACCAAGTTGTGAAGAAATTGAAAATCAACTCATCTTCTACTAGCTCTTTGGCTTGAGTGGAGTTTTTCACTTATCAAAAAGGTAACATCGACATCTTGATTTGTAGATCTGTTTGTGTTGTGCCTATTAGGTATATTTCTTGTTTTGGATTCTCCAGATCTGATCGAATAGGTTAAAGATGATCGTTGTTATCATACCTTAGGGGGTATTAAGCTTTAAGAAATTATCTTGACAGGAAGAAAACTATGAGAAAAAATTAAAAAAAAAAACTCAAACCTTCGTCATTAAGAGACCAGCAGCACCTTAAGTTCAGCAGATAAATAACAAAAGCCAATAGAGCAAAGATTCTTGAAAACCCACCAATCTTTCAATCGAAGTTTTTATTTTATTCTTGAAAGTTGAAAACTTTACCAAAAAAAAAAAAGAACAGAGGAAAATGAATGAAAAGTGATTGAAGATATGGGTCTCAAACAAGTTGTCCCGTGGGATTTCAAACTTTGATGGTAAAGATTTTTGAAGTGCTCAGTTAACAAGATAAATATCCCCTAAAATTTTTAGAGATAACAATGATCACTTTAAAGAAATTGTTAGTACCGTTGCTTTTTACATCTCGAAACTTTGATTGTTTCAGTCCTTATGATTTTGCTGATGTCTACATCTTTTTATGTATGTATAATAGAGTATTATATCACCATGTTTGATCCAAGACAAGTTGGGAAAAAAAGTATGAATTATGAGCAATGGACCAAGGAACAAAGTGATTCCTTACTAGAACTCATGGTTGATGCTGCCATTAGGGGATGGCGTGACAATAGTGGCATCTTAAGTAGAACAACTGTGGAAGAAAGAATACTTCCTGTCCTTAATGAAAAACTTGGGTGTAACAAGACATTCAAAAACTACCAAAGCAGGCTAAGATGGTTTAAAGGGCGGTGGATTTCTTACTCCACTCTTATGCGTTTTAGCTCGGGTTTTGGATATGATCCCGATACAAAAAGGTTCACTGCAAGTAATGAAGTATGGGACGAATACCTTAAGGTGAGCTCCGTAAGTCTACTAGTTTATTCTTACATGCAGAAAAACCTAGCTATATAAATGACAATAATAATCTCTACAAACATGTGATATATATATATATTCTGATTTATTAATTTATTTTGTTGTTATAGGCTCACCAAAATGACACGGACCTACGCTATGGGACGTATGATGATTATGAGAAATTAGAAATTGCTATTGGGAATGGTGTATCGGTAGGGAAAAGCTCGATTGGGTTAGGTAGTAACGTCGCTGATGCAAGACCATTCATTGTTGGAGAAGGTAGAGAGGTATCCATAGAAGACTTTGATTATGATGTAGAAAATGAAGCATTTGTTGCACCAATGGAAGATAATCCATCAGCTCATCTGGTAACTCCTATTCAATCCCCTAAAAATTTAGAGATTCCAAGGCAAGGAGCTACCCCAAAAAAAAAGTAGAGCTGAGTATGAATGGGAAAATGCTAACTCAACTCGAGGCACCACTCAAAGTGGTATTATGGGGAAGCTTGACAAACTTTCTTCTGGTTTTGATAATATGATTGCCTTACTAGAGAAAAGAGACCGACAAGGTAAAATTTGGGATGCTATCAAGGAGATTCCAAATTTGGATAGTGCTACTTGTTATACTGCTCTTGAGTTGCTTGATACGAGAACAAAAAAAGATGCGTTCTTCAATATGACTCCTCAAGAGCGGTCGGAATGGATATTCCACAAGATGGGAAGAATCTAGATTGTGACTTTTGTTATGTTACTGTGGTGTTATGTGATTGTGACATTTGGTCTTTTATGTAATTTTGGATAATTTGTTCTGGATATTATCGGATGACTTTTTGCTTATTTTATTAGCATCATGAATTTCGTACTGAATGATGTTTTAATATATTAAAAATGTTTTTATTACTTTATGAAATATTGCAGCAAGTTGTATCCTTGTGCAAAATGGACAGGGACGAGCTTCTTGAACAAGAGATAGGGGAGAAGAAATAGATGAAGAAGAAATTGACGAGGAATTCTATGAAACACTCAAGTCTTTATTGATAGCATTGCAGGCAGTATTCATTGTGTTAAAAGAAAATATAAGTATCATGCATCAATGTATACATCCTACGCTCAAACGACGACCTATCACTAGGAAAGGGTATCACTATGTGCATGATTTGTTGAAAGAAGATCCACAAACCTTTCGAGAGTTGCACAGAATGTATCCAAATGTGTTTTTAAAGTTGTGTACGATTATAAGAAAAAGTACGCTATTAAAAGATACAAGGTATGTATGTGTTGAAGAGATGGTAGCAACATTTTTAATTATTGTGGGCCATAATGATCGGTATTGTAATGTTCGATCAAGGTTTGGTCGCTCACATTTTGTTACTAGTCAAAATTTCAACAAAACTTTGAAGGCGTTAAACACTATAGCCCCAAACATGATGGTTAAACCCAGATCAGCTGTGCCTTCGAAAATAAGGAGGAGCACAAGGTTTTACCCATTTTTAAGGTATCTTCTCTATTTGAAAGTTACTGTAAAACAGTTTTATTTTTGCTTGGAGTTGTCTGATGATTTCTAATAGAAGATGTGCTAAGCTTTTTATTCTTGATTTTGTTTATCAACGGATTGTATCAGTGTAATCGATGGCACCCATATTCCAGGAATTGTAAAAGATCGTGAAGTAAGTAGCTATCGTAACCGTCATGGAGTTCAATCTCAAAACATCTTAGCAGCATGTAATTTTGATTTACAATTCATATATGTGCTAAGCGGATGGGAAGGTTCGGCACATGATTCAAAATTATTAAATGATGCCTTATCAAGAAGGAATGGACTTGAAGTTCCTCAAGGTAATTTTTCATATAAGATAATATGTCGTTTAGGATCTGACATGATAATGATGATACCATGGTACGAATGCTAATTATTATATTTTATATTATCAGGTAAATATTTTCTTGTGGATTGTGGATTTGCAAATCGACGTCAGTTCTTAGCTCCATTACGAGGTGTTCGATATCATCTTAAGGATTTTGGTGGTCAAGGTCGTCATCCCCAAAATGCAAGTGAGTTGTTCAATCTTTGCCATGCATCATTAAGGAATGTGATTGAGAGGACATTTGGAGTCTTTAAATCACGGTTCACAATTTTCAAAACTGCACCTCTGTTGGGAAAACAAGAACCCTGTATCGAAACAGCCGGGATATTCAATCCCTGTATCGAATTGTGTGATAAGAGGTTTTGACATATATGCCAATCCTAAACAGTAAAGGAAACTGTATCGAAGAGTTGAAGTGTCAACTTGTATCGAAGAACTGTCTCGAATCCAGCATATAGTGAAACCCTTCAGTACAGCAAAGAAGTCTTATAAAGACCAAGTATGGAAACTGTCTCGAATCACCAATACAGTTATCTTCCATACAGCTCTCAACAGGACAAAGAAGGAATCTTCAGAAGTCAAGTCCCGTTGAATAAGAAGAATTTAAATACTCAAAGGATAAAGTATTTAAATACTGTCAGTCAACAGATCTTCAAATCCCGCTAAATCCGGATCGTGCTTTTAATCCCGTTGGAACGTAATCTTGCTCAACGGATACATCTCAATGGATATATATTTCAGAGACTATATATCTCATCAAGGCATTGAAGATCAGTTATGAAATCGAAACCAATTGACTGAAATTATCAAAGCTATCAAAGTTATCATCAGAGCAAAACATATCTCCAAAGCTTACTGCAACTCAGATCAAAGAGATATATAGTGCTCATCATCTTGAACAACACTTCATCAGCTAGAAGCTCATAAAGTCAAAAGCTATTGTTCATACTCTGTTCTATATTTTGAACAAACCCAGATCAGCCCTGTGTGGACTGAGGAAGACGAAGCTTCAGAACTCTGTGTGAAGAAGTCAGTCAAGCTTTAGCTCAAACCAATCTGTGTGAACGGTTGAAGCTAAGATCTTTATATCAATCTGTGTGAACGATATATTGATTGTATACTGTTATAATTACATAGTTGTTTACGTAGTAATTATAATAAATATTTTACTCATGTGTGGAGGACCAGTGGACGTAGAGGGGTTTACCTCGAACCACTTTAAATACTATGTTATTTACCTTCAGTTTTTACTGTTTTAATTACTGTGATTATTTAAGTATACACTGCATACCGAGTTGCTGTATCCACAGCAACTTACTGTATCTAAGACTTCCGCTACGCACTCAGATTTAAAATCAGTACAGCTTGTTGTTTAAACTACTTTCCAAGCTGTATCCAATATACTTAGTGGCCAACAAGTGGTATCGGAGCAGTTGATTCTAAAAAGAATCAGTCGTATTTTTAACCGAATCAGATCCAAAATCACTTACTCTTTAAAACAGTCTCTTTCATTTCTTTACTCTCACATGGATACATCAATGATCAACAAAGTGCCTATATTCTCTATTAATGAATTTGATGATTGGAGAATTAGGATGGAGGCTCATCTTGCAGCAATGCACGAAGAGATGATTTTTGTGATACAGGATGGCCCTATCAAGATCATGAAGGTAAACACGGCCGCAAGGATTGAAGGCCAAGCCCATGCTAAGATGCTCGAGAAGGAACGCGAGCAATGGACCACAGATGAAAGAAAGCGAGCCAACCTCGACAATGTGGCTAAGAACGCGTTATTTGTCACCCTTGACAAAGGCACATTCTCGAAGGTAAAGAGCTGCAAAACATCTAAGGAAATCTGGGATAAACTCAAGTTGATTTGTGAGGGAACTGAGCTCTCAAAAGAAAACAAGATTTCAAAACTGACTCAGCAATTTGAATCTTTCGAAATGAAACCAACTGAGACACTTGAGGAACTTCACCTCAGATTCACTGGTATTGTTGGTGAACTTGAAGCGTTGGGCAAAATTTATACCCAAAAGGAGAAGAATTTAAAAATTTTCAGATCTCTCCCAGCCCGATGGGACATTAAGACCACAGCTATGCGTGTGCCTTGCAATCTTAATGAAATAACTACTTTTGATCTCTTCTCTGACCTCAAAGCTTTTGAGTATGATATTGACAGAAGAGAGAAAGCTGAAGAATCTCCTTCAAAGGTCACAGCACTAGCCGCTGTATCGAATCATCGACACATCATACCCAGCTCGTCGAAGCCTAGTCACAAGAATGCTGACAGTGACGACGACATTCTGTCTCAAGATGAAATGGCGCTTCTCATGCACAAATTCAAAAGGTTCATCAAGCAGACTCCTTACAGGCCCAAACCTGTCCAAAAAGTAAGTATCGAAACTTCATCCGGTAATTCTAACCTGTGCTATAATTGCAGGAAACCAGGGCATTATGCAAATAAATGTCCTCATCCCAAAGTTCAAAAGTTGCCTGAGACCGAGCAACAAGAGAGAGATGAAAGAAGACGTGCTTGGAAAAACAAGCTCAAGGCCCTGATTGGAGAATCAGAAGCCTCCCCCATACCATCCAAATCAGAAGAATGTCTTCAGGTGGTCACTGAAAGTGATTCATCAGATGATGAGTTCGATGATAAAGCATATATGTGCTTTATGGCCAAGGACATTCCTGAAGGTGAAGACAGCGATGATGAGGTAAGTTCAACCTCAGCTATTCCATCAAATGCATCTCATACCTTTGAAAACATGATGAATGAATTTAAAAACATTCAAAAGGCCCATGAGACATTGAAAAACGAGAAGATACAGCTCCAACTGTCTAACCTAGAGCTGAAAGATGAAAACGATTTGCTGAAGATAAATTATAAATATATGTCTCTTGACTGTGAAACCAGCAAAGTCGATTTTGAAAAACTCATGGAGAGCAATCATCAACTTGCTCATGAACTAAGTGAGGTTAAAACTCACAATGAGAGCAAGACAAATTATTTGGTTCTACTTCAAGCCAAAGTCACAACTCTCGAAAACGAGAAATTGAACTTGAGACCACTCTGAAATCGTTCGAGAAATCGTCCAAAATAATGGAAGAAATTCTGAGCACTGGGCAACATGCTCATGATAAAAGTGGCTTAGGATATAGCTCATGTTCAAACAAAGGGGAAACTAGTACAGTGTTTGTCAAGAGTGTGAAACACATTCCAGTATCGAAAGATACCCCTAGTCCCGTGAAGGAACCTGCTGCACCGCGAAAACCGAAGGCTGTCATTCCGCCCCCGCAATTCTATTCCAGACAGCGGAATCATAAGCCGTTCCAACCTGTGAGGCGCACTCAACAGTATGCTCCCCGAGCATATCAAAAGCGCCAACAGCCGTTCAGAAGGAAGGCTGTATCCAACTACCAAAGGCCCGCACGGTAGTACTATCAGTACAACACGCCTAGGTATTGGATACAGGAGCCCCGTTATCCCTCGAGACAGCAAGTGCCCGCTCATTATCAACAACAGCGTCGGGAATCCAACTGGAGACCCAGAAGGCAAGCTGTTAGGCCAAAGAAAATGGCTCCACCTCCAAGACGGCACTCGTACTGGATTAATAATAATAACCCTGAATTTTTCATGCATAATAATTATCATGGTTATAGCGACTACGGATATGCCCCTCGTAGATATCGCAACACTGTACCGAGTATGACCTACAGCAAACCAATTGCTGCCAGAAAAACTTGGGTACCTAGAGGAACTAACAATCATGGACCCAAAAATCAAAGGAGACCTAAATCTACTTAATTTCTTTGCTACAGGACATTCTAGAGGAGGATACTTGGTACTTTGATAGTGGATGCTCTCGGCACATGACCGGAGATAGAAGCAAGCTATCATATTTTGTAGAAGGTCGCGGTCCAAAAGTTCGTTTCGGTGATAAATCGAAAGGAAGAACAAGAGGGAAAGGAAACCTACTTGTCGGAAAATTCAAAGTCACCGATGTTGCATATGTTGAAGGCTTACAGTACAATCTACTTAGCATTAGCCAGTTCTGTGATAAATAGTTCTCGGTGAAATTCTATATAGATCGTTGTAGAGTCAAGAACATCCAGACAAAAGAAGTTGTGCTTACAGGAAGCAGATCAGGTAACATGTATATCGCTGACTGGAAGCCTATGAGCTCCTCAATTCCATGCTTTGTTGCCAAAGGCACTGCAGATCTTAGCTGGTTATGGCACAAGAGGATGTCTCACGTCAACTTCAAGACGATCAACAAGCTCTCAAGACAGGGAATGGTTAGAGGATTGCCAAACGTGTCATTTAAGAAAGACAGCGTCTGCGGACCATGTCAGAAAGGCAAGCAAATCAAGTCAACCCTGAAGAGCAAATCCTACCTTTCAACCCAAAGAGTGTTGGAAATGCTACATATGGATCTCTACGGTCCTGTAGACCCAGTAAGTTTGGGAGGTAAGAAATACTGCATGGTTGTTGTTGATGATTATTCCAGGTATGCTTGGACAATTTTCCTAAGCAAGAAGAAGGAAACAACATCAAAGCTGCCCGAGCTCCTGAGAAAGTTGCAAAATGAAAAGGCATTGAGTATCGTGTTCATTCGTTCCGACAGAGGTACAGAATTTACTAACCGCTTTATAGAGCAATACTGTTCGGAAAATGGGATACAACACGAATACTCAGCTGCCCGTACACCTCAACAAAATGGTGTTGCCGAGCGAAAGAATAGGACGTTGAAAGAAGCAACAAGGACAATGATCGCCGCAAGCAAGTTTCCACAATGTTTCTGGGGTGTAGCAACCAATACAGCATGCTACACTCAAAACCGCTGTATCGTCAACAAACACCACAACAAAACAGCATATGAGGTATGGAACAACAAAACTCCATTAGTTTCATATTTTCACATTTTTGGATGCAGATGTTATGTGTTGAATAATGGGAAGGACCAACTTAGAACCTTTGATGAGAAGTCAGATGAAGGAATATTTGTAGGATACTCCTCCGTCGGCAAAGCTTACAGAATCTTTAATAAAAGGAAGCTGACGATCGAGGAATCAGTTCATGTAGTATTCGACGAACCTCATCATGACCCTACAGGAGTATAAGATGTTACTCAGAACATCCAACAACTCTCTATCTTAGATCCTCCAACTCCCATAGAACCTGTCGTTGATTTAGAAATCAACCCCGCAGCTGTAAGAATCGACGTGGATGAAGCCGACGCTGTACAAGGCAATTGTATCTACTGAAACTCTCGATCTGATCACGGGACCCTAAATTAGAACCCGACCGAAGATGGTTGAGAGATCACCCACAAGAGCTGATCATTGGAAACATAAATGCTGGTGTTTCTACTCGTAGGAGAATACAGAGTACACAAGGAAATGTACTTTGTGCACAAGAAGAACTTGATACTGAGATATCACAGTTTCCTGAATGGAAATCTCAATCCGAGCTTAGAAGACTCAATATGTGCACTATCGCCGTATTCTTAGCCCAGTCCGAACCTGTTTCGACCATAGACGCTCTTAATAATTCTCATTGGATAACATCTATGGAAGAAGAGATTAACGGTTTCGAAAGAAACAATGTATGGTATCTTGTATGCAGACCTACACATCAATCGGTTATAGGAACCAAATGGGTATTTCGAAACAAAAAGGATCGAAATGGACTTATTATAAGAAATAAATCCAGACTAGTCGCACAAGGCTATAGTCAGGAAGAAGGCATAGACTATGTTGAAACCTTCGCCCTGTAGCCAGACTAGAAGCCATTAGGATATTCTTAGCCTTTGCCGCCCATAAAAGCTTTATTGTATACCAAATGGACGTCAAGAGTGCACTCCTAAATGGAGACCTTGCTGAATAAGTTTATGTTGAACAACCACCAGGGTTTGCCAACACAGACGGTATCGACCTAGTATACAGGCTAAGAAAAGCACTGTATGGACTTAAACAAGCCCCTAGAGCATGGTATGAGACCTTGTCCCAGTATCTAACTGACAATGGATTTGAGAAAGGTGCCGTGGACAAGACCTTGTTCAAAATACAGGAAGGTGATGAACTTCTTATGGTACAAATCTATGTAGATGATATAATTTTTGGTTCAACTAACCTTGCTTTGTGTCAAAGGTTCTCTCATCTCATGCAAAGTAAATTTGAAATGAGTATGATGGGAGAACTTAGTTATTTCCTAGGTTTGCAGGTAAAGCAGTTGCCTACAGGTATTTTCATCAACCAGGAAAAATACAGCAAAGAGCTTCTCAACAAATTTGGAATGAACACTTCCAAACCATCGTCAACCCCCATGAGCACTTCCGTGCAAATTAGTGCTGATGAAGCCGGAAAGCCGTTTGACCAATCACTCTACAGGAAGCTCATTGGTTCGCTCCTGTACCTAACGGCTAGCAGGCCCGATATCCAGTTTGCTGTTGGAGTGTGTGCGAGGTATCAAGTAGCACCTAAGGAATCACACTTCAATACAGCTAAACGAATCCTGAAGTACATTAAAGGAACGGTCGATGTAGGACTATGGTATCCTAAAGAAGGCGGATTCGATTTAGTTGGATACAGCGACTCGAATCTCGGAGGCTGCAAGCTAGATAGGAAGAGTACAAGTGAAACTTGTCACTTTTTTGGACCTAGACTCGTTTCTTGGTTCAATAAGAAGCAATTGGCTAACTCTCTTTCCACGGCTGAATTAGAATACTATGCTGCTGGTAGTTGCTGTATGCAGATCCTTTGGATGCGGCAGTTGTCAGATTATGGAATTGAAGCTAGAGAGACTCCAATCATGTGTGATAGCACGAGTGCAATTGCAATAATGCACAATCCTGTCCTGCACTCGCGCACTAAGCATATCAACATGAAGCATCATTTTATAAGGAATCATGTCGAGAACAAAGATGTTCGCCTTGAAAAAGTTCATACAGACATTCAGTTGGCCGACATCTTCACCAAGCCGCTCGACACAGCCAGATTCAACATGCTTAGACAAGAATTGGGAATGCTACAGCCCGACTCCCTGTAAGTAATTTACTGTTTTTACTCAACAATTGAGGGGGAATGCTGTAAGACCCAAGAATACAGTATCCAACGTTAATTATCTGTACACTCAGAACCGTCAATACAGCACTGTAGTGAGCAAAGACATTAATCATCCTACAGCTGACGTGTGCAATAATTAAGGGGGAATACAGCATTAATCCAAAAGTTGTTGTATGGAATTTAAAACCTATATGTACCTTTTAAGGGGGAACGCTGTATCGAGGCGGATACAGCACATACTATAGGATTTCGATTCAGTATATATATAATATTATATCATTTCATTTTAAAATGATTTTTGTCCACATGCCCTGTTTTTATGTCAAACGTCTTTTACATTAAATGCCTTACACGACATCTGGACAACTGAATCTCAAAAGCCGCGATGTTTTAAATTGTTTAATATTTTAAAACCACCGTTTCAGGCATTTAGGGTGACACAAATGTCAGAAGTGGGACCCGCTCATATTTTTTAACATTTTAATGGATTAGTGTACCAGTTACACTCAGTCCATCTTAACCGTTGATTTCAAAAACCGGTTCCCATACCTTAAAATCTGACCATTCGTACTCTACAAAACCCTATTTCGCCGCCCACTGTAAAAGGACTGATACTGCCATTAGAGACTCTTTACGCTTTCTGCAAATATTAAGAGTTCTCAAGCAAAAACAGCCTACACAGCTTTCTGCATTTTACTGCAAATTTCGTGTATTCTCTTTCATTTTCTTGAAAAATCATCAATGGCTGGACAAACATCTTCACCCGCAATCAAGAAAACCGCAAACATCATCGATGGACGGATCTTCTCAAGATCTGTTGTCATTGAACGCATTCTCACTTAAACCAATGATGTCGAACCCATGGAGTACATTATCACTCGTCTTCGTCAACAAGGCCTCTATCGCCTTGGAAGTCAAACTGCTGACAAATACGATGTTCATCTGGTTGAGGAATTTTACCTCAACGCCGCCGTATGCTTTTTGTCGTTGGCCCAAGGAGGTCACGTTGCTGACATAACTGCTACCATTCAAGGAGTGGAGATCTGTGTTGATAGCGATCTTCTCCAGAATATTTACAGGCTACCTGCTGACGGCCTGACAATGGATCAACTTGAGACGTTTGGATCTCAAGAGCTTATAACTAAGTTTTATGGGCTGTTCACCGACTCAACTATTGTTGACATGGTTCAAACCACATGTCACAAAAAGAACTTTTGCCTGCCTTATGTGTATCTACATGACTTTTGCTGCAGGATCATCGAGAATCGAACTGGTGCATTCGAAATGTGTACCAATCTGAGATTCAGGATGATGGTTGCAATTCTGACCTGTGAAAAGGTCAACTGGTGCCAGATAATCCTGAAGCGCTTGCAAGAGGAAGTATGCAAGCCTGCCACCCAAAAGAAGTCATTTGGTTTAATGTTAAACCATATTTTGAAGAAATGCGGACTGTCGCAATCCGCTGATGCAAAGAAAAACAGCTCCAGGATATACCTAGGAGGTGTCAAGCCTACAGCGTTTAACCAGAGCACTATGGTCTGCAACCACCCGAAAACCAAAAGTATGCCAGTTTCTGCAGACCCAAGGGATGTGTCTTTGAAGTCCCAGGACATGGAGTCTTCAAAGAAGAGGAAAAAATCTCACATCAAGAAACCCATTGATGGTGAGAAGCCAAAGAAGAAACTAAGAAGGCTTTCTAAAGCCAAATCTACCAAGACCTCCGAAGAAGTTTTAACCGTGGCGCAACCCACTGAAGAACAACCCCAGGGCCCAACCCCTGTGGAAGAGGTGTCCACTACTGTATCGACAGTAGATCCTGAGCCTTTGGCGGCTAGGACGGATGATGGGACATCTGCCAACGAAAAAAACTCTAGCGAGTCGGCTGCCCCTACAGAGCCAAACGCTACTTCTCCTATGTGGGATTCCACACCCGTACAGGATCAATCTTCCTTCGGGGCACCATCCCTTGTAAGGAATCCCACTTCCCTACAGGATCCCACGCCTGTAGAGGAATCCCTCGCTACAGCGGATCCAGACGTTGTACGCAGTCCCTCCCCTGACACTATTATCAACAAAACCCTTCTCTCTGTTCAGATCGACCATGCTTACAAAAGATTTCTCAAATAGAAAGGCTACAGGCTAGCTCCATATGACACATTATACAATTGGAGCGAATGGAGCCAAGAAGAAAGATTTGTATCATAAGTGACGGACTCGACGGAAATTGAGGCCCTGATCCGATGGGACAATCCCTTCTGCAAAGAACTGATTGAAAGCCATCTTCTGCAGAAATCTGACGCAAGGAGGAAAGGTAAAGATAAGTCAGAGGACTCTCCCCCAAATCTAAAAGATGACAACGACTTAGACGACGATGACGATGCTTACAAGCTGGTCTGAGAATGAGTCGTGAAGAGGCTCAAGACAGAGATGCCTCTCCACCAAAAGATGACGAAGGGCTGTCAACTCGAAGCGAGCCCCCTTCGCCACAGCAAGAGAACAATCCCGACGATGAGGAATCAGTCCCTCAAGTCGAGAAAGAAGAAATAGTTTTGGAACAGGCACCCGAGCCTGACGCCGCTCAAGAAGAAGAAGTTGTCGCTGAGAGACAACAGGAGGAATCAGTCCCTCCTGTATCCATGTCTACCGATGAACCTTCGCAACAGGAGGACACAGCACCCCCTACCGCCGAACCAGAACATGCTGCTCCTGCCCCATCAACCGTGGAATCCGAGGACGGTAATATACCTGAGGATGTCCAACTCAATTTATGCCCAACTGTAAATCTGAGGAGGTTGAACGGATCTGAGGATTTTGCCAAACTGGATTCTCCAAGCACAGCCGCTAGGAAAGAGCGCCTGCGTGCTCTTGGTCTTCAAACTGTATTCATCCAGGATGCAGTGATTGCTCTGTCTTCAGTTGAAAAAGCCTTGAATTGGATGCATACTTCTGCCGTTGAAGAGATGACCACCTTACAGCATGAAGTTTCTCGAGTAGTCGAGGCCTTCGTTATATTGCCAGAAGTATTCAAAAAAGTACTGAAGATCATGGAAGATAAGCAAGAGCAACTCCTGAAAGAATAAGCAACCAAAACGCGCATCGCTGAAGCCAAGACCGCATGTGCTATGATCGAAAACAGTTCTCAATTGCGAGCCCACGACAAATGTATCAAGGACATGTCGCAGGCACTTTCCACCCTTGTAGAAAGAATGACCAACATTGAGACGAAACAGGATGCTGCACTAGAGATCCTAGGACGTCTTGATGAAGCCAAAAAGGGGGAAGAAGCAAGAGAAGCTGCAAGGAGAACCAGGTTACAGCATGAAATGGAATTTGAGACCGCTCAAGACAGCATTACTGCTGAATTAAACAAGCTAGCCCCTCCCTCTCAGAGTTTTAAGATTTCAGGCTCCCGACCTGAATTTCACGATCCAAATGTCCCGTGGCAAAACCTAATCCAAAGACCTTCTGAAATGCGTCTGCCGACCAACCGCCATCCAACTGCCGATGAGGTGAAGCAATGGAGGAAGAATGAACTGATGAGATACTTTGCTAAACTCATCAGGGAATCCGCCATCTTCAAAAGCTATAAGACTTTAGCGGAGGCCGTGTTAGGGTTGTATACGTCAAAGCATACTTTATGCTTGTATTACCTAATTTCCGGGTCTTTATCTATGAGAATATTTAATTCATTTATCACATGTTTTGCATATTTATTCACGCTATGGTTATGCAATGCAGTTTAATTTACTTTATATTGTAGATAATGTGGTGTGTAGTGTCACACAGAAGATCACATTATCGGTTCCTTATATAGTAATATTTAGTTCACAACCTATGTAACATTAGACCGTTATGTGAGAGGTTGTAGTATATGCTTGAGATTAGTTGGTCTTGACCATTAGCATATATTAGCGTATTTGTTATACGTTGAACAGGATCGAGGTGAGATAGATTCTTCTGTACTGACTATAAGAAGAACGTACATCTCGGATAATTATTATTTCTTAATTCTAGTGATTAATATTTAATTATATATATTTAATATTTATTGCTTTGATTTATCATGGGTGAGAGCCACAATGATTGACTCAATATGCTCGATATTTTGGGCAATATTATTATTTATATGATAATTAATATTATAGCTAGAAATCGTGTCCCGACCAGTCGGGTTGATCATGTCCCTTGAGGCACTCGAAAGGATTATTATATCAAACCCTACATGTGGAATTAATTTTCCGATATAATAATAAAGGTCGAGTGGTATACTCATGTATAATACATTAATTAATTAAAAGCTGTCAGTAGCTTAAATTAATTGATGGACATGGAATATCTTAAACACGGGAAATAATTAATTTAAAAGGAGCCCAATTTCGTAATTTGGGATTTTGGTAGGAAGTGCAATATTAACTTATTAGTGGACTAAGTTGATATTAATAGAGTCTTCATATTAGGAAGAGTCCTAATAATGGAAGGAAGATATCTATTGGGAGTGATGGATTCAAATTAAATACTCGCAAGTGTACGAATCGCTCTTGTAGTAAGCGACACGTAACTCCGCGGTCGATCTCTCGAGGAATTGGAAACGGTTTAAAATTCGATAATGTTCGGCAAATAGTCGAATGAACAAAAGTAAATTAAATTAAAATATATTATTGGTTGATTATGATTACAATTACTAATGCACAAAATTTAAATTGAACTAAGTGATAACAACACCAATTTGATAGTCGGATAAATGAGAGATAACAATAATGAGATTAATATGGGAATTTAGAGTCACCGACACACACGTAATCAATTATTAGTTCCGATACTCAAATAAATAAGGTTAGGAATTATCGATTGCTCACGATTAAAAGAAATCCGTTTGATGGCGGAAATTCTAAAAATTACGATTGTTCTCAACGAAAATTAAGGGATACTCTTTTGATGGGGACGAAACCTTAGCTAACAATCAATTAACCGACTACTTTTGATGAGGTAAATCGTTAAAAGATCGCGCGAAAAAGCTCGAGAACATTCACAATCGTTTCTTTCGGGTCGTTTGATGGCGAACACCGATAAAAACCCTCGATTCGAATAATAATAACAACAATGAAAAAGGTTTGATGATCTAATTCAAAAGTTCTTAAACGAAGAACGAACAAGAGGAACAATCCCAAACTTTTATCCGGAAAATCAAAAGGAACTAACAATCAAAAATATGTGTGTGGCTATATCTAAAAACCCATATGAAGTGTTTAGCCACACATGATTAATTCAACAACAATAATGGAAATTGAAGAACAAAACATGGTAAAAACTTCCCTTGTAAATGCCGAAATCGAATTCCCGATGAAGGTTTGATGATCTTCTTACAAGAACTCACAACAAATTTATACAAGGAATTATTATATCTCACAAAAGTATTTTTCTCACTCCAAGAACATACAAGGAAGATGATGAAAATCTCCCTCTTTCCCACTCTTTTGATGTTTTTCCTCCCTAATCTTGTGTTTTTCCACAAAATATCTTCTTCACAAGACAAGTACACCTCTCAAGGGGTCACTACCCTTTGTTTTATAGCCAAAAAATCAAGACAAAGGCTTAAAAGTATGCAAAAATGTCAAGGAAAGTGACATGAACCGAAAAGTGGCACGGCCCGTGTCCTGGGACACGGCCGTGTCGCACTACGCTGAATAACGAAAAGGTAGTCTGTCAAGAGGCTCGGCCGTGTTCCATGACACGGCCGTGCTGCACTATGCGGGAAACACAAAGCCGGCTAAATAGTGACTCGGCCGTGTCCTTATGACACGGCCGTGTCGCACTTCTCCGAAATTGCGATTCGCTGGAATGAGACCCGGCCGTGTCCCGTGACACGGCCGAGTTACCTGATGTGGCTCGAGTCGCCTGGTGCAGCCTAGTTGAGTCGGCTGGTGCAGCCAAGTCCGGCTTTCGGTCTTCTTCGGCTAGATCCTTCATTCTTGTATCAATTCACCTCAGATTTTAGCATATGATATACCGTTTCGAAGCTAATTTCACGAGGAATTTATATCAAAGGAGAATACATCTCGATTCGGAGTGGAGATTCTGGGATTTAGGAGATTTGACCGATACTGCTTAAATCTTTCGTCGTTTTAGGTCCCGTTTTAGCTTTTGATCGTCATAAACTCCAATATTAGCTATGAAAGCGCATATTTCACCACATTCTTCGCTTGGTTACCTATAAATTAAAAACACAACATACCACGCATAAAAGAGAACAAAAATACTAAAAAGTAAACAAAAACACGACTAGATAGAACAGAATGAGTCGATCAAGAATCGACTCATCAAATCCCCCCAAACTTGAACTTTGATCGTCCCGAGCAAATCATTTTAAAATAATCACTCACAAAAGGGGAACTCAACTGCCAAAATACCTCAAAAGATCCTTTTTGAAAATTTCATCAATACTCACAAGTAAAATAAGTCGAGTTCTACAAAGTTTTAAACCTCCGGGGTGCTTCCTTAACATCATAGTCAATACTTGGCAATATAAGCCTCACCGGTCAAGTGTATTCACTCACTCTCAAAGTGATAGGGATAAGTAAACGCTCGAAACTCATTCAATGAAATAAGGAACCCCATAGGCTTGCCAATCGTCTTAATTTCTACCACTGTTTTGGGCATGCAAAATTTTCGTGAATCAAAAAGGGCTCTATTCTGCTTGAAATGTAGGCTTTGGTCGAGGTGGGATATATATGGCTAAAGTGACTTGTCTCGAGCAAAATTTTTTTTTTAGAATTTAAATCACCATAGTCGCTTTAGAAGCTCGAGATTTTTTTTTTTTGAGATTTGCTTCTTTCATCCCTTTAATTATGAGTAACAAGCAATATCGAAGTGAAAAACGCAGCGTCACACCCTCCTTATTTCTCCGATTTTTTTTTTTTTTTTGGGCTTGGGTTGTTTTAGGATCCGTTTTACGCGAATGTAAACGATGGGTCACATGAATACACCCGGTTACTAGGATCAAAATATACGCAACTACTTCCAAGCATACTCATATCTAAGGGATCCGTTTTACGCGAATGTAAACGATGGGTCACATGAATACACCCGGTTACTAGGTTCCCAAAAATAGCGGAGTAATTATTTTCACCAATTCCACACTCCCGACAATATATATGGCACCCAATGTCACCACGATCTTTGCATCCTCGTCAAAAATATTTCTAATTGTTCAAGTAGGGATCGAAGGATTATAGTAAATGAAAGCTCGATATGTGGTTTAACAATGAAATAGACAATGACCTCAATTGGGTTTATTTAAGAAATGATCAAATGTCGGGTTGGCCAAAATCGAAGGGTAAAGATCAAAGGCGCCAAAAATCATTTTCACTCAATTTGCACACACACACCAGTGGTTTTAAACAAGATACCAAGGCAAGTTCTAGAGTTTTAAATCAAGAATGAAACACTCGATAATGAAACTTGCATTTAAGAAAATGCACGAAGGCTCAATAGCTCACAAGTAGGTTTGCTCATACTTCCAAGATATTAAAACCACTTATTCAATTTCACACCCGTTTCGATTATCAACAATTTTTCCTCAACAAATTATTCTCGATTTGTATATCAGAACAACGAAATAAATCCCGAGGCATTCCAAAAAAAAATACACACTTCAAAGTTTTCTTCAAGTTTGCGAAATAAACACACCAAGTAAAAACACACCACAAATAAGTGCAAAATGTTCAAAACACACCAAAAATAATCAAACAAGCAAAATAAAAAAAATCGAGAGTAATGAAGTATTTCTTGACCGACCCCCCCCCCCCAAACTTGAATTAAAGAATATACGAACGAAGGGGGTATAGTATTTAAAGAAAAGAATTTCATTGGTCAAGAAATACTTACGACCGGTTTACTGCTCGGGCGGAGGGAAGTGGCCTTGCTGGACATGCCAATCGACCATTCGTCTTACAAGAGACAATATCTGGCGTCGCTCCTGTCTAGCCTCCTCTCGGTCCCGTCTAGCCTCCTCTCGGTAGGCTTCGAATTCCTCCCTCAATGATGGGCGCGATGGGGCACGTCCAATTTCGGCCCGCCTTGACGTCTCGGGCCGATCTCTCGTGATTTCTTCCTCTTCTTCTTCACTCTCTTCTTCTTCCTCGTCATTCGGGCCTCTTTCATAAGCCTCCTCCTCCTCCATTCTCTCGGCTCTATCCTCATCCATAATGCGCCTAGGTCGAATGTTTCGGTCGACAGCGCTGTGACCCGGGGGAGCCAAGCCGGCTGCCCACCGTGCCCGACGGTGTGCCTCCGTATCCATTTGAAGATTTCCCATATCCCGAATATTATTTATGGTTGTCAAAGGTGTATTTGGGAGGAGGAAATGGTCGTTATCCGTCTGCATGAAGACCATGCGATGTTCGTAGTCCAGGATATTCATCACTTTCATCACGGAGATTGAGAGAAGCATATTTCCAGGAAGGGGGGTCCTCTGGGCTAAGGAAATACCGAAGTGTAGTGCGATAGGGGTAATCAAACCCCCTATCCATATCTCCCCCTTGGGCTTTGTCGCGACATCCTCAAAATGCTCCGCTACCATGGCCCCGGTTGCCGGAATCGAGTCGTCGAGCATATGAGTCAGGATATACAACTCCCGCAGTGAAATCGGCCCGCTTTCCTTTCGGCCATATATTGTACTCGCAATCACCTTGTGTAAGTATCTGAGCACGGGATTGCGAATATTCGATCCTTTTGCCGATCTTGCCATGTAATATCGCGCCTCACTCCCCGGGTATTCTACCATGGCCCTCCAGTAAGTTTGACAAGCGAACCGATTTATCGGGTAATGGCCCTCGTGTCTTGCATGATATATTTCCTCCAACTGGACGATAGTCAGTGTCTCTTCATTGTTGTTGATCCGGAATGTCATTTCGGACGGTTCTCTGGTTACCGGATCTCTTCTTACAGTTAGAGTGCTTAGAAACTCCATCGTTAGACACCTATATGTCAGCCATCGTTGAGTCATCATCCACGCCCAATGCACTCTTCCAAGGAATTTCATTACATCTTCCCTTATCCCCATTGCATTCATGCATTCGTCATCGGGCCATCTTGTAGGGAGCATTTTTTTCTGTCCAAGCATTTCCCACCTCTCATATTGCGTTTCCAGTAGATTGATTCCATAAGATTCCGGGGTTTCCACAGCCCTTTGAATAGTCCTTCTTACCGGCTGCACTTGTTCCCCGCCATTCCTACCCCTTCCGCGTTGAGCATTTCCACGTCCTCTTCCTCGTGCCATTTTCTGCAAAAATTTAATCTATCATTATCCAAGTATTTCAGAATGTATCCCTCCCCCAAACTTATAGCAAGCAATAAAATTCCCCCTATCGATCAAAACGTCTCCCAAGCAAAATTATCGTTTAAATTCATCATCTTTATCATGGAAAACTATCTCTTAATTACAAAAATTTTCAATCGAAAAATTTAATCATCAATGCATGAAGAATTATTCAAAACCCCCAAATTTCATCAACTTCAATCTACTCAAGAACCCTAGATAATTAAGGACTATCGATTCAAATCATCATAGTATGTTCATAACAAAGAATAATCATCAAAAACATGAGAATCATACCTTGATATCGGAGAATTTGAAGAAAGAAAGAAAATTAAACCCTGGTCCAAATTCGTCCGAGTTGCTCCTTAGAAGAGTGAAATTGGTTGAAAGATGATGATTATATAGTTGATTCTTGTATCTCTTCTTGATTTTGCATAAAATTTCTTTAAAAAGGAAGAGAAAAATCGATACTGCAGCAGCTAGGGTTCGCAGGTTTCGCAGGGAGGAAGAAAAATAAAAGTTGGAGAAGATAAAATTGAGGAAACGGCCGTGTTTCCTTTTTATACTGACCGACTGACACGGCCGTGTTGAATATGACACGGTCGTGTCGTGCTATGCGTAATAACTTAAAACCTACTGTCGGCCGACTCGGCCGTGTCCTATGACACGGTCGTGTCGTACTCCCTCGGAAACCCAATTCTCACTGTTTTGAGGCCCGACCGTGTCCTGTGACACGGCCGTGTCGTCCTGTTCGAAATAATCAAATTCTCACTGTTTTGAGGCCCGGCCGTTTCCAATGGCAACTCGGCCGTGTCCTTCCTGTCCAGTTATTAGTTTCGGTTTCGTAATTTTAATACCCAGTTGAACCGGCCGAGTTTTGAATCGGATAAAAACAAACAAGGAAAATAAATGCGAAAAACAAAAGACAAAAAAAATCTAACTAAAACGTTGGGTTGCCTCCCAAGTAGCGCTTTTTTATAGTCATTAGCTCGACTTCTTCCCGTTTTGCTCAAGCTTCAACGTCGTGCACCTCTATGCACTCGAACGCATTGATTTCTTCGATTCGTCCGAAATACGGCTTCACTCTATGCCCATTTACTTTAAAGTGCTCGTTCTTCCGAGGATCAAGAAGTTCAACCGCTCCGTGCGGCCATAATTTAACGACTTTGAACGGTCCGCCCCATCGCGATACCAATTTTCCGGGCATAAGTTTGAGACGGGAGTTATGTAGCAAAACATCCATACCGGGTTCGAGAGATTTACGAACGATATGCTTATCATGATACCGTTTCGTCCGTTCTTTGTAGAGTTTAGCGTTTTCGTACGCCTCATATCGCATCTCATCAAGCTCGTTTAAATGCAAAAGTCGTTCCTCGCCCGCCTTTTCTTGATCTAAATTGAGCGCTTTGATTGCCCAATACGCCTTGTGTTCTAGCTCAACGGGTAGATGACATGCTTTCCCAAATACTAGGCGATACGGACTCATTCCGATTGGAGTTTTGTAGGCCGTGCGGTATGCCCATAAAACGTCGTTCAACTTTAATGCCCAGTCTTTTCTTGTCGGTTTCACCGTCTTTTCGAGAACTGCCTTTATTTGCCGATTGCTTACTTCTACTTGCCCGGAAGTTTGTGGATGGTACGCCGTTGCGACCTTATGCATCAAATTGTACTTCTTAAGCAAGCCTGCAAGTTGTTTGTTGCAAAAATGTGTGCCTCTGTCGCTGATTACGGCCCTAGGCGTCCCGAACCTGCAAAAAATCACATCCCTAAAAAAATTGCAAACCACGTTAGCATCGTTAGTTCGGGTTGGAATTGCTTCCACCCATTTAGAGACGTAGTCTACAGCAACTAGAATATACTCAAAACCATGGGAAATTGGAAAAGGACCCATAAAATCCACTCCCCAAACATCGAAAAGTTCCACAACAAGGTTGTTTGTCAACGGCATCTCATTCCTTTTGCTTATATTCCCCGTTCGTTGACAACGATCGCAACTCTTGCAATGAAAATAGGCATCTTTAAACAATGTTGGCCAGTAGAATCCCGATTGAAGGACCTTGTGAGCCGTTTTCTTTGCGCTAAAATGTCCTCCACAGTGCAACTCATGGCAAAATAACAATATGCTCTCGTGCTCTTCCTCCGGGACACAATGTCGGAATATCTGATCAGGCCCCAGCCTGAATAAGTAGGGCTCGTCCCAAAAATAATGCCTGCACATGGAAACGAACCTCTTCTTCCCTTGATAGGTTAAGTCGGGCTGCAAAACACCACTAACAATGTAATTGACAATATCAGCATACCAAGGTGTCCTTGTTACATCGAATAATTGCTCATCGGGGAAAGTTTCAACAATTGGCAAATGATTATCAAGCTTAAAATTATCACCCTCGGTTAGCCTAGATAGATGGTCGGCCACTACGTTTTCCGACCCCTTTTTATCTTTGAATTCCAAATCAAATTCTTGCAGCAGAAGAACCCACCGAATCAATCTTGGTTTTGCATCGGATTTTTTTAATAAATATTTCAATGCGGCGTGATCCGTATGCACAATCACTTTTGAGCCAACCAAGTAGGATCGAAATTTGTCTAAAGAAAACACAACGGCTAAAAATTCTTTTTCAGTGGTGGTGTAATTAGCCTGAGCTTCATCGAGCGTTTTGCTCGCATAATAAATCACGTGGAAAAATTTATTCACTCTTTGCCCCAAAACGGCACCTATAGCAAAGTCAGACGCATCACACATAATTTCAAAAGGGAGAGACCAATCGGGAGCGACAACAATCGGTGTTGAAGTTAACTTTTCTTTCAAAGCGTTGAAACCGACTAAACATTCCTCGGTAAAATCAAATTTAGCATATTTGCACAAAAGGTTACTCAAAGGGCGGGCAATTTTCGAAAAATCTTTAATAAAACGCCTATAAAACCCGGCATGCCCTAAAAAGCTTCGAACCTCTTTGACACAAGAAGGTGGAGGTAATTTAACAATCAAATCGACTTTAGCCTTATCAACCTCCATTCATTTATTGGAAACCATATGACCTAGAACAAGACCTTGTTTTACCATAAAATGACTCTTTTCCCAACTAAGTGTAAGATTACACTCAATACATCGTTCTAGCACAATAGTCAAATTATTTAAACAATCATCGAAAGTGGTTCCAAATACAGAGAAGTCATCCATGAATACCTCGATGGATCTTTCTAACAAGTCGGAGAATATAGATAGCATGCACCTTTGAAAAGTAGCGGGGGCATTGCAAAGACCAAACGGCATCCTCCTAAAGGCAAAAGTGCCAAAAGGGCAAGTGAAAGTGGTCTTCTCTTGATCTTCCGGAGCAATGGGAATTTGATAGAAACCTGAAAGACCATCTAGAAAACAATAATAATCATACCCAGCTAAACGTTCCAACATTTGATCAATGAAAGCTAGAGGAAAATGATCCTTTTTTGTTACGGCATTTAATTTCCGGTAATCAATGCACATCCTCCAACCGGTTACCGTTCTAGTGGGCACCAATTCATTTTTATCATTACGAACCACCGTTATTCCAGATTTCTTAGGCACTACATGCATAGGACTCACCCACTTACTATCGGATATCGGGTAGATGACTCCGACATCTAGCAATTTTAAAACTTCCTTTTTCACAACTTCCTGCATGTTCGGATTCAAACGCCTTTGAGGTTGCCTAACCGGTTTAACATTTTCCTCAAGAATTATTTTATGCATGCACCTAACCGGACTTATTCCCTTGATATCGGAAATACTCCACCCAATTGCTTCTTTTAACTTAGTTAGAACTTCTACTAATTTGTTTTCTTGCAAAGGAGTTAATTCGGAAGAGACAATTACAGGGTAAGTGTTACTTTTGCCTAAGAAAACATATTTAAGATGTGTCGGAAGTTCTTTCAATTCAAGTTGGGGTGGGGTGATTTCAACGGGCTCCTCAAATTTTAATTCCAATGGTATCTTAAAACCGTCAACTTCATCAATTAATTCGGAATTATCTAATAACGCAACATATCTTTCAATTTCTAGATTATTAAGCCCCATATCATGCTCAACGGTTAGAGCATCATGCAACGTGTCACCTACATCATCATGAAAATATATATCATCAACCAAAGAATCAATGCAATCAACAAAATTCACATCATGGGAAGCATAAATATGAGAAGGGATAGGAGATGAACCGAACACGTTGATTTCCACGGTTTCGCCCAAGACGGTCATGGTGACCTTTCCTTCATCAACATCGACGATTGTTTTTGTTGTACGCATGAACGGCCGTCCTAGAAGTATTGTCCCTTCATTTTCGCTTGTCCCGAAATCGCTCATCTCCAAGATAACAAAATCGGCCGGAATCACCAACTTGTCCACTTGCACTAATAGGTCTTCAATGACTCCTTTGGGGTATTTCACCGACCTATCCGCCATTTGAAGAGTCATTCTTGTCGGTTTGATTCCCCTGAGTCCAAGCCTCAAATAGGTCGAGTATGGCATGAGATTCACACTTGCCCCCAAATCTAGCATCCCACGAGCAACTCTCTTGTCTCCCATAGTAATGTTGATCATAAAACTTCCGGGATCACCTTTCTTTTGACCCCTTGCCTCTACCTCGTAGAGCACCACTTTCTCGTTCCCATTGTATCTTCTTTTGTTGGAGGTCAACTCTTTGAAAAATTTTGTATAAGCGGGAATGTTCTTCACAACATCCAAAAGAGGTAAGTTGACATGAACCTTCGAAAGCATGTCGTAGATTTCGAAAAATTGCTCATCTTGCTTTGCTTTTCTCAGACGGCTCGGGAAAGGAATTGGTGGCTTATATGGTTGAGCGGATTTGTGAAGCTTGGAAGTTGAAGTTGCTTCGTCTATTTTCTCTTCTTGATTTCCGACTTCTTCTTTCTCATCGCCTCTTTCTTTTACTTGAATTAACTTCTTTATTAATCACTTTACCACTTCGGAGAGTGGTAATGGCTTGAGCTTGCTCGGGTTGACTCGGTAGTTTACCCCTTTCTTGTCTACGTGCCTCGGTAGCAAGTTGCCCAATTTGGACCTCCATTTTCTTCATCGAAGCTTCTAAAGATTCGAACCTTTTATTGTTCTCCTCTCGGTTTTCCTTGCTCTCCTTAATGAATGCCGCTATACTCTCCTCAAGAGAGTTCCTTTGTTGTGGAGGTGGTTCACTTCGCATTGGTTGTTGGGCTCGGTTTCCTCCGTTGTATTGAGCTTGGGCGTTTGTGTCGTATGGAACCGGGTTGTTGTTTCTCCATGAGAAATTCGGATGGTTTCTTATCCCAGGATGATAAGTATTTGGGAGAGGTACATTTCTTGCGTTTCCGCCATAATTATTTCTCCTCTCTTCCCATTCGGGCCTTCCCGTGCTTTGCCCCATAGCCCAATTAACTTGTTCGGTTTGTTCTCCCGGAAAAGTATGAGGGCATGAATTGGCATCATGTTCGGGTGCTCCGCAAATCTCGCAAATTCGTGAGCTAGAAGGTTTATTTTGAGTCTTGAGTTGTCTTATTTCATTTGTCAACTCATCGATTTTAGATTGCATCTCGTCCTTCTCGCTCACTTGGTGCACGGCTCCCCTACGAACACGTACACTTTTTTGTTGAGAATTTGCTCCCAATGTTTCATACACGTCATATGCTTGTCTCTCCGTCAAACCCCAAAACGAACCACCGGCTGCATTATCTACCGCTCCTTGGCAATATTGAGTCAATCCGTCATAGAAGAATTGATTGAGTAGTTGAAGCGGATAGTGATGGTGTGGGCATTGAATGAGTAGCATTTTGAATCGGTTCCATGCTTCGTGAAATGCCTCTCCGTCTTGTTGTCCGAAAGTTGAGATTTGAGTTCTCAATTGCGTCGTCTTTGAATGGGAGAAGTACTTGGTAATGAATTTATCGTAAACTTCATCCCATGTTCTTAGCGATCCGGGCGCCAAAGTCATCAACCATTGTTTCGCCCCGTCCTTGAGTGTATAAGGGAAACACTTCATTCGTAGTTGATCCTCGCTCAACCCATTCAATGGGAAGTTATCAATCGCCACATAGAAATCTCAGATGAATGATAACGGATCCTCTCATGCTAATCCGTGAAATGAGGGCAATTGCTCGATGTGAAATCCGCTTATGTGGTAGTTCCTTGCGGCCGGTGCTAATTGGATGCATGAAATGGCGGTGTTCACTACGGGCTTTGCATAGTCCCTCATAAGATGTTTGACCGGAGGTTGTTGCGGCATGTTATAGTTCGCCTCCATCCCATATTGAGGTCCGGGATAATAATTCACTCCATATTGCATTCCGACGGGTGGTTGTCTCGGATAAAAGTACCTCCCTTGTTGAGCTTCCGGTATCCCTTGATTGCGCCCAACATTATCATATCTCGGAAACCTTGGTTGACGAATTTCTTCCTCATCTATATTTTGTGCAACATTCTCAACCCTTGGTTGATGAGTGTTTTCTTCTTGGATCAAAAGTCGCTCTTCAAGGTCCGGATTCACCTCGTCGTTTGCCATTGATGTTGTGGCCATTATTTTTGGTGCTCTAATTCTTTGAACTTCGTCTATCGGTGGAAGAATCGGGTTACCCAACGATCTCCTACCAAGCATAAACAAAGGAAGTAAGAGCGAATTTTATCGAAATAGTATTGATCAAGAATAGCAATTCAACTATCATTAAAACAAGATTAAAAATTAAACGCCAATTCCCCGACAACGGCGCCAAAAATTTGATGGATTCAAATTAAATACTCGCAAGTGTACGAATCGCTCTTGTAGTAAGCGACAAGTAACTCCGAGGTCGATCTCTCGAGGAATTGGAAACGGTTTAAAATTCGATAATGTTCGGCAAATAGTCGAATGAACAAAAGTAAATTAAATTAAAATACATCATTGGTTGATTATGATTACAATTACTAATGCACAAAATTTAAATTGAACTAAGTGATAACAACACCAATTTGATAGTCGGATAAATGAGAGATAACAATAATGAGATTAATATGGGAATTTAGAGTCACCGACACACACGTAATCAATTATTAGTTCCGATACTCAAATAAATAAGGTTAGGAATTATCGATTGCTCACGATTAAAAGAAATCCGTTTGATGGCGGAAATTCTAAAAATCACGATTGTTCTCAACGAAAATTAAGGGATACTCTTTTGATGGGGACGAAACCTTAGCTAACAATCAATTAACCGACTACTTTTGATGAGGTAAATCGTTAAAAGATCGCGCGAAAAAGCTCGAGAACATTCACAATCGTTTCTTTCGGGTCGTTTGATGGCGAACACCGATAAAAACCCTCGATTCGAATAATAATAACAACAATGAAAAAGGTTTGATGATCTAATTCAAAAGTTCTTAAACGAAGAACGAACAAGAGGAACAATCCCAAACTTTTATCCGGAAAATCAAAAGGAACTAACAATCAAAAATATGTGTGTGGCTATATCTAAAAACCCATATGAAGTGTTTAGCCACACATGATTAATTCAACAACAATAATGGAAATTGAAGAACAAAACATGGTAAAAACCTCCCTTGTAAATGCCGAAATCGAATTCCCGATGAAGGTTTGATGATCTTCTTACAAGAACTCACAACAAATTTATACAAGGAATTATTATATCTCACAAAAGTATTTTTCTCACTCCAAGAACATACAAGGAAGATGATGAAAATCTCTCTCTTTCCCACTCTTTTGGTGTTTTTCCTCCCTAATCTTGTGTTTTTCCACAAAATATCTTCTTCACAAGACAAGTACACCTCTCAAGGGGTCACTACCCTTTGTTTTATAGCCAAAAAATCAAGACAAATGCTTAAAAGTATGCAAAAATGTCAAGGAAAGTGACATGAACCGAAAAGTGGCACGGCCCGTGTCCTGGGACACGGTCGTGTCGCACTACGCTGAATAACGAAAAAATAGTCTGTCAAGAGGCTCGGCCGTGTCCCATGACACGGCCGTGCTGCACTATGCGGGAAACACAAAGCCGGCTAAATAGTGACTCGGCCGTGTCCTTATGACACGGCCGTGTCGCACTTTCCCGAAAATTGCGATTCGGCTGGAATGAGACCCAGACGTGTCTGTGACACGGCCGAGTTACCTGATGTGGCTCGAGTCGCAGTGCGGACCTAGTTGAGTCGGTAGTGCGGCCGAAGTCCGGCTTTCGGTCTTCTTCGGCTAGATCCTTCGTTCTTGTATCAATTCACCTCGGATTTTAGCATATGATATACCGTTTCGAAGCTAATTTCACGAGGAATTTATATCAAAGGAGAATACATCTCGATTCGGAGTGGAGATTCTGGGATTTAGGAGATTTGACCGATACTGCTTAAATCTTTCGTCGTTTTAGGTCCCGTTTTAGCTTTTGATCGTCATAAACTCCAATATTAGCTATGAAAGCGCATATTTCACCACATTCTTCGCTTGGTTACCTATAAATTAAAAACACAACATACCACGCATAAAAGAGAACAAAAATACTAAAAAGCAAACAAAAACACGACTAGATAGAACAGAATGAGTCGATCAAGAATCGACTCATCAGGGAGTCCTTACCATATCCTCCTTAAGATCCCTAGAGTAGCCCAAACACCTATAAATAGGAGACTTGGGATGGCCGATTTTCACATTAATTTTTGCCCAAGAAATCGATTTTTGTGTGTGTTTTAATTGTGGATCTTGACTTGTGTCTTGGATTCCACAATTTGGTTAAACACAATATTTTTCTAAAATACTCAAAAATATTCAAGAAAAATAGAGAGAACAAAAATCGTAAGTTTCTTGAGAAGTTTCGGCCGATCCCTTTTTGCACTCCAAGTAATCCGGTAGATTGTTGCCCACACGACATCCGGACGTAGGCGGGATATACTCTAGAAGATCTTGAGGTAGAAATACAAGAAGATCGGAGAGGAACACGAAGAAGGACAAATCGACCAAAGAGGGGATTATTCTACCACTTCGCGTCAAAGGTAAAATTACCGACTCCCATGCGTAAATATGTTTATTTAATTGTTTATTAATCTGTTTAGTTAATTAGTTGACAAGCCTAAATAGATCCGGTTTTTACGTTGGTTAGTTTATAAAACCTTTTATTAAATTACAATCACCACTCGCTTCTGCTGCGTTTTATATTCCAACAGGCCGTAGACAAATTCACGAAGATGCTAGAAGAAGGAAAACTCCCTCTCCAGCTAGATATGAAAAGCAAGCACAAAAGAGGAGATCGGATCACCCATCCAGAAGACTGGATTCTTGCCTTTGACAGATCCTATGAAGGAAGAGCTATATATCATGATCGAGGCAACGATTCCCTACAGAACTAGTGGCGTGGAACCGAGAATGATCCAGGGAGATAGCCATGGAGACATGCGGACTATAGATAGGAGCTGAAATCCTTGTAATATATTTATTTTGTAATCTTCCTTCGAAACAGCAAACCATGTACTCAAATTGTTGGAATATCAATAAAAGTGTTTGTTTGTCTTGAAAGAATACAACTCGTAATCCACTGTGTTGATGTATGATTACATAACTTAAATTATTTGATAACAATCTCAAGTATAGAAACTTGATTGAAAATTAATCTGTACGAACTTGTCTACGAACAGTTCATAATTTTAGGTGTATGCTTAGAATACATTGTAAGATTGTGCCTGCGCCAATCATAAGCTTAAGTTGTAAAAAAAAAAAAATCTTAGCTGTATCGAACTCGCCTGCGAGCAGTTAATTAATTAGACTAAGTTGTTGAAAGACATACCATTTGACAGAAGACCAAGAAATCTGCCAGAAGTCATCAAGGAAGATTATTTCATGAAGAAGGTTTTGGCATCATCAAGAAGACTTGAAAGTTAAGTCTTGGCAAATTGTCAAAAAGGGGGAAATTGTTGGGAAAGCAATAACCCTGTATCGAAACAGCCGGGATATTCAATCCCTATATCGAATTGTGTGATAAGAGGTTTTGATATATATGTCAATCCTCAATACAGTAAAGAAAACTGTATCGAAGAGTTGAAGTGTCAACTTGTATCGAAGAACTGTCTCGAATCCAGCATATAGTGAAACCCTTCAGTACAGCAAAGAAGTCTTATAAAGACCAAGTATGGAAACTGTCTCGAATCACCAATACAGTTATCTTCCATATAGCTCTCAACAGGACAAAGAAGGAATCTTCAGAAGTCAAGTCCCGTTGAATAAGAAGTATTTAAATACTCAAAGGATAAAGTATTTAAATATTATCAGTCAACAGATCTTCAAATCCCGCTAAATCTGGATCGTGCTTTTAATCCCGTTGGAACGTGATCTTGCTCAACGGATACATCTCAACGGATATATATTTCAGAGACTATATATATCTCATCAAGGTATTGAAGATCAGTTACGAAACCGAAACCAATTGACTGAAATTATCAAAGCTATCAAAGTTATCATCAGAGCAAAACATATCTCCAAAGCTTACTGCAACTCAGATCAAAGAGATATACAGTGCTCATCATCTTGAACAACACTTCATCAGCTAGAAGCTCATAAAGTCAAAAGCTGTTGTTCATACTCTGTTCTATATTTTGAACAAACCCAGATCAGCCCTGTGTGGACTGAGGAAGACGAAGCTTCAGAACTCTGTGTGAAGAAGTCAGTCAAGATTTAGCTCAAACCAATCTGTGTGAACGGTTGAAGCTAAGATCTTTATATCAATCTGTGTGAACGATATATTGATTGTATACTGTTATAATTACGTAGTTGTGTACATAGTAATTATAATAAATATTTTACTCCTGTGTGGAGGACCAGTGGATGTAGCGGGGTTTACCTCGAACCACTTTAAATAATGTGTTATTTACCTTCAGTTTTTACTATTTTAATTACTGTGATTATTTAAGTATACACTGCATACCGAATTGCTGTATCCACAGCAACTTACTGTATCTAAGACTTCCACTACGTACTCAGATTTAAAATCAGTACAGCTTGTTGTTTAAACTACTTTCCAAGCTGTATCCAGTATACTTAGTGGCCAAAAACCTCCATTTCCATTTAAAACACAAGCAGAATTGGTGTTAGCTTGTGCTGGACTACACAACTTTCTTCGCAAAGAATGTCGTTCCGATGAATTTCTTGTTGAGCCAGAAAATGATTCTTCACATTCATCCTCTCTAGATATGGAAGATGAAAATCTTGAACTTCTTCCTCAAAGTCAGCTACAACAAAGAGCAGAGGCTAATGCTTGGAGGCTTTCTATTGCTCAAGCTATGTGGCGAGAAAGATCATGAAATGGTGATAATGGAGGTCAAGAGGACAACAATGAGAATGAAAACATGGACGATGTGGATGAAGATGAAGAAGATGTGGATGAAGATGAAGATTACGACGATAATGAGGTTGGAATGGACTGAATGGATGAATATGCAGCTTTTCAATTTTTTTCTTAAGAATGTAATGTACTTTATTTCTCATACTTTGTTATTCACGCTTTTAGAAATATTATCTTCATTATGGGATGAGAGGAGGTAGACTTCAGTTGTTCTCATTTTTTTATATGATAGTTTTCAAGGGATCATAGTCTTATGAAATCCAAACAGATCCAAACAAATCTTGTTATAACAATACATTAAAATTTGTTTAAATCCATGACAATTCATGGATTCTAAAGAATCAAATACAATCCATGGATTATAATAAATCCATCATAATCATTTAAAATCACAATTGAATACAGCCCCCTAAATCTTGCATACTATTCATATTTATTTATTTACACAATTATATCATTTAATTATATTCTATTAATATTTATTTGCAGCTTATGATCTCAAAGTTAATGAACAAAAAAGTTGCATTTATTTTGGAGGGGTTTCACCTGATCAGCAACCGCTTATCCTCACTGAGTTGAATATGCAAAGAGGTGAGCTGCCATTCAAGTATTTAGGGGCTCCTTTGTCTACAAAGAAGTTGTCGTTGATTCAATACCAACCACTTATTTCTAAAATACTAGAAAGAATTGAATGCTGGTCTTCAAAGTTGTTATCATATGCTGGGAGGATGCAACTTATTAAAGCAGTTCTATTCAAACTTACTGGTGCCAGATCTTCCTTGTTCCTAAGAAGGTGGTGAAAATTATACAAGCAGCTTGTAGATCTTTCTTATGGTCTGGAACTACTGGGATCAGAAGAAGAGCACTAATAGCTTGGAAAATCTTTGCTTACCAACCACATATGGAGGATGGAATATTGTCAATGTACATATTTGGAACCAAGCTGCGGTGTGTAAGTTACTTTGAAATCTGGCACAGAGAAAAGAAACCCTTTGGATTCAAGGGGTTCATGGCTATTGTGTTAAGAATAGAGACATTTATACGGATACCTGCCTAGTCCAGCTCAAGCTTTTGGGTGGTGAGAAAAATTCTAGGAGTTAAGGCATATGTTACAAATGATGCAAGTAGGAGATTAATGAGTCTTCCCTATTTCTCAGTTAGGAAAATGTATAAAGCTCTTTGTAGATATATGACTAAGGGGCTGTTTACTTTTTTTCCATTAATACCTGAATGGATTAAGTTTATGCGAGTGGATTAATCATGCGATTTGAAAATATATCCTGTTGTTTCTTTCTTTTCTGAATGAACTATCTGAATGACAGAAATGACCATTTTACCCCTCAATATGAATTAAGTCCTTTTTGATAAAGGACGGATTGAGCATTTTAGTTTATATAATTAATTTAAATTATATGACATAATATTTATTTTAATTTATATTATAATATATATTCATAAATCATATTATAATTTTCAGGTATATTTAAATAATCAGAGAATATTTTATAAATATATTAAGTTATATTTTAATATATATATATATAATTATATTAATTTTTTAATAGTCAATATAAAAAATCAATTTAAATAATATAACATAATATATATTAATTTATATTATTATATATATTCATAAATCATATTATAATTTTCAGATATATTTAAATAATCAGACAATATTTTTATAAATACATTAAGTTATATTTTAATATATATAGTTAAATTAATTTTTTAATAGTCAATATAAAAAATCAATTTAAATAATATAACATAATATATATTTTAATTTATATTATAATATATATTCATAAATTATATTATAATTTTCAGATATATTTAAATAATTAGACAATAGTTTTATAAATATATTAAGTTATATTTTAATATATAGTTATATTATTTTTTTTAATAGTCAATATAAAAATCAATTTAAATAATATAACATAATATATATTTTAATTTATATTATAATATATATTCATAAATCATATTATAATTTTTAGGTATATGTAAATAATCAGACAATATTTTTATAAATATATTAAGTTATATTTTATTATATATATTTATATTAATTTTTTTAATAGTCGATATAAAAAAATCAATTTATATAATATAAAATAATATATATTTTAATTTATATTATAATATATTTATATTCATAAATTATATTATAATTTTCAGGTATATTTAAATAATCAGACAATATTTTTATAAATATATTAAGTTATATTTTAATATATATAGTTATATTAATTTTTTTTATCAATAAATAGCTTATATTTTATGAATTTTAAATGTATAATATTAATATATATTTTAAATCTATATTATATATACTCAATTATAATTAAGATTATATGATAATTTATACTATATATACTCAATTCTTTTATTATTAAAGAGGGTGATTTTGGTATATTGGGGAAGTATTTCTGTCTTAATGGTAAGAATACCTCAAAAGTTGCTTAATGAAAAAGACATTATTAAGATCATTAAGTAGAAAGTAAACAACAAAATATAGCTGATTGATTAAGCTGATTAAGTAGAAAGTAAACAGGCCCTAAATTGCCTTGGTACAGGATTCTAAGTACTAATATTGCACCTCCCAAGTGCACTTTTATTTTGGGGATCTCTCTTTTTTAGTAACAAAGCATAAAAGTAACAAGTTATATATCCCCATTCATAAAACTATAAGTTTTTGATACCAAAATGTGTTAAAAGACTTTATTACCCTTAAAGTCTACCACTAAAAGAAAAAAAACCTAAAAAAGAAAAAGAGAGATTATTAAAACGAAACAACAATAAAAAAACAGTCCCACAACTCAATATTTTCCTCTGCCAAAAAACTCTCCTTCTCTCTGCAAAAAAACTCTCCCGTCGTGAAACCCTTCGCCGGCCAGAAAATGTCGACCTCCGACTACCACAGAGAATCTGAAGACGCCAGAAGTTCCGCTAGTGACACTCCATCTGAAGAGCAATTCGTCAATGAGCCGCCGGTTAGTGTATTTTCATTCACACACGATCGTGCCACGACGGTTGTTCATCTTCCCACGATCGTGCTGAAGAAGATGAGACCATCGTGTACACGATGGTCTTTCGTGGGCACGATGGTTACACACGACGGTCGTCGATCGTGTGTGCCGTCGTGTGCTAGAAGAGCAAAAGCTCCTGCCTTGCACACGATCGCAGGCACACGATCGTTGCCCATCGTGTGAACCGTCGTGTGGCACACGATGGTCTTCACACGACGGGCATCGATCGTGTGCATGCGATCGTGTGCAAGGCAGAATTTTTTTTTCGTTCTCTTAAGCATTTTATCATATTCTTATGAGTTGTATTCCATATTGCAGACTGGTTGCGTATGGAAGAGACCTACATTGCGTTTTGTTACACGTCAAGTGAATCTTTACATACGGGAGGCGGTATTTAAAGAGATCATTGAGACATTAAGAAGTATGGGCCGCAATTCCATTGTTGCTGATCGAGCTATCAAGAGCTTGACCGAGGGGGTCCTGGGGCGCTTGATTAAAGTTAGGAGGAATGGGAGTTCAAATACTGCCCTACATCACTTGATTGCTCGTCAATTGGAGGGTGATCAAATCCCCCCGGATGAGTCGTGGTTTCAGGTTTGCGGGAGGACCATTCGTTTTACGGCCCGTGATTTTGCCTTGATCACGGGACTCCATTTTGGAAACTCTACCTTCCATCCCCAGGACGACCATCTCCTTCCGTCTGACGGTATTTTCCACAGAATACTCCATGGCAAAAATATTAAGGTTAGTGTTCTGCGGAAGAGGTTCAATACTCGAGATTTTGGTAGAGACATAAGAGATTATGTCAAGGTTGCCAATTTGCTTATATACTACTACTTTATCCTATGCCGTGACGACATGATGGTCGAGACATGGGCATGGGCATTAGTGGAGGATTTCGAGCAGTGGGATATGTTTCCTTGGGGTTCTTATGCCTTTGGGGTTTTATCTTACTACATAGGCAATGTTGCCATGAAGGAGGGACAAGAGCACAAGGACTATCACTTCTATGGTCCTGTTTGGGCTTTACAAATATGGTCGTATGAGATGATTCTGCATTGGGATCATTGTGTGGTATTCGAGATAAAGCTGTCCAAGTCCCCGGTGTTTGATGTGGACTACGAGGAAGATGTTTTATGATTTCACTCATTTCTTCGACGATAAGGTACATAAATTTGTAAACGTATTTTCTCCTAACTTCACTCATCTCTTCAACATTATGTGATTGCCCATCTAATGGTATGCTTTAATGACTATTGTTGCAGCACAAAGTACTTCCCTCTTTACCGCATCTGGAGGAGGATGAGGCTGAGTACTACTACCTGAGCTTTGAGAATGGCTCGCCATATGACGTTAAGTTCATTAAGCCTGTAAGAATAGCTGTGAGGAATAAGGAGGATGAGCCTGCGCCGATCCCGAGGAAGAAAGTTATGGATAGGTTGAAGAAGGCTGCTGGAAAATTGATTACATATGAGTCGGCACATAAAGTGTCGAAGCGACGCCGGCAGAGTACCCCACCAGTAGATGGTGCAGAGACATCGGACCGGGAGAGGCAGCCAGAGAGGGTGTGTTGTGTCCACGGACTTTCTTGTCCGGACCACACCCAGGACACGAGCAGAGATGAGTACTTCGATCGCCGTTTGAAGGCGATCTTGTACGACGATTCTGAGTCCGGATTTATTGCTCGAGTTTCTCGCCGGGTGCTTTCTGGGATCGTGGATTTCTTCGGACCTATGCATAGACGTTCTAGGAGCCCGGTACACTACTCAGCTGGGAGCCATGATAGGCCTCGTCATTCTGCATCTGTTAGCAGCGCCCAGCGGAGGATTCCTGACCCTCCACGTCACTCAGTCTGCGGCGCGGACACAGTCACCATTCTCATCGTCAGCCTAGTCATCATTCTCAGCGTCAGCCGAGTCACCATTCTCAGCGTCAGCCGAGTCACCATTCTCAGCATCCGCCTACCCACCATTCTAAGGTCCAGCACAGTCACCATTCTCAGATTCATCATTCTGTTGAGCGGACTCAGCAGCCCCTTGATTACGAGCATCAGTATGAGCCATTTGAGGCGCCGTTTCAGCAGTATGGGACGATGTTCGATAGTTTCGGGACGAGCATCGTTAAAGTGCGATGTTTCAAGTGAGGATGGTGGTCTGGCGGCAACCTCCATTTCGAATCGAGCGGGCTTTTGAGATCGAGCGGTACATCTGACTCTCGATCGTTATAGTTGTGAGAGGGATGCGAGGGTGACGAAGATGGTGAGAGTGCGGAACGCGACATTTGGGTGAGCGTAGTCTTCCACCGCGAGTGAGTCGACCATCTGCTCTTCGGGAGCCTTTTGTGGTTGCGCCTCCAAGAGATAGCGAGGCTCAAGAAGTTGTACCTACGGTTTAGGAGGGAGCAACCACGTGATGCTATTGTCCGTGTTTGGAGATCGGGCATGCACTCACCCGGGCGTTATTAGACCGGAAAGAGTCAAGCCGTCAAGACTTTGATGCCGAGGTGATAGACTGTTATGTGCTTGCGACTCGAGCGAGGCTTTGGAGGGGAGTCCGTAGTGTTGGTGTCGGTAGAGTTGGCACTGTACTTGCCGGCTCCCTATTTTACGTAAGTTCTATAACCTACTCACTTGTATATCATTGGTTTGATATCGATTTTTTTTTAATTTTGTGGTTTGGCTTTTTGTAGTTAGTTTTGGCCAACGAGTTTGCAAGACTCCATCCGGATGATCCACTTGGTATCAAGGTGACGGGGAAGCCGGTTTACAAGGAGTGGAAAATTCCTAAATGCATCGAGGACTACATGACAGGTCTTGATACACCACATGCGGTTCCATGGTTAAATTGCAACGAAGTAAGTTTGAAATTTATATTTATAAATAATTGACGATTTGTTGCCATTTGAAATTTATATTTATAAATGGTTCGCTATGTTTGATGTGATGATCTTATATGATTACATATTTTGTTTGAACAGATCATTGCCATTTGTTGCCTCGACCAAAGCCATTGGGTGACTATCAAGATTGACATCATAGCATGGACCGTGGAGTTGTACGATTCCTTGTCACACCACCACGAAGATGGTCGATACCGATTCAACCAACTGCGACCGATTATGCGTCTGATGCCTCGTGTGCTAGCTCAATCCGGGTATTGGATGAACAACCAATCGAAAAACAAGTATGACACGGAGATGAGTTTCAAAATTATGCCACGAGAGCTACAGTTCATACAAAACGACAATCACAGTTGTGGCCCCTTCGCGTGCATGTACTTGGATCGACGCGTCTCTGCAAACCCAGGAGCAAGGCACCAAATCAAGGAACTTAATGAAAAATATATTAAGAAATATCGATATGGTTTAGCTGCTAAAATCTTTATGTTGTCTTTAGACATGTAGAATGGTTTATGGTGTGTTGTTAAATATTTATGTTGTATTTAGACAGTTTTGGCAATATGAATGTGTCAGTGTTGTTAAATCTTAATGTGTTGGTTCTGTGTTACACACGATGGATGCACACGATCGTGGCCATCGTGTGTTATGACCGTGTGCAACCTACCCACGGTCATGGGTTGATGCTGTCGTGTGCGCACGATGGCTGGCATGACCGTGTGCACACGACCGTGCGTACCATCGTGGGCACGGCCGTGCACACGATCGTGTGTTCCATCGTGCTGCAATTGGACACGACCATGTACACGATCGTGTGCATATGAACTTTTGGTATTTTTGCAAATTTGAACTATTGTGTTATCTAGAATGATGTTTTGTGATTCAAACATCGCTTGTTCAAACATTAATTACTATATAGCTTCTTATACAAACTCCTATTTGTCATTTCGTTGTAATTCATTAGTATATGAGGTAATTCATCCAGATGATTGAACTTATCCGTACGTACTAATACACTGAGAATAATTGGACGACACATGATATGCAATATATTATGTTAATTCAATCAATAACTTTTTAGATAAGTGTATCATTAACAAATAATTGTTAATATATAAGTAACAACACCTAAATTGGCAGTAATTTGAGAAATTGGTGAAAATTCTTGATGTTCTTGTGCACACGATCGTGTGTTCCATCGTGGACACGACCGTGTACACGATCGTGTGCATATGAACTTTTGGTATTTTTGCAAATTTGAACTATTGTGTTATCTAGAATGATGTTTTGTGATTCAAACATCGCTTGTTCAAACATTAATTACTATATAGCTTCTTATACAAACTCCTGTTTGTCATTTCGTTGTAATTCATTAGTATATGAGGTAATTCATCCAGATGATTGAACTTATCCGTACGTACTAATACACTGAGAACAATTGGACGACACATGATATGCAATATATTATGTTAATTCAATCAATAACTTTTTAGATAAGTGTATCATTAACAAATAATTGTTAATATATAAGTAACACCACCTAAATTGACGAGTAATTTGAGAAATTGGTGAAAATTCTTGATGTTCTTGTGCACACGATCGTGTGTTCCATCGTGGACACGACCGTGTACACGATCGTGTGCATATGAACTTTTGGTATTTTTGCAAATTTGAACTATTGTGTTATCTAGAATGATGTTTTGTGATTCAAACATCGCTTGTTCAAACATTAATTACTATATAGCTTCTTATACAAACTCCTATTTGTCATTTCGTTGTAATTCATTAGTATATGAGGTAATTCATGCAGATGATTGAACTTATCCGTACGTACTAATACACTGAGAACAATTGGACGACACATGATATGCAATATATTATGTTAATTCAATCAATAACTTTTTAGATAAGTGTATCATTAACAAATAATTGTTAATATATAAGTAACACCACCTAAATTGACGAGTAATTTGAGAAATTGGTGAAAATTCTTGATGTTCTTGTGCACACGATCGTGTGTTCCATCGTGGACACGACCGTGTACACGATCGTGTGCATACGTGGATACAACGCCAATTTGACACCAAAGACAACGCGACACCTGGTTGCCAACGTGTCACACGATTAGAACACGCGATCGCGGCGATCGTGTACACGATCGTGTTTACTTCAAAGGTCAAATTATTTTATTATAAAATCCCATCGTGGGTCGGTCCCCCCCTTATTATAAAATCCCATCGTGGGTCGGTCCCCCCCTTTTTCACTACAAACCCTAACCAATTAACATCAGTTAAAATTCATTAAAATCAAATACGCGAAATGAGCGGCCGATTACGAGAAACCGATTTAGGAGGAAGCGAAGCACCACCACCAAAAAGAAGAAGAAGGATACCTACTCCCAACCCACCATACAGAACTAGGCCGAGAGGAAGATACTCAATGCTCAGAGTAAGTTTTTTGATTTTGTTGTATGTGTAGTGACTATCATTGCAAATTAATGTGTTCCATGAAACAGGGCCTATTTAAAAACACTGCGAGCACTCCAGTCATACTAGATGGTGATGATGATAATGATTTGGAGATTTCTGAGAATAAAAGCAAAAAAGTTATTTTGGAAGAGGAAGTTCATGAAGACGGTGATACAAGACTAAAGATACAGCAGTAGATTGGGGAAAAGGGATCCAATTGATTGTTTTTATGTTATTATTAGATATTTTTGTGTGATGGTGATTAAATTTTGTTTTGTAAAGTTATATGCTTTGGGCGTAAACTATTGCTCTTTGAAGTGAGCTACTTTGTTATGGTTAATGTTTGGCTCCATAATCACCTTTATTTGCTTTACATAACTGAACACTTAAATTTCAATTCAAAGGTAAAGAAAGTAGACACAAAATTATGCATTTCAACTAATAATCAGAATACTGAATCAATACATGGTCCATCGAGGATCAAAATATCAGCACATGATTGTTGCTAGTAAGTCACAAAATATAAAAATACATAAGCAATTTTAGTTTCACGGTATGGACATCCCCTTATGTCATGGTCATCATTACGGCAAATGCTACACCTCTTTTTCTGCTGGCGCCTTTGCCTCGTTTGTTCATCGATTTCTTGAGTTTCTTCAGGGATATTCAAATCCACACCACCTATGGGAATGAATGCTTTGCAAGATTTTCTATTGTGGCCGGTTCCTTTACACCTACCGCACACCTGAGGCCATCCACCTGCGGGCAAATTTTCAACAGCGGACTGTGCGCGACTCATCCTTGGTCGGCCGGCTTGTCGTACCCCCTCTGGAGGTACGCAAACGATGGATGAGATCTCCGGTGGGACATTCCACTCATCAGGATGTGGGATGGGACTAATATGCTCCTTATAAGTCTCTCTAAGGCCTTGTTGCTTGAAATAACGACTAACAAAATCATACACGGACAAACCATTGCCGGCGCACCCGTTACAATAAGCAATTATGTCAAGGATGTTGTATAGGATAATGTATTTTTGATATTGATGAGGTGATAAATCCAGACCATCCCTGTTTTGCAAACGATGGCAAAACACGATCGTGCCGATCGTGTGTTACGATCACGGTGATCGTGGGGTTACGATCGTGCCAATTGGGGTACGATCGTGCCCATTGGGTTACGATCGTGCCCATCGTGTGTCCCATCGTAGGTTACGATAAGGGCGATCGTGGGTTACGGTCATGGCGACCGTGGGGTTACGATCGTGCCCATCGTGGGTTACGATCGTGCCCATTGTGGGTTACGATCGTGCCCATCGTGGGTTTCGATCGTGACCATCGTGAGTTACGATCGTGACCATTGGGTTACGATCTTGCCCATCGTGGGTAACGATCGTGCCCATCGTGGGTAACGATCGTGCACACAACAGCATAGACATGTACCTTATAGCGGCAACGGCATGACAACATGGAATCTGATCCAAATCAAACTCACGACAACAACATGTCCATGTTCGAAGGTCGACCTCATAAGAAACTTTGTTTTCTTCGACTTTATAAACAAGTGGGGTGGTAGCTCGAACGGTAAGAGTCGACGGCTTGCACGAGTTAGAAAGCTTTTCAAAAGTGTGCATTGTCAACTCATGGTCTCTTGACGTAGCTTCTCCCGCTTCTCATCAAACCAATTCTCTAAAATTAGGCGAAATATCTCAAGTAACGAGCAAACAGTAAACGCCTAGCCCACAACATACGATTATTAAAGCATTCAACGGCATTGGATGTCAAGAAGTTATAGCGTCGTCAGGACACTTCGACCTAGCCCACCTCTCGGCCCCGATTTCGAAAGGCGCACATGCGCCCATTAGAACTTCGATATGTAGTTTCGAAAAGTAGTTTTCAAAAACTTCTTCTCGATGCGTGTAGGCAGCAATTCTAAAGAGTCCTATAGCATGCGCACCATAGGGGGTCAGATTTTTTGCAAGATGGTGATAGCAAAACCCGTGGAATGCATTTGGATAGACGGCTCGAACAGCATTCTGAATGCTCTTATGTTGGTCACTCACAATCAGTAAATCTTCCGTCGGATTGTAGCATCTGCGCAGGTTATACAGAAAATAAGTCCATGAATCGTCGTTCTCTATCGGACCGAGACCAACAGCAAGAGGAAAAACTTGCTCGTTCCCGTCAAATGTGACGGCCGCAAATAGAGTTCCTTTATTCCTTCCCTTTAGGTGGGTCCCATCAACTATAATCACCGGTCGAAGGCACGTATCAAATGCCCTAATACTCTGTCCGAGTGCAACGAACATGTGGCGAAACACTCCCTCAAGAGTCATCTGCAAATCATAAATTGTCCCTGGATTACGCTGTTTTAACAAATACAGATAAGATGGGAGCCTCTGATACGACTCATCGAAGCCGCCATATGTATTCTCTATCGCTATATTCCTCGTCCGGAGAGCAAAACTATATAGCATGTCAATGCCGTACTCCCTACACATCTCTGCAATCATCTCCTTTGGCCTCAAAGTGACCCCCTCACCGGTCAATCTTTTAGCAAAATAATGGGCGGCAACCTCAGAAGTGACCGATCGTGCGGAAGCACGGTTCAAATCAGGGTGACAGCTGTACTCCAATGTCAACTTAGTAATTCTCCAAATAGTTGCACCCTCAATAGCACACAACCTAAACTGACAATTTCTTCGCCCACTCTTACAGACAAACACTATACGTTTATCGGCAGAACGATCAGTGATACACTGTAGCATGTTTTCCAAATGATACATTCCTACAGTTATCCTCAACTCTGTCTTCGAACGAAAGGTGGACCCCACCTCTAGCCGGCCGTGCTTAGGTGGAGGCCGCTCGACCCAACCCAAAGTTCCGCACTACTGTGGTCCGGAAATGGAATGATCCATTATGCATTGATTGTAGATGCTCTTTCTCGCTCGCAGTTTGTTTGTCGTATGTGAAGTTCCGAGGACTCATAATCCTATCCATTTGGGCGGTTGGCGAACCCAAGCAAGAAATTCGAGATAGTGACTCAAGCAAGTCTTTACAACAATCTTCATCTTCGGATGTATGCACCTCTTCATCTTCCTCATCTTCCTCGTCTTCCTCATCTTCCTCGTATTGATACTCTTTGGAAGGCATGTCATAATTTATGTTGTCGGGCTCTACTATCGAGCTGCTACATCCCATATTAACCTCGGGAGTGGAGGAGCTGCTGTTCTCAACATAGACCTCATGATCCTCCTTGTATTCTACTAGTAATCGAAGTATCTCGGTATCGCCCCGTAATAGGACTTTTACTTTGTTTCCTTTGGCCATGTGTGTCAAGTACCATAATTTGTAATCGGACTCATTTGGACCACCCAAACCCTCTCTGATAACCCCCACGAGGTTTGCACGACTAACTTTGCTCGTGTCGATATAGACAAAAAAGGAGTCTCCGTCTACATATGTCGATCGCTCCCAATGACCACCGTGATGTATCAAAATACGCTACCACGACATCTGATTACAAAAAGATGAATAACTATTCAGAAAAATGAGCGAACAATATTATAAAGCATGCGCCTTGGACACGACCGATGCACACGGTCGTATACTACCGTGTGCAGTGATCGTGTGCAAGTTTCTGTCCATGAACACGATCGCTGCACACGATTTTAGACGATCGTGTTAAACGATCGTGTACACGTTAGTGTTGCGCACGATGTTAAGGTCGTTGCGCACGATCGTTGCACACGATCATTGCACACGGTGGCTTCCCATCGTGTGCAGCGATCGTGTCCGTAAGAACAAATCTGGAATTTTTTTTTCATCGTTCAAATAATGATGCATACCTTCTTTATGAACTCAGAAGCACGACAAATGAAGTCCTATTTCAACGTCAACTTTTATTTTCGAACAATCTTGTGATTTCTATAAGATTTTTTGAGAGACCCTTTGTCAAAAATAAAATGGTTGTGTTGTTTTGATGTATATGTTTGTAGTTAAATTTTGGTTCTTGGACATTAATATCGATCGGAGGAGGAAAGTAAAAAAGAAAAAGAGAAGAAAAGTAGTTTAAATTAAATAAATAAAAAAAAAAAGAAGTCAACAATACAACAAAAGAGAGGACATTTTAGTCTTTTTAATCAAAATAGTACCAAAAACTTATAGTTTTATGAATGAGGATATAGAACTTATCAATTTTATGCTTTGGTATTAAAAAATTGATTCCCACTTTATTTTGTGGTTCATTGTGATGAACAGATTGGCAACAAGTGATAATTTATTGAAGATAGGGGTGCAGTGGATCATGTGTGCGGTCTTTGTACTGCTGGATTGGCATATGTTTTTTCAATGCTCTTATGTTGCTGCCATTTGGCAAGGATTGGAGAGATGGTGCAAGTTGCCTGGAGGTGCTGCAGAATGGACAAGGGAGAAGGCCTTACTCAATTGTGGGTCAAACTCCAATACTCAACCATTGTATAGAATGCTTCTCTCCATAGTTGTGTATCATGTGTGGAAGGAGAGAAATTACAGAAGATTTCGGTGAGTTTATGCTTCACATGACCTTGTGTTGCAACAATGTAAGATGATTGTTGTGTTGAGAGCTCAAAGGGATGCAAAAATAGCTAGACTTGTAATGGTTGCTTTTCATGCCAATTGGCGATTTAAAAATATAATTACCAAAAAAATATTATACTCCCTTCGTCCCAGACTTAATTGCTACCTTTTTCTGGACACGGGTATTAATGTTAGAGTTGTTTATTAGTATTGTGTGTAATAAAGTGATATTTTAAGAGGGGTAATAATGGAAATCCAAAATCATATTAGTATTGTTTATTAGTATTGTGTGTTTAATTGGTGGGCCCATAATGGCATTTTATGGTAAATAGATGACCATTGAGGGTGTATATTTAGAGGGAATGATTGGTTTATTTCTTTTTATAGTAAGTAGCAGTTAAGTATGGGACAGACCAAAATGGAAAGGTAGCGGTTAAGTATGGGACGGACCAAAATAGAAAGGTAGCGGAAGTATGGGACGGAGGGAGTAATAAATTCTATTACAAAAGTATTACTATTAAGGCCATCAAGAAAAAGTCGAAACACATGTTTAATATTTATTTTAGTTTAAATTATAATCATCTATTCTCAGTTTAAAAGTCTGAGCTCTCCGCTTAGCGCTATATATCTTTTTTAAGTGGAGGTTTTGTAGGAATATCCGCCTCGATGATTTCTTTTCAACATGGTCTCTCCCTTATTACAATTGCACTATTGTCATCACAAAAGATTGAAAATTCATTTAGTTTTCATGATCAAGGACCGGCACAGGAGTGAGTTTTCATGACTTGTAGCTCACCCCTGAATTTTTCTTTCCCACTAGATATATTAAATAAAGAGTTTAATAGTCCAATGAGACCACTCATATATTTAAACTAAAATTCAATTGGTCTATTTTTTAGAAATAAAAAATTAGTCCTAAATTCTTTAGAAATACATATACGAATAAGTCTATTTGCCTTTAAATTCTTATTTTGAAGAATTAAGGTTTAGACTTAGAGCAAAATTAGGATTTGTGCATTAAACTCCCCCACCGCTCTTGGCCATCACTGCCGTCGCGACCGTCGGCAGATGGTGTTTCTTAGGCTCAGACTTTTCCTTCATTTCTTGTACAAGTTTAGGTATGTTTTCTTCTATTTTTGGGGAACTTTACTTATACCTTTGTTATGGGTGTACACAAATTTTTTGATCTTTGAGCTTTATTTTTGGATTTTTGTCGGAGGCTCAAATTAATGTGATTGTCTTATAAATTTTGTCACGAAGGATTTATGTTCTAATCATTTATAATGATTTAATAAAGAAGAATGTGGAATAGAATTTGTTGAATGAATTTGATGGGGGTTTACAATTAATTCGATGAACTTAAATTTGCTGGCATATGTGCGATTTTTCTATTATACTTTCTCTGTTATTTAACCTATCTTATATGTAATCCTAAATCTGTTCTTGATGTGATATTGTGATCACTTAGCTATTGTCTCATCCACATTGTATATGTACAACAGCCGTAGATATCTAAATATTCAACTTCAGTTGTGGATGTTGTATTAATGTTTATGTTTTGTTGAATCCGTGTAGATCGCAACGTGTACAGTCAGCATCATAATATCCAATTAAATCGAAGTTACTATTTTTACATCATAACATGTTCAATGGGATTCTTACATATTTATTTATCTCTACCCAAAATTTTAATGAGCTCCTTTGTATACTTGGTTTGATTGATGAATGTACCCCTCAGGCATTTTCGCAACCGGTAAACTAAGAAAGAAAGTTATTTTCCCCATCATACCCATTTCACGTGACCTTGCATTAATCTGGAGAAATACTCACAAATTTTCACTAAAATGCTCATAAAGTTACCAACTATTTAAATTTGATAAAGAAAAATATATGGTCGGAATATAATCGAGTTAGATTTCCAACACTATCATTTGTAAATCTGATGTTTGTAGCAAAAGGTATACTAAAAATAGTTGAAGCGCGCAGCCAGTAGGGTTGTGCTGCCCGCGTATAAAATGGGGAGACCTGACTGCATAGCATGAACGATCATTTTTTATGCGTATATGATAAGTTTGAGATTGGGAGAAGATAATTTATCATAAGATCAACATGGATTAAGACATAGATGGATGCTTTAATATAAAATAAAAAGAAAACACGAACCTTTGGAACTTTGTTAGGATTGATTTATAAAAGTTCGATATATCTAGTTGCATATTATTCTTTAATTCATGTTCAAACTTGTTCGAGAGAAAGATTTGGATATTTTATAAATTTTAGAATTAAAAAATTAGGTTGGATTAATTCTTCACTTGCATAAATAAAATTAGGTGAAAATGAATTCTCTCAAATCTACCCTATTAAACTTGACTTTTAAATTTTAATATTTTAAGTCTTTGTCTTCTAGATTATTTTTGAATACATATTATTTTACTTAGCAATGAAAATGGGTGATCTTCATTTAACGACACAATTAGACGTGCGATCATAATAAAAGCCGCACGAATGAGTGATTCTCATATCACAGTAAACCTTCAACACAACCAAGAAGCCAAAGTTCATCAGAGAACACAACTCCTGATTTTTAGACAACCCCTTCATCATCATCATCATCATCTTCCTTCGTAGCATGATGAAACTCAATCATAAATCCAAGACTCAACAAAATACAGCCAATTCTTGGTAATAATGGATTTTGTATGTTAAATCAAACTATCACCATTAATTGGTGAAAAATAATATATATATATATATATGTATATATATATATATACATTTTTTTTTTGCTTTTCCTAACTTCCGTCGTTCTTGCCGATTTCTTAATCCTTGGCTTTAGCCATGGCCGAGAATGGCTCCCCTCAAGGAATCAGGTGGCCAGATGACTATAACAGGCTATCCACATTAGAAATGGATCAAGACCAAGCCGCCACCACCACCCCCGACTCTGTGTCTGAATTCCGACAATTTTACAACGGCCTCCACCAACAGCTACGTTCTGCATGTCAGATAATTGACTGGGATCGTGTTTGTCTAATCGGTTTATCCACCATGTCCATAATGCTAATAGTACTCACATTCTTCCCCTTTTTACAAACTCAAGTCATTCTTGACCAGAAATTACAACATCAATTTTTTCTAAAGTCACTCACAATCTCAGAATTTCAGGCAGAAAGCGATCACTTAACAGGAAAATGCGAAGCTATGTTCAATATAAGCAACCCTAGCGACAAAAGTATATACCATGAGAACTCAGTGCTCTCCATTTTCTTGGATCATGAGTTGTTATGGGTCACGAGGACGGGCGATCTTTTTATTGATATCGGCGATAATATTATATTTAATGTTAGTATAAATAGGACGACGGTTTCTGTTCCGGCTTCTTTTGTTCCGACTGCTTTTATAGAGAGCCGGACATTGCATAAGCCACTTCATTTCAAATTGAAGTACGATGGGATGGTCAGAGAGGGTTTGGCCGCATGGGAAGAGGAAAGAGCTCACGTATACATCATCTGTGGTTGGGTTGCGATGGAATTTGTGGATGAAAGTACACTTAAGGGAGGGCCAGCAAATTGTTCTGTAGAAAATTAGGTAATTGTGTGTGTGTGTGTGTGATTCTATTATTTACTTTTCCTATGAGTTATTGCTGTAAATAAGTATGAAACTTGGTTATAACTTATGACTGTGACCTTGTTGCTTGCAAGGTGGTTTTCGCAGACTGTGTTTGTAACTTGTTTTACAATTGAGTATTGGCACATATGTACATTCAGGTCCTGCAATAGTATAATCTTCCGGCAAAATTGCGAGACTAGTCCTGTAGCTAAAAACGGTTGCAAAAAGGCACAGCTCGTAAAATAGTCCCAGCATTTCGGTTTTAATCTTAACTTCACCACAGATAAGGAATTACACCTGTCCCACACGTGATCGGAAATACGGGGAAATTAAGACCAAAATCATATAGTTACAGGACATTCTTGCAGTACCTCGTTGCGACCGCCTTTCCGAGACTAATATTTCTACGATATAAACATATTTGCAAAAACAACTAAAATTTAAGTCGTAATCAATAAAGATCGATGCGGTATCTATGAAACGACAAGGCTTACTTCTATTTAACGAAACCATCACCTTTATAACCACACCCCCAAACTTGCAAATATCAACGACAGATAAATACAACAACAATAATTTAAACGATTTTCATAACTAGGCATTTCACAAGATCATTGATTCTCTCTCTCTCTCTCTCTATATATATATATATATATATATATATATAAATATATACTTCTTGGGGACGGAGGAGAACAGCAATAGCCTTCTCTGAAATAAGACCACTTTTGACACCAGGCATCGATTTCTTTTGATAAGCTTTATAAACAACTCTCTGAGATATGTCCGTACCTGATATGTTCGAGAAATATATGTATATTTGTTGCAACTAACTGAGGTAGAAGCTCTTTATTGGGTTATTGATGGGAGTTCTTTTCATGATGTTCGGTCAAAACCACCTCCAATCTGCATATGTAGCCATTCTGGTGACGGACCTCTACCGTATTCTCTCGTGTCTTGGGAACCAAATGCCACAGTAGAAGCATGAAAAGGTTGCTGAGCAAACTGCCCCAGAAAAAAAAATAACAAAGTAAATAACATGTTTTCTATGTAAAATGGAGTGCATCTTCAAGGAGAAAAGATGATGCATCATTTTCTGGAGGTATAATTACAAAAAATACCCTTTAAGTTGAATAATTATTTAAAAAAAAAAAAAACTCCTACTATCTTTCAAAATTACAAAGAAGCCCTTAAACTATTACAAATTCTTCTTGATGTTTGCATTTTTCTTAACAAAGTGTCCCCTGTTGGGAGTGCAATTTTGTAATGAAAAACGTCGATACAGCATGTGATTATGAAAAATAGTTGTTTTTTTACTTGCAATTAGACTAAATCTCAACGGAAAAAAGCCAATCGAAGGAAATAAAACTAAAAAACAAATGCCTTTAAGTTGAGGGTCATGTTTGAAGCACTTACGTCTTTCGAAGGATATCCATCTATTCCCACTCTCGCGTTGACTGCTTCAAGCTTCATCGACAGAAACTGTTGGGACAAGTATTAGTTCATATTTTCCAGCGAACGAATCCTACATACACTTACGAGATAGGTCAGGAGTTATCTACCTCCACCTGGTGCTGTAATGATTGGATATAATTAATAATCTCGTCAAGCACTAGTGCTTTGCCAATAACCTGTACGAAAAATTACGCAGCCAAATTTCAGGATTATGTAGCCAGAAAACAGAGTTGAGGAAAAAAGATATAGGCAAAATGGAGAAGAACTAAAACAAAATATGGTGAACCTCGGAGAAATCCTCACATTATTACGCAACCAATAGAATGAGGTAAAATTTTATGGCACCTTTTTGCATCTTTTTTTTTTGTTCAATTTATGGTTAATCATAAAACAATTCCATGTACTTATTTTTTTAAATTTCCATGATTTTTGCATCGACATTTGCCAGTAGATGAGTGTTTCTAAAGATTTATTCGTATAAAGATTTGCGGGAATTACACGAATTGCAAAAGTGAAGAGTCCACCATAAATAAAAGCAGCTAAGACTATAATCTTCACGCCACCGACCCCAATAAAATTGAGATTAAGGTGCAGTTGAGATGATGATAATGATGATGATTATGAAAAGCAGGGCGAATGCATTTTTTAAATACTCCCTTCGTCCCACTTGAAGAGTCCTATTTGGTGAATGTACAACTTTTTATGGATTCAAGATGCAACACATAAAAAAAATAATCGTTTTATTCCCCTAAATGTGGTCCTATATATATTCAAATGCAAATAAGAAGCCTACCTGATCTCAACAAAGCTTTGAAGTGTTTCTGCCGAAAAATATATTTCAGTCTAATGAAACATTAGAAGAAAGAAAACCAAATATGACATTTTCTTCATAAAGTTGTTGCTACTCACTTTATTACAACCAGGAACTAAATCTTGAAGAATTTTCATCCTCTCGCCAATCTTTTCTCTCCTCGCCTGCACCAAGAGCGCGTAGCAAAATAAACAATAAAATAAAAAAACCCTTAATGTAGACGTTCATGATAAATTATTTATTCATCGGTTGTCAACAATTCAATCTTAAACTCATCCCCGGTAGCTTTAACTAACAATGTGATTCACCATGAAAACGTTTTAAATTTTTACATACGAACAAAAAGAAAAAGGGGGAAATGGAGTCTTGGCATTACTCTTTCAGCTAAACTGTGACTATCGGTAGCTTGACCTCTTCTCGCTCGGACATGAATGTAGTCCTGTTTTGGCGGCTCAGTTGTTTTTTCCGGTAGCTCTGCTGCTTTGCCTGAATTACCCTTCCCTTCTGCTTTATTTTCAGGATCGACATTCGACCCAACGGCCTTCAACCTCTTATTATCACCTTCACTCTGCTTAATAATTAAATGTGAGAACTTAAGCAAATTGAAGAAACTGCGTTTTCTTTCTTTACTTCACTTCATTAGTCACACTTACTGCATTTCAAACTGGAATTTAAACTATAATAATAATAATAATAATAATAATAATAATAATAATAATAATAATAATAATAATAATCCATGCCTATCAAACAGATCAAAGGAAATCATAAATAAATTTAGAGCCAGCATGAAAATATCACATAGCAAAACACAATTAAACTATTCAAGCTGGCAAAATAAAGCACTAATCATGTATATATAATGAATTTAAAACAAGAAATTATATCAAATTGATTAATGACAGCATAAAAGTGTTTGCTAAAAAATTAAAGTAAAGATTTCTCAGTTGTGATACTTACCATAAGTACAACTTTATTATTATTGTTATTATTATTATTATTATTGATGTTGCCATTGCTGTTGTTAGTAGAAGCTCCTTCTTTAGCGCATTCATTCTCTTCTCGGCGCTTCTTCGAATTGTGATTGGTGGGGCTATGATTTGATCTCTGGTCCATCGCCATGGGATCCAATCCCAGACCATACGACGTCGCAGAAGCATTCATCTGAAAGCCGCTCCAGATCTCGGCGAAGCTATAAACTCCGCCGTCGTTCATCATCGCCGTACCCTGTGGATCCATTATTCCGTTCCGACGCCGAAGGCCAATCACGGCAAATGAACGATCATCGATGTGTAGATACAGGTAAGGTGTATGTAGCGCGGGGGTGGGGTGCGATTGGTGTGGGGGAGCCGGGGAGACAGTGAGAGTGGGATTTTCTATTCCTTCAAGAATGGAGGTTGTTGAGGTTCGTACAATATCCCTGGCGTACAAAGGCTGCTAGCAGCAGTGGTTCTTCACTACAGCTGTGTGTGTGAGAGAGAGAGAGAGAGAGGAGAGAGAGAGAGAGAGAGAGAGAGTTGAAAGAAGTGACTTTGAGTGAGCTTTTCTCGGAGCCTCCTGTGTTTTATGTCTTGATAAAGGCTTCGATGCTATTCTCCTCTACAGCTGGCTCCACCTACATCCACTGAAACTTTCAATCAAAGGGCCTTTAATCTCTTAGTGTCCTACGAGAGTGTGTTCATTTCATATGATGGACATCGATTTTAAAAGTTGTGTAGTGATAAATTTGGTTAGAGAAATGGTCTTATTTTGTTGTAAATGTATATTAATTGTTATTGTTGAACAATTAAAAAATCAGTGGTGTGAGTCATTTTTGGTATTGATTTAAATAAGTTAAAAATATAGAATAAAAGTATAAGGATTATTTTCTAAAAATAGAATAGCACATTTTTATGAGATGGACAAAATGATAAATTGGGCATACTCCCGTGGAACGTCAGAAATATTATGTTTGGCATCCAACGAAGGAATGATAAGTTAAGCAATATCTGAAAAGCTAATAAGCTTATAAAGATTTCCATGTAGTAATTCGATAGATGTACACTTAAAAAAATTAATCCAATCCCAAACTTGGTGTGTCAAAACTATACTAACTTTTATAAATAAAATATATAATATGATTACTCAAAATATATACTCTTTTTATTCCAATTTAATCGGGATGTTTTTATTTTTTTAATAATTGAGGTTTATTATTTTAAAGGGTAAATTTTCGATTTTATCCTTCCAATAATTACACAACTGCTCAATCAAAAATCAATTGAAATTGAGCCATTAGTCAATTAAGTCAATACTCTTGAGGCTTCTAAATTCTTTGGAAATTTAGAATTCGCCGGGACGAAGCAGTTCATAAAACCTTGATCGATTTATTTTTTACTGTATGTTGCTCATTTTTCTTGTTTAATCTAGTATTATTATCACGTTATTGGGGATGTTTTTCGGAGGAAGAAGCCATTGAAGCACTACATAGCAGTGTGAAGGCTACTAGAAGCATTGAGTCAATCATGGAAAAGTTGAAGCACCCAAAGGTTGAAGCACATATGAGTACATGAGATGCATGTGTTGTTATTGAGATTGATGACTGGAAAGTCATCAAACATCGTCTTGGAATCCTGCTATTGATGTAAGTTAACTGGTAATGGGACTTCAAATGGTAGCTCATGCCCTAATTTGCTTTCATTGTAATGTAATCTGACCTTGTTTTATTATTTATCTTTTCGATGCATTTCTAAATGAAATTAAGCATGACTTCTACTGTAAACTAGAAAAAATTAAACAAGATAGAAAAGTAGCTCCTTCGAATCATATAACATTCTCATTTCAATATGTTTTCCATTCAAAATAATACATATAACATCCAAAATAGAATTCAAATTAAACAAGACACATAAATAGCTCCTTAAATTATCATTTCTTTATGTTCGGGCAAGACCGCATGTTATGGCCAAGATGTTTCGAATATGAATTGAACTTCCTCAATATCAAACGAATCTGAATCCAAATCATTATCCGGCTCACTTACAGAAGATGACTCAGTATAACTAACTTAATCATAACTATCCATTGTTTATGTGTGGGAATCGTGGAGGTGTCTAAGAACTCGTAATTACCTTATGTGCCTGCGAATTAGGCTTGGAAGCTGGAATAATGGGCGGCCGCGGTTGGAATTAAGCTTGAATCGGGAGAGGATGCTTGGGGGAAGAGAGAACGAGAGAGAGAGAGATTTGACTGAGAACGAGATAGAGAGAGAGATAGATAGAGAGAGATTTTTCTGAAAATGAGGAGAGAGAGAGAAAGAGCAGGGGTTGACGTTATAAACTTGAATCGGGGAGAGAGAGAGAGATTTTCTGAAAATGAAGAGAGAGAGAAAGCAGGGGTTGACGGGAGGATGAAGAGAGAGTGGGGAAATAAAAAATATATGTACATATAGAAACCCTTCATACAACAGTTGATATTAATGAGTGAGATAGTGTGTCTAACAATAGGTGTTCATCTTTTTCCTTCCTTACGCTTAGTTCCTGAGTTTTAGTAAAGGAAAGAAAAGAAAGTGAAAGAAAATTAGTAGAGAAAAAAAAGAGAAAGTAAAGTGAAAAGAAATTGTATTTTGTGTTCTCGAGTTGGAAGGAAGTGAAAGAAAAATTAACCATTTTGTTCTTTTCTCTCCAAATCCTTTCAAATCGGAAGGAAAGTTGGGAGGAAAAGTTTTCCTTCTATTTCTTTCCGTTTCTTTTCATTAAAAAGCTCAGGAACACCAAATATTTTTTCTTTTTTCTTATTTCCGTCCATTTCTCTTCTTTTCTCTCGTTAAGTTAAACTCGGGAACTAAGCGTTAATTTTAAGAGCTGTTGTTTAAATAGTATGATTTTTAGAAAAAGAAGCTAATGCATGTCTTTGTAAAATAGGAACATGAAAGATATAGGAAATCTCTTATGAGTAAATTTAGAAGTAATTTTGTAGGATATCGTGAATATTCTCTAATAACGGTATTGATAGGCTAACTCCAAACATATCTTAAGTTTAGGTCTTGTTTTTCAACAAAGCCTCCAAAACAATACTCCTTTCCCAAAATAATTGATAGATTGTCTTCCTTCTGAGTCTCAAAACTAGAGATGTTAAACGGGCTCAAGGCGTAAGTGGCCGTTTAACCCGCCAAAGCTGGTTAGTATGATATTTTCTAGTTTAAATCCTGGCTTTTGGGACCGTTCTTGAAATTAGAAATTAACTTGGCGATATATATATATATTAACAAATACAGTAAAAATATATATTATATATAATATTAATATATATTATATATAATATATATTATTACTGTATTTGTTAATATAGTGTATATATATATACATAAAAGTGTAGTTTTTGTTATATTTATTATAGTATAGTTGTTACTATATATATAAAATATATTGTTATTGTTTTTTTTTTTACTTATAAAAAATAAAAAATAAATTTTTTAAATATTTAGCCAGTTTAGCCCGTTTAGCCCGAAATCCGTTAGGGTTAGGGTTGGGCGATATTTCTAGCCGTTTAAATTCGAACTTTTTAGCTTGACCAGATGAAATTTTATTGCTAGCCCGCTAATGAACCGCTTTCGCTTTAACATCTCTACTCAAAACTATGTACTCTTTTTATAATTGATAGATTGTTTTCTTCTGGTCTTTATTTTTAATTAATTTATCGATATCAAGGAGAGTTAATAAAAGTAACTTTTTTAAAAAAAATAATTTCCTACTTTACCCTTATTAATAATGATACAATTCTCTCCATATATTTTTACTTTTTATAGAGATGAAGTAAATTAAGGAATGTTTTTGTGAATAGTTCTGAAAAACTACAAACAATTAGATAAAGGAATTTATATTTTGAACTGTTTTAATTACCTCCAATGAAACTTATAATACAGATAGGAAGGAGTAATGTTTTACATTAAAACTACCAATTTCCTTGGCGCAGTTGGCCACCTGACCTTCAATTTAGTTGGAGGTCAGGGGTTCAATTCCTAGTGGCAACACTTTGGAATTGAATTTCTCAAGGCCCAATGATCCCTTAGTCTTTGACTAAGGGTTAGGGCTTAGCCTTCCGGGGTACGCTGGTGGAACAATTAAATATTGAGGGCTTCAAGCGGCAGTGTGGGAGGCCAGATCTCGGTGGGAACATGCGGTTGGATTTGGGGGGTCCAGCATAGAGCAATCACTTGGGGGACGACTCCTTGTGCGCGGTAGTTGAGGATATTTAAGAACTTGGAAGCCAGATACACATCTCGCGATTTAACCCAGTAGCGATCTTGTGGTAGGATCGTTATCCCGGCGACTAGTCAGTAAAGTTCTAACCCTGTATAAAAAAAAAAAAACTACCAATCATTTTGTCAACCAAAAGAATGAGTCAAATTCTTCATTAGTCAAAATCAAAATCTGCCAATCATTAAAAAACAGTAAAAATTCAGTTTACATATGAAACAAAAGATAAATATTATATTTGTCAAAACGAAAGATAAATATTGTAGGGCTTCTGTATAATATATATACTCGGAATTTGTCGAAAACTACAAAGATAAAATAAAACTGATCGAAGCACAATTACTTTAATATTTTGATCCATAACCTAAATTTGTTTTAAAGTACCGAATAATCCTTAAGTAACATTTGTACCACTGGTACACTCCATCCCATCAACTGACACCTGGAGGACGGTGTTTCGATAAAAAGTTTGTTTAACGCAAGATGTCTTTTCTCTTCATTTACTTTTCTCTATGCCACTAAGAGCAGAATTTTGAAATCAACAGTGTGACGCGGTGCGATGTATACGAAGAAAGCAAACTGATTTTAGGTTGATTTCCTCTTTCAACGTGAACTGAAAAGATCATGCACGCAATCGTATCAGCATGTAAGATTGTTTCGGAACCCTATTTTTCTTATTCGGAGTTTGTATGTGTTTCGTTTGTATTTTATTTCTTGTTTTACATATAATAATTTCAGATGATCATATGGTAATTTAAGATTTGGGTAATATTCTCTTTCAAGATGAACGGAGAAGGTTACTCACACAACCGTATCGACATGTAAGATTGTTTTTCAGCTCTATTTTTGTTCACTGGAGTTTATATGTGTTCCTTTTTTTTTTTTTTCTATTTTATAGAATGACTTATCGCCTAAAAATATGGTTGTTTAAGTCACTTAATTCTTGTTTTTTTTAGTAAAATGACTTATCGCCTAAAGCCCGCATCGGCATACAAGATTCTTTCAGAGCCCTCTTTTTGTTCACCAAAGTATATAGTGCTGTTATCGATCCGAACCCTACCGAAAGGGTTCGTACTTTCACTGGGTTCAGCTCGGCCCGATTTCTTTTAAACATATTCGATTCGGCTCGATTCGGCCGAATATAAAACACAAAGGTCCGATTTGGGTTCAAAATCCCTTTTTTGGTTCATTATTCGATTCGTTCGGTATTTCGGATCGAACATTCGTAAATAGTTCGATCTGGTCTCGTAAAAAAATAGTATTGGGTTCCCAAATAGTTCGATCCGGTATTGTAAAAAATGAAGAATGGGCTGGCGGTTATAAGAATATCGGTCGAGCCAAATATCCAATTTGGGTCGAATCCAAAACCAGAATTTGATCCTATATTTGATGGGACGAATCGAGCCCAAATTGAGCTTTTTCGAGCCGAATCTGTCGAATCGGATCAAGTATTTGGGTTCACTCACAGGCCTAGGAGTATGTATGTATCCCGTTACTATTTTTTATCTGTTTTACAGAAATTACTTTAAGATGATCATATGGTAATTACAGATTGCTACATATATGGAAATCTGTAATTACCATATGGTAATAAACAATCGGTAGTTGTCCTTATCAAATATCAAACGATCATATCTTACATTTTAATATTATGAGGAAAATGACCATCCGCCGTGGCTACGATAATCACGATAATTCGAACAAATACATGTTAGTTGTAATGACCATAATGTATAAGTAATTACCGTTAAAAAATATCGGGTAAGTAAAAGTACCAGCTGGTATAACATAAGAAAGGGGGAGAATGTAAAAGTACAAATAATGGTGTCCGGGGATGCGGAAACAGAACCCAAACATGATTGCATGCTTCATATATATATATATATATATATATATATATATATATATATATGAAGAATGTACGTAATCATACCTAAATGTATGTGGAACATTGATTTGTAAAGCGGCCATTTTCTCAGTGATGAACACTTCAATATAGCAACCTGATTCGAGACAGATGAACAGCGCTGGCATAATTATGGAGTTCCCAATCCCTTCTCTGTTGCGGCTTTGGTGAGATAAATAATGAAGGCCGAGGGGGATGAACCAGCCTCTCCGGACTCGCTCTCCTTCTCCCCTCTCTCTATCTCTCTTTCTCAAAGTCTCATGTAATGCTATTCCTAAGTTTTTTCTAGATGCGACAGCCTAATTCTTACTTGTTGTGCTTTGACAATTCACAATTAATGAAGGGGTAATATAGGTAAATCCACTATGACTAAATTAAAACTATAGGTATAATAGATTTGAGTTTTGGGTCAAAAATTAAAATAATCATGTTGTGGGTAAAGTATGTTTATCTTTGTAGTTTTGTGTAATTTCTCTTATATACTCTCTCCGACCTGCTAAAAGCTTAAACATTATTCATTTTTTGGTTTATTTAAAAACTCTACGTTTATCACTTTTACAAAATCAAATCAAACAACTACCTTTTACTTTTTACTCTCTATCATACACTCACAATCAGCACTTTTTACTTTTTAATTTCTATCCTTATATTTATCATTATTAGTTACATCAATTATTATCTAAAATACATTAAATATATATCATCTGTCAAACTTTGAACGAAATAAAAGGATCAGTATATTATTATGTCGGAACTGGTAGTCTATTATATATATAAAGAACTGTCCAACGTAACCCTCAATTACTTCCTAAAAAAGCAAATAAAAAAGTGAATTTCTCATGAGAAATGGATTGTGTTGGTTTTGGTGCAATTAATTATAGAATAATAAATTTGGATAAGTGGTAAAGGTACTTTGATTAATGATTATTGGGATTACTATTTGGGTTTTAAGGATAAACAGAGCCATCATTTAGCCCACATTTACTTTTTAAGATTGTTAGACCATTATACTTGTTCTTTTTTCTTATTGTCGAATGAAAATTAAAATAGACGAAAGTAAAGTAAAATAGGATTGCTATTCATAGTAAGAATGTTTGTATATATAGCGGTGAAGTATAGGATTATATATCAGTTTATTTCTATTCATAAATGAGTAATTAATATTTAATCTAATTTATTGGATGTGGATACATAAATTATATTTTCTTAAACACTTTCTTTGTACCGAGTTGACGGTGCAACTTTTGTTGTCTTGTCAACACCTCATCAAGTAAATATTCAAGAAGAAAGATATCTATCAAGGAAAGAACAAGTTGGTTTTCTCAGTTTTCAAGTTTTTCGTTTTTTTAACAACTCTACATATATGTAGCGAAAGAACAGTCTCAAGTTAATTGTTACTTTTATGTATCGAGTACCATTCCATTGGCATTGCATTGATGTTAAGGTAACTCTAGCTAACAAGTAGTGAGAAAGTATTATACGGTCAAGCACAGTGCAATAATGCGCCTATTGTACATAGCTAAAAAATTTTATTTCGCATCACATGTTCGTCACTTTGGACAAAATGGATGTTTTTTATATCCATACTTTGACCAATCATATGAGTGCTAATAGGTTGCACTATATCCAAGTTAAATTGCCTGATCATCTTTTGGATATATCAAAGTCTTCCGCAAACTAAGCTCCTACAACACAGGTGTTGTAATCACAAAGCCTAAAGGATAGCTGGCTTGATGTACCTTTCTCCTCTGACATCTACAGCAAGGCAATCTTCCGCAAAGTATTTTAAAAATTGATAAAAAAAAAAGGTATAGCTTATTCACTCCCTTGTAAGCTATCCCTTGAGTATATTGTGACCAACAAGATTTATCTATATTATGTGCATGTGATCCTATTATGTGTGATGTTTCTCTCGACATTGTTATGATCAAAACCCTACATATAGCTCATCAAATTTCTTAGAGATCGACTTTACCCCATTAGTCTTTTTGGAAAGATACCCATTCTCCCTAAAGACACCATCTCGAGTAACAAACCCTCCGTTCTCAGAATAATTATAGAAGTAGTACCCCCTTTATCTCTTTTGGATAAATCACAAAGCGACTTTTATCTAACTTGGGTGCAAGCTTATCTAAAATCAATTGTTTCATGAAGGATTCGCATCCCAGAATCTTAGAAAAGACAACTTATGAACTCTTCTTATCCATATCTTATATAGAGTATTTTCTACAACTTTAGACGGTGCCCCATTTAGTGTTAACAGTAATTGACAAAACATGTCCCAGAAGGAGACTGGAAGATTATCTTGAATCATCATTGATCGGACCATATCTAATAGAGTTCATCAATTTCTCCTATCAGATATACCATACCATTGTGGTGTTCCAGGAGGAGTGAGCTGTTAGAGAACTCCACAACTCTTCAAATCGCCATGAAACTCTTTACTCATATATTCGCCACTTTGAATTTACCAAAGTGCTTTTATTTCCTCGCCAAGTTGATTTTCTACTTCCTTTTGAAATTCTTTGAATTTTCCATACGATTTGGACTTAAGCCTCATTAGTTACACACATCCATAGCTACTCATCACTGATAAAAGTAATGAAGTATCTGAATCCACTTCTGGCAATTAAACTCACTGGGCCGCATACATCAGTATGAACAGAGAACTCTCTCCTTGACGAATTCCTCCGTGTTTTTTATGCTTATGTGGCCTAAATGATAATGCCACAGGTAAGCTAGTTTTAAGTCAATTGATTTAGTCTTATAGTCATCAATGTTTTAGATTTTTTCCGATGTTTAGCATATAAAGACCATCTTCTAATTGTGCTTGACTAAAAATTTAATTTTCTAGATAAATAGAGCAATGACCACTTTTAGTTCTAAATTCATAACATTCAACATCTAACACTGAAACAAAAGTAATATTCTTGGTAATAGCAGTAATGTAATAACAATTATTCTATTCCGACGTAAGCCTAGAGGGCAAGAAATAAAACTTATTTTCCTACGGCTAAAATATAATAACTCTTTATCAATCCCAGATGTGTAGGTCCATTTACCCTTTGCTAATTTCCTACTTCTTTTAGTCCTGGCACATTCGAACAAATATGAGAACGACACCCGCTATATAATACTTATGAAGTATGATTATTAGTATGACACTCTATAACATAAGTACCTTAGATTTAAGTAATGTTCCCGTTCTTATAATCTTTCATAAAGTCGGTTAGTTTCACGTCCAATGTCCTATACCATTACAATAGAAGCACTGGTTTTCAGCAAGAGTCTTTGCAACCTTCACTTTCCTAGAAGTAGGCTACGACTTATGCACATGAGCAGATTTCTTAGCCCTTAAACCACTCATTGAATTCTTTTCCTTTCTTCATAAATATGGCCTCTCATTTAGGCCACAACTTGATCATTGACTCGGCAGTTTTAAGCATCTCATGCAGCTCAATCAACGACTTCTTCGTCCTATTTGTGTTATAATTCATCTTCAAGTATCATAGCTATAATGAAGTGAATGGAGAATGATGTTATAAGCTAACTCTTGGCCATATGAAAAATCAAGCCTCGTCATGTTGTCAAACTATCCAATTGTCTTCAAAATGATGCGCAACCAGATTCTCTTTCTCGAGCCTAACATTGAGAATCACCGTGGAGGTTTCAAACCTCTCAATTCAAGCCTACTTTTGAAATATATTCCTCAGCTGCTGAATGATGTTGTATGCACCCATATATTTTAATTTCTTTTACAAATTTGAATCTATAGTCACCAACGTCCGACAGGTGATGTGTATAAACTGTTCTCTAGCACCGCTCTCAGCCTGCCTTTAGGCGGCCGAAGCCCTATGTAGGTAGAGAGAAAGTTGGACAATCTCCATGATGTTCTCCAACTACAGACCACCAATGTTCGAAGAACTTTGTCCGATGTTGTTGACGCCTTTAAGACAATTTTGTTGCCTTCAAACTTGCTCTCGGATAATATACTACTCAGTAAAATGAAATTATCAAGGAAAACCAAGATAAGATCATCATTGTTAAAGCCAAACTGACGGCTCTTGAGATCACCCTTCTGCGACAAGCTGTCATCTCATGATGCTAAGATCAAAAAACTTATACGAATATCGGTTAGCTAACTAAGGAGGTTAAAAAGAAGAACGAATGTACTTGTTTGTTATTTTTATTGGTTTTTTATTAGTATTTTACGTATATTTTTATTGCCTTTTGTAATTTTTGGATAATCAATTGTAATCAAATCTTATCTGTAGATTAATACTTCGGTACAAGTATAAGAAATGCTTTGTCTCATAGAGTCGACCGTCTTAGAAGGAATCTCATCTAAATTTGAGTTCGTATGAAGAACTTATGGTCGTTAGAAGTTTGGAGGACATTAAAATAGACGAACCAGTAGTATCACGTCATCTGTCCAAAATGGGATATGAGGGTCTGAAACATTAAAGTGACATAACCAATCAGAATATGCCACGTGGTATCCTATGTTAGATAGGCACATGCTTGACACACGCCACTCCAACGTGTCAAATTTGGCCAATTTCAACCATCGTGAATGGCAATACATGCCTACTCAGAACCGCCTGATCCGCGCATGCATCTCATGCACGAGTTCATACGTCGGAGATGACGTGGCATATCATATTTGTGTAGATATGGTCCGGGTGCATTATATCTTCTGAATTATTGATAAGATATGTTAAATATTTGAGCATTATTTATCTATATAAGATTTATCAAATAATATTTGTACCTATATGTATTTTACACTGCTATAAATAGCCGTGCATCTCAAGTGCCAAGTGAGTGTTATGAAACAGATTAACAAAATATGGGCCATTAGATTTTTATTTGAGCGATATTATTATTGTGGAGTATTTATTTATGTGTTATTTTAATATGTGAGTAATTTTCTCTTACTGGGATTATGATGAAACTATATCTAAATTATTATCAATCTTTATATATTAATTCCAACTATATTTTATAAAGATTATGATTTTTGCTTTATCGCAAATATTATATCACCAATAGGTACTTATCACTTGATCTTTATATCAAGTGAGTAATAATTATATTTACCAATTTGTACTACACACAAGTCAAGATAGACAATTTAACAAAGTAGAGGAAAATTGAATTGTATTGTTGTGTAGTGTAAATCTGCCTACCCCCTTGTGTCTTATATATGCATCTTGGGATACCATAGGGATCTCAAAGAGGATTAGGGCAAGGACTCCTAATATACCCTTGTTAGGAATATGCCATCGAATGCCACTCGAGGATGAGAGAGTGAGAGCATTGCATGTAATTATGAACATCAATTGAATAAGACATTTATTATTGCCATTTTATTGTATATAATTGCCATCATGATTTGGTATATATAATGATAGTCCTTGCATTTGAGAGAAAATATTCCACTCCTTATGAAGATAAGGATGTAGGCACTAGAAGTATTTAAGGCTCAAATGCTTAACTGGTTCGCAAGTCGAGAAAACTTAACTCGACATTAAATTTAGACAAGACTTGTATAACGTGTATTTTGACATGTAGAGTGCCTGTATTTACTAAGGTTTAGTCGGAGTAGGGCTGTGAATAAACCTGAAAGTTTAATTCGGTTCGAAGTATTCGGCTCGAAAAAGCTCAGTTCGAGGCTCGATTTGGGACACCAAACGTAGAGCCGAACCCTATAAAATAGGATTCGGTTTTCAAACCGAACCGTTCGGCTCGGTCCGGTGATTTGGCCCAATAATGAAAATATAACCTCCCTGACAGCTGGCCCCTACTTATTAAACCATGTCCATCCCCATGCGCTCAACCCCCCCAGCCCAAATTAGAATTGCCCCCAGCCCAAGTAGAATTATGTAGACCCTTACGGCCTTACCTACTTCATTTCATTTCATTAGGTTTAATTCATATTTATTCAGTCTTCAGACATCCCCGTCTCATTCATCTCTCTCAAGTCTCACCCACCGTTCCCGAAAGAAGGAGAAAAGAGCTACACTAAGCATCGACCTCTCAATCCAATCAAATTTATGTAACACCCCGAGATATTCGGAATAATTACAGCGCCGTAAACCCTTTAAGTAAGGATTTACAAGCCTAATTAAAAGAAATATAAATATAATCCAACAATACCACAGAATTTCAAATTACAAAATCATTTCCAACTGATCCATTGAGTTAATTAATACAACCATATCGAAATGATATTAATAAGGCACGCGTACTCGAGTACTGAAAATGAACCAAGAAGACAAATCACAATAACAACAAACATCACTGAGCCCCTTCATCGTCACATCGGTACTGTGGCTGTTTCCCCGATCCTCGGCTACCTGAACATCAAAACAAATGTCCACCCCCGAAGGGGTTAGCAAAACGATGCTAGTACAAGTATCATATTAAACAAATCGAATATGCATCAACAATACATAATAAGATACACCACACGGACTTCCGCTACCGGAATCCGACAATGCCAATCCACAAGATTCCATTAACACAGTATGGGTATTCCAATGATCCAGCGCCCTCAGCATAGATCCCAAGATGATCCCGTCGGACCAACACGAGGTGGAAAAACCCGTCCAATGATCCAGTGCCCTCAGCCTAGATCCCAAGATAATCCCGTCGGACCAACACGAGGTGGACATCCGATCCAGCGCCCTCAGCATAGATCGTACAACATACACAAACACAACTCATGCATACATATATGCAAAATCGCTATGTCCATCAACATGAACATACAAACACTAGATAATGAATATCATGACAATTCAACGAAATATATCCCATGTTCAATAACATGAATAAACCACATGTATGCTCAAAATACCAATATTTAACAAATTATGATACTTGCCTCAAAGATGGCAAGAACTAATCACCCCAATGATCTCAACACACTCGAAGGCCGCCTCCTTCGATCAACGTAGCAAGCTCGAACCTTAACAAAAGAAATAATATAGAATTCATCTCAAGTCGTACGAATGTCTAACAATCCGGTCTACGTCCGAAAGCTCTTAAAATGAATTCTGCCCGAACTACTTAGCGTACGCTACGTATTCTGCGTAACGTGCGCTAAGCCGGCTCGTTAGCGTACTTAAACGACGAAGTCTAGCGTACGCTAACTATATACTAACAGTCCTCTCTAATCAGCCGACTGATTCGTCTGATGACATAACGTACGTTATGTACCAAACGTAGCGTACGTTACTCATTCTCGATAGCGCATGTTAATATACATATCTTAGCGTGCGCTAACCGTGCATGGCAGTTTGCTACTGGGCATAAAACTTGATATAATGGTGAATAAACTCATGAAATCTTCATTGTTAATACATGTCATCTCCATGCATATCATGCTCATACGGTTTGTGAAAGATCTTTACGGATTAAACGACTTCGAGATACAAGGATACGTATAATCATCACAACACCATAATTCATCTTGATCTTCAAGAAAGTATCCTAAGTTCCATCCATTCTATGTCCAAAACGTATAATTCCATTATGTAAAAACATAAGAACTTGATAATCTCCATAAACTGGTCATAATCGGTTTTGAAGCTTCATGAAAATGCTAGGAGTTCAAACACTAAAAGGTTCAATGGTTTATACGATGAAGAAGTATCGAAACATCGAAAATATCCTTCTACAACATGATGTTCGACTACGTACGAATTTAACTAACTAGATAATCCAAAATCATGATCAAAACGTCCTCCAGAATATTACTTAATATTGGTGAAGAATCACCTACCTCAAAGTAGTGAAGAACACGGAGGAACTTGAAGAAATCCAACGCCGAAGGCTTGAACACCAATCTCCAATGATCTACAATCTTCCAACTCGTGCTAGGATGATGATATGAGAGGTTGAGGATGGAGGAAGTAACTCTCTAAGTCTAAGACTACGGATTTGGGAAGTGAAAAAGTCTGAAAAATGAAAAAGGATGTTGTCCTATATATAGGAAATGGTTATTAGCGCGCGCTAGTCCATATCCATAGCATGCGCTAACGGTCATTCGAAGCTTACTGACCTCACTGTACTCAACATTTAGCGTACGCTATCTTCATATCAGTAGCGTGTGCTACCGCATTGACTCGGCGTTTCCAGAAAGCCGTCCAGGTTCATCCCGACATGATCCGACCAAGATCCGCGGCTGATCTCACCTACCACCCTGTCTTAATCATGTTGGCTACGTATAACGTGCGCTAAGGTTCATACATAGCGTGTGCTACGAACCCAATTTAGCATACGCTACGCTAAGTCGATAGCGTGCGCTACGTGTACAAAAATCACCACTTAGAACACATTCATGAAATCATACGCTCAAAAACACCGGATCATGAAATACAGAGAATAATGCTCAGATCAAAATGCAACAAAATGCAATATCACAAGGTCCAAATACACATCATAAATCTCGGGTATTACATCCTCTCTCCCTAAAAAGAAGTTTCGTCCCGAAACTTAAGATGAAAACAACTCCGGATACCTAGTCTTCATATTGTCCTCCATTTCCCAAGTGGCCTATTCAACCCCGTGTCGTGACCATTGTACTTTAACCAAGGGTATTGGTTTATTCCTTAATTATCCGACTCTCAAGTATCTTGATTGGTCTCTCTTCGAAGGTGCCGTCATTAGCTATCTCGATCTCATCGAACTCAATGATATGACTGGGATCTGGTACATACTTCCGCAATTGGGATACGTGTAACACATTGTGAACGTGACTCAGCGATGGCGGTAAGGCCAACCTGTATGCTAAATCCCCAACTCTCTTGAGGATCTCAAATGGTCCGATATATCTCGGACTTAGCTTACCTTTCCTCCCAAAACGGAAAATTCCTCGTGTAGGAGACACCTTCAATAGTACGTGGTCCCCAATGTCGAACTCCAGTGGGCGACGACGCACGTCTGCATAAGACTTCTGTCGACTTTGGGCACTCAACAGTCTTTCCCGAATCAAGGCTATCTTCTCTTGAGTCTGAACTATCAATTCTGGTTCCGTCCCGATCAAGTCCGAAGAATCATCCCAGCACAGGGGTGATCGGCATCTTCTCCCGTACAAAGCTTCAAATGGTGTCATCTTAATAGAAGTATGCCAACTATTGTTGTAGGTGAATTCAATCAACGGCAAGTGAACTTCCCAATCAGTTGACCAATCCAAAGCACAAGCTCTAAGCATGTCTTCTACTGTTTGTATAGTCCTTTCAGACTGACCGTCCGTTTGAGGATGATAAGCCGTGCTAAAGTTTAGCTCGGTCCCCAAAGACCTGTGAACTGCCCTCCATAAGTGCGACACGAAGCGACCATCTCGATCTGAAATAATGGTCTTCGGTGTCCCATGCAATCTGACTATCTCTGCGATAAATACTCGTGCCAATTTCTCGGGTCCCCATGTGTCTTTAATTCCTAGGAAATGAGCCGACTTGGTTACTAGATGAACTATAACCCAAATCATGTTCATTCCCGTCTTGGTTTTGGCATATTGGTGATGAAATCCATCGAGATATCCTCCCACTTCCACTCAGGGATCGGAAGCGGCTTTAACATTCCGACAGGTTGTTGATGTTCAATCTTAACCTGCTGACAAGTCAAACACTTCAAAACGTACTCTGCTACGTCCTTCTTCATATTTCCCCACAAGAAGTTTTGTTTTAGATCCTTATACATCTTACTGCTGCCCGGGTGAATAGAATAGGGCGCGCTGTGAGCTTCCTTCAGAATTGTCCGTCTCAAATCATCATCATCGGGAACGCAAAGTCGACTCTGAAATCTCAGAACTCCATCATCTTGTATCACGAATCCTGGGGCCTTTCCTTTCTTTACTTCATCACATAACCGAAGGATCAGAGAATCATTGAACTGCTTAGATTTGATTTCCTCGACTAGTGACGAAGTCAGTTCCATCACATATAGTTGCCCTTGGATTCCTGGTGTCCATACTTCAATCCCTTCGCGGATCAGTTCTCGTTGAATGTTGGTTTGGGACGTAAGTTCTTCCAACACTCGAAGAGAAACAAGCTTACGACTCAATGCATCGGCTACTACGTTTGCTTTACCCGGATGATAGAGAATTTCCAAATCGTAATCCTTGATCAATTCTAGCCACCTTCTCTGCCTCATGTTTAATTCTTTCTGACTGAAAATGTACTTGAGGCTTTTATGATCTGTAAAGATCTGACAATGAGTGCCGTATAAATAATGTCGCCAAATTTTCAAGGCAAAGACCACAACTGCTAACTCCAGATCATGAGTCGGGTAATTAACTTCGTACGGTTTCAACTGCCGAGAAGCATACGCAATCACCTTATCCTTTTGCATCAACAGACATCCCAGACCCTGATTTGAAGCATCGTTGTATACCATGAATCCATCAGTTCCATCTGGTAATGCTAATATAGGTGCTGTCGTCAGTCTCTTCTTAAGTTCATCAAAACCAGCCTGGCATTTCTCATCCCACGTGAACTTTTGAGTTTTACGTAGCGGTGAGTGAGTGGACGAGCAATTTTGGAAAATCCCTCTACAAAGCGGCGATAATATCCGGAAGTTCTAAGAAGCTTCGGACTTCTTTCACGTTATTAGAGCTTCCCATTCCAAGATTGCTTGACTTTCTTGGGTCCACAAATCATCGGTGATATCACATGCCCAAGGAAGGTTACTTCCCTAAGCCAGAATTCGCATTTGGAAAGCTTCGCATAAAGCTGTTCATTCCTCAAGGTTCTCAACACCACACGCAAATGCTCGGCATGCTCCTCTGTGTCTTTCGAATAGATCAAGATGTCGTCAATGAAAACGACCACAAAATTATCTAGGTATTCTAAGAATATCCAATTCATCAATTGCATAAATACCGCAGGAGCATTGGTAAGTCCGAATGGCATCACCACGAATTCATAGTGCCCGTACCGGGATCTGAAAGCAGATTTCGGTATATCCAATTCCTTAATTCTCAACTGATGATATCCTGATCGCAAGTCAATCTTCGAGAATACCCTTGCCCCTTGCAGTTGATCAAACAAGTCGTCGATCCAAGGTATAGGATACTTATTCTTGATCGTCACATTGTTTAACTCCCTGTAATCAATACATAATCAGAGGGATCCATCTTTCTTCCGAACAAATAGAACGGCCGCTCCCCAAGGAGAAATGATAGGTTGAATATAACCCTTCTGTAATAATTCCTCCAGTTGCTTCTTTAGTTCATACATCTCGGTTGGCGCCATGCGGTATGGTGCTCTGGAAATAGGAGCGTCTCCAGGCTCTAGTTCGATAGTGAACTCCACTTCTCTCTGCGGAGGTAACCTAGGTAGTTCGTCAGGGAATACATCTGAGAATTCATCCACAACTGGAATAGATGAGAGCTCTACTCCTTCTTCTTTCTTCATGGCATATCACCAAAACCCGTGACAACCCTGCTTCAGTAAGTTTACTGCTTTCATTGCTTTGATCAATTTTCCCGAGCTTCCCGGTCTCCATCCTCTGAATAAGTGTTCATATCCATCATCAGCAATGATATAAATGACTCTCTTCCGGTAATTCAGAATAGCTCCATAACAGTTGAGCCAATCGTCTCCGAGAATTAAATAGTCACCATGGATGTCAACTACAATAAGATTCGATGGCCAATCTCTCCCTCCTATAGACACTGGAAAATCTCTAGTTTCTAGGGTTCCCACAATTCTCTCTCCGCTCGGCAAACCCACAACATATAATTCACAATCAAATAAACACGAGATTTTCAAACGATTTACACAGTTCAATGATATGAAAGAATGTGTAGCTCCGGAATCGAATAAGACACTAACTGGTTGCAAAAGGATCTGAATCGTACCTGATGCAACAGCAGTATTATGATCGTCAGATTTCCTCATCTCGTACAGGCGCAGAGGAACGGACCCAGCGCAGGATGTCTCTCTCTTCCCAACATTCTGCTGCTGAAATCCACTCTGCTGCGTCTGGTTCACACTTATTTCTTTCGGAACTGGCGCTGGAGTGTGAGTACCAAATGATCTAGTCGCAACTCCACATAAAGCCGCATGATGCCCTTCTTGCCCACAATCGAAACAAGTCACAGAAGATGCAGGGCAATCACGTCGAATATGCCCTGCTCGACCGCAATTATAGCATTTCTTCGATGCGTCCGAAACTGCTGATGTTGTCCGGAACTTCTTTCCACTTCTAGAAGGATGTGGAGGTTTCCTAGATGAATAAAATGAAGACTGGCCCTTGCGGGGCCCACCACTCTTGTTTTCCGAGAAGTTGCCGGTCACTTTCTGCTTCTTTGCCTCCATCGATTTCTCCACCGCCGCCTCTTTCATGTCGTAGGGCAGCGCTTTGTCTTGATACTGCCGCAACGTAGTACACTGGAATCCGGACATGTACTGTTGAATCTCCAGCTTCATCCGCATATCGAAATGAAAAATCTTTTCTGCCTCCGTTTTAACCAAGTGTCACACACAAGTCAGCTGATGATTAAAAGTTTTGATTAAGTCTGTCACAGATGCTTCCGAACTCTGTTGTGAGAAAAACTCTCGGATTTTTGCCTCTCTGACTGGACGAGGACAATATTGTGCTTCCATCATTAGTTTGAATTCCGTCCAGTCAGCATTATGATTCTCGGGTCGAATAGCTTCCCACCAGTCAAAAGCCTCCCCATTCAGAAAATACTGGGCAATAGGAACTTTCCGGTCCTCGGGACAGTTAATACCCGCAAATATCTTCTCTAACTCCTTTAGCCAATGATCCCAAGTAAGTGCCTCAGCAGATCCGTCAAATTTTGGCGGGTGCAATTTGACCACCTCAGCAAGCCATCTGTCTCCCCGATTATCCTCGTGGTGCTGCTGTCCCATCGCCGTCTGCATGCGGTCAACTACCTGAGCGAACTGGTTTATCTGAGCCACCACCTGTTGAAGCACTCCCGGCATGTTAGGATTCGCGTTGTCATTCGCTGATCCCTGCTGTCCTCCATAATGGGAATCGGTTCGACTAGCCGATAATTCTGGGGTGGTTGCAGAATCCTCTTATCTAACATTACCACGTCTGCGTCCACGACCGCGTCCGCGTCCACATTCTCCCCTCAACATACTGTAAACACAATTACTCAATATCCAGGACAAAATTTTCAGAAATAAAGTCCGTCAATATTCACAAAACAAAAATTAAGTAAAACGGTAGTATAAGAGATTAGGAGACTTACAACCACGGTCCACATGATGACTTTGGCTGAACAGTGATGTTACGAACGACCCGTAAATCAAATAACGTAAACAGACCCCACTAAAACCCGACTGCCAAGATATTCATGAATCTTAGCTCCGATACCATATTCTGTAACACCCCGAGATATTCGGAATAATTACAGCGCCGTAAACCCTTTAAGTAAGGATTTACAAGGCTAATTAAAAGAAATGTAAATATAATCCAACAATACCACAGAATTTCAAATTACAAAACCACTTCCAACTGATCCATTGAGTTAATCAATACAACCATATCGAAATGATATTAATAAGGCACGCATACTCGAGTACTGAAAATGAACCAAGAAGACAAATCACAATAACAACAAACATCACTGAGCCCTTTCTTCGTCACGTCGGTACTGTGGCTGTTTCCCCGATCCTAGGCTACCTGAACATCAAAACAAATGTTCACCCCCGAAGGGGTTAGCAAAACGATGCTAGTACAAGTATCATATTAAACAAATCGAATATGCATCAACAATACATAACAAGATACACCACACGGACTTCCGCTATCGGAATATGACAATGCGAATCCACAAGATTCCATTAACACAGTATGGGTATTCCAATGATCCAGCGCCCTCAGCATAGATCCCAAGATGATCCCGTCGGACCAACACGAGGTGTAAAAACCCGTCCAATGATCCAGCGCCCTCAGCCTAGATCCCAAGATGATCCCGTCGGACCAACACGAGGTAGACATCCGATCCAGCGCCCTCAGCATAGATCGTACAACATACACAAACACAACTCATGCATACATATATGCAAAATCGCTATGTCCATCAACATGAACATACAAACACTAGATAACGAATATCATGAAAATTCAACGAAATATATCCTATGTTCAATAACATGAATAAACCACATGTATGCTCAAAATACCAATATTTAACAAATTACGATACTTGCCTCAAAGATGGCAAGAACTAATCACCCCAATGATCTCAACACACTCGAAGGCCGCCTCCTTCGATCAACGTAGCAAGCTCGAACCTTAATAAAAGAAATAATATAGAATTCATCTCAAGTCGTACGAATGTCTAACAATACGGTCTACGGCCGAAAGCTCTTAAAATAAATTCTGCCTGAACTACTTAGCATACGCTACATATTCTGCGTAACGTGCGCTAAGCGGGCTCGTTAGCGTACTTAAACGACGAAGTCTAGCGTACGCTAACTATATACTAACAGTCCTCTCCAATCAGCCGACTGATTCGTCTGATGACATAACATACGTTACGTACCAAACGTAGCGTACGTTACTCATTCTCGATAGCGCACGTTAATATACATATCTTAGCGTGCGCTAACCGTGCATGGCAGTTTGCTACTGGGCAGAAAACTTGATCTAATGGTGAAGAAACTCATGAAATCTTCAGTGTTAATACATGTCATCTCCATGCATATCATGCTCATATGGTTTGTGAAAGATCTTTATGGATTAAACAACTTCGAGATACAAGGATACATATAATCATCACAACACCATAATTCATCTTGATCTTCAAGAAAGTATCCTAAGTTCCATCCATTCTATGTCCAAAACGTATAATTCCATTATGTAAAAACATAAGAACTTTATAATCTCCATAAACTGGTCATAATCGGTTTTGAAGCTTCATGAAAATGCTAGGAGTTCAAACACTAAAAGGTTCAATGGTTTATACGATGAAGAAGTACCGAAACATCGACAATATCCTTCTACAACATGATGTTCGACTACGTACGAATTTAACTGACTAGATAATCCCAAATTATGATCAAAACGTCCTTCAGAATATTACTTAATATTGGTGAAGAATCACCTACCTCAAAGTAGTGAAGAACAAGGAGGAACTTGAAGAAATCCAACACCGAAGGCTTGAACACCAATCTCCAATGATCTACAATCTTCCAACTCGTGCTAGGATGATGATATGAGAGGTTGAGGATGGAGGAAGTAACTCTCTAAGTCTAAGACTTCGGATTTGGGAAGTGAAAAAGTCTGAAAAATAAAAAAGGGTGCTGTCCTATCTATAGGAAATGGTTATTAGCGCGCGCTAGTCCATATCCATAGCGTGCGCTAACGGTCATTCGAAGCTTACTGACCTCACTGTACTCAACATTTAGCATACGCTATCCTCATATCTGTAGCGTGCGCTACCGCGTTGACTCGGCTTTTCCCGAAAGCCGTCCAGGTTCATCCCGACATGATCCGACCAAGATCCGCGGCTGATCTCACCTACCACCCTGTCTTAATCATGTTGACTACATATAGCGTGCACTAAGGTTCATACATAGCGTGCGCTGCGAACCCAATTTAGCGTACGCTATGCTAAGTCGATAGCGTGCGCTACATGTACAAAAATCACCACTTAGAACACATTAATGAAATCATACGCTCAACAACACCGGATCATGAAATACGGAGAATAATACTCAGATCAAAATGCAACAAAATGCAATATCACAAGGTCTAAATACACATCATAAATCTCGGGTATTACAATTTAAACCCTTCAAACCCAAACCATTTATCATATGTGATGTCAGATTTAAGCCTAAACCCCCAGTCGATTCAGAGTTTGGTTCCGATTGGATGTAATCTAGATTTTATTGAGTTTGTCTGTATCATTAATTGCGATTTGACATTTTTTCTGTTTTGATTTTCGTTTTAATTTGATTCTCTATTTGTACTTGTAATATAAATTAAGGATTTTTCATAAATGTGTGTAATTGGGGTTTTGAAAAATCTTCATTTGATTTTAATTGCAATTTCATTACAAGTCTGGTCGCAGTGGATTGTAAATTGTAATATTGTGAATCCTGCAACAATTGTGATTAGGGTTTCATTGTTTTATCTTACTTATAATTGTGTTTTAACTTGTATTATGTTCCAATTTATATCATTAACAATGGCTATTTCATTTGTTGATTCCTCATACACACCCCCACCTCTGAATGATGATATTGAAATGGGGGATGAGGGCTCTGAGTCTGCCAGTGACCAATTTGCTAGTAATAAATGGGCATTGAACTCAGATTTTGGTTCGGTTGATTTGGAATCTATTGGTGATTCAGAGGGAGGACAACAATCTGGTGACAATGACCTTGATCCTAATAAGTCAAGATCAATAATGTGGGAACATATGGAAACATTCACACTTCCTGATGGAAAATAAAAGAATAAGTGCAAGCATTGCAAGAAGTTGCTCTCATTTGAAAAAGGGTGGCACAACTTCTCCACCTAATAAGACACATGAAAGAAGCTTGTCCATACAGAGATAAGTATTTTCCAAAGAAATCAAGGAGGATAATAATAAGCATAAAATACAAACTCAATTGCATGGTGTTGTGCTTTATGAAGGTGAAAGTTCTGTTACTTCTTTTAGCTTTAATTTTGAGAGAGTTAAAACACTAGCTGCTCACATGATTCTTGCTCATGAGGATCCATTTAACATTGTTGAACATAAAGTTTTTAATGAGTTTTTGAGGGCATACACTCCTTGCTACAAAAAGATCAGTAGGTTTATGGTTAGGAAAGAATGCTTTGCAGTTTATGATAAGGAGAAAGTGAGAATTAAGGGGATTTTAGCAAAGGTTAACAGAATCAGTTTAACAACTGATTGTTGGTGGTATGGTGTTCAAAGAATAGGTTATATGGTGGTGACTTGCCATTTTGTTGATAAGAATTGGAATTTGCAAAAAAGAGTCCTCTCTTTTATCAATGTGCCTCCACCCCACAATGGGGCTGCATTGGCCAAAGAGGTACATAGAGTTTGCAAAGGGTTTGGAATTAGTGATAAGATTGTTTCTGTGACTGTTGATAATGCATCTGCTAATCATGTGTATATTGCCATTCGGAAAAAAAGACCACAACTTGCTATCAAATCTTGCTTTGGATGGTAAATTATTTCATGTTAGATGTTGTGCTCATATCATTAACTTGTTGGTGAGGGATGGATTGAAAGAGATTGAGACAGTGGTTGATGTTGTTAGGGATGGAGTGAAAAATCTATTTGGTTCTGAAAATAGGCTTTCCTCCTTCAATGTACATAGAGTTAATTTGATGTTGCCTCCCAATAAGTTGGTGTTGGACAATAACACTCGGTGGAATTCAACTTATGTCATGTTGAGTACTGCTTATAATTATAGGCAGTGTTTTACTAAGTTTGGTGAGGATGATGATGCTTTTCAGATATTCTGTCATTCTACAGCAGAATGGGCAAAAGTGCATGAAGTTTGTGAGTTCCTTGAGATTTTTCTTGATGTTACAAATTTGATAAGTCATAAGTGGGAGTAATTACCCAACAGTTAATTTATTTTTGTTGGAATTATCCAGGATTAAGGAACTAATTAATGGGCAACTAAATGTACATATCAAGAAGCATATGAAGAATATGGCTACTAGAATGGCTATTAAATATGATAAATATTGGGATGAATGTGACTTATTGCTTTATTTTGGGTCAATTCGTGATCCTAGATATAAGAAGGGGATGATTAAATTTGCGTATACATCAATGTACCCCACCAATTATGAGCAAAAGATAGAAAAAGTGGAACAAAGCTTCTCTAACTTGTTTGAACAATATGCAAAGATATATGGTGATAGTAAAGGGAAAGGCTCAGAATCTTATAGTATATATTTGAAGCAGCCTCCATCTTCTACAGTTGGCAAAAGAAAGTTTGATGAGTTTATGATGAATGCAGACCAAATGGAAAGAAAAAATGATTTGGAATTGTATTATGATGAAGTTTGTTATCCCAATGTTTCCAACTTTGATGCCCTTGCTTGGTGGAAAGGAAATGAAGAAAAATATAAGGTTTTATCTAAAATGGCAATGGATGTATTATCTATCCCCATAACAATAATTGCATCTGAATCCACATTTAGTGCTGGTAGTATAGTTATTGATAAGAAAAGAGACTCGTTGAGCAGAGATACAATAGAAGTGATGCTTTGTGGTGGAAATTGGATTAAAGAAGCTTATGGAATTAGAAGTCTAAATGAGGTAATTTGTTTTGCTGTTTTGTTTTATTATTCAAATCTGGATTCATAATTCTTTCGTAATATGTTTTTTAAGTTCGGTCTTGTGTTTATGTCAGGGAAATGAAGATACAATTGAGTTGGAGTTCGAGAATGAATTTGAAATGAAAGATGCAAATGCTAATGGTAATTCAGTTCTAACTTAGTGACTTCTGATTTCACTTTTTCAATCTATAATGTAGATATTGCCATTATGTGTTTTGACTTCATTTATGATTTCAATCTATAATTCAACTCTAACTTAGTAACTTATTGACTTCTGATTTCACTTTTTTAATCCATTCTGTTGCAGCCCCGCAAGCAAACATAGAGGGAAGTTGCTCTATAACTGTACACCTTCTGAAGTTGTTCAACCATCAAGAAATGTCATCAACTCACAGTCACAACCATCTAGCAAACTACCCAGCAACTTTAAGAATATCAAAAAAAAAGTCACGTAGAACATGAGAGTTGTTATATTTCTGCCCACTTTTGGTGTTGTTTTTGTTGGGATCGGTGAATAAAAACGAGTTACACAGCGGAAAATAAACCGATCCAACCAGATAAAACCAAACCCCAAAAATGAATCGATCAAGCATCGTACAAACGAATATAATTAATGAGGATGAGAATCAAAAAATACATACCCTCGTAGTCCTTTGATAATATAATCTTCGAAGGAAAAACCCAAACAAGCTTTCTCCGATTACCGACACGAACATGAATCCAATTTGTTGTAGCTTGTTGAATGATACAACACCGAAAATGCTGAATGTCTCTACGTTATTACGCGTCGGATATTGATCGAAAAAATAAAATATCAATTCATTCTCAAAGAACATGGCTAGGAATTGATACGGTATTTTTCTTCTCTTCTCTTCTCTTCTTCCTTTTCTTTTTCTCAAAGATAAACAAGAAAAAGAAAAATAATTTTTTTCTCCTCAAATGAAGCTCACGACTGGGCAGCTTGTTTGTAAGGTGTGTGTGTGTGTGTGTGTGTGTGTGTGTGTCTTTCAACTCTAACAATGGTGTGACAAACTATCACATTTATAATACAAAGTGAGATCAAATGACGAGATTCTAAATTTCATCCATTTATCTCCACCCTTCACATTATAAGTTTATCACACACCACACACATGCAAGACACCTTCCATACATAAGAGGGGGGCGGCCCACTAGAGTTTGGTGAGAAAACGAGCCGAGCCACTCAGTTCGTATACCGGACGTTCGGGTGTTAAGTCCGTTAAATACAATTTGTTTTTATCCCAAATGTATTTATACTTAATTAATTAATCCAATTAATTAATTTTATCAAATACAAAATTATAATAATATATTTCCAAGAAATAATTGTTTATGAATTAAATTAATCACCTGGTAATTAATTTCAATTTACTAGACCGCTTGATTTATCAAATAAATCAAATTAGATATCTAATATCCAATATTAATGAAGAGATAATAAATACATATTTATCCATCAAATATCCTTGTGCACGACTCTGTAGGTCCGTCTTAGTCGGCAATGGGAGGAACCAAGGAGTACGGATAACACTTAGCCAGTATAGTGCTTCGTACCGTAACCCAACTAAGAACGAATGATCGGATCATTCCAAAACCATTATGTCGTGAATATCGTATACGTATAAACCCTTCAATCATATGTCCCGGTCAAGTATTAGGGTCACAGTAAAGTCAAACCCTATCGTAACTTGACTCTATGTATTTTGTTGATGCAAACCGAAATCACCGAGCTCTTATGTATCAAATACAACTAGCTCTAACTTCGTTGGCCAAAGACTTATGATCTCATTTGCCATTAACCGCATAGGACATTTACCTGCTCACTAATAGGAGAAAGAATCCTATCTTGGTATTCAGTAGAGACTGCTGCTTGCCCACTAAGTTGCATTTCGAGGTTGACCCCACCAACCGGCGATTGGATCGAACTACTCTAATGACTAACTTAATGTCACACGCACATCTCCTACTGAAACCTCAAGTCAAAGGTCCACGTATACCTATCACAACCTTTCGATTCAGTCATTGACAATCCCAGAGTGATATCCATATGACCGAATCAAGGTGAGTCATGTTCGAGTATTCTAAACCTATTAACATACCTATAACGTGTGCTCCCACTAACCCTTAGTGTAGACTGACACTTTACATGTTAAAGTACACATTATACAAGTCTTTGTTAGGAATACTTGTTAGATTTTGATGATGTCATCATTGTACTTGTTTATTCAAATGTCTGTTTATTACATGGCAAATGTAAGGAAAAACCAAAATGAGTATCTTCCATAGGACAAATTGTGTTAAGTTAGATACTCGGCAAAATATAAAGAAGAACCAAATGAATATCTTCTATAGGCCAGTTAAGTTAGGCTTAAAATCGGCTAAATACAAAGTACAGATAAGTACATTAGAGAAGTTTCGGTCAGACATGTAAACATCAGAGAAGTTTGACCAACAGCTGAGTCACAGTCAAGTGAAAATCATAGAAGTACTGGTCAACAATTTTTATCAGAGAAGTTTGACCAGACTGCAGTCAGGCGGAGCCCAAGTCATCTGAAGTCTGACCATCAGATCAGTCAAGTTCATCGTGTCGAAGACTTGGATCGTAGAAGTCTCGTCAAGGACATCAGAGAAGTCATCGTCAGAGAAGTCCGACGACAGAGAAGTTTGACTGCACATCAGACAAATTGACTTAAATAGATCACACAAGTCATCAGCCAAGTAAACCTGTCCACGTCAGCATGCGTTGAATAGTCAATAAATACGGAAAGTCACATGTGAGGCGATAAGGGACAGATTGGAGAGATGCCCAGAGGGATATGAATTAAATAATTCATCCAGACCCACCTCTGAAGACTTTAGACATATTTAAATCAAAAGATTCGGCACCATCACGTGAAAGTCTTCACAACGGTCGGAAATGGATTAAAATAAGGGAATCCAGCCTTGCAACGTTCGGAAAGAAAAACAAAGAAGTCTATTTCTCCAACGGATAGATTTGTTACAGATTTGCAACGGCTACGAAGAAAAGCTCCAAGGATTGACAAGCTATAAATACCTAAAGATTTGAAAGAGCAAAGTACGATGCGAACTATACTCTCAAGCAATTAAAGCAATCAAGCGATCAAGAAATCTATAGCATCGTAAAGAGCAGTATTCTCAGTTCATATATGAAGAAAGCTCTTAGTTGGAGAAGACAAAAAACTCTTGTCTTAAAACCTGAGTACGGGGTACTTCACTGGTTGAAGTTGCGCGACTGATAGGCATCCAAGGATTTGTAGATCGAGTGGTGCTAGGTAGTCAGAAAGGAGTTGCAACAATAGGATTTCCACTGGTTGGAAGTTGTTGCAGCTAAGTTGTAGAATCACTGTAATATTGATCACTGGTTGAAAATTATAGTGGATTCATCTCCAACTGGTTTGGATAAAGTAGATTAGTAGAGGATTACCCCACCTCTGAGACCACTATAAATTGCCTGCGTACTTTATTGTTTTAGTATCATACTTAACTGCTGCATTCGTACTTAGTGTTTTAGTGTTTATATTCTGTATTCGTCATTAGGTGACTTCCGCACTTATATTGTCTACAGACGACTCTAAGTCATCTGTACCATCAGCTGAGAAACTCCTTAATTCCTTCTTGGAAAAAGAGTTTTAATAAGTCTATTCACCCCCCTCTAGACTTATTTCTGACGACTTGTGACCTACAAGTGGTATCAGAGAGGTTGGTTCATTCATTTCCAGAAGCAGATCCATATATCTTGCATATATTTTTATCTCTCATTTAGAATGGAACACATGCACTCTATACTACCCGTGTTTTCAGTTGACGAGTATGATCTTTGGAGGATAAGGATGCAGGCACACTTATCGTCTATCCATGACGACATGTGGTGCATCATAGAAGACGGTCCGTTCATATTTGACAAGGACACACCTGAGGAGATTGCAGCAGGGAAACCAGCAAAAATTCCTAAGAAAAGAACAGAGATGAGCTCAGAAGAAAGAAAACTGGCCAACCTTGACAACCGGGCCAGAGATGTGCTATATCAAACTCTTGACGAGTTAACCATGGTCAAGATCAAGAATTGCCAAAATTCCAAAGAAATTTAGAATCAATAGACCAGGTGGACACAAGGTTCACAGAGATCATCAACGAAATAAACTCCTCGAAAAAACTTATGGTAACAGGGAGATGGCCTTGAAGGTGTTAAGATCACTTAGCCCTGAATGGAGCATGAAGGCGGTGGCCATGAGGGAATCCAAAGACCTCAATAAATAAAGATTCAAGAATTATTCTCTGACCTGAAGGCTTATGAATTTGAATTCCCAAGTTCATCATCAAACGAGCCTGCAGAGAAGGGAATAACATTTGTAGCCGCGTCCCCCGCCAAGAACCTGTCTGATGTCAAACCTCCAAATCCACTCGATTTCAAAGAAGATATTGTAACACCCCAATTCACAACAGGGACATTACACGCCGTAGAACCCTCGTGAGGTCTACCAGGCTAACACATGACATAAAAACCACAATGTAATCCCGAATGATGCACTCAAAAGTAAATAAGGCCGTGGCCTCGGCCAAAACATTTATAACGTAATACACGAACAGAGGTTAAGTACCAATTCATTTCCCACGCAGGGGATTTAAACCAAGTTTCAAAACAGACAGTCTAACTTCAATACTCGACAATGAAATGACAAAACATAAAAATGCAGACTCGAGCCACATCATCAAGCCAGCCCATCCTTCACGTGCGTGTCCCGTACCTGCCCCTCAGCCCTCCCGGTACCTGAAATGCATAAGACGCATTTCCCTCATTTAAGGGGTTAGCATTCGAATAGCTAGTGCAAGTACACAATTACACAACATTATAAACAAAAACGGTTTACACAATCATCTCAAACATAAGTCATTTGCCACATATATATTCCGGAATACTACATTGGCAATCACATCAATTTTCAATCATCACGATATCACAAAATCACAACTGGTATCCCGTGGCCGTACCCCTTAGTATCGACCCCCAGACATCCCGTCGAACACTCCGGGTGGGATACCACTTCCGCGGCCGTACCCCTTAGTATCGACCCCCAGACATCCCGTCGGACACTCCGGGTGGAAGTTCAATCACACACGCACCCAAGTCCACTTCCGCGGCCGTACCCCTTAGTATCGACCCCCAGACATCCCGTCGGACACTCCGGGTGGAAGGAACACAACTCACGCACCCAAAAATCACCATTCATCATTCATTTCGAAAATCACAATATACATAACGAAATGTAATACATGTACTTGCCTTGAACACGATGAAACAAGGGAAACAACGAAGGAATAGGTTTTGGTCCGAACAATCCTCCCAAATCTGCTCCTAGCACAATAACGGTATACAACAAGTCTCAATAATGCGGAAAGGTAAGAATTAATCCTAATTCTACCCGTTGGGACAATTCATCGGACACCAAGAGTGCATAAGGAAGTGAAATCGGTCAACGGTGTAACAACGGGATTTCATCCCAACTAATAACAAGAAAACCATGGGTCGCGTGAACACTATCAAAATCTAATAACAACATCGGTTAATTCGAACTAAAACACAAGATCACCACCAAACCCTCCCCCAAAATCATACTAGGGTTAAAGGAGTTCTTACCTCTCGAAGATTCAAGCCCTATAATCCGAAGAACACGTGCTAGATCCACAATCCGAGCTACACGATCGAAGGGAGACGAAGAAAAACACACAATAAAATGGTAGATGGAGGAAAATCCCCCCTCTAAACCCTCTCTCTCTCGCGTACGGTGGAAAGGAGGAAGAAGTGAGTGAATTCGCTGAATAAAAACGCAGATATAGCGCTGACCGCGTTGTGTGCCGCGGCTCAGCTAAACTGTGCCGCGGCACAGGGCCAAAAATTGCGCCCAGTGTTCGGCTGACCGCTCGTTGTGCCGCGGCTCATTCGAAGTGTGCCGCGGCCTGCCGGATCAGGCCGCGCACGCGGACAGAGGTTTTGGCCGGCAAGTGCCACACGGTGTGCCGCGCCTGCATAAGTGTGCCGCGGATCGACTGGTGCAGCCGCGGCGCACAATCCTTGTGCCGCGGCACACGGTACAGCCTGCTTGGCCAACAACTGGGTAATGTGTGTGCCGCGGCGCACAATCCTTGTGCCGCGGCCCACATCCTCCCTCGGGTCCCAAAACGACGAAAAATGATCCGGAAAGAGAATAAAAGCAATAGGGATCGATATTTGGGCAACAAAAACACGAAATGAAAGTACGGAACCCCAAAACGATCGGAGGTACACAACCAAAGTCGAACAAGGCACAAATTCCCTAAACTTCTGGGAAATTACAAAAACGGCCCAAACATCCGAAAAATCACGACACAACGTCGGATTAACAATCCGAAACTCACAACATGCTCTACTCAAGCATACGAATTCATGGAAGTAAGAAAACGATGAAATCAAACGAGTTTAACGAGAATCGAATACACATGAGGCAGAATATAACACAAGATGAAATTACGTAAAAATATTATCGAGACCCGTCTAAACGGAAAAACTCCAAGAACAAAATAGGTTCAGAATTACAAAACAGTGCCAAGTGAGTTGTCCGAAACGAATATGCACCAAAATAGAAATTACAAAAATAGAAAACGCGGATATTACATTATCTCCCCCTAAAAATAAGTTTCGTCCCGAAACTTACAACACGAATAACTCGGGGTATCTCGACCTCATACTCTCCTCCGTTTACCACGTGGCTTCCTCGGATCCATGCCTCGACCACTGCACTTTGACCAAAGGAATGGTTTTGTGCCTGAGTTGCTTAACTCGACGCTCTAAGATCTGAATCGGCCTCTCCTCGAAGGTAATGTCGGGCCCCAACTCGATCTCTCCAAAATCAATAATATGGCTAGGGTCCGATACGTACTTCCTAAGTTGGGAAACATGAAATACGTTATGCACGTGGCTCAGGGACGGCGGCAAGCCTAATCGATACGCAAGCTCTCCGACTCTATCTAAAATCTCGAACGGCCCGATATATCTCGGACTAAGTTTACCCTTCCGACCGAAGCGGTAAACTCCCCGAGTCGGCGACACCTTAAGCAAGACGTGATCTCCCACCTCAAATCGGCGACGTGTATCGGCATAAGACTTCTGCCGACTCTGGGCTGTCAACAATCTATCACGAACCAGGGCAATCTTCTCTCTCGTCTCAACTATCATGTCGGGCTCGGTACCAATCATCTCGGACGCATCGTCCCAACACAACGGCGATCTACACCTTCTCCCATATAATGCCTCAAATGGTGCCATTTTAATCGAGGCGTGCCAACTATTGTTGTACGTGAACTCGATTAACGGTAAGTGCGACTCCCAATCATCCTTCCAATCTAAAGCACAGGCTCGTAACATATCCTCTAGCGTCTGTATCGTCCGCTCAGACTGTCCGTCTGTCTGAGGGTGGTAGGATGTACTAAGTCTCAACTCGGTTCCCAAAGCTCTATGAACGGCCTGCCAAAAATGTGATATGAACCGGCCATCACGGTCCGAAACAATGCTCTTAGGGGTCCCATGCAATCTCACTATTTCCGCAACAAACACTCGTGCAAGCCTCTCTGGCCCCCAAGTGTCCTTAATACTTAGAAAATGAGCTGATTTGGTTAGTCGATCAACAACGACCCAAATCATGTTCATTCCCGTCCGAGTCTTAGGCATACTGGTAATGAAATCCATAGAAATATCCTCCCATTTCCACTCCGGGATAGGAAGTGGTCGTAATAGCCCCGCGGGTCGCTGATGCTCGATCTTAACTCACGACAGTCGACACCTCGACACAAACTCGCTAACGCTCGCCTTCAAATTACTCCACCAAGAGTTGCTCCTCACATCCTTGTACATTTTACTGCATCAGGATGTATGGAGTAAGGTGTAGCATGAGCTTCACTCAAGATCTTACGCCTCACTCAATATCACACGGTACACAAAGTCGCCACGAAACCTCAAAACTCCATCATCGTGAACCACAAATCCGTGGGCTTTCCCTTTCCTCACATCCTCCTCACTGACCAAAACGGATCGTCATACTGCTTCGCCTTGATATCATCGATCAAGGACGAAGTGATCTCCAATGCACATAACTGGCCCTGAACTCTCTGAACCCAAACCTCAATATTCTGACAGATGAAATCTCGATGGATCCTACCCTGCGGTGTAAGTACCTCTAACATCTGCAAAGCCATCGGTTTTCAGCTCAACGCATCAGCCACTACGTTGGCCTTACCCGGATGGTAAAGTATCTCGAGGTCGTAATCTTTAATTAGTTCTAACCACCTACGTTGCCTCATATTCAACTCTTTCTGGCTGAAGATGTACTTCAGACTCTTGTGATCCGTGAAAATCTTACACGATGACCCATAGAGGTAATGCCTCCAGATTTTTAAAGCGAAAACGACCGCAGCTAACTCCAAATCGTGCGTGGGATAATTTACTTCATAAGGTTTCAATTGGCGGGACGCATAAGCAATTACTCTGTCTCTCTGCATCAAAACACATCCTAGACCAAAGCCCGAAGCATCGCTATACACTACGAAATCCTCGTTCCCCTGAGGCAATACTAAAACGGGTGCGGTAGTCAGACGTCTCTTTAACTCGTCATAGCTATCCTGCCTGTCTGCAGTCCACTCGAACTTCTGAGTTTTCTGGAGCAACTGAGTGAGTGGTCTAGCGATCTTAGAAAATCCCTCAACGAATCTGCGGTAATAGCCGGCAAGACCCAGAAAACTCCTCATCTCCTTCACATTCTTAGGCGGCTCCCAAGCCATCACTGCCTCTATCTTCTGCGGATCTACCCGAACTCCCTCTGCTGAAATCACATGCCCGAGGAATGTCACTTCCTCAAGCCAAAACTCACACTTAGAGAATTTCGCGTACAACTGCTCTGCCCTCAAAGTGTCTAATACAATCCGGAGGTGCAAGGCGTGCTCCTCCCGATTCCGCGAATAGATAAGAATATCGTCGATAAAAACGACTACGAATTTGTCCAGATACTCAATAAAAACCTTGTTCATCAACTGCATGAACAACTGGGCATTAGTTAGCGAAAGGCATGACCACAAACTCGTAATGGCCATATCTCGTCCGAAAGGCGACTTTCGGAATATCGACGTCCCAATTCAATCGGTAGTAGCCCGATCGCAAATCAATCTTCGAAAAGACTGTCGCCCCCTGAAGCTGATCAAACAAATCGTCAATCCTGGGCAAAGGGTATTTATTTTTGATGGTCAGCTTGTTTAATTCTCGATAATCGATGCATAAACGAAGTGACCCATCTTTCTTATTAACGAAAGTACGGGCGCACCCCAAGGCGATGCGCTCGGTCGAATATACCCTTTATCTAACAATTCTCCCAACTGGTTCTTCAACTCTAACATCTCCGACGGTGCCATACGGTACGATGCTCGAGAAATAGGGGCTGCATTCGGCTCAAGATTGATAGGAAACTCCACCTCTCGCTGTGGTGGTAACCCCGGCAAGTCGTCTGGGAAAACATCGGGATACTCACTAACAACTGGAATTGACCGCATGTCAACTCCACCATCTTCCGCCTTCAGAGCATAACACCAGTAGGCGACACAACCCTGGTTCAGAAGTTTCATCGCCTTCAAGGCGCTAATCACGCTCCCCGATCTACCCGGCTTACAGCCGACGAGAATATGCTCGGTGCCATCCTCGACCACGATCGAGATAGTGCGAGTCCGATAGTTCATGATAGCACCGTGACGCTCTAACCAATCGTCCCCGAGGATTAAATCCTCACCCTTGAGGTCGATAACAATGAGGTTCGAGGGCCAATCTCGGCTCCCGATCCTCACGGGGCAATCCCTAACTTCTTGGTCCCCAACCATACGATCCCCGCTAGGCGTACCCACCACAAATGGTTCACACTCAAACAAGCAGTTAAAGCCAATACGATTCACACAATCCGATGCAATAAAGGAATGGGTAGCACCCGAATCAAAAAGCACGGTAACTGGATGAGTAAGGATCTGAGTAGTACCTGACGCCACCGGAATGTCCGCCTCCTCAGTGCGCCTCATCTGGTACAGTCGGGGGTGGACTGAACCCGAGCTCGAGGATGCGCGGCGATCCGGCTGTCCCCGACCTCTACCGCAACCCGAACCCTGCGGAACCTGAGTAGCTGGAGTATTATGATCCCTCTGATCGGTAGTGGTAGTCGGAACTCTAGCGGCCCTGGTGGCTCTCTCACAATGAGTCGCCCGATGCCCGGTCTGCCCGCAAGTGAAGCAAGCAACGGGGGGAAAAGGACAATCCTTCATCAAATGCTCATATTGGTTGCAGTTAAAACAAACCCTGCCACCAGAAGCGACGGACTGAACTGAACGGTTACCCTGAGATCCACCGGCCTGATGGAACGACCTTTTCCCCGGTATGGGAGCAGAACGAGACCTCGAAAACTGACCACCCTTCCCGGTCGAGAATCCACCGGTAGTCTTCTGCTTCTTAGCTTCCGAAACCGACTCTGATTCCGGAACCGCCATCTCGATCGCTAGGGCGCTATCCTGGTATTCTTTCAAAGTGGCACACATGAGCGGTGCCATACTCTGCCTAATATGCGGCTTCATTCGCATATTGAAGTAACGTATTTTATCAGCCTCCGTTCTTACTTGATCTCTTACGAACCCCAACTGCTGATTGTAAGAAATGATGGCCTGAGAAATAGGCACATCCTGAGGTGTAGCGGTGAAGAATTCCACAATTCTGCGCTCCTTGGTAGCGGCGGACAATACTCTGCTTCCATAGCAGCCTTGAATTCCTCCCAAGTAGCTCGACGGTCTCTGGGCACAACGGCCTCCCACCATTCCGCAGCTTCCTTATCCAGGAGGTACTGGGCAATATGTACCCTCCTGTCTTCAGGACAAGCTACGGCATCGAAGGTCCTGGACAACTGAAAGAGCCAATTCTCCCAACCGAGGGAGTCAGAGGATCCGGAGAAACGAGGAGGGTGCATCTTAGTCACCGTCTGAAGCCACTTACTAGCCTCCTCTTCCGTGTCTGGGGCGGATTCAGCGTCCACCCCGAGCTATTCGAGTAAGTTGGGCTACCAAGCTGCCAAGTACGGCAAGAGCTCTGGCGTCGGCATTATTACCCGACGGCACTGAGTGAGAGGCTGAGTCCGCAGAGGACTGAGAAAGTGAGCCCTCCTCATTATCAGCACCCCGACCACGGCCTCGGCCGCGTCCCCTAGCCGGTCTACCACGACCTCTCAACATACTGAAGGAAAATAAGAAAAGGACAAGATCAGAAAGATCCACAATTCACAAAGTTGGTAACAAAAGTCACGATTCTGAATAGCGCAAGATAACGAATTACAGAGATATAAGAGTTCGAGGAGACTTACAGCCACGGGTCGCACGAAAAGACGGTAGCATGATGATATTAGGCTCAACGACTGACTCTAATGACGCAACTGATAGACCCAAAATTCACCGACAGCCTAGGTATTCAAAACCTAGGCTCCGATACCATAAATGTAACACCCCAATTCACAACAGGGACATTACACGCCGTAGAACCCTCGTGAGGTCTACCAGGCTAACACATGACATAAAAACCACAATGTATTCCCGAATGATGCACTCAAAAGTAAATAAGGCCGTGGCCTCGGCCAAAACATTTATAACGTAATACACGAACAGAGGTTAAGTACCAATTCATTTCCCACGCAGGGGATTTAAACCAAGTTTCAAAACAGACAGTCTAACTTCAATACTCGACAATGAAATGACAAAACATAAAAATGCAGACTCAAGCCACATCATCAAGCCAGCCCATCCTTCACGTGCGTGTCCTGTACCTGCCCCTCAGCCCTCCCGGTACCTGAAATGCATAAGACGCATTTCCCCCATTTAAGGGGTTAGCATTCGAATAGCTAGTGCAAGTACACAATTACACTACATTATAAACAAAAACGGTTTACACAATCATCTCAAACATAAGTCATTTGCCACATATATATTCCGGAATACTACATTGGCAATCACATCAATTTTCAATCATCACGATATCACAAAATCACAACTGGTATCCCGTGGCCGTACCCCTTAGTATCGACCCCCAGACATCCCGTCGAACACTCCGGGTGGGATACCACTTCCGCGGCCGTACCCCTTAGTATCGACCCCCAGACATCCCGTCGGACACTCCGGGTGGAAGTTCAATCACACACGCACCCAAGTCCACTTCCGCGGCCGTACCCCTTAGTATCGACCCCCAGACATCCCGTCGGACACTCCGGGTGGAAGGAACACAACTCACGCACCCAAAAATCACCATTCATCATTCATTTCGAAAATCACAATATACATAACGAAATGTAATACATGTACTTGCCTTGAACACGATGAAACAAGGGAAACAACGAAGGAATAGGTTTTGGTCCGAACAATCCTCCCAAATCCACTCCTAGCACAATAACGGTATACAACAAGTCTCAATAATGCGGAAAGGTAAGAATTAATCCTAATTCTACCCGTTGGGACAATTCATCGGACACCAAGAGTGCATAAGGAAGTGAAATCGGTCAACGGTGTAACAACGGGATTTCATCCCAACCAATAACAAGAAAACCATGGGTCGCGTGAACACTATCAAAATCTAATAACAACATCGGTTAATTCGAATTAAAACACAAGATCACCACCAAACCCTCCCCCAAAATCATACTAGGGTTAAAGGAGTTCTTACCTCTCGAAGATTCAAGCCCTATAATCCGAAGAACACGTGCTAGATCCACAATCCGAGCTACACGATCGAAGGGAGACGAAGAAAAACACACAATCAAATGGTAGATGGAGGAAAATCCCCCCTCTCAACCCTCTCTCTCTCGCGTACGGTGGAAAGGAGGAAGAAGTGAGTGAATTCGCTGAATAAAAACGCAGATATAGCGCTGACCGCGTTGTGTGCCGCGGCTCAGCTAAACTGCGCCCAGTGTTCGGCTGACCGCTCGTTATGCCGCGGCTCATTCGAAGTGTGCCGCGGCCCTGCCGGACTGTGCCGCGGCACGCGGTACAGGAGGTTTTGGCCGGCAAGTGCCACACGGGTGTGCCGCGGCCTGCATAAGTGTGCCGCAGATCGACTTTTGTGCCGCGGCGCACAATCCTTGTGCCGCGGCACAGTGCGGCTGCTTGGCCAACAACTGGGTAATGTGTGTGCCGCGGCGCACAATCCTTGTGCCGCGGCCCACATCCTCCCTCGGGTCCCAAAACGACGAAAAATGATCCGGAAAGAGAATAAAAGCAATAGGGATCGATATTTGGGCAACAAAAACACGAAATGGAAGTACGGAACCCCAAAATGATCGGAGGTACACAACCAAAGTCGAACAAGGCACAAATTCCCTAAACTTCTGGGAAATTACAAAAACGGCCCAAACATCCGAAAAATCACGACACAACGTCGGATTAACAATCCGAAACTCACAACATGCTCTACTCAAGCATACGAATTCATGGAAGTAAGAAAACGACGAAATCGAACGAGTTTAACGAGAATCGAATACACATGAGGCAGAATATAACACAAGATGAAATTACGTAAAAATATTATCGAGACCCGTCTAAACGGAAAAACTCCAAGAACAAAATAGGTTCAGAATTACAAAACAGTGCCAAGCGAGTTGTCCGAAACGAATATGCACCAAAATAGAAATTACAAAAATAGAAAACGCGGATATTACAGAGATGGCGTTTATAATGCAAAGATTTAGCAATTTCTGAAAGAATTACTCCAAATATAATAAGAATTATAAGGAGAATCTAAGGAGAAACCAAAAAGCCGGAAGTTGGAAGGTGGAATGCTATAACTGTCCTAAGACAGGACACATTCAAATCGACTGTCTTGATCTTAAGAAGGACGAGAGCAAGAAGGAGGTGAGTAGAAAAGAAGACCGAAGGAAAGCCCTCATTGGAGAAGACTAAGAGAAAGTGTAATCAAGCAGCGGATTCTTCTCTTATGACGATGAGGAATATGACTGTCTGATGGCCAACCTAGCTGATGAATAGGTAACATCAAAACTCTCTAACTCAAATAATAGTTCAGACATGTCACAAGACACGGACTTGCACGAATTTGTAAATCAGCTTCTCAAAGATTTTGAGAAATTAAAATCTACACACCTATCTGTATCAGCCGAGAAGACTCAGCTGCAAGATGAGAATAGGCAGCTGAAAAATAATTTTGAAAAACCCAGCTTAGAGTTGAATAAAACCAAATCTGATCTTGAAAACAGGCTGCAGACAACTTCAAAAATCAGGCTGATATCACTACAGCTGAGATAAAATGATTCAGCTGCACTTGCTCATGTTGTTGTGCGGCGATTTATATGCCTCAAACGGCGATCGGCACAAGGGCAGAGCGACCAAAGTCAGCATCAAATAAACCAAGACAGACTTACCAAATGAAGATTCCAGAATGAGATCAAGTACCGAGCGATCGACGTCCAGTGCGATCGTCTCTTGGTACCTAACGATCGACTTTAGTGCCCGACCAAAGACGACCGTCTTATGCCATGTGTAAAGCCAACATCCGTCAAGTCTACGAAGACCGGGGGATGAAGGCCCACGTGCAGACCCGCAAATGGCGCCACTGGAAAAGGCTTTTTGACTCCAGCCTATCTCCAGCCGTTGGTGACAAGGACAACCTCTCACCTACCGACAGACCCACAAAAAGGTCCTAGGTAGGACCTCCCAAGACTGCGACGTGAGGCACGTGTCGTCTTCTCATTGGTTCGCACATTTGGCTGCCAGTAGCAGTTGAGGACTTTAAGGAAACCAACCCACATGCTGAGACGATCGCCCGTTTAATTTAATGCAAGAAAGGCGATCGCCCGTTTGGGATTAAGACATCCCAACTACCTCATCTTCTATAAATAGGAGACCTCTAACAGTTGAATTTGACACAGAATTCCACAGCAGCATTACACCTTTGTAACAAGAACTCACAGACCATTAACTCTGGTTCTTCCGGCAATCATCAGCACTCAAGAGCTAGATAACTAGGGTCATTACCCTCATTGTAATCGTACTCTAACATTAATAGTTGTACTCCAAAGTATTATTATTATTAATAATATCTCGCCAGAGCATTCAAGCCCGGGATTAACAACCCCGACAAATCTTGTGTTATTTTCATTCCATCACTCGTGCTCTTGCATTTTGTTTGTTACTCACCCGTAGCCACATCCAGCAAATCATTCCGAATAATATTTTGGGTAACAAAAATTAGCGCTAGAAGGAGGGGTTGAACCCTTATTTTCTCTCCGACCGTTTCGAAGAACACTCACTGTTCTCCGGATATATACTTGAAGAAACACTCACTGTTCTTCAAAGAAAAACCCTCGAGATAATGACATCTGCCACCACCTCGAAGAGAGCCACCTTACGGTCCGCCGGAGCCTTATTCCGGCCCAAACCTAGTCCCAACCTACGGCGGAAGGCAGCTGCAGCGACGCCAGACTCTCACTCCCGCCCCCAAGGGACGGCCCCAGCCTCTCACTCGATTAATTCCAAACTGTGGAACAGATCAAGGAGGCTATGGACATCATAAGGGAGCGATGGAGAGTATGCGATGCGCCCACTATTACCCCCTCAGCCATCCGCCGCACGGGCAAGCGAAAACTCAAAGGGCTACATGTTGAGCAATCGTCAGAAAGCCCTGAGTTGCAAGAAAAGGCACTCGCGAGGCGGGAAAGTTCCGTGTTCAGTCTCCTAGGGAGTGATCCTTCATGGCAACCTGGGCACTCTGGCCCCGGCCATGAGATGTCGGAGTCCGAATCCGTCACCAGGAGTTCAGCATATCCGACTCCAAAGAAATAGGTCAGCCCCCCCCCCCCCCCGAAAAATCGAGCTCGGCGGCAAAGACCTCGTCGCCTACAACGGAGCCAGGAGATCAGTACATGATCGCCTCGGCTCCCGCTCCGAGAGCCAGACCGCGAGCAGCCAGGCTACGGCGATGGCCGCAATGCAGCGCCAGCTCGACGAAATGAAAACGCTTCTAGAAACTGGGGCAGGCGCCAAGAGAAAGGTCGTCGAACCAAGTGAGCCGCTCGCGGTCCAGATCGAGCTTGCCCCCGTGCAACCAAAGCTCGCTCCTCCTCAAACACCTCTGTATGAGGGGAGATCGGACCCCGAGACTCACTTAAACAGGTTCCGGATCTACATGACCGGATGCAGGGCGTCAGACGCGACGAAATGCCGAATGTTCCCATTAACATTGGGCAATCTTGCCCATCGGTGGTACATCTTATTGCCAGCATGCTCAATCAACTGTTTTAAAAGCTACGAGCGGCTTCACGTCGTACTTCGCCACCAAGGTCGCTCGGCCAGAAGGTCCCCACCACATGATGAAGATCAGGCAGGGGAAAGACGAGTCCGATGAAGATTACATCGACCGGGTGGATGAAATAGTTAGTCCTCACTGGCAAGCCCATAAGCAACGAGCTCGCCCTCTACTCGGTCCTGTGGGGATTTGATGGTCTTTCACCCATGTTCAGGCACCTCACAAAGGTCATCCCCCCGACCTACGTGATCTTCTGCGCCAAGACCGCCGACTTCCTGTCTAGGCAGAGGTTGCTCACCCTTCGCCTAGGCGAGGGGGCAACTGGGGAGAGGAAGGTACCATCTCCTGTCCCCAAAAAGGCGATCGCCAAGCCCATAAAGGCGGTCACAAAGCCACCCGGTGAGTTCAAGGACTTCGAGGATGTGGAAGTCCACCTCCTCCGCAACCTCAATCTATATCCGGCCCATATATTCAATGCCATCAAGGGGCGCGAATGGCTAACCAAGCCAAAGTCGATGAGGAACAACGATCACCTAGACCGCAATAAATTTTGTGCCTACCACAAAAGTCCCGGCCACAACACCAGTCAATGCCGCGACCTCCTCAGACAACTCTGGAGATTGTTCGAGGAAGTCAAGCTGGACAATTTAGTAACCAAGCCGTAGCCCCGGGCGGAAAGAACAGGGGGCCACGATCGTCGACAGAACGACGACCGTCAACCTCCCAATTCGGTCGCCAGAATAGAGCAAAACGAGATGGAGTACTCAGATGAGTCGATCCCTCCGATCAACCCCGGCAGCCGGGTCAATATGCTCCAATCAGGAGGTGGAAATCTCGAAGGTCTTTCCCCAGTTTCCACCATGTCAAAAAAATAACGGAAGGCCGAGCTGAGGGCGTTCACCCGAGGCCATGTCGTGGTGCCCCCGAAGCCAACCATCTCCAGAGATGCGCTCATCTCTTTCTCCAACAAGGATAGGGAGGGAGTGCAGTGCCCCAAGGAGGATGCCTTGGTGATCTCTGCATGTATCCTTGGGAAAACGGTCGACTGCGTGCTGGTTGACAACGGGAGCTTTTGCAACATCATATTCAAATATGCTCTGGACCGGCTCGGCAACCTGACCAAATTCATCAAGCTGTTCGAAACCGTGCTTCAAGGGTTCGGCGACAACACGGTCAAAGCCTATGGAAGGATCAAGCTCTCCGTCGAGCTAGTCTGCTGTTACGATCCTAAGGTTAAGATCACTAGGAACCTGAACTTTGTAATCATAGACATGCCCAACATCTATAATGGCTTCCTAGGTCGCCCCTTTTTAGAAACCTTTGAGGCGGTCACCTCCTCTTTCTTTTATTGTATTACCGAAGGGATAGTCGGTACTGTAAAAGGATATCAGCTAATGGCGAAGAAGTATTTGAACTACTCTTGTGTTGTAGATTTTCCTTTAAATGTTTCTTGTCCCGTTTGTAACACTGGGACGATCGAAAACCAACCGATGGAGATCGACGAGCCAAGCACCTCAAACCAGCCCGACTCAGAAGACGGCATCTCACATCGATCGTCGAACGACATCGAACCGAGGATCGGCTTCGAGCCAAGACTCGATGTTGATATCAGGATCGAGTCCGGCGATCGCTCCAAACGAGAAGCGACTGTCCCCACCGAAGAGTTGGAAATTATAACAATCGATCCAGCTCGCCTGGAGCGGGAAGTGCAGATCGGCTCAAGCGTCGATCCCGAGTTAAAAGACGATCTGATCAGTTTACTACGAAAGAACATCGGAATCTTTGCGTGGCCGTATCAAGATATGGTTGGCATCAATCCTGAACATGCTTGCCACTATCTGAAGATCGACCCGGCAAGGAAGCCTGTTCACCATAAATGTAGGAAATTCGGTCCAGAAAAATATATTGTGCTAGATGCAGAAGTCAAAAAGCTACTCGATATTAAACTGATCGGGGTAGATACCGACGAGCCATAGTGGGTGGCCAATGCGGTGCTCGTCAAAAAGGCGAGCGACTCCTGGAGGTTATGCATCGATTTCACCGACCTCAACGCAGCTTGTCCGAAAGATCACTTTCCAATGCCTCATATTGACCACTTGGTCGATAGCACGACAGGTTGCGAAATGATGTCATTTATGGATGCCTTCGCCGGATACCATCAGATCCCAATGGCGGAGAAAGACATAAAACACACATCATTCCACATGGAAAAAGACGTGTTCTTTTGGGTCCGAATGCCGTTCGGTCTGAAAAATGCAGGGGCGACCTACCAACGCCTAGTTAACGAGATGTTCGCCAATCAAATCGGCAAAACCATGGAGGTTTACATTGACGACATTGTGCTCAAGAGCCTCAAAAAGGAAAATCACCTCAAAGACCTCGCCGAGACGTTCGCCATCCTCGAGAATTTTAACATGAAGCTAAACCCCAAGAAATGTCACTTCGGAGTAAGCTCCGGGAAATTCTTAGGGCACATCGTGAGTCAAAGGGGGATCGAGGCGAACCACACAAAGATCAAGGCGATCCTCGACATGCAAGAACCACGGAATGTCAAGCAGGTGCAACACCTCACGGGGTGTTTAGCAACCCTTAATCGTTTCATTTTGCGGCTCGGAGATAGAAGCAAGCCTTTCTTCGCCACCATAAAGAATAAAGAATTTGCGTGGACGAAGAAAAGTCAAATGGCATTCCCTAAGATCAAGGAGTATCTTTCTAACCCCCAAATTTTGGCAAAACCTATCCCCAGCGAGAAGCTGTTCCTTTACCTGGTAGTCTCGGAGGTCGCACTGAGCGCAGTATTAGTGCGAGCAGAGGGATAAACCCACTTGCCAATCTACTTCATTAGTCAGGCGCTACACGATGCGGAGACACGTTACACGCCTCTAGAGAAGCTCACCTACGCACTTGTCATAAGTGTTCACAAACTGAGAGCCTATTTCTTCGAACACCAAGTGGAGGCTCTGACGACTCTCCCTCTAAGGCAAGTTCTGCATCGACCAGACACCAACGGACGACTCCTCAAGTGGTCTTTGGAGATCGCCTAATACGGTGTCACGTATGCTCCTCGCACGACGATCAAAGGCCAAGCTCTGGCGGATTTTGTGGTGGAATTAACTTTCCTACCTAGCTCGACCCAAGTCGGTCATCCCGCCTGGAAACTGTTCGTAGATGGCTCATTGACCAGCTCGCGGGCAGGGGCAAGGATTGTCCTCATCATCCCCGATGGTCAGAGTTTCACAAATGCTGTGCGTTTCGCTTTCCGAGCGACCAACAATGAAGCCGAGTACGAAGCCTCAGTAAACGGGTTTGATCTAGCGCTCGCCGTGTGCATTCGTCGCCTTCACATCTTCATGGAATCCCTCTTGGTCTTCAACCAAGTCAAGGGAGAATATGAGGCGCGCGGTGAACAAATGATCAAATATCAAGAGTTTCCAAAATGTGCACAAATTTAGAAGAAGTGCTGATCGAGCAAATCCCGAGAGAGCACAACTCCCAGGTCGATGCCCTATCCAAACTCACATCGTCGGATGCGGCAGCAGATTTCTCTAACATCCAAATTATACAAGTTAAAGTATACATTATACAAGTCTTTGTTAGGAATACTTGTTATATTTTTGATGATGTCATCATTGTACTTGTTTATTCAAATGTCTGTTTATTACATGGCAAATATAAGGAAAAACCAAATGAGTATCTTCCATAGGCCAAATTGTGTTAAGTTAGATACTTGGCAAAATATAAAGAAGAACCAAATGAATATCTTCTATAGGCCAGTTAAGTTAGGCTTAAAATCGGCTAAATACAAAGTACAGATAAGTACATTAGAGAAGTTTCGGTCAGACAAGTAAACATCAGAGAAGTTTGACCAACAGCTGAGTCACAGTCAAGTGAAAATCATAGAAGTACTGGTCAACAATTTTTATCATAGAAGTTTGACCAGACTGCAGTCAGGCGGAGCCCAAGTCATCTGAAGTCTGACCATCAGATCAGTCAAGTTCATCAGGTCAGAAGACTTCAGATCAGAGAAGTCTTGTCAAGGACATCAGAGAAGTCATCGTCAGAGAAGTCCGACGACAGAGAAGTTTGACTGCACATCAGACAAATTGACTTAAAGAGATCAGATAAGTCATCAGCCAAGTAAACCTGTCCACGTCAGCATGCGTTGAATAGTCAATAAATACGGAAAGTCACATGTGAGGCGATAAGGGACAGATTGGAGAGATGCCCAGAGGGATATGAATTAAATAATTCATCCAGACCCACCTCTGAAGACTTTAGACATATTTAAATCAAAAGATTCGGCGCCATCACGTGAAAGTCTTCACAACGGTCGGAAATGGATTAAAATAAGGGAATCCAGCCTTGCAACGTTCGGAAAGAAAAACAAAGAAGTCTATTTCTCCAACGGATAGATTTGTTACAGATTTGAAACGGCTATGTAGAAAAGCTCTAAGGATTGACAAGCTATAAATACCTAAATATTTGAAAGAGCAAAGTACGATGCGAACTATACTCTCAAGCAATTAAAGCAATCAAGCGATCAAGAAATCTATAGCATCGTAAAGAGCAGAATTCTCAGTTTATATATGAAGAAAGCTCTTAGTTGGAGAAGACAAAAAACTCTTGTCTTAAAACCTGAGTACGGGGTACTTCACTGGTTGAAGTTGCGCGACTGATAGGCATCCAATGATTTGTAGATCGAGTGGTGCTAGGTAGTCAGAAAGGAGTTGCAACGATAGGATTTCCACTGGTTGGAAGTTGTTGCAGCTAAGTTGTAGAATCACTGTAATATTGATCACTGGTTGAAAATTATAGTGGATTCATCTCCAACTGGTTTGGAGAAAGTAGATTAGTAGAGGATTACCCCACCTCTGAGACCACTATAAATTGCCTGCGTACTTTATTGTTTTAGTATCATACTTAACTGCTGCATTCGTACTTAGTGTTTTAATGTTTATATTCTGTATTCGTCATTAGGTGACTTCCGCACTTATATTGTCTACAGACGACTCTAAGTCATCTGTACCATCAGCTGAGAAACTCCTTAATTCCTTCTTGGAAAAAGAGTTTTAATAAGTCTATTCACCCCCCTCTAGACTTATTTCTGACGACTTGTGACCTACAAGTGGTATCAGAGAGGTTGGTTCATTCATTTCCAGAAGCAGATCCATATATCTTGCATATATTTTTATCTCTCATTTAGAATGGAACACATGCACTCTAGACTACCCGTGTTTTCAGTTGACGAGTATGGTCTTTGGAAGATAAGGATGCAGGCACACTTATCGTCTATCCATGATGACATGTGGTGCATCATAGAAGACGGTCCGTTCATCTTTGACAAGGACACACCTGAGGAGATTGCAGCATGGAAACCAGCAAAAATTCCCAAGAAAATAACAGAGATGAGCTCAGAAGAAAGAAAACTGGCCAACCTTGACAACCGGGCCAGAGATGTGCTATATCAAACTCTTGACGAGTTAACCATGGTCAAGATCAAGAATTGCCAAAATTCCAAAGAAATTTAGAATCAATAGACCAGGTGGACACAAGGTTCACAGAGATCATCAACGAAATAAACTCCTCGAAAAAACTTATGGTAACAGGGAGATGGCCTTGAAGGTGTTAAGATCACTTAGCCCTGAATGGAGCATGAAGGCGGTGGCCATGAGGGAATCCAAAGACCTCAATAAATAAAGATTCAAGAATTATTCTCTGACCTGAAGGCTTATGAATTTGAATTCCCAAGTTCATCATCAAACGAGCCTGCAGAGAAGGGAATAACATTTGTAGCCGCGTCCCCCGCCAAGAACCTGTCTAATGTCAAACCTCCAAATCCACTCGATTTCAAAGAAGAGATGGCGTTTATAATGCAAAGATTTAGCACTTTCTGAAAGAATTACTCTAAATATAATAAGAATTATAAGGAGAATCTAAGGAGAAACCAAAAAGCCGGAAGCTGGAAGGTGGAATGCTATAACTGTCATAAGACAGGACACATTCAAATCGACCGTCTTGATCTTAAGAAGGACGAGAGCAAGAAGGAGGTGAGTAGAAAAGAAGACCGAAGGAAAACCCTCATTGGAGAAGACCAAGAGAAAGTGGAATCAAGCAGCGGATTATTCTCTGATGACGATGAGGAATATGACTGTCTGATGGCCAACCTAGCTGATGAAGAGGTAACATCAAAACTCTCTAACTCAAATAATAGTTCAGACATGTCACAAGACACGGACTTGCACGAATTTGTAAATCAGCTTCTCAAAGATTTTGAGAAATTAAAATCTGCACACCTATCTGTATCAGCCGAGAAGACTCAGCTGCAAGATGAGAATAGGCAGCTGAAAAATGATTTTGAAAAACCCAGCTTAGATTTGAATAAAACCAAATCTGATCTTGAAAAACAGGCTGCAGACAACTTCAAAAATCAGGCTGATATCACTACAGCTGAGATAAAACGATTCCGCTGCACTTGCTCATGTTGTTGTGCGGCAATTTATATGCCTCAAACGGCGATCGGCACAAGGGCAGAGCGACCAAAGTCAGCATCAAATAAACCAAGACAGACTTACCAAACGAAGATTCCGGAATGAGATCAAGTACCGCGCGATCGACGTCCAGTTCGATCGTCTCTTGGTACCTAACGATCGACTTTAGTGCCCGACCAAAGACGACCGTCTTATGCCACGTGTAAAGCCAACATCCGTCAAGTCTAAGAAGACCGGGGGATGAAGGCCCACGTGCAGACCCGCAAATGGCGCCGCTGGAAAAGGCTTTTTGACTCCAGCCCATCTCCAGCCGTTGGTGACAAGGACAGCCTCTCACCTACCGACAGACCCACAAAAAGGTCCTAGGTAGGACCTCCCAAGACTGCGACGTGAGGCACGTGTTGTCTTCTCATTGGTTCGCACATTTGGCTGCCAGTAGCAGTTGAGGACTTTAAGGAAACTGACCCACATGCTGAGACGATCGCCCGTTTAATTTAATGCAAGAAAGGCGATCGCCCGTTTGGGATTAAGACATCCCAACTACCTCATCTTCTATAAATAGGAGACCTCTAACAGTTGAATCTGACACAGAATTCCACAGCAGCATTACACCTTTGTAACAAAAACTCACAGACCATTAACTCTGGTTCTTCCGGCAATCATCAGCACTCAAGAGCTAGATAACTAGGGTCATTACCCTCATTGTAATCGTACTCTAACATTAATAGTTGTACTCCAAAGTATTATTATTATTAATAATATCTCGCGAGAGCATTCAAGCCCGGGATTAACAACCCCGACAAATCTTGTGTTATTTTCATTCCATCACTCGTGATCTTGCATTTTGTTTGTTACTCACCCGTAGCCACATCCATCAAATCATTCCGAATAATATTTTGGGTAACAAAAATTGGCGCTAGAAGGAGGGGTTGAACCCTTATTTTCTCTCCGACCGTTTCGAAGAACACTCACTGTTCTCCGGATATATACTTGAAGAAACAGTCACTGTTCTTCAAAGAAAAACCCTCGAGATAATGACATCTGCCACCACCTCGAAGAGAGCCACCTTACGGTCCGCCGGAGCCTTATTCCGGCCCAAACCGAGTCCCAACCTACGGCGGAAGGCAGCTGCAGCGACGCCAGACTCTCACTCCCACCGCCAAGGGACGGCCCCAGCCTCTTACTCGATCAATTCCAAACTGTGGACGAGCTTTGACCCGATCGGTGGGGACCGTTCCGTCCTTCAAGTATTCAATGAACGGAGTCATCCAGTTCTCTTTGGCGATGGCAACTGTGGCTACCAGGCTTTTGTCGATCGCCGATCTTGCCAATTTATTGATTTGGATGTTAGAGAAATCTGCTGCCGCATCCGACGATGTGAGTTTGGATAGGGCATCGGCCTGGGAGTTGTTCTCTTCGGGATTTGCTCGATCAACACTTCTTATAAATTTGTGCACATTTTGGAAACTCTTGATATTTGATCATTTGTTCACCGCGTGTCTCATATTCTCCCTTGACTTGGTTGACGACCAAGAGGGAGTCCATGAAGATGTGAAGGCGACGAATGCCCACGGCGAGCGCTAGATAAAACCCGTCTACTGAAGCTTCGTACTCGACTTCATTGTTGGTCGCTCGGAAAGCGAAACGCACAGCATTTGTGAAACTCTGACCATCGGGGCTGATGAGGACAATCCTTGCCCCTGCCCGCGAGCTGGTCGATGAGCCATCTACGAACAGTTTCCAGGCGGGACGACCGAATTTGGTCGAGCTAGGCAGGAAAGTTAATTCCACCACAAAATCCGCCAGAGCTTGGCCTTTGATCGTCGTGCGAGGAGCATACGTGACACCGTATTGGGCGATCTCCAAAGACCACTTCAGGAGTCGTCCGTTGGTGTCTGGTCGATGCAGAACTTGCCTTAGAGAGAGAGTCGTCAGAACCTCCACTTGGTGTTCGAAGAAATAGGCTCTCAGTTTGTGAACACTCATGACAAGTGCGTAGGTGAGCTTCTCTAGAGGCGTGTAACGTGTCTCCGCATCGTGTAGCGCCTGACTAATGAAGTAGATTGGCAAGTGGGTTTGTCCCTCTGCTCGCACTAATACTGCGCTCAGTGTGACCTTCGAGACTACCAGGTAAAGGAACAGCTTCTCGCTGGGGATAGGTTCTGCCAAAATTTGGGGGTTAGAAAGATACTCCTTGATCTTAGGGAATGCCATTTGACTTTCCTTCGTCCACGCAAATTCTTTATTCTTTATGGTGGCGAAGAAAGGCTTGCTTTTGTCTCCGAGCCGCAAAATGAAACGATTAAGGGTTGCTAAACACCCCGTGAGGCGTTGCATCTGCTTGACATTCTTTGGTTCTTGCATGTCGAGGATCGCCTTGATCTTTGTGGGGTTCGCCTCGATCCCCCTTTGACTCACGATGTGCCCTAAGAATTTCCCAGAGCTTACTCCGAAGTGACATTTCTTGGGGTTTAGCTTCATGTTGAAATTCTTGAGGATGGCGAACGTCTCGGCGAGGTCTTTGAGGTGATTTTCCTTTTTGAGGCTCTTGAGCACAATGTCGTCAATGTAAACCTCCATGGTTTTGCCGATTTGATCGGCGAACATCCCGTTGACTAGGCGTTGGTAGGTCGCCCCTGCATTTTTCAGACCGAACGGCATTCGGACCTAAAAGAACACGTCTTTTTCCATGTGGAATGATGTGTGTTTTATGTCTTTCTCCGCCATTGGGATCTGATGGTATCCGGCGAAGGCATCCATAAATGACATCATTTCGCAACCTGTCGTGCTATCGACCAAGTGGTCAATATGAGGCATTGGAAAGTGATCTTTCGGACAAGCCGCGTTGAGGTCGGTGAAATAGATGCATAACCTCCAGGAGTCGCTCGCCTTTTTGACGAGCACCGCATTGACCACCCACTATGGCTCGTCGGTAGCTACCCCAATCAGTTTAATGTCGAGTAGCTTTTTGACTTCTGCATCTAGCACAGCATATTTTTCTGGACTGAATTTCCTACATTTCTGGTGAACATGCTTCCTTGCCGGGTCGATCTTCAGATAGTGGCAAGCATGTTCAGGATTGATGCCAACCATATCTTGATGCGGCCAGGCAAAGATTCCGATGTTCTTTCGTAGTAAACTGATCAGATCGTCTTTTAACTCGGGATCGACGCTTGAGCCGATCTGCACTTCCCGCTTCGGGCGAGCCGGATCGATTGTTATAATTTCCAACTCTTCGGTGGGGACGGTCGCTTCTCGTTTGGAGCGATCGCCGGACTCGATCCTGGGATCAACATCGAGGCTTGGCTCAAAGCCAATCCTCGGTTCGATGTCGTTCGACGATCGATGTGAGATGCCGTCTTCTGAGTCGGGCTGGTTTGAGGTGCTTGGCTCGTCGATCTCCATCGGTTGGTTGTCGATCGTCCCAGTGTTACGAACGGGACAAGAAACATTTAAAGGAAAAACACAAGAGTAGTTCAAATACTTCTTCGCCATTAGGTGATATCCTTTTACAGTACCGACTATCCCTTTGGTAATACAATAAAAGAAAGAGGAGGTGACCGCCTCAAAGGTTTCTAAAAAGGGGCGACCTAGGAAGCCATTATAGATGTTGGGCATGTCTATGATTACAAAGTTCAGGTTCCTAGTGATCTTAACCTTAGGATCGTAACAGCAGACTAGCTCGACGGAGAGCTTGATCATTCCATAGGCTTTGACCGTGTTGTCGCCGAACCCTTGAAGCACGGTTTCGAACGGCTTGATGAATTTGGTCAGGTTGCCGAGCCGGTCCAGAGCATATTTGAATATGATGTTGCAAAAGCTCCCGTTGTCAACCAGCACGCAGTCGACCGTTTTCCCAAGGATACATGCACAGATCACCAAGGCATCCTCCTTGGGGCACTGCACTCCCTCCCTATCCTTGTTGGAGAAGGAGATGAGCGCATCTCTGGAGATGGTTGGCTCCGGGGGCACCACGACATGGCCTCTGGTGAACGCCCTCAGCTCGGCCTTCCGTTATTTGTTTGACATGGTGGAAACTGGGGAAAGACCTTCGAGATTTCCACCTCCTGATTGGAGCATATTGACCCGGCTGCCGGGGTTGATCGGAGGGATCGACTCATCTGAGTACTCCAGCTCGTTTTGCTCGATTCTGGCGACCGAATTGGGAGGTTGACGGTCGTCGTTCTGTCGACGATCGTGGCCCCCGGTTCTTTCCGCCTGGGGCTACGGCTTGGTTACTAAGTTGTCCAGCTTGCCTTCCTCGAACAATCTCCAGAGTTGTCTGAGGAGGTCGCGGCATTGACTGGTGTTGTGGCCGGGACTTTTGTGGTAGGCACAAAATTTATTGCGGTCCAGGTGATCGTTGTCCCTCATCGGCTTTGGCTTGGTTAGCCATTCGCGCCCGTTGATGGCATTGAATATATGGGCCGGAGATAGATTGAGGTTGTGGAGGAGGTGGACTTCCACATCCTCGAAGTCCTTGAACTCACCGGGTGGCTCCGGGCGACCAGATACACCCTCTTGGATGACCGGATTTACAAGTGATCTTTCAGCCTTCCTCTCCTCAAGTGCATTACGCCGGAGGAAGGCCGACTTGTTTTAGCCGAAATTTATGACGGTATCTGAGGAAATCATGCGGGAGGGCGAGCCCTCATCCACAAGACGACCAGGCAAGGCTTTTTCTGGCCTACCCTGCAAAAGGACGTGATCGCCTATGCCCGATCTTGTCACAGGTGTCAAATAATGGTCCCGAACATCAAGCTCTCCCCCGAGCAGCTCACCTCTATGTATAGTCCATGGCCGTTCGCCCAATGGGGCATCGACCTCATCGGTCCTTTGCCGACGGCATCGGGGGGATGTAAATTCGCCATAGTGGGGGTCGATTATTTCACGAAATGGGCAGAGGCCGAACCACTCAAAAAGATCGGCCAAGAGCAAGTAATCAAGTTCATATGGAAAACATCATCTGTCGTTTCGGTCTACCTCAGGCTATCATCTCCGACAACGGAAAGCAGTTCGACGGTTTGGAAGTTATGTAATTCTGCGAAAAATGGGGAATAAAAAAGCTGTTCTAGGCCCCTTACCACCCTCAAACAAACGGGTAGGTAGAGGCTGTAAACAAGATCCTCAAGCACACGATCAAAGCCAGACTCGAATCCAAGCAAGGGCGCTGGGCGAGCGAGCTCCCGGATGTTTTGTGGTCCTACCGAACGACGACAAGATATTTAACCGGCGAAACCCCATTCGCCCTCGCTTTCGGAACAGAAGCAGTGATCCCATCGGAGATCGCCGTCCTCACCCACCGGACTGCGCAACCACTGACGACGGACAATGATGTAGCTCGGCGAATCAACTTGGATATGCTCGAAGAACGACGACTGACCTCGAAAATGAAGAACACGATCCAAAAAAGGAAATCTGAAAAATTCTTCAATTCAAAGGTCAAGGAGAGACGGTTCCAAGTGGGCGATTAATACGCCTCAAACGGCGATCGGCACAAGGGCCGAGCGACCAAAGTCAGCATTAAATAAACCAAGGCAGTCTTACCAAATGAAGATTTCAGAACGAGATCAAGTACCGAGCGATCGACGTCCAATGCGATCGTCTCTTGGCACCTAGCGATCGACTCTAGTGCCTGAACAAAGACGACCGTCTTATGCCACATGTAAAGCCAACATCCGTAAGTCTATGAAGACCGAATCTCGGGATGAAGGCCCACGTGCAGACCCGTAAATTGCACCGCTAAATGTCAAGGATGACTCGGTCCAGGCCTTATATAGGCCGAGACCTGCCGGTACTTTACGTACGTAACCGGCGGGTCCTTACGTACGTAGCCGGCCGTGGTCTACCCTTCTGTCTATTTTGGCAGCTTCCTTATGTACGTAATCAGCCCTTACGGCCGTAACCGGCCACAGCCTACGTACGTAATCGGCCAGTCCTAGCCCCCAGTGAGTCACTGCCGACCGTGATCGGCCATCCCTGCGAGTCACTGTCGACCATGCTCGGCCACTACAGGTCCTCTCGGCCACGACTCGGCCAGCCGCCCTGTAACGTACGCAACACTTAATCCGTTCCGTACGTAATACATACGTTGACTTGATACAGTATTATACTCGTATTACGTACGTAATACACCCTGTATAGCGTACGTAAATCCATCCGTTGACTCACCCGTCCACATCCGCGCCGAAAGCCGCCGACCACGGGCCCCACTATCCGATCACAACTCGGTCCTGTCTGATTCCTCTTGTTACGTACGTAATGCCTTATGCATAACGTACGTAAAGCGTATAATTTAGCGCACGTAAGTCCTTAAACTTAGCGTACTTTAAGGGATGTATACTTAGCCAAAATCCAACTGTTACTGTCCGAAGTCTCGACATACTGGATACGAACATACGGCATATTGATTACACATATACTCAGCCCAAAAAATATTCTCATACGATATACCTAATATCTAAATCAGTTCAACCTGATACAACAAATCCTTAATATAACTGTCAATCAAAACGTCAATTACATAAGTATAACTGTCTCAGTCCTCAATTTATTTTATCCATACTGTATAGATACCAAACTATACAGTATATCTCAGATAAAATAACGCGGAAAATTTATACTGAAAATTCGGGTATTACATACTACCCCCCTTAAAATAAGTTTCGTCCTCGAAACTTGCGACCTGTCACCAACAACAGATAAATCCAAAACTTTCCAACTCATCACAAAACAATCAAGTGTCGCCACAAGCGAAATAACCAAACCAATATACTTACAGGTGCGTGAAGCCGATGATCTCCCGTGATACTAGCACACGACTCCCACACAAAGTCTCAGTACGATACCAACACACACCAATATTACAAATAGTAATTTGAAAAGAATCTCAAAAATTTTGGAAACTCCAAAAATCGATTTGACTCAAAAGTCAGAAAAATCATTTTCAAAAGCCACGCTACTACCGTACTGGCAGAGCCACATAACACACACGCCTGGGTTTCACAAAACCCAAGCTCCGATATCATCTTCTGTAACACCCCTAAAACTATCCGGGATATTACAGCACCGTGGGCCCCACGCCGGAACCCACCAGACTAAAAACCATTTACAAAACGTTCAAAATCACCAAAAAGGCCGATGACGGTAATATTTTGCAAATACTCAAATATTTTCAAAAACATAATTCCGAAATACCGTCATAGAATACCATTTGAAAATACAAGGCGAAATGCCAAATTTCGACTGTTAAAAATATACGTTAAGCCGCCACTTATACGTACCGAAAAATAATTGGGAAAAAGAGTTTAACGAAATAACCCAAGTTCGCAAAATGCCAAAAAGAACCTTTTAAAATACACACACGCAGCGGATAAAGATATCGAAAAGCCATTTTGAAATATACACACACAACGGATAAAGATACCGAAAAGTCATTTTGAAATATACACACGCAGCGGATAAATGCAGTTCAAATTACACATTTACAGTGGAAATAAAACAACCATATATAAATACTTAATACTCAAAAACATGCCACAGCCACTATCACCCAGGAAGCTCACCCCTCCACGACCACTACTAGTTCGATCTCCGAGTACCTAAAAATAAAGCCCACGACGGGGTCAGCCACAATACTCAACAATGATATCGATCACTTCATCATAAATAATTACATACCAATGTAATAACGAAGTAAGAATACTACCAATGTAATCTTACCGTTATAACCTTACCGATTCATAGCAATCCATACTAAATCAATCCTTGACATATTCCACATTTCGTATTCTCAAATGACGAAATGAATTCAACAACAATCATCTCTACTATATTCCAAAAATACCGATAATCCTCAAAACATCATCATAACTCATAGGTGCGGAAATAATCTAATCTGTGCCAAATCCTATCCGTCGGATTACACAATCAAATCTCAACATGTATAAACCAATAATACACAACATATATGTAGATCAACTATCACATGATAATGATAACAAATCGCGAACATCGACGTACAGCCCGAATGCTTATACGATCAATAACCAGATCAACCAATACGTCAACTGAGAATATCACCAACATGATAACTCCAATATGACCAACAAAGAATCAATGATAACCGAGAGTACCCTCAACATGGTAAACTCCCAACACGATCAACAAAGATCAACAATAACCAAGAATACCCTCAACAAGGTAGACTCCAAATGATCGACAAAGGACCAACAATAACCGAGAATACCATCAACAAGGTAAACTTCAAATGATCAACAATAATGGATCTCAAGAAATAACTCCGACTGTCGAACATACCCCTCGGACGTATGAACAACCAGTCACAAACCGTCGAACATACCCAACCATAAATGGAGAATGAACGACCAAACAATATGGCTCAAAGATGGAAGTCATAGTACGCCCGATCCGGAAATATGTCCATGCACAAGCCACCCCGGGTATCGATCAAATACACGTGTGGTCTTGTACCTAATTAGCCTCACGAACTACGTCTCGTATGCATGGTTCAATATGGAAATATCAACACATAACCATCATGTGCCCGGCTAAAAATCCTACACAATAACCAATCGGCATGCAGATATAACTCCAGATATGTCACGATGCAACATGACAACGAAACTCAAAGAAACACATATCCAATAAGGATCAAAAGACTCACCGAAATGAACAACAACAGACTGACAATGAAAAGTCGACACGACTAATCAATATCCAAAAAATCAATCCTGGGATCATCATCCCCAAATGAATGACCAACGCGATCTCAATATACGAAGCCTCAACATACAACATATACAACAACTCAACATAATAATTATCTCATAACTGAACAATACATAAATTACCTCAAAGCCGAAGACAACATCATTTCCACGAACAACATCCCTGAACGAATACAAAGTTATACAAATAATCTCAAATAAGGTACCATCCATTCAATACCAATAAACCTTTATCTCGATACTTATGTCATCACGATAACTATCCTCGATATTCGATATTCTATATCCTTGACCAAAGATAACTCATGTCTTCCCTGAACACAATTAAATCATATACCTTATGATTTATTACAACCAGAGTACGATATACAAGCCATTATCCCGACAACTTACATTTCTAACAACATTTCTATACGAATTATAAATGAAATGAAAACAAAACCATTCATCAAATATTATAAACTGAACAAGTAGAAACTTGCTTCGATGCCGATACCACGAAGCCGATACCAAAATCCATTGCCTTTGTCTACGAGCTCCTCAGCCCCGACCAAAAGCAATCTACGAACTCCGCAGCCTCAACCGTAACACAACGGTCATAAACTACGATCAAACATATCAACCTATTGAAGTAATCAATAAAAAACAATCCGATAACAATCAATAACCGACATAGCCAACCAACAAACTCAACGATTCAACGAAACCTCGATCATAAACAAAACCGAACAATACAACTCAAACAAATACGAACCCATATCCACGATACAAGTCACAACTCGATAATCAATATAACTGGTCAATAAACCCAACAGTTCCACTATATCCCGATTAAACACAAATCCGAAAAACCAAATCAATCGATCATGAGTTTAAAACCATAACACAATTCATAATCCGATAATCATATCAACAATCAATTTAAACCAATAAGGGTCTAACATTACCGATTCCAAATTCAATCTTAAATACAATTACAAGTTTCCTCCCTGTATAATCATAATAAAAAACAATTACCGATTATCATCATCAATCCGGATGATCCGATTAATTCAACATCATAGATAACCATATTCCAAGGGTTTCAAATAATTCCATTATTCGATTTGAACACTTGTTCAATATGTATGTATTCTCAAACTCAAAAGTGAATCATAATCTTATCAAACCCGAAAATCATATTCGTATTCCTATACGAATATTGTACTAAAACACATAACTTAGTTATAGATATGAATATTCCATATTCATATCCAAAACATCAACATCACTTAAACATGTTCATAAATTCATATATAATCCAAGAGTTCCTTAAGAACACAACTTATTCCGACATCACATTCAAAATCCTCAAACGACATAATCCGATGTGTTCTAACATTTAAACAATCCTTATTCACAATTCAAGGTGTATATAATAATATCCTTCAACATATATACTTCTCATACCATCATGAATCGCAACAAACTACCAAGAACATCGAGAATACTACGATTCCATAATCATAACAACATAATCGAATCATTTGATCACCAATTCATTATCTTCCCTTACCAAAATTCTCGTAAATACCAAGAATCATCACAACAATATCAATTCAACCATCATTCATACGAAAACGTGTAGAATTTTCCAAGTTCTACTCATTGAGACATTTCATCGAACACTTTGAAGGCATAGTCCAATTCAATCGATTATTCAAAGAAATACTCGAATTCGTTCCACAAAACTTCAAGAGTATTGAATGATTACGAGTTTACAATTAAGTTCAATCAACAATCTGAATCAAAACGAAGCAAATCGGCCAAAACACCAAGAAACCTCAAGAACATCCAAAAACCAAAAGTTTAGGTGTTCTTACCTTCGATCCGGGTGGAAGATGATGTTAATCCATGATTCCAACTTCCAAAACATGTTGTTATAAGTTGATTCTACTCAAAACCATCATCTTTGCTGAAGAAATCGCGAAAGGAACGAAGAAAAATGAAAAATGGCAAGGATGACTCGGTCCAGGCCTTATATAGGCCAAGACCTGCCGGTACCTTACGCACGTAACCGGCGGGTCCTTACGTACGTAGCCGGCCGTGGCCTACCCTTCTGTCTATTTTGGTCGATAGCCTTACATACGTAACCGGCAGCTTCCTTACGTACGTAATCAGCCCTTACGGCCGCAACCGGACACAGCCTACGTACGTAGTCGGCCAGTCCTAGCCCCCAGCGAGTCACTGCCGACCGTGATCGGCCATCCCTGCGAGTCACTGCCGACCATGCTCGGCCACTACAGGTCTTCTCGGCCACAACTCGTCCAGCCGCCCCATAACGTACGCAACACTTAATCTGTTGCGTACGTAATACATACGTTGACTTGCTACATTATTATACTCGTATTACGTACGTAATACACCCTGTATAGCGTGCGTAAATCCATCCGTTGACTCACCCGTCCACATCCACGCCGAAAGCCGCCGACCACGGGCCCCACTATCTGATCACAACTCGGTCCTGTCTGATTCCTCTTGTTACGTACGTAATGCCTTATGCATAACGTACATAAAGCGTATAATTTAGCATACGTAAGTCCTTAAACTTAGCGTACGTTAAGGGCTCTATACTTAGCCAAAATCCAATTGTTCCTGTTCGAAGTCTCGACATACCGGATACGAACATACGGCATACTGATTACACATATACTCAGCCCAAAAAAATATTCTCATACGATATACCTGATATCCAAACCAGTTCAACCTGATACAACAAATCCTTAATATAACTTGTTGTATCGAGATTTATTCACCTCTACAGGCGATCGACTACAAGGCCGAGCGACCGAGTCCACAACCAATCAAGCTATGGCAAACTCGCCTAAGCGAAGATACCGGACCGCCTTCAGGTACCCAGCGATCGACACCCAAGGCGATCGCCCTTTGGCACCTAGCAATCGACTCTAGTGCCCGGCTAAGGACGACCGTCCTACGCGCCGAATAGAGACAATCGTCCATCAGAGTCCACGAAGAATAGATCTCAAAGCAGCACCCATGTGCAGATCCAAGACAAGATCCGCATTTCATGGATCATTGACCACCAACAGCTGTCTCTGACTAGGACGGCTTTACCTACCGACAAGCCCGCCGAAAGGTACTAGGTGGGACCGCCCGTGACAGCGACTCAGACGCGTGCAGGCTTCTCATTGGACCGCGCGACTGACTGCCAGCAACTCCTGCAGACTTTAAGGAGACAAGCCCACGTGCTAAAAGACGATCGCCCGCTTATTATAATACAGCAAAGGCGATCGCCCAGCAGGTCCAAGTCCTATAAATAGAGAACCTCCTCCTACTGGAAAAAGGTTCCACATTCAGTTCGCAATTTGTTCACTTACATTCCGAATTCATTCACGGAAATACAGAAGAACATACATACTTCCAAGCTCCCAGCTTCCTCCCCAGAATCTGTCTCAGGATTTCTCTCTCAGCACCTCTCAACCAGAAGACGGTCGGCAGAGGCAAGAAGTCTCTACAGTGCAGATTCTAAGAGACATACAAGTCCAGGAGCTTAAACACACGGCTAATACAGGCCGTGAGAGACTGTCGATCTCTTACCGCCGTCACAGCCCATCTACGTTGTTACAAGAACTCACAGAGCATCATATCTGGTTCTTCCGGCAATCTACACGCTCACTAGCTAAGATAACAAGAATCTTTGCACTAATTGTAATTATATTCTTACATTAATACTTGTATCCCCGAATATTTGTATTAATAATATCTCGCGAGAGCATTCAAGCCCGGGACTAACAACCCCGACAATTCTTGTGTTATTTACTTTTCTCACGGAAGTGTTCTCGTATTTGTTTGCTATCCTTCCATTCCAGCAATATCTATCTCCGGATAATATTTTGGGTAGCAACAATTGGCGCTAGAGGAAGGGCGGAAAATCTAACCCTCATTTTTATTCCTACCGTCTCGAAGAACACTCACTGTTCTCCAGGGCATATACCTGAAGAAACACTCACTGTTCTTCAAAGAAAGCTTTCAGAATCATGTATTCCGCCTCCACATCGAAGAAAGCCGCTGGCCGATCCACCAGACGCCTCCTTCCATCTCAGTCCGAGCCACAGCCGATGGCGGAGGGTAGCCGCCGCGGTCCGAGATTTTCGATCCCGACCCTGAGGGACGGCCCAAGCCTCTCGCTCGATCAGTTCCAAACCGCGGAACAGATCAAGGAGGCCATGGCCATCCTACAGGAGCGACGGAGTGCTCTCGACGCGCCGCCCGCTATCACCCCCTCGACCATCCGCCGCATGACCAAACGGAAGTACAAGGCGTTACTGACCAAGCGATCGCCAGGAGGCTCCCATTCTCAAGAAGAGGCGCTCGCTAGCCGGGGCACCTCTGTTTTCGATCGTCTAGGCAGCGACCCATCTTGGCGGCCGGGGCAGTCCGGCCCCAGCCACGAGGCGACGGAGCTCGAGTCCGTCACTAGGAGTTCGGTGTATCCAACTCCCAGAAGGCAGGCCAGCCATCTGGCTCCCCCTCGCCCAAGAGCCGAGGTCGGCAGCAACGGAGTCAGGAGATCGGTACACGATCGCCTCGGCTCCCGCTCCAAAAGCCGATCCACGAGCGACCAAGCTACAACGATGGCCGCGATGCAACGCCAGCTCGACGACATAGAGGCGCTCCTGGAATCTAGGGCAGGTGCCAAGAGCAAGATCGCCGGGCCGAGCGAGCCACTCGCGGTCCACATCGAGCTCGCCCCCGTACAGCATAAGATCGCTCCTCCGCAAACACCTCTGTACGAGGGGAGATCAGACCCTGAAACTCACCTGAACAAGTTCCACATCTACATGACCGGGTGTGGGGCATCAGACGCGACCAGGTGCCGAATGTTCCCTTTGACGCTGGACGACCTTGCCCACAGGTGGTACAACTCATTGCCGCCTCGATCCATCGGTTCCTTTAATCAACTGGCGAACGACTTCACAACATACTTCGCCACCAAGGTCGCTCGGCCAGAAGGTCCCCATTGCATGATGCAGATCAGGCAAGGGGAAGAAGAGTCCGACTCGGACTACATCGACCGGGTAGACGAGATCATCCTCAATGGCGAGCCCATAAGCGATGAGATCGCCCTATACTCGGTCCTAGGAGGATTCCATGGTCTTTCGCCTATGTTCAGGCATCTTTCGAAGGACCAACCCACGACTTACGCGATCTTCCGCGCTAAGGCCGCAGACTTTCTGGCCAGGCAAAGGTTTCTTCTTAGCCTATGAGCAGCGCGATTGGCGCCCGAACGACGATCTCCAGTCTTCCAGCCCGATCGCCGGTATCAAGCAACATCATCAAAACCGGAGGACTCGCTCGTCATCTACAGTTCATCATCTAACATGGTGGACTACGGCACGAGATCGCCTCCACCGCACAACGTACACCGTCGAGGGTTGCCATCTTCATGGCGGGCCGAGGTGGAAGCATAGCTAACAAGCCGCGGAAGTGGAGTTGATTAATCCGACGATGCCCTGCGCAAGGACTCCTCCAGACTAAGACCGCACGCCCTTCGTTTAAATACGAGGCGAGGCGCAGCCTAACGGAGGACCCTCACAATAAAATGAGTCACGAGACAAACAAAGTCGCTCGCGCACAAGACATGGTCATGGAGTCTGTCCATCGAACTCCGCGACTATGCATGGTTCCTCAAGATGGACGACCGTCCTCGAGGATTCGACAAAGATGAAGACCGCTCACTCAACGAATTATTTTCATTCCCTTACTTTCACTAAGTGAACAAAAACAAGGGGGAAGAGTGCGGAATACCTATACGACGATCGTCCCTATCCAGTCACATATGGAGATCGGCAGTTATTCAGATGTTCGTGCAGCGATCGAATTTGTTGTAAAAGTTATCTATATGAGTTTATCAATTCACGTAGACCTACACTTGCAACGACCTCTCCTCACACATTTGTACAAAGTCAAGCAAAATACTCAAAAATAGCAATCATTCAAGCGAAAAATCAGAGAATCAAACATTCATTTCATTACTTGAAGGATCAGAATATATGGTCGCCCGAAGGCCTAAATGCTACAAAAAGAAAGCTACGAATTACAAGGCAATAAGCTAAAACATTAAAAAACGAAGTGCCTCAAGCCCCTGCCTGGCCTTCGCCTTCAGCCTCCGGAACGGCCTCCCCACCCTCCGGAGCATCGGGATGAACAAGGTTGGCCGGAGTCGGATACCAGCTCAAATCCACGACGATATCCGCGAGATCCAAGATCGGCATGCAGAAAGCAGAATGGAGAGGATGCTCCAACGCGTACGCCTTGAAGTTCTCAGCAAGAGGGCCGACCTCCAAACCTCCCTTCTTAGCAGCCCGGATCGAGTCGGCGAATGCCATATAATAGGCGAACTCGCTGACAAACTCCAAGTTTTGAAAGGGATCGGCCTTGGTCGCCTCTACCTCCCCTTTCAGCTCCGCCATCGCCTGCTGCGCGCCTTGGAGCTCGGCCTCCCTTGTAGCCGTCTTTTCCCGCGACTCTGCCAACTCGCTAGTCAACCGAGCGACCATCACCTTCATACGATCGGCCTCCGTCTCAGTGGCCTTCTGCGCCTGGACGGCATTTATCATCCGATCCTGAAAGCGATCGACCGTCACCCGGGATAGCTCAGCATCCTTTCTCGCCAGTTCAAGTTCTTGGCTCGCTCGATTCGCTGCGGCCAGGGAATCCTTCTCCATTGCCACAATCTTGTCGGCGAACTCGGCATTCTCTTTCCGAGCCACCTCGAGATCCGCCTGCAGGCGAGTAGTGGAAGGACGCCCCTCGTACTCCTGCACAGCCTGGGCAGCCATGGTCGCCGCCTGGAGAGAAAGGGCGAAAGCAGCCTGCATCGTACTCCCAGATCACTGACGAGCGATCGCATCCAGATCGGTCGTCCAGGCCTTCGGTAAAGCGGAGACGGCCCGATTGACGTACAACGGGATATCACAGGATTGGCGAGGAGATCGGCTCGCTAGGAAATCCCGCACCATCGGCGGGCAAGACGGATCAGTGATACGGATCCTGCATCAAAACATAAAGTTAGCCCATCTCCCACGCAAATGACAAGTCTCAACTCAGCAAGCAAAGTCTACCTCTCGGCTCTCTCAGGATCGCGACCGAAGTATGGCTTCCCGCGAGGGGTCTCAGCTTCGACGATCGCCATCTCCAATAGGAAAGCCGCGGAAGGAGCAGGCTCATTCTCCGGAGGAACAACGGTGATCGGAGGCACGGCGATCGGCACCTCACTGGCAGGGGCAGAAACTGGAGTTTCTCCCGACCTCTGCCGTTTGCGATTCATCCGAAGCCCCTCCTCCCGGACCTCCTCCTCGGCCACGATCGGCTCCAAGCGAGGCTACGCCTCCGGTATTATAGGTAACGCCACAGGAGGAGCCCGCGATGACTTCGTCTGGCGGAGACGACCCAGAACTCCAGGGTTCGACATAGCAATCTCCGGTAGGGGCTCCAAAAAGCGAGGAAAACGAACCTCTACAAATGAGAGCAATCAAGCCACAGTTAGTCATATTACTCCAAAAGGACGATCGCCCAGCAAATGGAGATCGTAGAAATTCGTACCTGAGACCGAGAGATGTCTCGGAAAACGGAACAGGCGAGCGGACAACCAACGACTCTCCTTATTGATCCGGCTAGCGTTCAGGTCGTCGTCCGACAAACTTCGTATCCGCTCCCAGACGACCAGGAAATCAAAAGGCAACTCCTCGATCGCCGGAATGTGGAAACCTGCAAAAACGAAATCAAATTAGATCAGTTCAGAACATATCCGAACAAAGGGAGAGTTTGAACCCTTACCGGGATTTCTCTCCCGAAAACCAGTGGGAATCTCCAGCTCGCCAGTGGGGTTGTCGCTCGCTGAGGCCTTACAGGCACCGGCGACCCAGAACCACTTCGCCAAATCACCACGCGCCTTGTTCGGGACTCCAAGGATCACCCGACCAGATCGGCCTTGTATATGATAGCCTCCGACTGACCCTTTCTGAACCGTCATCTTGAACAGGTGGTTCATCTCCAATGGCGAAGGGAGGTGGTACAGTCGGTGACCGCCGAACAAGGTGAGGGTACAAATTATCTGGAGCCAAACATTTGGCGTCAGCTGGAGAGGCGCCACGTTCCAGGCAGCCAACAGATGGGAGACAGCGAACGACAAAGGAAATCGCAACCCTGCCTCCATGATCGCTTCGTTCACGGCGACTATCCCCTCCGGAGGCTGATCGGCTCTCTCATTCCCGGCCGGCACAAAGAGATCCACGTCTGAAGGGATATGAAACCTCGTCCTCCAGACGGCCAGATCCTTCCTGGTCGCAAACTCCTGATTTGGCCAAGCGACCACAGAGATCGCTGAGCGGCCCGACATAGCGATCGCTTGGGAGGTTGATAAGGGTGAGCAATCGAATACTCCCGGAAGTCAAATCTTGGAGACGGGCCGACCAACCTCTCCATTATATCAGCAAATGCCACATATGCCTGGCCAAAGGCACTGTGCCGCTCCCAGTAGGCCCTGACCGCAAAATCTCTCTCCATCTGCAAGCGCCTATGTTCGATGGCCGCCTTCTTAGCCACGTAGACCTCGTTGAACAGCGCCTCGACCTCCGCAGGGTCAATTCCGGCCCGAATAGCCTCAACGGCCGTCTCCAGATGGAACTCAGCGGAGGATCCGCCCCGGACATCAGAAGTCCCAGCGGCGGAGGAAGTGCCCACTCCGGAGGAAGAAGATGTTCCAGCCATTTTTGAAGAAAAGAGGAGATAAGGAGTGTTCGTCTTACCCGAGATTAAATCGATCGACGATCGGCAGCAAAGTCTCCAGAAAAATCTACAGCAAAATCCTTCTTTCTCCAGTAAATGCGCGTAAGAATGAACACTGCCACCCTGCCCCTTTTTATAGGAGATGGCAGCGACTTAAGAGCAATTAAGGAGAGTCCCAGGGGTAGAAGTTCAACCGTCGCATTTATTGACCCCCTTGAAACCCGCGTACGCGTCTTTTCAAGGACGCATTAAACGAGGAGTCATAAATGACCGTCGGTCTGCCCCAACAGGAACCCGACACGTGCCCCAAAGACTATTCCGCATCCGCTGCCATTTCCCACTCATTTCAGCGACCTACCAGGTCATCCAAACTCAAAATCTATCAGCTCAAAGACGGTCGCCAGTTCAGTGAAACGCAGAGTCGCTCGTCGAAGTTCAGCGATCGCCAGCAGAACCACCTCACCCCACGTTTCCAACATAGGAGCGAGCTGGGGGGGGGGGCAATTGTTGTGTCTAGATTTATTCACCTCGACAGGCGATCGACTACAAGGCCGAGCGACCGAGTCCACAACCAATCAAGCTATGGCAAACTCGCCTAAGCAAAGATACCGGACTGCCTTCAGGTACCCAGCGATCGACACCCAAGGCGATCGCCCTTTGGCACCTAGCGATCGACTCTAGTGCCCGGCTAAGGACGACCGTCCTACGCGCCGAACAGAGACAATCGTCCATCAGAGTCCACGAAGAATAGATCTCAAAGCAGCACCCATGTGCAGATCCAAGACAAGATCCGCATTTCACGGATCATTGACCACCAACAGCTGTCTCTGACTAGGACGGCTTTACCTACCGACAAGCCCGCCGAAAGGTACAAGGTGGGACCGCCCGTGACAGCGACTCAGACGCGTGCAGGCTTCTCATTGGACCGCGCGACTGACTGCCAGCAACTCCTGCAGACTTTACGGAGACAAGCCCGCGTGCTAAAAGACGATCGCCCGCTTATTATAATACAGCAAAGGCAATCGCCCAGCTGGTCCAAGTACTATAAATAGAGAACCTCCTCTTACTGTAAAAAGGTTCCACATTCAGTTCGCAATTTGTTCACTTACATTCCGAATTCATTCACGGAAATACAGAAGAACATACATACTTCCAAGCTCCCAGCTCCCTCCCCAGAATCTGTCTCAGGATTTCTCTCTCAGCACCTCTAAACCAGAAGACGGCCAGCAGAGGCAAGAAGTCTCCACAGTGCAGATTCTAAGAGACATACAAGTCCAGGAGCTTAAACATACGGCTAATACACGCCGTGAGAGACTGTCAATCTCTTACCGCCGTCACAGTCCATCTACGTTGTTACAAGAACTCACAGAGCATCATATCTGGTTCTTCCGGCAATCCACACGCTCACTAGCTAAGATAACAAGAATCTTTATACTCATTGTAATTGTATTCTTACATTAATACTTGTATCCCTAAATATTTATATTAATAATATCTCGCGAGAGCATTCAAGCCCGGGACTAACAACCCCAGTAATTCTTGTGTTATTTACTTTTCTCACAGAAGTGTTCTCGTATTTATTTGCTATCCTTCCATTCCAGCAATATCTATCTCCGGATAATATTTTGGGTAGTAACATAACTGTCAATCAAAACGTCAATTACACAAGTATAACTGTCCCAGTCCTCAATTTATTTTATCCATACTGTATAGATACCAAACTATACAGTATATCTCAGATAAAATAACGTGAAAAATTTATGCTAAAAATCTGGGTATTACAAAATCGAAATATTATTCTTCCGAGTATATCAGGGTAGTGTTTCGGGGAAGGTCGATAAATTCCTAGAGTGCATTATATGCCTTTGGTCATGAAAAATCGAACCTCTAGAAACCATATGGATTGCCGGGTGAGATTCAATTGTCAGATTGATAGGAGTTGACGGTTTAAACTTAGATAATTCAGCGAGCCATATAAACCGTATGGGTTTAGAGCAAGTGAAGTAGGGGTAAAAGAAGATCGAGTCATCCATTAAATGAGTCGGTGTTAGACACCACTTTATAAAGAATGATAGAATAGAAATTGAATGGGTTGCCCTCTACTAAACTTTACAAAAGGTCGATCACCATTGTGAAGTCAACCATGACTTCCGGATTCCACATAAGAGTGTGTAATGCCGATAAAATATTGGGAGTCGAGTTATGAATATATAAATCCCTTTAATTATTTACTCGGATCATAATTAAACAATCACTAATGAATCTAATATTACTCTCTGTAGTTAATCAAACAACAACACTCTTAAAATGACAGTGAACCCACTTGCTATTTTACTTAAGAAGAACACTCTTACTGTACCCAACTTTGTGGTCTGGCTCCGAAATCTGAGGATAGTCCTTAGTATGGAGTCGCTGGGCTACGTCTTGGAGACAGATATACCATCAGCTCCTGCAAGGACCCGGGCTAATCAGGAGGAAGTTGATGCCCATGAAAAATGAGTTAAGATAATGTCTGGCTCCAAGATTTCATGATGGCCTCAATGAACAATGAGCTTCAGAGGGCCCATGAGAACACAACCTCTTCAAAGGCGATTCTGGCACATCTAACCTAGCTCTATGGGAAACACAGTCAAATTGCTTGCTATGAGATCGATTTGGTGCTCGGATGAAGGAAGGTGAGAAAGTTGGGGACCACGTACTCAAAATGATATCCACGATTTATAGATTGAAGGCTCTTGATTTCAGGATGCATGCTTCTCTGCAGACCGACCTTATCCTACAATCACTTTCTGACTCATTTTCTCAGTTTGTCATGAACTTCAACTACAATGAAATTACTTTTAACTTCGTTGGGCTGATGAAAAAACTGAGCACGACACAGGCTCCGATGAAGACTAGTCCACAGGAGGGTGTTCTTGTAATTTCTTCTGGGCCTTGGAGGTCCAAGAACAATAAGGAAAAGGGCAAGAAGCAGTTCAAGCCCAAATTTGGGGTACAAAAAGATAAGGGCAAGACCCCAATATTCCCAAAGAGTAAGGGGGACAAGAAGACAAATATATACCTCAATTACAGTGATCTAGGTCACTGGAGGATACACTATTCAAAACTTGACCACATGCGCCTTCAGGTACGAAACTACTAGTTTTGGAAATAAATTGTTCTGTAATTGTTTTTTCTACTTCTTGGATACTTGATTCTGGTGCAAGTTCTCACATATGTACAATGAATCGGGATCTGGAATGAAGTAGGAAGCTTGGATATGGAGAAGTGATGGTGACAGTTGGGAGCGAGCATTGTGTCGAGGCTACTAACATCGGAATACATATGCTAGATTTAGAATCTGGCTTTATTATTACTTTGAATGATGTACTTGTATTGTTCAAGGGGCATAAAAATATTGTATAAATCTGATCATGGACCGTAAGAGATTCATTCTTTTATTGGAGATGGGTCCTGTCGCATTTATTTTTGAAATAAATTGATTGGTACTGCCACATTGTTAAATAGTTTATACCATTTGAATCTAAAGAATAAAACTGATCTGAACACTATAACTAGGAAGCGTGGTAGATATGAAACCAACCAAGTGCTTAACTGACATATTAAACTTGGTCATATTGGTCAGACCAAGAACTAGTAGAAACAACACTTTTAATGACACTATTTTCATGGCATTTGGCCAAAAATGTCATAAAAAAAATATTTCAATGACATTTTCGGACCCAAACGTCATGGATCCGAAACGTTCTCTTAAAAGATGACATTTTACAAATGCCATTGTAAATACTAATATTCAATGACACTTTTTTAAATGTTATGAACTTTATGACATTTTTAAAGTGTCATAAAAAATGGTAAATGTCGTTGAAAATATATTTCCATGACATATTCAAAAATATCATGTAAAATATTTTATGACATTTTCCAAATGTCATCCATTTCACGTACCATGACATTCGTTTAGCATCATAGAGAACGACATGCAAAAATCTTCAATGACACTTATAAGATGTCATACATCCCAGAATAGTATGACTTTTGATTGATGTAATTGAAAATATGCAATAACTCATTTGGTTAACGAAATTTAAGTTCCGAATAAATTAAAATTCAATGAAAATAAACTCGATAGGCGATCAACCAGATCAATTAACTATGTCCGGATTCAATCAATTATGATCTATAGACTTGTACATGACTAAATAAAGTAAATCTCAAATAATAAATTAATTTAACTAGTATACAATTGTTAAAAGTAAATCTCAAAGAAACATAAATAAATTGGAAATAAATTATTTAATAATATAGAAAAATAAATCTGAAATTCATTTAATATATAGAAACTAATAAGATTCATCTGAAATAAATATGAAATTTTCATTTAATAAATCTGAAACTAATATATAGAAATTATTTAATAATATCTGAAAAATAAATCTGAAATACATCTCCACGTTTTAACTTCACTCCACCGCTACCCACAAACCTTACTTTCTCTCTGCCTTCGTCCTCCAATTCTCTCTGCCGCTACAATTTGGCCAAAATTTTCACCAAAATGAAGCGCCGGTTTTTCCCTCAAAAAATCCTGTGCAATTCACAAAAGTTAACGCTCAGGATGTTTTTCTCAATTAAGAAATGATTTCACCTTCAAAAACAGTTCCAGTTCCAGCCACTCCTAGCTTCAACGACATCGCGACTTACTTTGGACGACCTCGCCACCCCATATCTCTTCTTTGTTGGTAAGAACATCTCAACCCTAAATTTCAGTTGGTACTTTCATCATAGGTTCTGTATTTCTGGGTTTGATTTCTAATTTATTGCTTTGTTTCATGTGGTTGGTGACAGCAATTCGGATGTGTGAATAAGGTATAGGTTTATACCAGGTATAACCTGGAACCTTGAATTAATTTGGTTTATGTAAAATTTGAATTCCAATTATTTCATTTTTAATCTAATTATTAAAATTTCGGTTTTATTTTCATTTTCATTTGATTGATTGTGTTTCATGTTTCATCATTTATTGTGTCTGATTGTTTCAGTTTGGGTTTTGGTACTTTCATTATGTTGGTGTGTCTATTTATGAGTTTGATTTTTATTGTCTTCCATAAGTGTCATGTGGTTGGTGATTGTAATTCGGATGTTATTAGTTGTTGGATTTTGGATTGAGTAAGGTATAGATTTATGTCCAGTAATCGTAAACCAACTTGAGTTATGCAAATTTGAATTCCAACTGTTTCATTTTTATCTAAGTATATAAATTTCATTTTCGTTTCAATTTTCATTTTCATTTGATCAATTGTTTTTTATTTTCATTAGTATATATATTCAGCATCCACTAGACAGTATCTACGATGAGACATGTAAACATAAATCAAAAGTTTACTTTACTTAATTTTCAATAACTTAAGCTAGTAATACAAATTACCACTCGGAACATAAGGTTGATTGTTTCTACGTAGTGCATCTTTTAGAACACAAGCATCTGATGATTGATTGTGTTTCACGTTGTTATTTAAGTTCAATTGTCACTAGTTTAAGCTTAATTTTCAGTTTTATTTTGATTTGTTTGATTGTGTTTCATGTTGCTCATAACGGTTAGTTGCTGATTTTTGTGTAAAGAAGGTCTAAATCTCCCTCAATTGGTAAGAACCATAACCTAAATTAAGTTTTTATTAATTTCTTTTAATTGCTTTCTATTCTATTTAGTTTTATAATTTTGATTTTATTTTAATTTCTGTGACGCATGCGCTCGTTGCATTGACAAATTAGCTGCTGCTTTGACGTGGTGAAGAAGGTGTGCATACTCACATTTCCAACTCATAGAGTGTGTTTCTGTTTTCATGAGTCAGATACTTTAAAGTTTATATATATGCTCTGCTCTAATGATTTTATATGTTCTGATTTTACTGTAAGGGATCGTTGAACTGTTATTGTTGTCTAAATATGTATTATTGTTGCCTAAATGCACATTTCTATGCTTATGAGGTTGTGTGTTGAAGAAGTCTGGATACGGTAATTTATTGTTGGGGCTTGTGAACTAGTCTGTTGTTTGCTTGTTTGAGATGATAATTGTTGTCAATGTTTTAAAAGGTGTGAGGCGGGTTTGAGGCATTTTGTAAAAATGTGGCGAGGCATAAGCCTTGAGGCATACCAAAGCGCAAGCCTCAATTAATATAAATATATATAAATATATATATATATATATATAATCTGCATAACAATATTATATTAAACAATATATGATTAAAAGATTCTATTAACTTAGGTATATATAAGCTTCAATTTTAAACAATTACTTTGTCTTCACATAGGTGTATAAAGCCTCAATTTTTTCACCGGACACGTGGCTGGGCAATGTTATATGTATGACTGAGTTTATCAGCTGGAAACCTGACATGGTCCTACAAAATCTCTGAATAGAGACTGGGTCTAAGTAGGTGTAACAACGCACTGAACAAACTCATATAAAATCCGCCTAGGAATAACTACATTCTCGAAATAAAAATTACCATATTATTTACAGAATATTTATTATTTGTAGTAATAGTGGTAGTTTTCTAGTCTTAGTAGTTGTTGTATTTTAATTTTAAGATTATTTTAATTATGTATTATATTCTTCAATATCATTTTTATTTGCATGAAAAACTTAGCTACAACGCATTGAGGCTTACACATACTTACGGCTATGCCTTAGCCCTTCAAAATATCAGTTTTTCTTGCATAGAAATTAGATATTTATTCATTAAGGTTTGTCGAATTAAACCTGTCTCATTTAGAGGTGTTGTATTCCAGTAATCCACTATATACTTAGTAATTTTGTAATGTGACACCCAACTGAATACATAGGTTCTACGTACCTCAATGACATCAAACTGTTTGTTATTACTTAGTGAATAATTTTTGTAATATGTGTGTTGGTTTACTGTAATTTTTAGGTATAATATCTTCTTGATGGATAAGAGCTGGATACACTGGCCAAAAGGTAGTCCAGAGTACCGAAAAAAAGTTAGGGAATTTATAAGTAATAGTAAGCAGTACGCTAGGAATAATGATGGTGTGTTATGTCCTTATTGTGTGTGTCGAAATTTTGGGGGCCCGCAGGATGATGATACTTTATTTATTCATCTGTGCCATTACGGATTTGATCCGCTCTATAAATTTGGAAAGCTCATGGTGAGCCTAGAGGAGCAGCATTATACTACTCGTTAGATGTTGTTGGACCACCACCATTGAGTGAAGAGGATTCTGAAATATTAAAACTTAACCAGATGTATAGAGATGCTAGGTTTCATTTACCTAGTGAACAAGACACTGAACCTTTAAAAAACATAGAAGATGATTACAAACATAAGATAGAAGAGGTTGAAGTTCCTCTATACCCTGGTTGTACAAAATACACCAAACTTTCAGTAACCTTAATCTTGTACAAGCTAAAAGCTGCAGCTGGTCTTTGCACTACTTTCTTTGATGAATTCCTGGAAGAATTCAAGAATATGCTCCCAAATGATAATATTCTACCTGAAGATAACTATACAGCTAAAAAGATACTTACAGAGTTTGATTTAGGTTATATAAAGATTGATGCATGCATAAATGATTGTGTCTTGTATCGGAACCTTGATAAGGACAAGGACAGATGTCCTAAATGTGATGCATCTAGCTGAAAAGTACCCACGCACTAATGAGGTAACTATTGGGGTTGCTGCTAAAGTGTTGCGCTACTTTCCTATCATTCCAAGACTCCAACGCATGTTTCTTTCACCAGACATTGCGCAACAGCTAACTTGGCACTCGAAGCATCATAGTAATGATGGTAAAATGTGGCATCCATGTGACTCAGTTAGTTGGACAAGTATAGATCAGAAGTGGCCTGATTTTGCATCTGATGCCAGAAATCTAAGGTTTGGACTTGCAACTGATGGATTTAATCCATTCATCTCCCTCAGGACAAACCATAGTACATGGCCAGTAATACTCGTCATCTATAACCTTCCACCTAATGTTTGTATGTCTAGAGAAAATTTGATGCTAAGCCTACTCATTCCATGCCCCACACAACCTGGTAATGATATTGATGTGTATTAGAGCCTCTCATTGAAGACCTACATAAGCTGTGGAATGGGGTTGATATGTATGATGCGCATCAGAAGGAGACATTCAAGTGCAAAGGCATGTTAACATGTACCATCAATGATTATCCAGCGCTTGGAAATGTTGTAGGGTTAACCACCAAGGGAGAATTTTCTTGCTCTGTTTGTGGTCCAGAAACCATCTCCGATTACCTAGGGACTACAAGAAAGACAATTTTCATGGATAATAGGCGGTGGCTATATACAAGGCATAAGTACCGCTCTATGTCCAGATGGTTCAATGGCAGAAAGGAGAAGTGATTGAGACCTGTAGTGTTTACAGGGAAGGCGTTAGTTCTGTGACTTGATGGGTTTAAAAATGAATGGGGCAAAAGGAATGAAAAACCTAAAAAATTCGCAAAGGTGATCCTGCCAAGATGTTAAAGAAGAAATCTAAATTTTTTGACTTGCCATATTGGGAGGTCTGTGTATTATTGTTGTCGTAGTTCTGAATCTAAGTTATATTATCACAAAAGATTTTTGAATTGAAATGATTTCTATTTGCTTGTTCATAGGGTCTACTGGTGTGCCATAATCTCGATGTAATGCATATTGAAAAAAATGTGTGCGAGAAAGTGTTAGACATTCTATAAGATGCAAAGGTGAAGGGTAAATCTCGAATTAAGTTGAAAGAACGTAGACATGTAGAGTTAATGTCATTGTTGGAAGAATTCCTAGAAGATAAAAGGGAGGAGCTGCTTAATATTTCAGATTGCTGCACATTTACCAAAGATGAGAAAGAGTTGTTCTTTGGAGGCTATGGATGCAAAGATATCCTGATGGATATTACTCCAATATAGCAAACTGCATCAAGGTCAGAGAATGTAAAATTCATGGACTGAAATCACATGATCATCATGTGTTGATGCAGCAGTTTCTCTCTGTTGTTATAAGAGGCTTGTTAACGAAAGGTGTTCGAAAAGCCTTATTTCATCTATTTTCTTTTTTTTCATGAGCTTTGTCAAAGAGTACTCGATAGAAAAAGATTGGAAGATATGGAAGATGAAATTGTTGAGACTTTATGTATGTTAGAGATGTATTTTCCTCCTTCTTTTTTTGATATCATGGTCCATCTCTGCATTCACTTAGCAAGGGAAGCAAAATTATGTGATCCAGTCCAATTTAGGTGGATGTACTCGTTCGAGAGGTACCCTTTCTTTTTATTATTATTTATCTCTCTAACATTTCTTAGTCCTTGTGTAACATTTAATTTTATTTTTAATGTTTAGATACATGAAAGTCTTAAAAGACTATATGAAGAATCATGCTTGTCCAGAAGGAAGTATTGCTGAAAATTACTTGGCGGACGAGTGTGTTAGGTTATGTGGTCGTTACATGAAATATTCATCTGCCTTTAGTAATAAACGAAAAAGGAATGATGTTGATGAATTAGTTGACGGTTCAATACTTCTAAAAGGTCGATTTGTACAATTAAGTGATGATATTCATAAGGATATGCATCTCTGCGTGCTTTTGAATAGCAAAAAAGTTTTACCCTATTTTGAGTAAGTTACATCTAACACTTTTTGTTAATTGAAACAACTATATAGTAATTCAAAACTTAATCAAACTTAATATTATAGGATGCATAAGGCAGATCTAGGGGGCTCTGGTGAATGTTTGAGAAATTATTCTAAAAGGCTTCAAAAAATGCATCTAGAGACGTGTGTCGATTGGTTACAAGCTGAGGTTAATATCTTTAACTTTTGGCCAATCAGTATTTAATATGTTCGGTTTGTTAAATTCTATGCTCGATTTGGAAGTTGATTATTGTAGAATACATATTTTCAGATTATTTGTGAAGCTGCTATGATTAATAAGAAGCCTGATGAAACACTCAAATACCTTGCAAAAGGACCTACGCGTTGTGCAATGTCCCATTCTGGTTTTATCTTTAATAAACAACGATTCCATACTTTTCACGCCAATGTTAGTACACAAGATTATGGCGTGCATATAGACGTGGATACATTGTCAAATTACTATGGTGTTATCCGAGAGATTCTGATATTGGACTTCCACAAGTTCAAGTTGGCTTTGTTCCGTTGTGATTGGGCAAATGTTGCTTCTGGTGTGAAGAAAGTTGATGGATTCACTGTAGTGGATCTTCATGAAGGGTTGAGTAAAATAGAACCCTTTATTTTAGCGTCACATGCCCAACAGGTTTTTTATTCTAGGGATATAGATAAATCAAACTGGTATGCAGTGTTAAAGGCACCACTTAGGGGTTTTAATGATCTTGAGCTATTTGATCTAAATATTTTTTCTACTGCTGCAACTGGTGATCAATATTGTGATGCACTTAATATAGACGATGAGTTTGATGGTGAAATATGATAGACAATATGTAATGTGTGAACCAACTACATATAAGGTCTATTTTTGTCATTTAATGATGGTTTTTGTTTTAAGTGGTTGGGAACCTAATCCAGTCATTTTTGTAATTTGCAGTTGCTCAACTCGTTCATATAATTATATTTTATTACTTTTGGTTGTTCTGTCCTTACTTATTCTGATTCGTTTTTCCTATAATTATTTAATTTAACATTGTCGTAATGTTATTTAAACTCTATTTCTTTACAATAGCTATATGTATCTATATATATGGATATGCATTGGTATTTATTTGTTGTTAGAACAACTTTTATATGTCAACAAGGAAAAGGTGCTTAGGATTTCAAGAACCAAATCGTGGCGATTCCAATAAGAAACAAGCAACTTCTAGAAGTAGTGTTGATACTGGTGTTCCTCTCAAGTCCTGTCTCAAGTCTAATATCCCTGCTTCTCATAAGCCTGTGAGAGGTAAAACTACCCTTCAGGTCACTCCAACAGGAGAAGCAGGACCACAACAAGTTACGTGGAATGAAAGAGGGCAACCGGTTGGGAAGATATCTGAAAGGTTTAGCTCCACTATTGGGGTTATAGTGAGGGAGCATGCTCCACTCAATGCAACAACATGGCATAAAGTGTGTGGTCCAACCAGGGATGACCTCTGCGATTATTTGATGGTAAAATTTATTTTTAAGCATTCATTGTTCCTTATTTTGTTCTCTGCAACTATGGATGAGGATAATAACATTTTTACCTTGTCATTATTGCAGTTAAAATTTCTTGTCGAACCTATTAGCTGTGTTTATGAAAATGGGACGACTATGGAGAAGCTGGAAATCAACTCTCTTGGTGAACATCAGAAAAATTATTGAAGCAAAACACACCAAGGCAGATGCAAAAAAGTTACTTGACCTTTTAAGACCTGCCGACACATCTGTGGTAGAATGGAAAATATTTGTTAATGATCGTTGTTCTGAAGCCTTCAAAGTGAGTTTCTGAGCTACTTAATTATTATATAATTTCAATTATTGAATTACTATAGTTCGATGCATGTTTGTAACTGATAATTGGTGTGTACGGGCTACTGATTCGCATGAGAAAAGTGATAAAATGAAGGAAATAAGGGCTAAACAGCTTTTATGTCACACAATGAGTAGGGAAGGTTATGCAAGAAAAGCCAACAAATGGGTTAGTGTGATATACTGATATTTTTGGAAGTATGTGGACAACTTATTATATACAAATATTCTATTGAAAAATCCTCATAGTTGTGTATTTTGTTAGCTAGACCACTGTTGTTTCTGCTGAATACCACAACCTCTATTATCATTTTAAGTTGGACTTTTAGTTTTTTTCTTTGATACTGTTTAGTTAATTGAAAAAACTAAACTAAGAGTTGTATTTATTTCTGTTGAAGAAAAATGAGCACCCTGGTCAAACCCTTTCCAGGTCAAACTTACGGATAATGGGCCATGAGCAGAAGAAGGCTAAAAACCCGCATGTTGCTGCCAAATTTGTAAGTGCTTTATTCTCTAAATTATATAAAAAAAGCTTTTGTATTATTGAATTTTGCTTTGAGGTTGTAATATTGTTCAGATTGAGGTGCAAGCAGCAATTGCTCTTGACATAATGCTACATTAGCCAAGGTTTTGGGTAAGGAGCGACCTGGGCGTGTAAGAGGTTTTGTGTAACACCCCGAGATATTCGGAATAATTACAGCGCCGTAAACCCTTTAAGTAAGGATTTACAAGGCTAATTAAAAGAAATGTGAATAATCCAACAATACCGCAGAATTTCAAATTACAAAACCGGTTCCAACTGATCCAACGAGTTAATTAATACAACCATATCGAAATAATATTAATAAGACACGCGTACTCGAGTACTGAAAATGAACCAAGAAGACAATCAAAAGAAACGACAAACATCACTGAACTCCTTCATCGTCACATCGGTACTGTGGCTGTTTCCCCGCTCCTCGGCTACCTGAACATCAAAACAAATGTCCACCCCCGAAGGGGTTAGCAAAACGATGCTAGTACAAGTATCATATTAAATAAATCGAATATGCATCAACAATACATAACAAGATACACCACACGGACTTCCGCTACCGGAATCCGACAATGCGAATCCACACGATTCCATTAACACAGCATGGGTATTCCAATGATCCAGAGCCCTCAGCATAGATCAAGATGATCCCGTCGGACCAACACGAGGTGGAAAAACTCGTCCAATGATCCAGCGCCCTCATCCTAGATCCCAAGATGATCCCATCGGACCAACACGAGGTGGACATCCAATCCAGTGACCTCAGCATAGATCGTACAACATACACAAACACAACTCATGCATAAATATATGCAAAAATCGCTATGTCCATCAACATGAACATACAAACACTAAATAACGAATATCATGACAATTCAACGAAATAAATCCCATGTTCAACAACATGAATAAACCACATGTATACTCAAAATACGAATATTAACAAATTACAATACTTGCCTCGAAGATGGCAAGAACTAAACACGTCAATGATCTCAACACACTCGAAGGCCGCCTCCTTCGATCAACGTAGCAAGCTCGAAACTTAACAAAAGAATAATATAGAATTCATCTCAAGTCGTACGAATGTCTAACAATCCGGTCTACGGCCGAAAGCTCTAAAATGTGATCTGCCTGAACTACTTAGCGTGCGCTACGTACTCTACGTAACGTACGCTAAGCCTGCCCATTAGTGTACGTAAACGACGAAGTCTAGCGTACGCTAACTATGTACTGACAGTCCTCTCTGATCAGCTGACTGACCCGCCTGATGACATAACGTACGTTACGTACCAAATGTAGCGTACGTTACTCATTCCCGATAACGCACGTTAATATGCCTATCTTAGCGTGCGCTAACCGTGCATGGCAGTCTACTACTGGGCAGTAGACTTAATCTAATGGTGATGAAACTCATGAAATCTTCAGTGTTAATACATGTCATCCCCGTGCATATCATGCTCATATGGTTTGTGAAAGATCTTTACGGATTAAACGACTACGAGACACAAGGTTACGCATAATCATCACAACACCATAATTCATCTTGATTTTCAAGGAATATCCTAAGTTCAATCCATTACATGTCCCAAAACGTATGATTCCATTATGTAAAGATATAAGAACTTAGATAATCTCCATATACTGGTCACAATCGGTTTGAAGCTTCATGAATATGCTAAGAGTTCAAGCACTAAAGGATTCAATGGTTTATACGATGAAGAAGTACCGAAACATCGAAAGTATCCTTCTAACACATGATGTTCGACTACTTACGAATTTAACTGACTAGATAATCCCAAATCATGATCAAAACATCCTTCAGAATACTACTAATATTGGTGAAGAATCACCTACCTCAAAGTAGCGAAGAACATGAAGGAACTTGAAGAAATCCAACACCGAGGGCTTGAACACCAATCTCCAATGATCTACAATCTTCAAACTCGTACTAGGAGGATGATATGAGAGGTTGTGGATAGAGGAAATAACTCTCTAGGCTCAAAAATTCGGATTTGGGAAGTGAAAAGGTCTGAAACAATGAAAGAGTGTGCTGTCCTATATATAGAAAAGCGTTATTAGCGCGCGCTAGTCCATATACATAGCGTGCGCTAACGGTCATACGAAGCTTACTGACTTCACTGTACTCATCAATTAGCGTGCGCTACCCTCATATCATTAGCGTGCGCTACCGCGTTGATTTGGCTTTTCCCGAAAGCCGTCCAGGTTCATATCGACATGATCCGACCGAAATCCGCAGCCGATCTCACCTACCACCCTGTCTTAATCATGCTGACTATGTATAGCGTGCGCTAAAGTTCATGCACAACGTGCGCTACGGATCCAAATTAGCGTACGCTACACTTAGTCGATAGGGTGCGCTACTTGCACAGAATCACAATTTAGATGACATACATGAAATCATGCGTTCAACAACACCGGATCAAATAATACTCAGATCAAAATGCAACAATTACAATATCACAAGGTTCAAATACATATCAGAAATCTCGGGTATTACATCCTTCCTCCCTAAAAAAAAGTTCCGTCCCGAAACTTAACATGAAAACAACTCTGGATATCTAGTCTTCATACTGTCCTCCGTTTCCCAAGTGGCCTCTTCAACTCCATGTCATGACCATTGTACTCTAACCAAGTGTATTGGTTTATTCCTCAATTGTTTGATTCGACTCTCAAGTATCTTGATAGGTCTCTCTTCGAAGGTGCCATCATTAGCTATCTCGATCTCATCGAACTCAATGATATGACTGGGATTTGGTACATACTTCCGCAATTGGGATACGTGAAACACATTGTGAATGTGACTCAGCGATGGCAGTAAGGCTAACTAGTATGCTAAATCCCCAACTCTCTCGAGGATCTCAAATGGTCCGATATATCTCGGACTTAGCTTACCTTTCCTCCCCAAACGGAAAATTCCTCGTGTAGGAGACACCTTCAGTAGTACGTGGTCCCCAATGTCGAACTCTAGAGGGCGACGACGCACATCTGCATAAGACTTCGCCGACTGGGCGCCAACAGCCTTTTCCCGAATCAAAGCTATCTTCTCTCGAGTCTGAACTATCAATTCCGGTTCCGTCCTGATCAAGTCCGAAGAATCATCCCAGCACAGGGGTGATCGGAATCTTCTCCTGTACAAAGCTTCAAATGGTGCCATCTTAATAGAAGCATGCCAACTATTGTTGTAGGTGAATTCAATCAACGGCAAATGAACTTCCCAATCAGTTGACCAATCCAAATCACAAGCTCTAAGCATGTCTTCTATTGTTTGTATAGTCCTTTCGGGCTAACCGTCCGTTTGAGGATGATAAGCCGTGCTAAAGTTCAGCTCGGTCCCCAGAGCCCTGTGAACTGCCTTCCAGAAGTGCGACACGAAGCGACCATCTCGATCTGAAATAATGGTCTTACGCGTCCCATGCAATCTGACTATCTCTGCAATAAATACTCGTGCCAATTTCTCGGGTCCCCACGTGTCTTTAATTCTTAGGAAATGAACCGACTTGGTTAGTTGATCAACTATAACCCAAATCATGTTCATTCCCGTCTTGGTCCTTGGCATTTTGGTGATGAAATCCATCGAGATATCCTCCCACTTCCACTCAGGGATCGAAAGCGGCTTTAACATTCCGGCAGGTCGCTGATGTTCAATCTTAACCTGCTGACAAGTCAAACACTTCGAAACGTACTCTGCTACGTCCTTCTTCATATTTCCCCACTAGAAGTTTTGTTTTAGATCTTTATACATCTTATCACGCCCGGTGAATAGAATAGGGCGCGCTGTGAGCTTCCTTCAGAATTGTCCGTCTCAAATCATCATCATCGGGAACGCAAAGTCGACTCTGAAATCTCAGAACTCCATCATCTTGTATCACGAATCCTGGGGCCTTTCCTTTCTTTACTTCATCACATAACCGAAGGATCAGAGAATCATTGAACTGCTTAGATTTGATTTCCTCGACTAGTGACGAAGTCGGCCCATCACATATAGTTGCCCTTGGATTCTGGTGTCCATACTTCAATCCCTTCGCGGATCAGTTCTCGTTGAATGTTGGTTTGGGACGTAAGTTCTTCCAACACTCGAAGAGAAACAAGCTTACGACTCAATGCATCGGCTACTACGTTTGCTTTACCCGGATGATAGAGAATTTCCAAATCGTAATCCTTGATCAATTCTAGCCACCTTCTACGCCTCATGTTTAATTCTTTACATTTGAAAATGTACTTGAGGCTTTTATGATCTGTAAAGATCGACAATGAGTGCCGTATAAATAATGTCGCCAAATTTTCAAGGCAAAGACCACAACCGCCAACTCCGGATCATGAGTCGGGTAATTAACCCGCACGGTTTCAACTGCCGAGAAGCATAGGCAATCACCTTATCCTTTTGCATCAACGGACATCCTGGACTCGATTTGAAGCATCGTTGTATACCATGAATCCATCAGTTCCATCTGGTAATGCTAATATAGGTGCTGTCGTCAGTCTCTTCTTAAGTTCATCAAAACCAGCCTGGCATTTCTCATCCCACGTGAACTTTTGAGTTTTCTGTAACAGCTGAGTGAGTGGACGAGCAATTTTGGAAAATCCCTCTACAAAACGGCGATAATATCCAGCAAGTTCTAAGAAGCTTCGGACTTCTTTCACGTTATTAGGAGCTTCCCATTCCAAGATTGCTTCGACTTTCTTCGGGTCCACCTGAAATCTGTCAGCTGATATCACATGCCCAAGGAAGGTTACTTCCCTAAGCCAGAATTCGCATTTGGAAAGCTTCGCATAAAGCTGTTCATTCCTCAAGGTTCTCAACACCACACGCAAATGCTCGGCATGCTCCTCTGTGTCTTTCGAATAGATCAAGATGTCGTCAATGAAAACGACCACAAAATTATCTAGGTATTCTAAGAATATCCAATTCATCAATTGCATAAATACCGCAGGAGCATTGGTAAGTCCGAATGGCATCACCACGAATTCATAGTGCCCGTACCGGGATCTGAAAGCAGATTTCGGTATATCCAATTCTTTAATTCTCAACTGATGGTATCCTGATCGCAAGTCAATCTTCGAGAATACCCTTGCTCCTTGCAGTTGATCAAACAAGTCATCGATCCGAGGTATAGGATACTTGTTCTTAATCGTCACCTTGTTAAGCTCCCTGTAATCAATACATAATCGGAGGGATCCATCTTTCTTCCGGACAAAGAGAACGGGTGCTCCTCAAGGAGAAACGCTAGGTTGTTTGTAACCCCTCTGCAATAATTCCTCCAGTTGCTTCTTTAGTTCATACATCTCGGTTGTCGCCATGCGGTATGGTGCTCTGGAAATAGGAGCGGCTCCAGGCTCTAATTCGGTAGTGAACTCCACTTCTCTCTGCGGAGGTAACCCAGGTAGTTCATCAGGGAATACATCTGAGAATTCATTCACAACTGGAATAGACGAGATCTCTACTCCTTCTTCTTTCCTCATGGCATAGCACCAAAGTCCATGACATCCCTGCTTCAGTAATTTCACAGCTTTCATCGCTTTGATCAATTTTCCCGAGCTTCCCGGTCTCCACCCCCTGAATAAGTGTTCAGATCCGTCATCAGCAATGATAGAAATGACTCTCTTTCGGTAATTCAGAATAGCTCCGTAACGGTTGAGCCAATCGTCTCCGAGAATTAAGTCGTCACCATAGATGTCAACTACAATAAGATTCGATGGCCAATCTCTCCCTCCTATAGACACTGGAAAATCTCTAGTTTCTAGGGTTCCCACAATTCTCTCTCCGCTCGGCAAACCCACAACATATGGTTCACAATCAAATAAACACGAGATTTTCAAACGATTTACACAGTTCAATGATATGAAAGAATGTGTAGCTCCGGAATCGAATAAGACACTAACTGGTTGCAAAAGGATCTGAATCGTACCTGATGCAACAGCAGTGTTCTGATCGTCAGATTTCCTCATCTCGTACAGGCGCGGAGGAAAGGACCCAGCACTGGATGTATCTCTCTTCCCAACATTCTGCTGCTGAAATCCACTCTGATGTGTCTGGTTCACACTTATTTCCTTCGGAACTGGCGCCGGAGTGCGAGTACCAAACGATCTAGTCGCCACTCCACAGAAAGCTGCACGGTGCCCTTCTTGCCCATAATCGAAACAAGTCACAGAAGATGCGGGGCAATCACGTCTAATATGCCCTGCTCGACCACAATTATAGCACTTATTTGATGCGTCCGAAACTACTGATGTTGTCCGGAACTTCTTTCCATCTCTAGAAGGATGTGGAGGTTTCCTAGATGAGTAAAAGGAAGATTGGCCCTTACGGGGCCCACCACTCTTGTTTTCCGAGAAGTTGTCGGTCACTTTCTGTTTCTTTGCCTCCATCGATTTCTCCACTGCCGCCTCTTTCATGTCGTAGGCCAGCGCTTTGTCTTGATACTGTCGCAACGTAGTACACTCGAATCCGGACTTGTACTGCTGAATCTCCGGCTTCATTCGCATATCGAAATGAAAAATCTTTTTTGCCTCCGTTCTGACCAAGTGTCGCATACAAGTCAACTGATGATTAAAAGTTTTGATTATGTCTGTCACAGTTGCTTTCGAACTCTGTGGTGAGAAAGACTCTCGGATTTTTGCCTCTCTAACTGGATGAGGACAATATTGTGCTTCCATCATTAGTTTGAATTCCGTCCAATCCGCATTATGATTCTCGGGCCGAATAGCTTCCCACCAGTCAAAGGCCTCCCCTGTCAGAAAATACTGGGCAATGGGAACCTTCCGGTCCTCGGGACAGTTAATACCCGCGAATATCTTCTCTAACTCCTTTAGCCAATGATCCCAAGTAAGTGCCTCAGCAGATCCGTCAAATTTTGGCGGGTGCAATTTAGCCACCTCAGCAAGCCATCTGTCTCCCCGGTTATCCTCGTGGTGCTGCTGTCCCATCGCCGTCTGCATGCGGTCAACTACCTGAGCGAACTGGTTTATCTGAGCCACCACCTGTTGAAGCACTCCTGGCATGTTAGGATTCGCGTCGTCATTCGCTGATCCCTGCTGCCCTCCAGAATGGGAATCGGTTCGACTAGCCGATAATTCTGGGGTAGTTGCAGAATCCTCCTGTCTCATGTTACCACGTCCGCGTCCACGACCGCGTACGCGTCCACGCCCGCCTCTCAATATACTGTAAACACAATTTCTCAATATCCAGGACGAAATTTTCAAAATAAAGCCCGTCAAATACTCACAAAACAGAAATCAAGTAAAACGGTAGTATAAGAGATTAGGAGACTTACAACCACGGTCCACATGACGACTTTGGTTGAACAGTGATGTTACGAACGACCCGTAAATCAATAACGTAAACAGACCCAACTAAAACCCGACTGCCAAGATATCCATGAATCTTAGCTATGATACCATATTCTGTAACACCCCGAGATATTCGGAATAATTACAGCACCATAAACCCTTTAAGTAAGGATTTACAAGGCTAATTATAAGAAATGTGAATAATCCAACAATACTACAGAATTTCAAATTACAAAACCGGTTCCAACTGATCCAACGAGTTAATTAATACAACCATATCGAAATGATATTAATAAGACACGCGTACTCGAGTACTGAAAATGAACCAAGAAGACAATCAAAAGAAACCACAAACATCACTGAACCCCTTCATCGTCACATCGGTACTGTGGCTCTTTCCCCGCTCCTCGGCTACCTGAACATCAAAACAAATGTCCACCCCCGAAGGGGTTAGCAAAACGATGCTAGTACAAGTATCATATTAAACAAATCGAATATGCATCAACAATACATAACAAGATACACCACACGGACTTCCGCTACCGGAATACGACAATGCGAATCCACACGATTCCATTAACACAGCATGGGTATTCCAATGATCCAGCGCCCTCAGCATAGATCCCAAGATGATCCCGTCGGACCAACACGAGGTGGAAAAACCCGTCCAATGATCCAGTGCCCTCAACCTAGATCCCAAGATGATCCCGTCGGACCAACACGAGGTGGACATCCGATCCAGCGCCCTCAGCATAGATCGTACAACATACACAAACACAACTCATGTATATATATATGCAAAAATCGCTATGTCCATCAACATGAACATACAAACACTAAATAACGAATATCATGACAATTCAACGAAATAAATCCCATGTTCAACAACATGAATAAACCACATGTATACTCAAAATACGAATATTAACAAATTACGATACTTGCCTCGAAGATGGAAAGAACTAAACACGCCAATGATCTCAACACACTCGAAGGCCGCCTCCTTCGATCAACGTAGCAAGCTCGAACCTTAACAAAAGAATAATATAGAATTCATCTCAAGTCGTACGAATGTCTAACAATCCAGTCTACAGCCGAAAGCTCTAAAATGTGATCTGCCTGAACTACTTAGCGTGCGCTACGTACTCTACGTAACGTACGCTAAGCCTGCCTGTTAGCGTACGTAAACGACGAAGTCTAGCGTACGCTAACTATGTACTGACAGTCCTCTCTGATCAGCCGACTGACCCGCCTGATGACATAACGTACGTTACGTACCAAACGTAACGTACGTTACGTACCAAACGTAGCGTACGTTACTCATTCCCGATAGCACACGTTAATATGCCTATCTTAGCATGCGCTAACCGTGCATGGCAGTCTACTACTGGGCAGTAGACTTAATCTAATGGTGATGAAACTCATGAAATCTTCAGTGTTAATACATGTGATCCCCGTGCATATCATGCTCATATGGTTTGTGAAAGATCTTTATGGATTAAACGACTACGAGATACAAGGTTACGCATAATCATCACAACACCATAATTCATCTTGATTTTCAAGGAATATCCTAAGTTCAATCCATTACATGTCCCAAAACGTACGATTCCATTATGTAAAGACATAAGAACTTATATAATCTCCATTCACCTACCTCAAAGTATCGAAGAACACGAAGGAACTTGAAGAAATCCAACACCGAGGGCTTGAACACCAATCTCCAATGATCTACAATCTTCAAACTCGTGCTAGAAGGATGATATGAGAGGTTGAGGATGGAGGAAATAACTCTCTAGGCTCAAAAATTCGGATTTGGGAAGTGAAAAGATCTGAAACAATGAAAGAGTGTGCTGTCCTATATATAGAAAAGGGTTATTAGCGTGCGCTAGTCCATATACATAGTGTGCGCTAACGGTCATACGAAGCTTACTGACTTCACTGTACTCAGCAATTAGCGTGCGCTACCCTCATATCATTAGCGTGCGCTATCGCGTTGACTTGGCTTTTCCCGAAAGCCGTCCAGGTTCATCCCGACACGATCCGACCGAAATCCGCAGCCGATCTCACCTACCATCCTATCTTAATCATGCTGACTACGTATAGCCTGCGCTAAGGTTCATGCACAGCTTGCGCTACGGATCCAAATTAGCGTACGCTACACTTAGTCGATAGCGTGCGCTACTTGCGCAGAATCACAATTTAGATCACATACATGAAATCATGCGTTCAACAACACCGGATCAAATAATACTCAGATCAAAATGCAACAATTATAATATCACAAGGTTCAAATACATATCAGAAATCTCGCGTATTACATTTTGGGGGTTGCCTGCTTTGTTGGTGTCCATTAGTTGCTGCTGTGTACATTATTAGCTGTTGTGTACAGTTTTTGGGGCCTGCCTGCCTGCCTACTTTGTTGGTGTCCCATTTAAAAATGTTATGTACATTATTAGCTGCTGTGTAGATTGTTAGTTTTGTTGCTTCATATGTACCAGTTTTGTGGTACTTAATAATAGAAGTAGATGCAGGTTTTGTTGCCATATGTTGCTAAGTATGCCGCCGCTAACTGAAGCTAGCTAGAGTTACGGGACATATTTTAGATTTGATCTCGAGTTTGTTGAAACGGTTTTAATTATTGCGTGAAATTATAATTAAATTGAGATTTTTTTTAGTAATAAATATGTGATGATGTTTTTAAAATGTCAATGAATTTTTTTAATTGCACATTCGTCACTTTCTATGACACTAAATAAGTATCATTGAAAAGTCTTTTATGACACTTTTAAGAATGTCATTAAAATAATTTTCATAACACTTTAGAAATGTCATTAAAATATTTGTATGGCACCTCAAATGAATCCTTAAATGACACTGATTAAATGTCATTCAAAAATGGATTTATGACACCTAATAAATGTCATGAAATACATTGTTCAATGACACGTAATAAATGTCATGAAATACATTGTTCAATGACACGTAATAAATGTCATGAAATACATTTTTCAATGACAAGTAATAAATGTCATGAAATACATTGATCAATGACACGTAATAAATGTCATGAAATATATTGTTCAATGAAACTTTATAAATGTCTATGAAAAATAAATTTATGACACTTAATAAATGTTATTGAAGGTTGGACCCTTCCATCACTAGGGATTCAATGGCATTTGGAATGACACTCGAAAAGTGTCATAAAAACCCTTTGATGACACTTTTCAAGTGTCATTGTATATTTTTTTCTACTAGTGAAGGTTCATAAAATGGAGAAAGATGGGCTTAGTTCATTGGGATTGGAACCCTATACAACTTGTGAATCTTGCCTTTAAGATAAAATGACTAAGTTACCATTCACATGGACTTTTGAAAGAGTTGTTGAAAAACTTGGATTGATCCATATCAACGTGTGTGGCCCTTTTGAAGTAGCACGAGATGGTTTCATTATTTCATTATATTCACAGATGACCATACTAGTTATGAGTTCGTGTACTTAATGAAACATAAATTCGAAACCTTTGATAAATTCAAGGAATTTAAGGCCCTAGTTGAAACCAAACAGGTAACCGTGTTAAGGCTTTTCGGTCAGACCTAAGTGATGTTAGGAATACCTGTTAGATTTGGTTGATGCCATCCCTGTATTATCATTTATTCAAATGTATGTTCTAAATAACTTGGCATTGTAAAGAAGAACCAAACGAGTATCTTCTATAGGCCTTAAAAATTAGGCTAAGTCTGGATCAAATGTTGATCAGTAGCAAAATCGACTAAGTATAGAACTGCCATTTATCAGAGAAGTTTACAGACAAGTTCACTATCAGAGAAGTTTTGGTCAACGCAAAACATCAGAGAGGTTTGACCAAAACCAAGCTACAGTTAAGTTTTGAAGAAGGCGTTACATCACACAAGTTTTGCTCAACGCAGAATATTAGAGAGGTTTGACCAAAACCCATCTGCAGTCGAGTTATCAGACGAGATCTGGTCAACACAAAATATCAGCTGAAGTTTGGCCATAAGATCAGAGAATATTCATCAGGTCAGAGAATTTCAGTCATTCCATTAGAGCAGAGAACTTTATCTCAGAGAACTTCTACCAAGATATATTAGAAAAGTTCTACATCAGAGAAGGTTGACCACACATTAGACATGTTTGACCAAGAGATATCAGATAAGTTCTCAGTCAAGATATCAGCCAAGTTCAAGATACTCAGTCCACGTCAGCAAGCATTGAAAGTCAACAATAACGGAAATCCACATGCAGACGTAAGGAGACAAACTGGAAAGATTCCCGGAAAGTTAGGAATAAAGTATTCATTGAGATCCGCGTTCTGAAGACTTACGATTATTCCAATCAAGAATAACGGTGCTAACAAAGGAAGTCTTTCAAATGGTCGGAAATGAAAAGGGAATCAAGCCGTGTAATGGAATGATAAGATAAACAAAGAAGTCCACTCTCCAACAGACGGATTTGTTACAGTGATGCAACGGATATGAAGGAAGCTCAAAGAATCGTACTATAAATATTTGAAGATATGAATTGAGCAAAGTACGATGCGAGCTATACATTCAAGTGATAGAAGCAAACAAAGCAAATCAAAGCTATCAAGAGATCTATAGCATCATGAAGAGCGAGTTCTAAAGATCATATTCGAAGAAGCTCTTAGTTAGAGAAGACAAACACTCTTGTCTTAAAAGCTGAGTACGGGGTACTTCAGTGAACGAGGTTTCAGAAGTTTCACGACTGATAAGGCATCCACGGGTTCTTGATTGGAAGGTGATAGACAGATCGAGAGTTTTTTAGGCATCCACTGGTTTTCAATCAAGAGGTGCTAGGCAGTCAAGGGAGTTGCAATGGTCACAGATTTCCACTGGTTGGAAGATGTTGTAACAAGGAAGAATTCATTGTAACCTTTATCACTGGTTGACAGTTATAATGAATTTATCTCCAACTGGTTTGGAGACAAGTGGACTAGTTGAGGATTACCCCACCTCTGAAACCACTGTAAGTGCTTGTGTGATTTACTGCTTTAAACATCATATATAACTACTGCATACATATTTACTGTTCCATTAGAAAGTTATCTGCACTCGATACTTGTTATACATTATTATCAGCTGTGTCTTCCGCATTATCTGTCTGCAGTCGACATAAGGCATCTGCACTTAATCACAGCTGAGAAACTCACCTGAGATTCATGAAAGAGTTTAATAAGTCTATTCACCCCCCATATAGACTTATTCATGAGGACTTTTGACCTACAAGTGGTATCAGAGAGGTTGGTTCAATTTTACAGAACCATATCTATATTGAATATATATTTTAATCTCTCAGTATAATGGAACACATGCAACACATGAACTCTAGATTACCTGTATTCTCTGTTAATGAATATGACTTATGGAAAATAAGAATGTAGGCTCATCTGTCATCCATTCATGATGACATGTGGTGTATCATTGAGGAAGGACCCTTCATATTTGAGAAGAATAATACACCAGAAGAAATTGTTGCTGGGAAGCCAAAGATTATTCCCAAGAAGAGGACAGAGATGACTTCTGAAGAAAGGAAGCTGGCTAATCTTGACAACCAAGCCAGAGATTTATTGTACCAGACTATTGACAAAGCAACCATGGTCAAGATCAAGAATTGCAAAAATACCAAAGAAATTTGGGACACATTAACTGTAATGTGTGAGGGAACCGAGTTGATCAAGGAAAATAAGTTGTCAATTGCAACTCAAAAATCTCACAATTTCAAGATGAAGACTGGAGAGACAATTGACCAGGTGGACACAAGGTTCACTGAGATTATCAATGAAATAACTTCCCTGGGAAAGACCTATGGCAACAGGGAGATGGCTCTAAAACATTTAAGATATCTCAATCCTGAATAGAGCATGAAGGTCGTGGACATGAGAGAATCAAAGGATCTCAACAAAATAAAGATCCAGGAGCTATTCTCTGATCTGAAGGCCTATGAATTTGAGCTACCCTGATCATCATCTAATGAACCAGCTGAAAAAGGGATAGCATTTGCAGCATAATCATCTACAAAGAGTCAAGCTGAAGTGTGTCCCCCAGCCCTTTGAATTTTGAAGAAGAGATGGCTTTCATCATACAAAGGTTCAGTAATTTCAGGAAGAATTATTCCAAGTACAAGAAGAACTACAAGGACAATCCAAGAAGGAACCAAAAGGCTGGCAACTGGAAGGTGGAATGTTACAACTGCCACAAAACCGGACACATCCAGTTTGACTGTCCAGAACTCAAGAAGGATGAAGGCAAGAAAGAAGTGGGCAGAAAATAGGACAAAAGAAAAGCTTTCATTGGAGAAGACCAAGAAGGAGTAGAATCTAGCAGTGGATTCTTCTCTGATGATGATGAAGACTATAATTGTCTGATGGCCAACCCAGATGATGAAGAGAAAGGGTGGAAGGACTACTACCACATCTCCTCAAGTTCAACAATAGGAGGTGAAGAATGGTTTGTAGATTCTGGATGCTCAAGGCACATGACAGTGAATAAGAAGGTGCTCTCAAACTACATCAAAGAAAGAGGTCCAGATGTAACCTTTGGAGATAGCTCTAGAGGTGAGATAAAAGGATTTGGAAAGCTGCACAGAGGAAATATAACCATATACAAAGTACATTATGTCAAAGGGCTCAAATACAACCTATTGAGCATAAGCCAATTCTGTGATGAGAAGAACCTAGTAGTCTTCACCATTTGGAAATACATGGTGATTGATATCCTATCTAGGGAAGTGAAGCTACAAGGATTCAGAAGGAGAGATGTCTATATGATATATTGGAATACAGGCATTCCAAACACCTGTTTTCTATCTAAGGCAATTGCTGAAAATGGATGGCTATTGAACAAGAGATTATGTCACCTGAACTTCAAAGACATCAACAAGATAAGCTATCAAAAGCTGGTCAGAGGACTTCCAGAAGAAGTATTTAAGAAAGAAGCTCTATGTGATGCATGCCAGAAAGGAAAGCAGACCAGAGCATCATTCAAACCAGTTGAGCCTACCACTCTCACCACCAGAGTATTAGATCTACTTCATATGGATGCCCCATCAAGCCAAGGACATTGAGTGGGAGGAAGCATGCCCTAGTAGTAGTAGATGACTACTCAAGATTTACATGGGTTGTTTTTCTTTATAAAAAGAGCGAAACACTAACCAAGCTACCTGAGCTACTGAGGATGATTCAGAATGAGAAATCCCTCTCCATCATCAAGATCAGATCAGACAGAGGTGGAGAATTTCTCAACAAGGCAATCACTAAGTACAATGATCAGAATGGAATCCAGCATGAAGTTTCTGCCGCAAGAACACCACAGCAAAATGGTATTGCTGAAAGAAGAAACAGAACCTTGAAGGAAGCTGCCAGGTCAATGATTGCTGAAGCTGACTGCCAAAGAGGTTCTGGGCTGAAGCTGTCAACACAGCATGCCATACTCAGAATAGGAGTATGATAGTAGGGAGACATGGCAAAACTCCCTATGAGGTTTGGAATGGCAGAACACCAACTATTGCATACTTTTATATATTTGGTTGTAAGTGTTTCATCCACAACAATGGTAAAACCAACTGAATGCCTTTGATTCTAAAACTGACGATGGTCTCCTCATGGGATACTCACAAATAAGCAAGGCATATAAAGTTTTTAATAAAAGAACATTAGTTGTGGAAGAAACACCTCATGTTGTGTTTGATGAGTCGACTGTTGAATACAGAAAATAGGTGGAATCAATTGAGAAAAAGCTCAAATCCACCACCCTAGAAGAAGTTATCATTCATGATACAGGAATGATGGACTCACCTGCAGACCAACCAGAAGACCCAACTGCAGATCAGCCTGAAAACTCAACTGCAGATCATATAGGATCCAAAACCTAGCTGATCCAACTGCAGCAGGTGAAGATCCAACTGTAGCTGACAAAGACACACCTGCAGATAAGACAGGATCCCTATCTGCAGATGACAAGACCGTAGCTGATCCACTTGCAGTTCAAGAAGGCCAGAACCAAGCTGATGCAGAGAGAGAGAGAGAGAGATGAAGTTCACCAAAGCAACTCAACAGGGAGAACAAACCCTGAAGAAGATATCCCCAAATGGCTCAGAGATCATCCCATTCAACAAATAATTGGAAACCTAACTGATGGAGTCAGAACCAGACAATCTACAGAACCAGCAGGAATGGCTATGTTCTCATGTTTCATGTCTCAAATGGAACCCAAGACAATAGATCAAGCACTGGAGGACTACTCATGTATAATTGCAATGCAAGAAGCTCAACCAAATGGAGAGAAACAATATCTGGGAACTAACAGACAGACCAAATCACAAGAAAGTCATAAGCACCAAGTGGGTGTATAAAAAGAAATGTGATGAAGATGGAGCCTTTGTTAGGAATAAAGCCAGACTAGTTGAAAAAGGATATGCTCAATGTGAAGGAATAGATTTTGATGAAACCTATACATCTGTAGCAAGATTGGAAGCTATCAGAATATTCCTCGCATATGCAGCATTCAAGGATTTTTAAATCTACCAAATAGATGTAAAAAGTACATTTCTCAATGGAGTACAAGAAGAAGAAGAAGTCTATGTGGAGCAACCCCCCATATTTGTCAAAGGAGACAAAGTATACAAGCTTTTGAAAGCTCTATATGGACTCAAACAAGCACCAAGAGCATGGTATGAGACACTATCTGTGTTTCTGGAGAAGAATGGATTCAGCAAAGGAAAGGTGGACAATACCCTCTTCAGAGCGGAACATGTAGACCACATATTACTTGTTCAAATATATGTGGATGATATCATACTTGGCTCAACCAATCCTGAGCTATGTGAAAGATTCTCAAGTCTCATGCAAGGAGAATTTGAGATGAGTATGATGGGAAAGCTAAATTTCTTTCTTGGCTTACAAGTCAAACAAGTTGACAATGGAATCTTCATCAAAGCCAAGTATATAAGAGATTTAATCAAAAGATTCGGTATGGACTCAGCCAAAACATTAAGAGTTCCCATGAGCACATCCCTACACCTTGATGCATATGAAGGAGGCATTTCAGTGGATCCAACCCACTACAGAGGACTTATTGGATCACTTTTATACCTCACTGCAAGCAAACCTGATATTTCATATGCAGTGGGAGTATGTTGAAGATTTTAGTCAAAGCCGAAGCAGTCTCACCAGGAAGCAGCTAAAAGGATAATCAGATATTTTAAATCCACAATCAATGTTGGATTATGGTATCCCAAGGATGAAAAATTCAAGCTCTCAGGATATTCAGATGCAGATTTCGCAGGATGTAGGATTGACAGGAAAAGCACCAATGGAACATGTCAATTCCTAGGAACCAGACTCATATCGTGGTTCAGGAAGAAGCAAGTATCAAACTCAATATCCACAACTGAGTCAAAATACTTAGCTGTAGGTAGCTGTTGTGCTCAAATCTTATGGATCAGACAACAACTAAGGGACTACAACATAGTAGCAAATGAAGTTCCAATATGGTGTGACAACAAAAGTGCAATTTCAATAACAAACAATCCAGTATTGCACTCAAGAACAAAGCACATAGATGTCAAACATCATTTCATCAGAGATCATGTGCTTAACAAATGAGTAAGAGTGAACAGAGTCAGCACAGAGTACCAAATTGCTGACATATTCACAAAACCTTTACCAGAAGAAAGGTTTTTGGAGCTAAGCAAGGAACTTGGATTACTATATTGGGAATCTAGTACAGACGAGAAAAGTCATCTGATCTTAAGATGAGTAAAAGTTACCTGATCTGAACCAGCAAAGAAAAATCTACCTGATGTGGAGACCAGACAGGAAAAGCTACCTGATGCAGAAAGCTACATGATGCAGAAATCTACCTGATGCAGAAAAACTACCTGATGCAGAAAGCTACCTGATGCGGAGACCAGGCGAGAAAGCGACCTGATCAGACCAGACAAGGAAAAGTTAGTTGACATCAACCACAGTCGACACAACTTACCTGATACAGAGTAGACAAGAAGTCAAACGGTCAATCTGCTAAGTTTTCCATTCCTTGACCAACTTATAATTTATTTACACTTAGACAAAACACATGGTCACACTACCTCCACGACGTCCAATCAAATTTTAACCGTCACTCCTTATTTATCGAAATCGGACCACTGCTTGATTATTTAATTATTAAAATTCAAAGAGTCCTTTCAACTGGGTATTTAAGATGGCGGAAATTATTTCACAAATTTTACCGTCTTCAAGCTCTAAGAACCCTAGTTTTCAAAAGCATAAAAACCTCTGAATATTCACTGCACTCAATCTAAACCTTATTTTTTTTGCAGAAATGGACTCTACCCAGTATTTCGAAGGAGTTAACCTCAAGATGGTGAAGGAGCAGATTGTCTTCAGTATTGTTGTCGATTTCGAAGGATTGCTGGAGACAAATATGGTGAACACTGGAGAAATGAGACATGTCATCCGAATGATGAAGAAAAATGGTATCTACCATTTCTTTGACATCAAACCAAAGCAGATGTTCAAGGAGGCCGTCATTTGCTTCTTCAAGGAAGCATAAGTCACAGAACGCTATATCACGAGCTCAATTTTCGGAGAAGAAATCAACATCATACCTCAGACCATTACTGACGCATTTAAAATGGAGAACAGGGGCATTGAAGTAGAATCCCTAAAACAAAGCTTTATTGAAACCTGGTATGAAATCAAATTACCAGAACAACCAAACAAGGACAAGTTTACAACGAGGAGAGGCGACCTAAAAAATGATTACAGATATATCCTTGACATCACAAACAAGATTGTCATGGGCATGGCCGACAGCTATGATCAGTTATCATCTGCCAAGTTTATTGTGATGGGAGGGCTTATCCAGCAACAAAGGATTAACTGGCCTGACTACATATACAGGCAGTTAGTCCGAGAGATGAACAACGTGAGCTGGAATGCAGAGGAGAAGAAGTTCAAACAGAAACTTGCCTATGGAACCCATATCAGTTGGATCTTGGAGTTTCTCGAAAAGGCGAAGGGAGTTGCAGACATATTCTATGGCAGCAAAAGACTTGGTCACCTGGACCAAGAAACTTTGAAGAAATTGGGCGATCAGAGGAAGGCAGCCAAGATTTTGAGGGTGATGACAAGTGGAACTTCTCCCTACAGAGCGCCTATGGACTCAGTCGAAGTTCGATCTGATGCAGCCGACCAAATGCCCTCTGAGTTACCTGCAGACGATATCACCTTAGGCATGGCAACGGGGCGGGGATCGCCATTCCCGGCCCCGACCCCAGTTTGTAAAACACTCCCCCAGCCCCGGCCCCAGCCCCACCCCGGTTTGTGATACCCTCCCCCGGCCCCGGACCCGTCCCGGTCAAACCCCGGTCAACCGCCGGTCAACGCTCGATTTAATATAAAATATATAATTTTTTTAATATATATACTTAATAAATATATAGTTTTTTTAATATATATATATATATACCGGGTCCGGGGCGGGGCGGGGCGGGGACCCCCATCCCCGGCCCCGGCCCCGTTTTTTTGAAATGGAGAATCCCCAGCCCCGGCCCCGGTACCCGGTTTGGCGGGGAATCCCCGGCCCCGATCGGGTCGGGGGGAGCGGGTTTCGGGATGGGTCGGGTCAAATTACCATGCCTAGATCACCTCAACCCCTTTTGCAGTTGAGAAATTACCTGCAGTTGAGCAGGTACCTGTAGATGACTCCGACAACGACAACCTTCCTATGTCTCAGCTATTAAAGAGGAAGTTACTTGCAGCAGAGGAGGTTGTACACATCACCTCATCTAGAGATAAGTTCCCAAGAGGCAGAGAGGCTTGGTGGACTATCCATCAGAAGGCGAAGAAGAAGAAGTGCAGAGAACACCTGCACCTACTCCAATTGAAGTATCTTCAGGTCAGATGCAGATCATCATTTCACCTGCACCTGCTCCTGCTGAAGATCAGCCAGATCAGACAGAACTAATGGCTGAAGTAATTCCCCTTCTAACTCTTCCTAGCATGACTGAAGAAGAAGAGGCAGAAGAGACAATAGAGATACTAGAAGCTGGATACTCCCTAAACCTCAGGGAGATCAATCCTCTGAACTTGAACTCAGATCAATTGAAGCTGGTAAAACAACAATCTCTTAAGTTTTCATTTGTCAATATTTTTGAAGAGTGGAAGGAATTAAAATCTCTTTGTTTCTCTCAATTAAAAGAGTTTGTTGAGAGAAGTACCTGGGAACTCCCCAGGCTACTGAGCAACTTCTCATGCTTTTCTGTCAAGAGACAAATATACTATTATTGCTACAGGAGAACTGGTTCATGTCTCATTGTAAACAAAATATGGACCAGTTCGTCCTTCATATCATGGAGGGTGTATATCTAGATAAAACCCTTGGAGAAGAAGACAGAGTAGAAAAGGAAGAAGGAGGAGTGTTGTGGGAAAATCCCTCACAATATGCCGCAAGTGCACGGTGTCAACAAGTAATAAAGTGATAAGTAAAGTATCGTTCCCTCGAGGACTGATTTCACTAAGTACCAAAATATAGTCAACTCACAATTTTATTTGAAGAACAATTAAATAGAGTTTATATCTAAACTAATTGCAGAAAGTAAATAATAGTACTACTACTAATATTAATAATAATACCAATAAGGGGTAGGATTATGATTTTCACCTCAAACAATCGGGAATGATATTTATTCGATTCAATTCACTGTTATTCAATTGATTGTAAGCCAGGAATTCCTAAATTATTCTAAAGCCTTTCCCAAGGTCGATAGAAAATACTACGAATTACTAACTCGATATATCCCTATTCGAATCAGATAATTAATAGCTAAAATAGTTCAAGAATTCCCACAATAACCGGCTTCACAATTCCCAAGAGTATATTCCTATCTCACGAAAATTATGATTCGTCTAACAAGAACTATGCCTAAATTTCATCTCCCGAATCCATAAAGACATTCAAAACAAATTAACTGTTGGCCAGACAATTAAAAAGCATTAAGAACAGTCAGAAGAATCCAAATCAATAGAATAACGAGTAAATCGAAATAATAATAAATAATCAAACCGTCATGAAATTGGCTACAATCAAAATCCTACTCAAATAGATCTAAAAACTAAGATGCAGAAAAACCGTAGGGATCCGTGGTCTTGTCGTCGCCCACAAATCTCCTCCTTGTATTATCCTTTATTTCTTCACCCGTCGATAAACTTCGTTCTCCTCCTCATGTGCCTTTTATATATATTTTTTTTCTTTCAATTCCCTTTTTTTTTTCCTCCAGCAGGTTTTTTTACCAAAAAAGTAATCAAATCTTTTTTTTATCCCAGTGCTCCTCACGGCCCAGCAAAAGAAAATCCTATGCGGCCCAATTATCAAATTCACCAACACACATTTGTTAGAAGCAGTGGCGTCTTTTGCGCTTTCTGTGTCGCGGCTCACTTGGTGTGTGCCGCGGCACACAGTACAGTGTGCACATCATTCGCTGGTTCTCTTCGTGTGCCGCGGTTCACTTGGTGTGTGCGGCGGCTCATGACCAAAAACTGCCATTTTTGCCCGTTTTTCATCGTTTTGGCTTCCGGACTCCGATTTCCTGCAAAATATATAAAAATAATGCATTAAAAGCTCATTTAAGCTGATTTAGGCTCAAGATGGATATAAATTAATGATATAAAAGCGCATAAAAATACGCCTAACAAATACCCCCAAACTTGAGCCTTTGCTTGTCCTCAAGCAAAAAAAATTATAATTTTAAACAAAATGTATCGTGAATAATCATGCAAATCCATAGTGCTCAACTTAATCAATACTATCCTGAAAATCTCAAAGAATAATACAAGTATCGTAATAGTGAGTCACGTCCCGGACACTGATTCCACAAAGTAACCAATTTCATCTAATCAATCGCTCAAGAAGAAAATCAAGCTCAAAGATTAACCAGGTGAATTTAACCCACCGTCAATATGAAGGGTTAGATTAAACAAGCCAATTCGCGATCCCACGATCTAGTGGCAAAATTCAAGAGTTTCATTATCAAAATTACGCCTAGGACAGCATTCCCTTATGTATGATCAATAATATGATTCGAGTTAACCACCAGGTTTCGGTTCTCGGGATATTTCATCGGGATGATCCTAGGGTGGATTTCCATTCTCATGTATCGGGGAACCGTTTGACGTAAAAGACACTCATGGGGCACATGGATGCTTCTAGTTACTAAGCCCCCCTATACAGCGGAGAAAAAACTCGAATAGCAAGTCCTGCATGTCAAGGTTGCTGTTTTACGCGAGAGTAAACAACGGGTCACGTGAATACCCACGGTTACTAGGCTTCCCATCATCGGTAATGCGATATTTCTAAATTATTAATCTATTCAAGGTCGTCGTTTTATGCGAGAGTAAACAACGGGTCACGCGAATACCCCCGGTTACTAGACTTCCCATCATAGAACAAATAATATCTCGATTTTTTTTGGGAAAAACTGTCCGACTCTAAACTCAATCCAAGTGCCAACAAGACTCATATTACTGGACGATTAGCTACGCGAAAAGTTTAACCAAACGTATAAACGGTGATTTTAAAACACGTATGTCTCCTTTCTTATCTGCTAAAATTTCTACAAAAACGATAAAATTTCGGACCTAATTGAATACTCAACAGAAACAGATATCTCTGACTGCAACTCGACCAAAAGTCAACCGTTTCTTCCAAGAGAAATCGGTATCGTAACATCAGTTTTACACATGGAAGCACGAAAAATTCACGAAAAGTAAAGCAATGATGAATTCGCAATTTATAACCAAGAAAATCAATTCCACTACACATAAAATCATCCATAATAAAACTCATGTGAAAATAAAAGAGATAAGGAAAAGTGACCAAATGTCTTCTTGAAAGCCAGCACATGTCCGAGTGGAATCGACTGTCCAGACGTCCAATAACGCTCAACATCACGAGGGACCCCCAAACTTAGTCTCTAGTCATGAAATAACAATAGACATTAAATCAAGCAAGACTAGAATATGAAAAATAATAACTCATTGGGGTTATAAAAAGATTAGAGAAATAAGGGCCACAAGAATACACGAATCCAAATGAAATACAAAACAAAGAAAAGAAAATTATTAACGAAAAATCAAATAAAAACAACTAACTAGAAAGCAAGTAAAAATGATGGGTTGCCTCCCATCCAACGCTCTATTTTACGTCTTGAGCACGACGTGGCGAAAAAAATCTAACGTGGTTTCTTTCTAGGGAGATTGCCAAATGCCCCCTTCTTGCAATCAATAAGCCTCTTATTCCACAAGGGAGGCTTTGGATCATGCCCGGTTGCCAAAAATAATGAATAAGAATAATTATGCGGACAACCAAAAAATGATGGAAGAATATAATAATGATAAGGCATGAAAAAATAAGCAGAGTTCGAATGGGCAAATAATAAAGCATTATCATGCACAACCTCATTAGAACTCGAAGAATCAGCCTCAACAAAATCATGAGTAATGGGGTCAATCTCTCCCATTATGGATTTAGGAAAAATTATGCGTGGCACCGTTAATAAAATTTTTGGCACAAAAGTATTCACCTTATTAGTCGTAGTTTGATGGCAATTTAATGGAATTCCTTTGGAAACATCATCAATGATAACTTCTTCTCTAGGCTCATCACACTTTATGAAATCATTGGGTGCTGGGGGATCGACCCTAAAACTCAACATGTCGTTCTTCTCAACCTCCCCCTCAACTTCACTACTAAATAAATGAGCTGAAAAATAACCATAGTGAACTTCAAGACCACGACGTGCACATTCTAGCTCAAAAAGGGTACTATCAGTATTTTTAAGAGTGTCTACACATTGTTCAAGCATGGTCTTTTGTTTCGGGGGAGGGGGCTGACTGACCCTATTTGGCAAGTTATTAAGAACATCGAAATTTATGAAATGCCAAGGGCCACGATACTCAAAGGAAAACATAATGAAGAAAATAAAAATATAGAGACTAAACAAAGAAAAAAAACTTCAAATTAAAATTAGAGTCGCTTGGTATTGATATTAGCGAAAAATCAGTCCCCGGCAACGGCGCCAAAAACTTGTTGCGATATTTCTTACACGCAAGTGCACGTCATCGTTTACAAGTAATAAAGTGATAAGTAGAGTATCGTTCCCATGAGGAGTGAATCTCTAACTACCGATTTTTGTGTATTCCAATTTTATTTGAACAATCGAATTTGGGGTTTGCAATTAATAACTAAAAGAATTACTAAAAGACTAAACAGTAGAAAACGATAGCTTAAATAAAGGAAATCAAATGATGAATAAGTCTAGGATTCTGAATCCACCTCGGTTTATCCGAATTTACTCTCGATTATCCGTAATAAATAATCTTCCCAATTTATTGAAGGCGGAGATTGCTAATATATTCTACCGCCTCTCCCGAGGTCAATAGATTTATCTAAAGGCGAATAACGCACTCTATCCCTAGGTGAATTAATTCGTCAATAGACGAAAAGCATAAAATCTCCCTAAGGCCACGTAGTTCCTATGAGTATATTCCTATCTCACAGAATAAAACGGTCCTCAACAATAGTTCCTCACCAATTCTCCTCTCCCGATTCGAATTGAATGATTAATTCAATACAACTATTGGCCAGATAATTGCAAGCATTAAACACAATTGGGAAAACTCAACAAAAAGGTAATTAATTGGATAATCTCAAGCAATTCGTCAAAACATAGGTTTCCTCAAAACCCTAGATTAGGGCTTTAGCCTGACATACTAATAATTGAAAATACAGAATAAATAAATGAAAGCATAAAAATCAAACGCAGATGAAGCTCGGATTCCTCCGTTCTTCAGCTTCCGCCCTCTGCCTTTGAAGTCCTCTGCTTCCCTCTTCTTCTGCCGTCTCCAAGCTTAAGCTCCAAAAGATAAAAGATCCAAAGATAATTAATTAGGGTCTTAAACCCTATTTATAGCTCAGCACATCCTCCAAATCGCGTCCGTATGAGTAGGTCGAAATCTGGCTTCGAAACGGCCCTAATCCGCGCGGACATGCAAAAACCGCCAAGTGTGCCGCGGCGCACTAAATCTGTGCCGCGGCACATCGCCTTCAGCTGGATGCCTGGGCGTCCTTAATTTCTTCTGTGCCGCGGCTCACTTGAGCTGTGCCGCGGCACAGAGTACAGTTTACTTTGCGCTCGGCTGGGTGTCTTCCAGTGCCGCGGCCCTGCTTCCTTGTGCCGCGGCTCATAGCCCAGATTTGCCGTTTTCGCCCGTTTTGCCTCGTTTTAGCTTCCGGACTTCAATTTCCTGACAAATATACAAAATTAAGGCATTAAAGGCTCATTTTATCAAATTCGCTCTCCAAAATAGTACAGAATAATGATAAATAAGCGTATAAAAATACGCCTAACAAATACCCCCAAACTTAAGCCTTTGCTTGTCCTCAAGCAAAAAGAATTAAATTCAATAAAAGAATGTCGTGAATCATCGTGCGACTCGTAGTGTTCAACCTAATCAATACTATCCTGTAATTCTCTCTAAATAACACGAGTGTCATAATAGCGAGTTGCACTCAGAATAATGATTCCGCAAAGTAATCAAGTTCAGTCCTAATCACTCGTTCACGAAGAAAATCCAGCTCAAAGATTAACAAAACGTGAATCAAATCGACCGTCAATATGAAAGGTTAAAATAAACAAGCTAGTTCGTCCCGTTCCACAGTCTAATGGCAACATTTTTCACGAGTTTCATAAAAATAATCCTCGGACAGTATTCCCTTATATAAATATGCTCAAGAATTTTGTTCGAGTTGACCACTAGGTTCGGATCTCGGGATGTTTCATCGGGATAATCCTAGGGTGGAACTTCCATTCTCATGTATTGGGAAACCGTTTGACGTAAAAGACACTCATGGGGCACATGGATGCTTCTAGTTACTAAGTTCCGTCTACAGCGGAGAAACAACTCGAATATATAATTTCCGCATGTCCGAATCAAGGTCGCCGTTTTACGCGAGAGTAAACAACGGGTCACGCGAATGCCCCCGGTTACTAGGCTCCCTATCATTGGCACATGTGAAATTTCTAAATCACTAATCAGGGTCGTCGTTTTACGCGAGAGTAAACAACGGGTCACGCGAATACCCCCGGTTACTAGACTTCCCTCATAGAACAACATTATCTCGACTTTTGGGAAAAACTAACCGACTCTAAACTCACTCTAAGTGCCAACACGACTAATGTAACTGGACGACTAACTAACCGAAAAATGTAACCAAACGTATCGATGGTGATTTAAAACAAGTATGTATCCTCTCTTATCTGCCAAGACCTCTACAATCACGAAAAAATTTCGGACCTAAATGAATACTAAGCAGAAACAGAAATCTCTGACTACAACGCGACTAGAACTCGACCGTTTCTTCAGAGAGAAAAACAGTGTCGTAACATCAGTATCACACAAATAGAAGCACGAAAAATTCACGAATAGAGAAAAATTAAGACAAGCAAGGCTATCGAAGAAAGAAAAAAATTACGCAAAGTAATGAAAAGTGCAACAAAATCAAGTACAGCAATGAATGTAGCAACTGAAAGTAAATCCCCCCCAAACTTAGGACGTACATTGACCTCAATGGACAATATATGATATGCCGTAAAAGTAAAAGGTCAAGTACTCCCCTCCAGTCCTCTCACGAGCTGGTGCCGGCATCATCCGGTGAGGAGGGTGGTGTGGCTGGCCGGGCGGGTGCAATAAATGGCCCGTCGGGATGCATGATATGGGCCGTCCATGCGGCAAGGTGCTCCTGATGATAAGCATCCCTCGCAGCCAGATGCCTCGCCTCTCGTCGGCTGGCCCGGCGGGCCTGCTCTTGCATCTCGGCTCTGACGGCAGCAATAACGCTCTCTCGCTCCGTCCGCTGCTCCTCTCGTATGGCAGCCATCAAACTCTCCCTCTCTCTCCTCATCTCATCTCTCTCTCCTCGTCTCCTCTCTCAGCTCCTCTCTCTCTCTCCTCAGATCCTCTCTCTGCTCCTCTCTCTCTCTCCTCAGATCCTCCCTCAGCCCATCGAACATCTCCTGCAATCTCGCTCTGTCGGGCGGTGGGCCGGCATCTCCATGTGTCAGCAAAAGAGTCTCGGGGGATCCCTCGTGGGCCTCCTCTAGCAGAAATCCTCTCCCCCGAGCGTGCGCCGGCGCTCCTCCCCACTGGTCAAAATGTAATATGATGCGGTGGTCGATCGGGGTCTGGGGGGCAAGCATCGGCTCGTCGTCTGACCACGTCAGCCCCGACTGCCGGCACAAAGCGCAGATGAGAGAGGGGTGCTTCAACCCCGTCTTGGCACCCACCTGGATGCACTGGAAGATAGATCGGACCAGGATGGGTGCCACATCAAAACGTAGCCCGGACGTGATAGCATAAAGTGTCCGGGCGCGGGAGAGAAAGACAGTGCGGATCTGGGAGGTAGGGTCAATGCGTGCGCAGATAAAATAAAGCCAGACACGCCCGAGCCGGCTGAGGCGCGAGCTCTTGAAGTGGAAATTGGAAGAACCCTGTGCGCGCTGCTCCCAGTCAGAATCGGGCTGTGCAATAGTCTCGAGCAGGGCCTCCTTCGTGAGGCTAGTCATCACTCGGTCATAGGTTGACTCATCCACCACTGGAAGCCCAAACAACCTCCGAATAGCAGCAGTGGAGAAATCAACTGTCACACCTCGGACATCAACCTGAGTCCGAGACTCTAATGATGGCAACGTATGGCCTGCCCGAATGTGCTTCAGTAGTGCACTGGCGTAGAACTCCTGCACAATCGAGATAACCGCTGGCTCGGGGGGTGCAGCAAATCTGGCCCACCCCATCTCATCAATCATGGTAAGCAATTCCCCGTCCTGAGGGGCTGGAGTAAATCCCCTCTCTGGAATAAGCGGTCGTGGCCGAATCTTCTCATTGAAGATCTTGTGAATTTCAGGGTCCGAAAACTGGTGCCCCTCCGACTCGGCCCGACTACGAGAGGTCTCCCCTCGAGTGGGGGATGACTGGGTCCTAGCTCTCTTGCTCAGTTTCTTTGTTCTCGCCATAATCAGTCCTGAAAAGTACAACACCAGGGTTTATTTACGCAAACAATAATAACAATGATCTACACTCGGCTAAAGATGTCCAGCCAGAAATCCAGAATTTAACAAAATAGCACATTCGTGAGAGAAGGATGAAATTGGACTTAAACGTTTAAACTGGACATAAGGGTTGGGCTTGCTGTAAATTCAGAACGAACACGTTGCACAAAGATTCAAAAGATTGCTTTAACAAAGAAAATTTTTCACTTGGACAATTTATCAAACACCTTAAGGGCACGAGTTTACTTGAAGAATAAACATGGCTATAGCTCGATTCAACCCCCAAGAACAGAAATACAATTCATTCATCATCAAAACAACGCACTCGATGCATTCATATTCCAAATTAACCATGAAAATTCGATTAAGACTACCATGTTATCCCCTAAACAATCCTAAAACTTATGAAGGAAAATAATCATGTTCAATCCATCCAATGCATAAACAACTTCCAATTTAAATTCATGAAATAAGTAGGGCTTAGAGATTGGAACATACCTCGATTGGTTTGTGAAGAGTGCAAGATGAAATCGCAAGAAAAAAAATGGAAGAGTGCTTCGGCCGATTCGCGCGCAGGTGAGGGAGAGAGAAGGAAAGAAGGTGTACCTGGTATGGCCGGCCAACTGCGTGTTATATGCTACCTGGGCCTTTCAGATTCCGCATAGTGTGCCGCGGTACAGGGTACAGTCCCTTTTACCTGTTTGCTCGTTTTGTCGTGTGCCGCGGCACAGATTTCGTGTGCCGCGGCTCAGTGCTCAAGTGTGCCGCGGCTCATTTATGCCGTGCCGCGGCACAGAGTACAGTTTGTTTAGCCCTCCCTTTCGAGCTGTGTGTGCCGCGGCTCACAATACGTGTGCCGCGGCTCAGGCTTCAGTTTCTCCTTGGGACTTTCCTGCACAAAATTTTGAGAAGATCACGTTAAAAGCGAGAGGCATAAGCAAATTGAAGCACAAAAATGAAGAAAAATAAAAATTAAGAATGCAAGAAAAATAAAGAAACGCAAAAATCTACAACTACGAACTCGGGTTGCCTCCCGAGAAGCGCTAAGTTTATAGTCTTCAGCCGGAATTATTGGAAAACATTGGTTCGCTTTTCGCAAACTCCATTTGGTTTCCGCCCCGTTCATCGAACCGTTCATATGGTTTTCAAAATTATGACCATCGGTCGTTAACGATTCGACTTTCGGTTCGGACATCAAATGTTGTTTGCGGAAAGGTTTCGACGTAAACAACTTTCCGAAACACCCGTTTTTTCCATGACTAAATGTCCGCTGGGTTTCCGGCTTACTCTCCTCCTTCACAACCGCACTCAAGACTGCAGCAGATTTGTCCTCATGCTCAAGAAACGCTACTCGTTCTACATCCTTCTTAAAAATTGGACCATCTAACACAAAATCTGAATTTTCCAACCGACGATGATTTCGGTGATTTCCTCCTTCAACGACATCTACACTTTCAATTTGTGACCTTTTATCAACACTTCCGGGACATGGAAAAGATTTGAATACTTGAAAGGTAACTGGCTCGTCTTGGACCCTCAGAGTTAACTCCCCTTTTTCCACGTCTATAAGGGTTCGGCCAGTCGCCAAAAATGGTCGTCCCAAGATGATTGGGATATCTTCATCTTCCTCCATGTCGAGTACGATGAAATCGGCCGGAAAAATGAACTTATCAACTTTGACTAATACATCCTCAATCACTCCCCTTGGGTATTTGATAGATCGATCCGCCAACTGCAAGGAGACCGTCGTCGGCTTTGCTTCTCCAATTTCCAGCTTCTTAAAAATCGACAGAGGCATGAGGTTAATACTAGCGCCGAGATCGCATGATGCCTTATTAAAAGAGCGATTCCCCATGGTGCACGGTATGTTGAAGCTTCCTGGATCTTTCAATTTTGGTGGGAGCTTCTTTTGAAGAATTGCGCTGCATTCCTCCGTCAAGGCGTGATTTCAAACTCCTCGAGTTTTCTTTTCTTCGACAATATCTCTTTCATGAACTTAACGTAACTCGGCATCTGTTCCAACGCGTCGGCGAACGGAATGTTAATGTGAAGCTTTTGAACACGTCAAGGAACTTAGAGAATTATTTGTCCGCCTTTTCTCGTTGTAATCTCTGCGGAAACGGACGGGGGCACACATGTCTTCGGGTTATCCGGCAACGTTATTGAAGGTTTCAAATCTTGCGACTCCTCTGGCTCTAAATTATTCTTTTCCTCAATTTCCTTCTTCTTTTCACACCGCTCGGGCTGGTCCAACACCATTTTCCCGCTTCTCAAGCTGATTGCGTTTAGACTCTCTCTAGGATTTGTCTCTGTTGTACTCGGCAATGCTCCCTCCGGGCGAGCTGTCAACACATTAGCAATTTGGCCCAGCTGGACCTCCAAGTTTCGAATGGAAGCGGAATGATTTTGTAATGTTGCTTCAGTACGGGTCATGAATTGACTCGTATTCGCCGCCAATTTTGCAAGTGCTTCCTCGAGAGAAACTTTGGGAGCGGGAGGGGGCTGCTGTTGATTATGAGCGAACGGGGGCTGGTTTGAGTTTTGTCCGTTTCTCCACGAAAAGTTGGGATGATTGCGCCACCCCGGATTATAAGTGTTGGAGTACGGGTTATTCTGCCGATTTCCATTCCCCACGAATTGAGCCTGCTCCATCTGATGTTGCTCGAACGGGTTTCCAACTTGACACTCCGCGCTCGGGTGTGATCCATTACACCAATTGCATGTCTCTATAGTAGCGGGGGAAGGTGCGTGCGAAAATGCTTGGATCTGTTGGGTCAAAGCGGCGACTTGAGCTGACAAGGTGGAAATCGGATCATTACTTGAAACTTCCATAACTCTCTTCGGTGTCAATCTTTCCGATGGCCATTGATATGCATTTGCGGCCATAGCTTCCAACAGCGAGTGTGCCTCGGCCATAGTCTTCCCCATCAAGGCCCCACCGGCGGCCGCATCCACGAGAGTGCGTGTAGAAGCACTCAAACCATTGTAGAACGTCTGAATCTGAAGCCAATCAGGAAGGCCGTGATGAGGGCATCTTCGTAACAAATCTTTATATCGCTCCCACGCCTCGTGGAGCGATTCCATGTCATATTGACCAAAGGTGGTTATCTCGTTTCGCAACCTCGCCGTGTTAGAGGGTGGGAAGAATTTGGCAAGGAAGGCTTGCGCTAACTCTCCCCATGTTGTAATCGACCCCGGCGGTAAGGAATTTAACCAGAACTTCGCTTTATCCCTCAAAGAGAAAGGGAAAAGCCTCAATCGGATGGCATCGTCGGTGACACCATTGGTCTTGAAAGTGTCACAAATCTCAAGGAAAGAAGAAATATGAGCGTTTGGGTCGTCATTCGGCAATCCACAGAATTGGCTCGCCTGCACCATCTGAATGATCGCAGGCTTGATCTCAAAATTATTGGCTTGGATCGTGGGACGCCGAATTCCCGAAAAGTTTGCGTTGATCTGCGGCATGGCATAGTCTCTAAGAGCTAGTGCCGGTTGCACTTGCTGCACATGGTTATCTCCTCCTTGGATTTCAATATTCTCGGCCATGTTGACCGTCGTCTGCAACTCTCTTTTCTCCTTCTTGCTCCTTCGAAGAGTGCGCTCGAGCTCGGTATCCAAAGGTAGTAGGCCTTCCTTACCGAGTTTTCTCATGCACTACACAAAGGTCCTAAAAGGAAAAACAAATAAACGAAATTAAATACACAAAAATAAAAATAAAAACGTTCAAATTAAGACTAGAAATACTTAAATCGATATTAGAAATCCCTCACAATATGCCGCAAGTGCACGGTGTCAACAAGTAATAAAGTGATAAGTAAAGTATCATTCCCTCGAGGACTGATTTCACTAAGTACCAAAATATAGTCAACTCACAATTTTATTTGAAGAACAATTAAATAGAGTTTATATCTAAACTAATTGCAGAAAGTAAATAATAGTACTACTAATAATAATAATAATACTAATAAGGGGTAGGATTATGATTTTCACCTCAAACAATCGGGAATGATATTTATTCGATTCAATTCACTGTTATTCAATTGATTGTAAGCCAGGAATTCCTAAATTATTCTAAAGCCTTTCCCAAGGTCGATAGAAAATACTACGAATTACTAACTCGATATATCCCTATTCGAATCAGATAATTAATAGCTAAAATAGTTCAAGAATTCCCACAATAACCGGCTTCACAATTCCCAAGAGTATATTCCTATCTCACGAAAATTATGATTCGTCTAACAAGAACTATGCCTAAATTTCATCTCCCGAATCCATAAAGACATTCAAAACAAATTAACTGTTGGCCAGACAATTAAAAAGCATTAAGAACAGTCAGAAGAATCCAAATCAATAGAATAACGAGTAAATCGAAATAATAATAAATAATCAAACCGTCATGAAATTGGCTACAATCAAAATCCTACTCAAATAGATCTAAAAACTAAGATGCAGAAAAACCGTAGGGATCCGTGGTCTTGTCGTCGCCCACAAATCTCCTCCTTGTATTATCCTTTATTTCTTCACCCGCCGATAAACTTCGTTCTCCTCCTCATGTGCCTTTTATATATATTTTTTTTTTCTTTCAATTCCCTTTTTTTCCTCCAGCAGTTTTTTTTACCAAAAAAGTAATCAAATCTTTTTTTTCTCCCAGTGCTCCTCACGGCCCAACAAAAGAAAATCCTATGCGGCCCAATTATCAAATTCACCAACACACATTTGTTAGAAGCAGTGGCGTCTTTTGCGCTTTCTGTGCCGCGGCTCACTTGGTGTGTGCCGCGGCACACGATCTGATGTGCACATCATTATTGGTTGTCTTCGTGTGCCGCGGTTCACTTGGTGTGTGCCGCGGCTCATGACCAAAAACTGATATTTTTGCTCGTTTTTCATCGTTTTGGCTTCCGGACTCCGATTTCCTGCAAAACATATAAAAATAATGCATTAAAAGCTCATTTAAGCTGATTTAAGCTCAAGATGGATATAAATTAATGATATAAAAGCGCATAAAAATACGCCTAACAAGGAGAAAAAGAAAATGAAATCATAATTGAAGTTGAAAAGAATGATACTGAAAAGGGAGAAGAATGAGTTGAAAAAGAAGAAAAGGAAGAAAAAGAACAGGAAGAAGAAGGAGTTGAAAAAGAAGAGAAGGAAGAAAAAGAACAGGAAAAAGAAGAAGTTGAAAAGATTGAAGAGAATGAGGAAAAACAAGAAGATGGGAAGGAGAAAAAAGATGAAGAAAAGAAGGAAGAAGAGAGAAGAGGATGATGAGGATCATGATCAACAGTCACATGATCATGCTCCTGAAGCTGATGAAGGAGACAATTAGGGGGAACAACCTTAGAAAACCCCCTCTGAAAGAAAAAGTCATCTGCAGAGAGGAAGTTCTCTGCATAGAATAAGGAAAAGTCCCCTGCAAATGAGGACTTATCAGATGGAAAATCAAGAACTCCTGAGAAGACCCCATCTGATCAGGCGCTAGCTGACAGGCAGGTCTCTTCTGAGAAATCCATTGCTCAGAGGCCAACAGCACAAGAGGATTCAGGAGAAAATTTTGTTCGTACAGAGCCACCTGTGTTTCAACTACCCCCAAATATCACTGAGATGATCAGAGGCATAGTCAAAGAAACTGTTGCTGAGCTTCTAGCAACCGATATTAAGCATGAGGCAGTGTCCCTAAATGAAAAAATGGACACTCTGATCAACAAGAAGGAACCTTCCCCAACACCCTCAAACTCCAGAATGCCTCTTGGCATGTCTGATTTCATGCACAGGGTGGAGGAGCAGCTAGCAACTATTATTGATGCTGGCAAGAAGAGGGAAGAGAGTAGAAAGGGGGAAGAGAGTAGACAGTTGGAAGGCGGAGAAGAAATGAAGAAAAATCAACAAGACCTCCCTCTGCTTTGGGCAGGCAGTTCTAGCCTGAAAAGGAAAGAGCCAGTTGTACCTAAAGATCAACCTGCAGCCAAAAGAAAGAGGACAAAACAAGACCCTGAAGTAAGGTTCCAATGAGAAGGTAAGGAGCTGCAGTATGTTGAAGAATTCTTACCTGTGGAGGCAGCGCCAATGTGGGGGAGTGCTAGGAAGCAGTTTATCGAAAGGTACTATCTCTAGGAGATGCTTCAATACAATGACTGCTCCCTACAGCAAACATTCATCAACTTCATGGATATCAATTTTCCAAAACTCTGGGAAGTTTTGAAGAAATATGCTGCACTGAATTTCAATGCCTATCCAATGATTCCTGATTTCAAACCTAAAGAGGCACCTACACTTATGAATAATAAACTTGATGAGATGGCTCTTCAAAAGAAGTCAGAGAACTATGCATTTAAAATAACTTCACATCTCCAGAGCAGCGGCAATTTGCCTCATTAGTGGTCAAAAGGAAATATGGGTTAGTCCCAATCTCAAGAAGACTTATTGGAGCCAAGCCTTTGAAGTCACTCCCTCTATCAAAGCAGATCAGAAGAAGAGAAAGAGGCAGAGGAGGAAGATGATTTTCCATTTCTGCTTGTTTTGTAATTTACAGTTTATTTGTAAAATTTTGTAATACTTGTAATTTTTTACTTGTATTTTGGTTCATTCAAACTGCACTGTAATGTAACATCAATAAAAAATTATAACAGTCACTTGAATGACAACCATTAGTTGTCTCAAACAAACTGAGTTTGTTTTGTCTTGCACTTTATTTTGTGCAGACCTGTTTACATTTGAAATGCTTTAGTTTTGCCATCATCAAAATAGAGGGAAATTGTTAGGAATACCTGTTAGATTTTGATGATGTCATCCCTGTATTATCATTCATTCAAATGTATGTTCTAAATAACTTGGCATTGTAAAGAAGAATCAAATGAGTATCTTCTATAGGCCTTAAAAATTAGGCTAAGTCTTGATCAAATGTTGATCAGTAGAAAAATCGACTAAGTATGAACTGCCATTTCTCAGAGAAGTTTACACATAAGTTCATTATCAGAGAAGTTTTGGTCAACGCAAAACATCAGAGAGGTTTGACCAAAACCAAGCTGCAGTTAAGTTCTGAAGAAGGCGCTACATTAGACAAGTTTTGGTCAACGCAGAATATCAAAGAGGTTTGACCAAAACCCATCTGCAGTCGAGTTATCAGACGAGATCTGGTCAACACAAAATATCAGCTGAAGTTTGACCATCAGATCAAAGAATATTCATCAGGTCGGAGAACTTCAGTCATTCCATTAGAGCAGAGAACTTTATCTCAGAGAACTTCTACCAAGATATATCAGAAAAGTTCTACATCCGAGAAGGTTGACCGCACATGAGACAGGTTTGACCAAGAGATATCAGATAAGTTCTCAGTCAAGATATCAGCCAAGTTCAAGATGCTCGGCCCATGTCAGCAAGCATTGAAAGTCAATAATAATGGAAATCCACATGCAGACGTAAGGAGACAATCTGGAAAGATTCCCGGAAAGTTAGGAATAAAGTATTCCTTGAGATCCGCGTTCTGAAGACTTACGATTATTCCAATCAAGAATAACAGTGCTAACAAAGGAAGTCTTTAAAACGGTCGGAAATGAAAAGGGAATCAAGTCGTGCAACGGAATGATAAGATAAACAAAGAAGTCCACTCTCCAACGAATAGATTTGTTACAGTGATGCAACGGATTTGGAGGAAGCTCAAAGAATCGTACTATAAATATCAAAAGATATGAATTGAGCAAAGAACGATGCGAACTATACATTCAAGTGATAAAAGCAAACAAAGCAAATCAAAGCTATCAAGAGGTCTATAGCATCGTGAAGAGCGAGTTCTAAAGTTCATATTCGAAGAAGCTCTTAGTTGGAGAAGACAAACACTCTTGTCTTTAAAGCTGAGTACGGGGTACTTCTGTGAACGAGGTTTCAGAAGTTTCGCGACTGATAAGGCATCCACGGGTTCTTGATTGGAAGGTGATGGACAGCTCGAGAGTTGTTGAGGCATGCACAGGTTTTCGATCAAGAGGTGCTAGGCAGTCAAGGGAGTTGCAACGGCCACGAATTTCCACTAGTTGGAAGCTGTGGTAACAAGGAAGAATTCATTGTAACCTTTATCTCTGGTTGACAGTTATAGTGAATTTATCTCCAAACAGTTTGGAGAGAAGTGGACTAGCAGAGGATTACCTCACCTCGGAAACTACTATAAGTGCTTTTGTGATTTACTGCTTTACACATCATACATAACTGCTGCATACATATTTAATGTTCCATTAGAAAGTTATCTGCAGTCGATACTTGTTATCTGCATTATTATCAGCTGTCTTCCGCATTATCTGTCTGCAGTCGACATATGTCATCTGCACCTAATCACAACTGAGAAACTCACCTGAAATTCAGGAAAGAGTTTAATAAGTCTATTCACCCCCCTCTAGGCTTATTCCTGAGGACTTGTGACCTACAAGTGGTGAGTATATGAGTACCGAGTTTGATGAGTTCCTAAAAGAACTAGGAGTAGTGTCACAATTTACACCTCCGGGTACTCTACAATTAAATGGTGTGACATAAATAAGGAACCGAACCTTGTTGGACATGATTTTCTCTATGCCTAACTATATTGATCTACCAATTTACCTGTGGGGTAACGCACGCCTTACTATTGCATATATCTTTCATGTTAGTATGCTCCCCGATGTAATATTTCAATTGCGAACAACACTGTAATCCAGTTTATCAATAAAATTTTGATTCACCTCAAAAGATTACAGCTCATGATTTTCATTTTCTGTTTGATTACATTATATATTGAAATATTTTCCAAGTATAAATTTGCTAAATCTAAAAGTTGTAAGAACTTGTCTACGAATAGTTCGTAGATTAAGTTGTATCTATTTAAACTGCTTGCTGTAAGATTGGGCCTACGAGCCAATTATAACTTAAGTTGTAATACAATTAGTCTTGTAGGATTTAAAATTTTAGAACTTGCCTGCGAGCAATTTAAATTTTATTATAAGTCTTCAAGATCAGATCATCAGATGGGAGACTTGAAGACAACCGTGTGTTTTAAAAGGATTTTGGCATTATCAAAAGGGAAAAATTATTGGGAAAAATAACACCCAAAGTATTTTCATAAATACACCCTACAGCCTATCCCTACAACAAAACTTCATACAGCACCCAAGAAGGTTTGTCCGACAACTAAATGGAAGTTCCAACATACAGCAAGAAGACTGTTGGCTACAGCAAAGAAGCTGTAGGTATTTTACTTAGGAGAAATAAAACACAATCAACAAGATTTATACTTATAACTTTAAACCATTGTGAGATAAATATTTTTTTATTCAAAATGTATTCACAGATTTAAAGTAGCATTTAATGCTAACAGGACAACATTTAATGCGGCTGAAAAGACCACAGACAGAAGATAATTTAATGCGGATAAAAGAGAATGTTTGAAGCATTAAATGTGCAACATCTTTAATTCAAACATTCTGCAAGCCGCCAATTAAATCTGCCTAAATCTTACCAACCGGCTAACAGCTACATTTATAACGAATCTATTTCTAAGGTTATAAATAGCCCAAACAAGATAACATCGCTCACGTACTAATTGATCAAGAATTCACTAAGAGCAATCTATTTCTTCAAGCATGTCGTGTACATCTGAGTGGAGAAATATTATGTCCTCAGCAGAGAACAACACAACTAAAGCGAAGACTTACATAGCCTACAACTGCTGTTTCAACCCGTGTTACTTCAAATCTTATTGTTGAGACCCTTGGCCCTGTGTGGATTAAGTCGAACTATTCTGACCTGTGTGGGACGAAAAGAGTTCAAGGACGAAGCTTCAATCTATGTGAGAAGAAGCAAGTCGAAGAAGTCTACAACCTATCTGTGTGAAACGCTCAAGCTACAGTCGACTATATCAATATGTGTGAACGATACAACAACTGATTTAGTTAAATTATACGGTTGTGTACGCCTTGACTTTAATAAGCTTTTTACTCATGTGGAGGATCTGTGGACGTAGAGGGTTTACCTCGAACCACATTAAAACTGTGTATTATCATTTCCTGCACTTACTTTTTTCATACTGTTTGTGATTTATAGTATACTTACTCTAAAAACTCTGCAAGTACCTAGCTACAGGGGACTGTCTAGTTGCTGTATTTACAGCAACTGCGCCTAAGACTTCCGCTATGCAAATCTAACTTCGAAAAAGCATACACTTATTCAATCTCTCCTTCTAAACTGTGAGAAAGTATACTATGACCAACAATTCTCTTAAAGATTCAGCCCGGGCAATGATAATTAAAGTTCATGATAATAAGTTATCAAATCAAGGCAACACTTGCAAAATTCAATTACTTCCATATTCATAATTTTGAATAGATAATGAAAATAATTCGGAAATTCAATTTCTTACATATTTATGGATTTTTCTTCAAGAATAAAATTAAATAATATATTTGTGAATAGATGATACTTTTTCTATTCGCTAGACCTGGATTTATTATGGTAACAAAATTAACTCTCAACATTTTCTATCACCTGATACTAATTAAAAAATATGACTAATTAGTCAAGAGTTATGTTACTAACACACAATGACTACCTTTTCTATATTTTAACTCATTTTGAAATTTAAATTTAATGAAATAAACTTATAAATTAGACTAAAAATAGCAAAAGTGGGCCACTTGTGTGTTACGACCAAAAACGGATATGTTAATAACACAACCCTCAATCAATTATATACGTAATTTAATCCAATTAAAAAATAGAACAATAATCATATACCCTTTCATGTTAATTCAAAAGAATTTCACATAACCATAACCTGTGGAATTAGTTCCTCATCGTGTTCATATGTCCGATTCAAGAAAAATGATAAATTCATATATCATCATGCTATGAAAATTATAATGAGCAATTGAATAAACCACAAGAATAAGAAAGAAAAATAATTAAATAAAACTCTGGATCTTAAATTAATCTTCAAATCACCAGGTTAGATCTCAAAAACCTAAATCAAAGTAACAACTAGGTGTTTGAAGGCTGAATAATTCGAAATTAGACTCCAAATTATCTTAGATATGTTGGGTAATAGTTGAGGGAGTCCAAAACCAAAAAGAAATGAAAAACCGCAAAAAACTCTCATTTTTATAAAGTAGTTCAATCGCAAAAGTAGAAATGAAACGAGTGGTCACTTTGGAAGTCAATTCAAGATCTCGGGAGTTTTGTCTCGGAGAAACATTACGAAAATTGTATTCAAAGTCTCACAATGATGGATAAATTATACGCAATATATCGGACATCAAAATCTCACAACCAAGGACAAATTACACCCAAAACTTCATTCTAATGCCATTCTAGCCAAACACCAAGACGCTATATATAATGTATCTCAACCCCGAGAACAGAGCATTGTGATATGCCCGTGTTGGGTGTTAACGTACGTAATGATCTGTGCAGATTATAAAATATGGATCGGTCTTTCATTTCTTCATGAGAAGAAACAGATATTTTCCTTCCAAACTTCGTCCCTCTTCACTTCTAAGCCTATTCGAGACCCTTCTATCTTGGTTGAGACCTTGATGGTTCGATTAAAAGCTTGAGGTTTGGAATCCTTGATGTTTCTTGAAGTGTTTGATTGTTGTGGTTCTTCTTCAAGAGGAATGTTGGCCAACCTTGTGTTTCTTATCAAGTTTAAGATGTTGTTGATGATGATTACTTCGTATGATGATGGATGCTTGAAGTATTGGTATGATTCTTGGTGTTTTGTGAAGTATGTGTTGAAGAATAGAAATATAAATCTTTGAACGGTACTGGGAAATACTTTCCAGACCTTTTAGGGATCGTTTGTTTCGTCAATATAAAATATCATGTATGAGTTTGGAATAAGTTAAACTCATACCAATTGTTTGGTTAATAATATTTTCATTTTTAAACTCCTACGATCATACCTCAAACCCATGAGGTATGGAATTTTTATACCTTAGGAGGTAGGTGGGTGTGAGGCTCATATATCGTGGTATAAAATTAAATTACATTAAATACACGATATTTCTTTTTCTGCAAAATAAAGAGTTAGAATATATAATATATTTATTGTTATGTTTTGTAAGTAAAAGATAAAAATAAGATTATTATATTATTTTTACAAAATAAATAATTATTATTATAAACTTATAATGCAATAATAATAATATTATTGAATAATTATCTAACAATAATATTTTTAAATAATAATAAAAGTTACGACTCAATAAATAATAGTAATTTAATAATAATTTTATTATCAGTTAATTAACATTACGGTAATTATTTAATAATTAAGATTAATATTATTAATTAAATAGTGATTAAAAATTATTAATTAATAAATAATAGTAATCATCATATAGGTCTTTTTATCATTATTTAATAATACTAGTTATTAATCAATTAATCATACATGAATTATTTAGTAACAATTAATATTATGAGTATATAATAACAATTATTATTGTTAAAAAATAACTATGTAATATTAATAATTATTAATTATTATTAAATAATTATTTGTAAAAAATAATAAGTATATTATCATTACTATTTAAATAATACAACTTATTAATTATTGTAGAATAATAAAAATTATTAGTTCTTATTATTAAATAACAATAATTTTCTTATTATTTTTGAGATATTAGATAGAAGAAATATAAAAATTAATTTTAATTCTTGATTATAAAATATTTTAAACCAAACATCAGCAATATGATTTATTATGTTCCACCACTAAATACATGGTATCAACAATCAAGTTCTAATCTCATACCACTTTAATCCGATTTCTACTCCATTACGAACCAAACGACCGGTTAGCATTTTCACGATTGAAGGTTCTATTTATTAAAAGGAAAAAAAAAAAAAAAAAAAAAGGCATTGTCAAAGTGACTTAGCAATGATGGGGCTAAAGCTCCTTGAAGATGCCATCGGTCCACACCCATCGCGGTTGCACGCCAAACTTTCACTACAGCTCATCAAATTTGGTTAGGCATATACAATCAAAATCTAAAGGACAATGCCTACTTTCTTGGAAAAGTTTGATGAAATCTAAAGCATGTTGGGGTATAAGGGTATTGTGGAGATCCGGATTTTCCAATGGATCGTGTAAACACTTTCCGAACTGATATTTCTACCCTATGCCCGGGTTACAAGAAATTCAGCCTAGGATAATCCAATGGAACTACGAATCCAGCACGTAAACGTTTCAATTGCTTAGAAATTCTGTGTTTATCGGAAAGATAAAGAAGGCTCGAGAAAGGGTGTGTTTGACTCTGAGGAGAGCCCTATTTATAATGTCGGATTAGGGTTACAAGTAGGTCGATTTTAGGGTTTTGATGACGGCGCCGTCATTAGTGGTCCGAAATTAGGGTTGACGGGTGGTTTAACGAAATTAATCAATTTTACCACAGTTTCCCTCTAAAATTCGGAAATATCACTATAATTTGACCGTGGAAATCTGCCCCATGGACCCCTTCAAGCGCCCTAGACCACGTCACAGTGGCGCCGCCGGACCCCGACATTAGCCGTCACAGAACTTATAATTCGATCTTATACATGTGTGCACTCCGCACATACCCGATCATATATTAGAATACGAATCATAAACCCCTTAGCTCACATATTAGTTCCAATTACACAAAATGAATGGTGACACTAAAATCACCAACAAAGCATAACATACACGTTCGTTGGTCCTCAATTAGTTGAGATGGAGACTGCTTTGTTTTGTTTATCAAGATTTCTCGAGTCGTTTTCTATTATTTTTCTTGCTCCTCTTTTCTATTATAAATAATGGAAGAATTCGTGGTAGAACTAATTAATCCAATGAAATTATAATGAATTAAAAGGGGTAATTATGGCAATAAAAGATGAAAATAATAAATATAGTTGTTATGGGATATGCAAATTGTTATTTTAAGGATATTATGGAAATTACATGTTTTTTTTTTCAAAATTATAAATAAAAAATAAAAAAACTACAACAAAAATTTGTACAAAAGTACAACATTTTAATTGTACTAATAATACTTAACGCCCATGATCTATTTTGACATGCATCGACAAAAATAATTAGGTTATATGTATAGATGTATTATAATCACGACATGCTTTAAGAAATACCCAACTTAGATAAATAAATGTAGAGATTTTCTTGGAATAGTTAGACCTTGTACTACCTTGCTGGTAGGCATTAGGATTGTAGTGAATAAATTTATTAATTGTAAATTTAAAATTATATATGTACAAAAATAACCTTTAGTTGAGAAGAAAAATAAAAAAATAAAAAAATTCTCTTTTTTATTTATTCTTATTTTATTTTATATTATAAATTACACAAAATAAATCATCTGAATTATAAAATAATTTTCAAAGTTATAAATAAAATTCATATGAATTCTACAATTAATATATATGAGAATTGCAAAGTAAATTCCACTAAATATAATAATATTTGAAAATACAAATAAGTTCTGAAAATACAAATAAATTTTAAACATACAGACAATAAATCCACACTTGGTAATCCGTGGTTGTACCCATTAGTATCAACTCCCAGAGGTCCCGCCGGACGTTCCCAGGTGGAAACCACTCCTGCGGCCGTACCCATTAGTATCGGCCCCCAGAGGTCCCGTCGAACCGTCCCTAGGTGGAAGAACAACAACACACACACACACACATTTTTCACAAGTCATCATTCATGTCGAATTCATATCATACATAACATAATGTAATACATGTACTTGCCTTGATTATTACAACGCGATGAAACGGTGAATGGAAAGGACTTCGATCCGAATACTCTTCAAAAATCCGTTCCTATCACATAACGATATACAATCAACCACAACATCTCAGAAATGTAAGAATTCGTCCCAAGTTCTACCCGTTGGAACAATTCATCGGACACTACGAGGTCATAATCGATCCTAATCTATTAATGGTGAAAATCTCGAAATCTGGTCCACAAAACTTCAAGAAAAACAAGGGATTAGGATTACACAATCATAATCTAACAACCATCTAAGCTAAACCATACTAGATAGATGAAATCACATCAAAACCCAAAATCCACAAAAACTAGGATTCTAGGAATTTTACCTTGATTAACACGGTAGAGGATGATAGATATTGACAACTCCGTATTAGGAACTCGAAAATATCGATAGATGATGATATATGGTCAGAATCTACACTACTCCATCCCAAATCGACGCAGATCGCTGATAGGACGAAAATAGTGTGCTAAAATTATTGTTAATTATTGGGTTTTAATGAATTTTATGTTGGCACACTAGGTTATTTTCTACCTATTTATATTTTGGATGCAATTTACTTCACTTGACAATTTGTTATTTAATTTAGGTGTTTGGTGGAGTTTTTAAGCTTAAGGAATAGTTTGGGCCATCAAATAGACCATGCCAAGGTAATTTGGGCTTTAATGAAGAAACTTCCGCGCGACACTGGGTGGCCCAGTGTCGGTCTGGTGACCCAGTGTTGGCCCTGTTCCGAAAATAATCTTACTTAGGGCCCAAGAAACGACTCCAATCCGTCCCAATTGGTTCCATAAGGTGAAAATCGGTCCCCTAGGATGGAGAAGGAATTTTAATTGACTAGGGAAGGAAAGACTCCAAAAGAATAAAAACTCAAGAAGGATAAGAAGGAAGGAGATCCAATTAAAGAAGAAAATTAAGAGATAAGAGAGTATTATAAAACAAGGGGCTGAGATTATTAAATCATCAGCATCATATTCATGCTGGAACACGAGGAGCATCATCTTCACGGCTGGACAGGAGAGGAAAAAGAAGGAGCACCGAGACGAGCCACCGACGCGCGAGGAAGAAGACTGTGAATTTCTTTCTTCTCATGTCTACTATTAATTTGATGTTTTCCAAAGCCAACATGTCCGGCTAATTATCTTTTCCAGTTCTTAGGGATGTTTGAACTCGTATCTATATTATTTATATTTTAATCTCGTAGCATATTCTTGACTTAATTCCTTTGAATTATCTTTGTATTATTGAGTAGATTTATTTATGATATAATTTACTTTAATTGACTTGATCAACTTAATTGAGGTTTTTATATCTATTGCTAGACTTAGGGTTATAATACGTAATCGTTATAATTCTAAATCACAAGTAACAACAATTGATTTTATTCAGTTGGGTAACACAAAATCAAGATCCTTTGGGTCGAGCTTGTGAACTCAATATCTTGTCTATTTCCATCGTTTTAGTTCCCAATGCATCTAATGAACAAGATTTGAAGAGCTTGTTTTGAATCCTTCATCTAGATAGGTTTAATTGAAGAGCTTGTTTTGATTAAATAAACTTAAGAAACGATTGGGGTTAACAGAGCTTGTTGTTGACTTCGGAGGAGGAGTTCATTAGGAATTAAGGAAAGATAAAGTGTTACATTAATTCATGAATTTAATTAGAACGGGGGATAATGGAACTAAGAACTGGATATTAATCGCAATCGTTTATCAAATTTTACTTCTTTTTATTTGCCTACTTGTTATTTTAGTTTGTTTACTTTAAACCAACCAACCCCCCCTCCTCCCCCCTTTTATTATATCAAGTATTATTATTATTTATTTAGTACTACTATTTTTATATTCCAAAAATATTTAACTCAATAAGTTCGATTAATTCATTCGTTCCTCGTGGGTTCGACCCTTACTTGTCAATACTACTATTTAGTGTAAGTGGGTCAAGGAATCTTTATAAATATCTAATTTTGATGCATCTCGACAGCGCGGTCGAAATTTTGGCGCTGTTGCCGGGGAACGGTGCGAAATTAATTTTATTTTCTGAGTTGAATTTTTATTTATTTATATTTTTCACTCTCTCTTCTCTTGAGCCCTAATCCCTCTTCAAGCTCTTCCCCGGAGGGAACACCCAAATTTTTTTGAGCAGCAATTTGTTTTATATTGCAGTTTTTTTATTTCGAGCATTTTTTCAACACTGGGTCACCCAATGTCAATTCTGAAAATTCATAATAATTGTCAGTTGTGCATTAATCCGCTTTGTTTAAGTTTTGCATGATTACAAGGTCACGTGGAGATAGAAAATTGCAGTATTTTCCAGAAATTACCAAACTAGATCGAGTTTCAGGCAAAGAACAAAAGAAAGCAGAGAAGTGAATGCCCTCATCTTGAACATGGCCGCCAATTCACAGCAATTTGATTATCGTGACAATCCTGTGAAAATAGTGAAGGACATGACTCGTATATTGATGATAAGCTGACCGAATTAACCTCCTTTCTCAGAAAACTTGCTGTAGGAAACTCGCAGGGCATACCGTACTGAATTTGCCAAACTACGGAGCACACCACCGAGCATTGCAAGATATTATTAGATGAGATCGAGGCACATGCCAATGCGGTCGGTAATGAAAATTTTATGGAAGGAAATATGATCCATACTCTAAGACATATGATCCAGGATGGAGAGATCATCCCAATTTTAAGTGGAAATCGCAGCAAGAGGAGCCTTCGCAGAATAAGGGCCAATTTTACAAGCAACCGTCGGAAAATTCGAGTTCCTCACTCGAAGAGATGATGGAAGCACTCACTTTGAACACGATGCAGTTGCAGCAGAACATGAGTCGATTTCAGCACGACACTCAGTTGAGCATTAAAATTATTGAAAATCAAATAAGTTAACTTGCTACCTCAGTGAATCGATTGGAGTGCCAAAACAGTGGGAAACTACCCTCCCCATCGGAGGCAAATCCTAGGAACGTTAGTGCCATCACCTTTAGAAGTGGTACACAGCTGGAGAACCCCCAGAAAACCGAGGAAAATCTGAACGATGAAGGCGAGAAACTGAAATCTGCTGTCCAAACCGGCACTGAGTCACCCAGTGTCAAACAGGCGCCCAGTGCTGAACTGTCGGGCAGCAAAGTAATAATGTCTAATTCTTATGATATTAGCTTTGCGAGCATACCTTTTCCTTCCAGGATAAAGAAGGCTACAACGGACAACAAGGAAAATCAAGATTTAGATGTGTCTCATAAAGTGGAAATCCATATACCATCCAGCCATGCGATTAAGCGAATTTTGAGCGACGGGGTTGAAGAAGTACTCTTGATTGACGAGATCAATAATACATATGTGCTCTATGAGATCATACCAAGACTGAATTTTTCTCTATTGCATGGTCCCTATATAAAGAGTATGAGTGTAATTAGAAATCTTTGCACTAATGGGTTGAAGTGGTGCAAAAGAACAAAAATAATGGTGTACGTACTTGCTTTAAGACCTATAACAAAACCTCCTTGGTGCATTCTTTAAAAAGGGAAGTTCTAGTTGATCCAACGACTGAAAATAAAGGCGCTAGCTAGGAGACAACCCAGTGTTTATTTATTTTTATTTTATTTTTTAGTTGTAGAACCAAATCGAATTTTTATTTATTTCTTTTTGTTTTTCGTAGGTAACAGAGGGTCTTGGATATATAGTTGGTCAGTAACAATGGACTTTGAATCAAGTTTGGGGAGGTCGAGTATTGTGCAGAAAAATAACACTGGATGGCCCAGTGCCGAGAATCTGTCCCAGTGTGAGATTTTACAAGAAAGCCTACTTTCTCTCCAAGACCAACACATCGCATTAGCTCGGTGAACTCTTTTCGTTTTTCGTACTTGATTTGCGCCTTATTTTTTTTAGTATTTATCATGTTGTCTCTAAAATTGTGTTTCCCCGAACTTGGATTTTTAATTTATAATAATTGTCATTTAGTTAATTGCGAACAGTTGGTGAAAAGCATAATAGTATTTAGTATCAATTGCTCGTTTAGAACATTAGTTGGAATTATCTCAATATGTGGTTTTTAGTTTCGCCTTTCTGTGGAAATTGTTTGGTTTTGTGTTGGTCGTTAATGGGATTTTTCTGTGAATTAAAGGCATAAAAATAGCAAAACTATTAGAAAAGCCAAGAAGGAAGTATTATTAAAATCTCACTTGTGATTTATACTTGGTTGTATACCTCTTCTTAAAATTTCGTTGGTCGTTGAATTTTTTGGGGCTACCGCATGCAAGGAGGTTAGTTGAAAAAAAAAAAGAGATGTTGAGCAGCAACAACTGCTTAATTTTGGGGGTCCTAAAATATTGTGAAAAAAGTAATAACGAAAAATAAAGGACTAACCCATTGTTGGTGCGTAGCTGCCGTCTCACACGAACAAAAAAAGTGTTGGTGAAAAGAGTTACACGTTAGCAAATAACAGTGTGAAAGCTATTACAAAAAAAAAGGAAAATGTGTTGGTGAAAAGAGCTACACGTTAGCAAATAACAGTGTGAAAGCTATCACCTACGAAATATGATGAAGTTTGTGGATACTGCGTTCGCGTAAGTCCCTATCAATAAACAACCAATTGAAGTAACAAGTTTGGGGAGATGATTAAAGTCTTTATCATAAGTTGGAAAATTTTTACCATACTTCTCTTCTTGGAACTATTTAATAGGATTGCGTTTTATGTTTGATAATTCTATGTAACTTTCATTAATTGCCTATGCAAAGCATGCTTTTAATTATGTAGAAGAAGCGTTAATTACACCACTGTTTGGGTTAATGAAGGTTGAATATTTCAAGGCGTGCAAATCATATTACTACTTTTGTTATCGCTTCGATCCAACTCATTCTAAATTGCTTGAGGACAAGCAAACTTTTAAGTTTGGGGAGATTGGGGAATTTGAACTTTTATTGTAAGCAAATATTTGTGAATTTTTGGGTCGTTGAATGGAGTTTAAAGTTTTATGTAGCGTCTTCTAGGGCGATTTTTTTTTTAAACTTTTTCAAATCTTTCGATATTTTTATGCTTGAGGACAAGCATTGGTTTAAGTTTGGGGAGATTTGATAAGACGAAAATACTGTGCTAAAATCATTGTTAATTATTGGGTTGTAAGGAATTTTATGTTGGCACACTAGCTTATTTTCTACCTATTTATATTTTGGATGCAATTTACTTCACTTGGCAATTTGTTATTTAATTTAGGTGTTTGGTGGAGTTTTTAAGCTTAATGAATAGTTTGGGCCATCAAACGGACCATGCCAAGGTGATTTAGGTTTTAATGAAGAAACTGTCGTGCGACACTGAGTGGCCCAGTGTTGGTTCAGTGACCCAGTGTCGGCCCTGTTCCAAAAATAGTCTTACTTGGGGCCCAAGAAATGACTCCAATCCATCCCAATTGGTTCCATAAGGTTAAAATCGGTCCCGTAGGCTGGAGAAGGAATTTTAATTGACTAGGGAAGGAAAGACTCCAAAATAAGAAAAACTCAAGAAGGATAAGAAGGAAGGAGATCCAATTGAAGAAGGAAACTAAGAGGAGTATTATAAAAGAAGGGGCTGAGATTATTAAATCATCAGCATCATCTTCATGCTGGAACACGAGGAGCATCATCTTCACGGCTGGACAGGAGAGGAAAAAGAAGGAGCACCGAGCCGAGCCACCGACGTGCGAGGAAGAAGACTATACCGTTTGAATTTCTTTCTTCTCATGTCTACTATTAATTTGATGTTTTCTAAAGCCAACATGTCAGGCTAATTATCTTTTCCAGTTCTTAGGGATGTTTGAACCCGCATCTATATTATTTATATTTTAATCATGTAGCATATTCTTGACTTAATTCCTTTGAATTATCTTTGTGTTATTGAGTAGATTTATTTATGATATAATTTACTTTAATTGGCTTGATCATCTTAATTGTGGTTTTTATATCTATTGCTAGACTTAGGGCTATTTTTCGCATTATTTTATCTGAGTTGTACTATACATAGTGGGACCGATACAGCATGGGTGAATAATTTTGGGAACTATGGCAGACGTGCCAGTATATCTGTAACACCCCGAGATATTCGAAATAATTACAGCGCCGTAAATCCTTTATATAAGAATTTACAAGGCTAAACAAAAGAAAATGTAAAGATAATACGAAAGTCCCATTACAGTTTAGAGTACAGAACCAAATCAAAGGAGTTCTTTATTACAAGCATCTCAAAAACATCACAAGACACGCGTACTCGAGTACTGAAAATAAACCAAAAAGACCAGACAACAATAATTAACATCACTGAGCCCCTTCGTCGTCATGTCGGTACTGTGGCTGCTTCCCCGCTCCTCGGCTACCTGAACATCAAAACCAATGTCCACCCCCTAAGGGGTTAGCAAAATAATGCTAGTACAAGTATCGGAATACAAAAATATGCAACAACAATGCATAACAATATACAAAATACGGACTTCCGTTACCGAAATCCAACAATACAAATCCACAAGATTCAATCAACACAACAGGGGTATTCCAACAATCCAGCGCCCTCAGCATAGATCCCAAGATGATCCCGTCGGACCAACACGAGATGGAAAAAACCCGTCCAATGATCCAGCGCCCTCAGCATAGGTCCCAAGATGATCCCGTCGGACCAACACGAGGTGGACATCCGATCCAGCGCCCTCAGCATAGATCGCTTGATCCCTTCGGATCATCACAACTTACACACAACACAACTATGCATACACATATGCAAGAAAATTGGACATGTTCATCGACATGAACATACAACAAATCGATAACAAATGTCATGACAATTCAGTGAAAATAATCTCGTATCAACAATCATGAATAAATCATATGCATGTTCAAATTCATCAATTATTCACAGCTTTCAAAATACGATACTTGCCTTAGAATGGCGATAAGGGTTGTTACTATGAAGAAGAAATCTTTAACCTGCTCGAAGAACTCTCATTCGATCAATCAATCAAAACCTGAACCTTCAACGAATAATAACACCGGTATAACTAACGGTTCCGGATAATCGTTTTAATCATTAAGAACATCAAAACGGGCGTGATATTCCCAAACATATGAGCTTACTACGCTGCCCTATATCAATTCGGATTTGAATCAACATTAGGATGCTAACCCGACAAAAACTCGTAGTATCCTACCTAAGATCAAAAGTATCCTACGGTCGGATTCTTAAATACATCACAGGATAATTCTTCTTACAATGATTCTAATCGTGATCTTCATTTATCCAAACTAATCAAGATATCGAAATTACCCCGTAGAACACCGTAAGAACTTGATTACTAGGTTCACTTGATAATCATCTTCTTCTTCAAGAAAATATCCTTCAATCCATTAAATGTCCCAATACGTATAATTTCATTATGTAATACATAAGAACTTGATATTCTCCATAAACTTGCCATAATCGGGTTTGTAGCTTCATGATTGTGCTTAGGAGTTCAAACACTACAAGGTTCAATGTTCTAAACGATGAAGAAGTACCGAAATATCGAAAATACTCTTCTAACAACATGATGTTCGACTACGCACGAATTTAACTAACTAGATAATCTCAAAACATGTCTTTAAGAATACTTAATCCAGTTGGTGAAGAATCACCTACCTCAAAATAGTGAAGAACAAGGAGAAACTTGAAGAAATTCAACACCGAGAGCTTGAACACCAATCTCCAATGGTCTCAAAACTTCAAACTTGAGCTAGGATGATGATATGAGAGGTTTATGATGTTGAACAAACTTCAGAACACGAAAAATCGGCCAAAGAAAAGGTGAGAAATGAAATGAGGTCGAGGTCTATAAATAGAATTTAACCCATTACGTACATTACATCAAGAGTATTACGTACGTAACATCATTAGCGTACGCTATTCTAGAACATTAGCGTACGTTAACGTCTGGACAGAACTCACTGAACTGTTTTAGGCATTGGCTTATGTACGTTAACAAACCAGTCTTGCGTACGTAATATATAGACCTTAGCGTACGTTAAAAATCCCCCTTAGCGTACGTTAAGTCCGTGTCCAGGTTCTTGCGGAACATCTCACGAATATTCCCCGGCCCCTTCCTAGGCCCCCACATGCCGACCCTTATCCGATCCCGAGTTGACTTAGCTTTCGTACGTTAAGCTCATCAGATAATGTATGTAATGCTGAAGCCTTAGCGTACGTTATATGCACCTGTTAGCGTACGTAAACATGTGCAGAACCATGCATGCAGAACGCTGGAGATATAAAAACGTAAAGGTACGGAAATACGGGAAACCAACCTCCGAATAATAACATCACAAAGTCGAATCTTACAAGTTTGAATACATAATAATTATCCGGGCATTACAATATCTATTGAGGCTATATTTAATTCTAGGATATTACATGCTTGAGGTGTTTTTCGATGTCGGATATACTGTATGAGTATTTGTACAATTGCCGTACTTGGTCGACAGTTGTGTTTAAGGATATCGTGCATCATATGTATCATATGAGAATGTTATTGGAATGAGCATATGTATTCAGTATGTCGCGTGTACGTATTCAGTATATTGAGACGACAAACAGGAGCAAAAATGGCTAATTATGAAAGCCATTACGTATGTTAAGTGATGAAGCTTACGCAAGTAACTAAGCAAGCTTAATGTACATTAAGTTGGGTACATAACATATGTTAAGAACGGAATCAGACAGGATCGAGCCGTGGTCGGCAGGTGGGCTCGGTGTCAGCAGCTTTCGGCGCGAGCGAGTCAACTTCGAGCCTTACGTACGTTAAGGATGGAGCATTACGTACGTAAACAAGTAAAATACTGTAGCAAGTCAACGGCTATATTACGTACGCTACAGAGAAAGGATTACGTATGCAAGCAAGTGAACGAAACAGGTCAGTGAGTTCTGAAATGATGTTACGTACGCTAAGTTGGATGTGTAGCGTACGCTAGAGAGCATTACGTACGTTAACTTTGAGTGATAACGTACGTAATGAACAAAGCAGTTTATAAAATGAAGTGTGGACTTTCATTTCCCTCACGAACCAAAGAGATGTTCCTCTCCATATCCGTCCTTCTTCACTTCTAAGTGTGTTCTAGACACTTTTAACTTGATTATGAGCTTGGGAACATGGATTTGAGGCTTGGATATGAAGATGTTAATGATTCTTGAAGTGTTTGATGGTATTATTCATCTTCAAGAGGTATGTTGGATAATCCCTCTCTTCTATTTCGAATTTTGATGTTGTTCCTCGTATGATGATGGTTACGGTGTTGTTGTTGTGATTCTTGAGGTTGTATGAATCTTATGTTAAGGAACATGATGATATATTCCTTGGATTATGAATTAAATGATGGTTTAGATGATAGAACCCATCGAATCACGTCGTTTTGATGTCTACAAACATGATTATGGATTGATTCATATCCTTGAAGAACACTTGAATTATACATGTCATGATTTTATGGAATTGGGAAGGATTATGGTTAATTTTGGCCTATGATTATTCGTAATGATAATCGGTAATTTTATTCCAATGAATTTACAAAGATGAGTCGTGTTAATCCGTAATTAAGATTGAAGTCAGAACCAAGAATATTGAAGACATTGTTAGAATTATTGATTATCGAATTTCGGCTTGTATTCGTATTGTTAAGAGTTGACATGGTTTGGTTTCGTATGATCAAAATGTCGTTGAACCGTTGAGTTTGACTAGTTGGTTATATCGGTTGTTGATTGTTATCGAACATATTGTTAATTGATCATTGCACTGGGTTGCGTTAAGTGATCGTTGATGATTAACCATTGTGATGCTATTGGAATTGGAGGACGCATGAATCACCTTGGTCAGGGATGCGGAGTTTGTAGATGAAGACGACGGGATTGGTCACAACTTCATCGTATTGGTATCGAGTCAAGTTATGCTTGCTCAGTTCATAATGTTTAATAAATGATTTCGTTTTCATTTCATTTATGATTCATATAGCAATGGTATCATGGAATATGAATTGTCGGGATGATGGTGTGTATATTATGCTAGGACTAAGATAAATCATAATGTATATGATTTTAAGGATGTCTAGTGGAAACGAAGACGTGAATTATATTTGGTCTATTGTTTGAGAGATTAGATATCAAGGCTAGTTATCATGTCGACATTGAACTCGAGGTGGTGATTTGGTATTAGTTATGGACTATACTTCATTTTGGATTATTCGGATAACTGTGTATTCATTCAGGGATGTTGGTCGTGGAAAGGTTAGCATCTCCAGCTTGAGGTAACTTAATATTGCTAGATTATGTTAATCATCCTGTTGCATTATTGCATGTGTGTGTTGATATTTCATGTGGTGAGTGTGCACCATTGTTTGTTATATTTTATGATGTGCTCTTTCTTTGAGCTGTAATCTGTTGGGCCGATGTGTTAGGGGATAAGAACTAAATGGCACTTATGTTCCGAAGTATTCCCGCGTGTATACTTTCGTGATCCTTGGTTGTGACCTTGAGGTATTTTGTGATTGCATGAACTGTGTTAGGGGATAAGACCTAAATGGCACCTACGTTCCGGAGTATTCCTGTGAGATGCTTCTGTGACCCTTGGCTGCTGCCTTGGGGTTTATGCGTTAATATTATATGCATTGTCGAGCATGCTGTGAACTGTTGTCTGATGGAAATACGACATTGTGGTCGTGTCGGTATTTCATGATCGAGTTATTGCTGCCCTTTTGAAAAGTTTTCTGATCCTTGTTGGATATGAGTTTCTTCGAGATTTGTTGTCATGTTGTATCGTGGCATATCTGGAGTCAGATACGTTCTGATCGTTTATGTGTCGGATTTTCGGGGCGGGCACATGTAGCATGTGTTGGTATTGACCTCATATTGAACCGTGCACGAACCGTGCACACGAGACGTACTTTGTGAGGCTGATTAGGTATAAGACCAGACGTGTATTTGATCAATACCTGTGAGTGGCTTGTACATGGACACATGTTCGGATCGGGCATATTGTGACGTCCATCTTGAGTCTTGTTGATTGGTCGTTCACAGTCCAGGTATAATCGGATCTGTTCAATAGTCGGGTTGTCTTAAAATTCTGTATATATGATTTGTATATGGTTGAAGATTTTATTCTCTCGTGTATCTATCCCCGTGGACCCTTTACTGACCTCGTTTGGAGTCACCATACCGATGGTCAACTCGTTTGTCATCGACCCTTTATTAATCTCGTTTGGAGTTCCCCCTATCATTGATAATCTCGTTCGTTATTGATTCTTATTGATTCCCTTGGGAGTTGCCTTACCGTTGGTATTATCGGTTGTTGGTCCTTGATCGATTCCTGTTGGGGTTTACCGTGTCGTGGGTAATCTCGGTTGTTGATCCCTTATTGCTCTTGATGGAGTTTACCGTGCCGTCGGTATCCTCGGCTATTGTTCCTTTATTAATCTTATTGGAGTTTACCGTGTCGTCGGTATTGTCGGTTATTGTCTCTTTATTGATCTTATTGGAGTTTACCATGTCGTCGGTATTGTCGGTTATTGTCTCTTTATTGATCTTATTGGAGTTACCGTGTCGTCGGTATTCTCGGTTGTCGATCCTTTCTCAATCATGTTGGAGTTTACCGTGTTGCTGGTATTCTCGGTTGTTGACCCTTATTGATCTTGCTGGAGTTTATCGTATTGTTGGTATTCTCGGTTGTTGATCCTTATTGATCTTGTTGGAGTCTACCGTATTGTTGGTATTCCCGGTTGTTGATCCTTCATTGATCTTGTTGGAGTTACCACATCATGGTATTCTCGTTCGTGGTTGATCCTTTGTCGATCTTGTGTGGAGTTATCATGTCATTGATATTCCCGTTTTGATACATTGATTGTTTATCATTATTGATTGTGTGAGCATTCATGCTTTGTATTGATATCCGGGACTTGCCATTGTCTTGGGACAGTTGGTTTACAGATGTGCCATGTGATATCGATTTTATCAGGATTGGGATCGATTGTGCGATCCAGCGGACAGAATCAGACTTGGCCAGACTATTCCATATTGGAGATATATTTATGATTGAGGATCTTGGTATCGTTTCAGATACAATATAGATGGTTACTTTTGAATTCGTTCGTCACTTAAGGACGCGAGATGTGGATTATGGTAAGGAATGATTTGATATGGATTGTGATGGGATGGTAAGGTTATGTCGGTAAGATTACATTGGAAATATTCTTACCTTGTAATTACATTGATATGTAATTGTTTTTGTGATGTGATCGTTATCATTGTTGAGTATTATGGCTGACCTCACCGTGGGGTTTATCTTTTAGGTACTTGGAGTTCGAGCTCATAGCGGTTGTAGGGATGAGCTTACCGGTGATACTGGCTATGGCGTGGTTATCGGGATTCGAGTATTCTTTCTGGTTTTTATAAATTCTGCTGCAAATGTATTTAATATGTCTCTATCCGCTGCGTGTGTAATTTTATAATGGCTTTCAGTATTTTTCCAACTCGTGTATACTTTCTAAATGCCCTTTTGGCGTCTTTGCCTTGTGCTTTCAAATGGTATTTTCTGACAGTAATTGGGAACGACATTTTGAAAAACATTTGAGTATTTAAAACATTACCGTCATCGGCCCTCTTTGGCATTTTTAAACGTTTGTGAAAATGATATTAGCCTTGTGGGTTCCAATGTGGGGCCCACGGTGATATTTCCGGTCGGTTTTGGGGGTGTTACAGAATATGGTATCAGAGCTTGGGTTTCGTAAAACCCGGGCATGTGTGTTATGTGGCTCTACCGGTGTGGTAGTAGCGTGACTTTTGAAAATGATTTTCCAACTTTTGAGTCAAACTGGTTTTTGGAGATTCCAAAATTTTTGAAATATGTTCAAATTGCTATATTTGCGATGCCGGTGTGTTATTGTGTCCAGACCTTGTATGAGAGTCGTATGCTAGTATCACGGAGGATCATCGACTTCACGGACCTGTAAGTATGTTCTTTAAGTTATTTGGTTTTGATGATGATTATTTGAACATGGTGACATGATTTTGAGATATTTCAGGATTGAGATATTGATTATGACAGGATTTTAAGTTTCGAGGACGAGACTTATTTAAGTGGGAAGATATGTAATATCCTAGAATTTTTCTACGATTTTTCACATTATTTTATCTGAGTTGTACTGTACAGAGTGGGGCCGATACAACATGGGTGAATAATTTTGGGAACTATGGCAGACGTTCCAGTATATCTATCGAGGCTATATTTAATTCTAGGATATTACATGCTTGAGGTGTTTTTCGATGTCGGATATATTGTATGAGTATTTGTACAATTGTCGTACTTGGTCGACAGTTGTGTTTAAGGATATCGTGCATCAGATGTATCGTATGAGAATGTTATCGGAACGAGAATATGTATTCAGTATGTCGCGTATACATATTCAGTATATTTAGACGACAGACAGGAGCAAAAATGGCTAAGTATGAAAGCCATTACGTACGTTAAGTGATGAAGCTTACGTACGTAACTAAGCAAGCTTAACGTACATTAAGTTGGGTACATAATGTACGTTAAGAAGGGAATCGGACAGGATCGAGCCATGGTCGGCAGGTGGGCCCGGTGTCGGCAGCTTTCGGCGCGAGCGAGTCAACTTCGAGCCTTACGTACGTTAAGGATGGAGCATTACGTACATAAACAAGTAAAATACTGTAGCAAGTCAACGGCTATATTACGTACGCTACAGAGAAAGGATTACGTATGCAAGCAAGTGAACGAAACAGGTCAGTGAGTTCTGAAATGATGTTACGTACGCTAAGTTGGATGTGTAGCGTACGCTAGAAAGCATTACGAACGTTAACTTTGAGTGATAACGTACGTAATGAACAAAGCGGTTTATAAAATGAAGTGTGGACTTTCATTTCCTTCACGAAACAAAGAGATGTTCCTCTCCATATCCATCCTTCTTCACTTCTAAGTGTGTTCTAGACACTTTTAACTTGGTTATGAGCTTGGGAACATGGATTTGAGGCTTGGATATGAAGATGTTAATGATTCTTCAAGTGTTTGATGGTATTACTCATCTTCAAGAGGTATGTTGGATAATCCCTCTCTTCTATTTCGAATTTTGATGTTGTTGTTGATGTCTTCCTCGTATGATGTTGGTTACGGTGTTGTTGTTGTGATTCTTGAGGTTGAATGAATCGTATGTTAAAGAACATTATGATATATACCTTGGATTATGAATTAAATGATGGTTTAGATGATAGAACCCATCGAATCACGTCGTTTTGTTGGCTACAAACATGATTATGGATTGATTCATATCCTTGAAGAACACTTGAATTATACATGTTCTGATTTTATGGAATTGGGAAGGATTACGGTTAATTTTAGCCTATGATTATTCGTGATGATAATCCGTAATTTTATTCCACTGAATTTACAAAGATGAGTCGTGTTAATCCGTAATTAAGATTGAAGTCGGAACCAAGAATATTGAAGACATTGTTAGAATTATTGATTATCGAATTTCGGCTTGTATTCGTATTGTTAAGAGTCGATATGGTTTGGTTTCGTATGATCGAAATGTCGTTGAACCGTTGAGTTTGATTAGTTGGTTATATCGGTTGTTGTTTGTTATCAAACATATTTTAATTGATCATTACTCTAGGTTGCGTTAAGTGATCGTTGATGATTAACCGTTGTGATGCTATTGGAATTGGAGGATGCATGAATCACCTTGGTCGGGGCTGCGGAGTTTGTAGATGAAGACGACGGGATTGGTCACAACTTCATTGTATCGGTATCGAGGCAAGTTATTCTTGCTCAGTTCATAATGTTTAATAAATGATTTCGTTTTCATTTCATTTCTGATTCATATAGCAATGGTATCATGGAATATGAATTGTCGGGATGATGGTGTGTATATTATGCTCGGACTAAGATAAATCATAATATATATGATTTTAAGGATGTCTAGTGGAAACGGAGACGTGAATTATATTTGGTCTATTGTGTGAGAGATTAGATATCAAGGCTAGTTATCATGTCGACATTGAACTCGAGGTGGTGATTTGTTATTAGTTATGGACTGTACTTCATTTTGGATTATTCGGATAACTGTGTATTCATTCAGGGATGTTGGTCATGGAAAGGTTAGCGTCTCCAGCTTGAGGTAACTTAATATTGCTAGATTATGCTAATCATCCTGTTGCATTATTGCATGTGTGTGTTGATATTTCATGTGGTGAGTGTACACCATTGTTTGTTACGTTTTATGATGTGCTCTTTCTTTGAGTTGTAATCTGTTGGGCCGATGTGTTAGGGGATAAGACCTAAATGGTACCTATGTTTCGGAGTATTCCCGTGTGAATACTTTCGTGACCCTTGGTTGCGACCTGTGTTAGGGGATAAGACCTAAATGGCACCTATGTTCTGGAGTATTCCTGTGAGATGCTTCTGTGATCCTTGGCTGCTGCCTTGGGGTTTATGCGTTAATATTATATGCATTGTCGAGCATGCTGTGAACTGTTGTCTGATGGAAATACGACATTGTGGTCGTATCGGTGTTTCATGATCGAGTTATTGTTGCCCTTTTGGAAAGTCTTCTGATCCTTGTTGGATATGCGTTTCTTAGATATTTGTTGTCATGTTGTATCGTGGCATATCTGGAGTCAGATACATTCTGATCGTTCATGTGTAGGATTTTCGGGGCGGGCACGTGTAGCATGTGTTGGTTTCGACCTCATATTGAACCGTGCACACGAGACGTACTTTGTGAGGCGGATTAGGTACGAGACCAGATGCGTATATGATCAATACCCGTGGTTGGCTTGTACACAGACACATGTCCGGATCGGGCGTATCGTGACGTCCATCTTGAGTCTTGTTGATTGGTCGTTCACAGTCCAGGTATAATCGGATCTGTTCGATAGTCGGGTTGTCTTGAAATCCCATATATATGATTTGTATATAGTTGAAGATTTTATTCTCTCGTGTATCTGTCCCCGTGGAGCCTTTACTGACCTCGTTTGGAGTCACCATACCGATGGTCAACTCATTTTGTCGTCGACCCTTTATTAATGTCGTTTGGAGTTCCCCCTATCATTGGTAATCTCGTTCGTTATTGATTCTTATTGATTCCCTTGGGAGTTGCCTTACCGTTGGTATTCTCGATTGTTGGTCCTTGATTGATTCCTGTTGGGGTTTACCGTGTCGTCGGTATTCTCGGTTGTTGATCCCTTATTGCTCTTGATGGATTTTATTGTGTCGTCGGTATCCTTGGCTATTGTTCCTTTATTAATCTTATTGGAGTTTGCCGTGTCGTCGGTATTATCAGTTATTGTCTCTTTATTGATCTTATTGGAGTTTACCGTGCCGTCGGTATTGTCGGTTATTGTCTCTTTATTAATCTTATTGAAGTTACCGTGTCGTTGATATTCTCGGTTGTCGATCCTTTCTCGATCTTGTTGGAGTTTACCGTGTCGCTGGTATTCTCGGTTGTTGACCCTTATTGATCTTGTTGGAGTTTATCGTATCGTTAGTATTCTCGGTTGTTGATCCTTATTGATTTTGTTGGAGTCTACCGTATTGTTGGTATTCCCGGTTGTTGATCCTTCATTGATCTTATTGGAGTTACCACATCATGGTATTCTCTTTCGTGGTTGATCCTATGTTAGGGGTATTTTGTGATTGCATGAACTGTGTTAGGGGATAAGACCTAAATGGCACCTATGTTCTGGAGTATTCCTGTGAGATGCTTCTGTGATCCTTGGCTGCTGCCTTGGGGTTTATGCGTTAATATTATATGCATTGTCGAGCATGCTGTGAACTGTTTGGGGTATTTTGTGATTGCATGAACTGTGTTAGGGGATAAGACCTAAATGGCACCTATGTTCTGGAGTATTCCTGTGAGATGCTTCTGTGATCCTTGGCTGCTGCCTTGGGGTTTATGCGTTAATATTATATGCATTGTCGAGCATGCTGTGAACTGTTGTCTGATGGAAATACGACATTGTGGTCGTATCGGTGTTTCATGATCGAGTTATTGTTGCCCTTTTGGAAAGTCTTCTGATCCTTGTTGGATATGCGTTTCTTAGATATTTGTTGTCATGTTGTATCGTGGCATATCTGGAGTCAGATACATTCTGATCGTTCATGTGTAGGATTTTCGGGGCGGGCACGTGTAGCATGTGTTGGTTTCGACCTCATATTGAACCGTGCACACGAGACGTACTTTGTGAGGCGGATTAGGTACGAGACCAGATGCGTATATGATCAATACCCGTGGTTGGCTTGTACACAGACACATGTCCGGATCGGGCGTATCGTGACGTCCATCTTGAGTCTTGTTGATTGGTCGTTCACGGTCCGTAGATAATAGGATCTGTTCGGTAGTCGGGTTGTCTTGAAATCCCATATATATGATTTGTATATAGTTGAAGATTTTATTCTCTCGTGTATCTGTCCCGTGGAGCCTTTCTTGACCTCGTTTGGAGTCACCATACCGATGGTCAACTCATTTTGTAAATCGACCCTTTATTAATGTCGTTTGGAGTTCCCCCTATCATTGGTAATCTCGTTCGTTATTGATTCTTATTGATTCCCTTGGGAGTTGCCTTACCGTTGGTATTCTCGATTGTTGGTCCTTGATTGATTCCTGTTGGGGTTTACCGTGTCGTCGGTATTCTCGGTTGTTGATCCCTTATTGCTCTTGATGGATTTTATTGTGTCGTCGGTATCCTTGGCTATTGTTCCTTTATTAATCTTATTGGAGTTTGCCGTGTCGTCGGTATTGTCAGTTATTGTCTCTTTATTGATCTTATTGGAGTTTACCGTGCCGTCGGTATTGTCGGTTATTGTCTCTTTATTAATCTTATTGAAGTTACCGTGTCGTTGATATTCTCGGTTGTCGATCCTTTCTCGATCTTGTTGGAGTTTACCGTGTCGCTGGTATTCTCGGTTGTTGACCCTTATTGATCTTGTTGGAGTTTATCGTATCGTTAGTATTCTCGGTTGTTGATCCTTATTGATTTTGTTGGAGTCTACCGTATTGTTGGTATTCCCGGTTGTTGATCCTTCATTGATCTTATTGGAGTTACCACATCATGGTATTCTCTTTCGTGGTTGATCCTTTGTCGATCTTGTGTAGAGTTATCATGTCATTGATATTCCCGTTTTTATGCATTAATTGTTTATCATTATTGATTGTGTGAGCATTCATGCTTTGTATTGATATCTGGGACTTGCCATTGTCTCGGGACAGTTGGTTTAGAGATGTGCCGTGTGATATCAGTTTTATCAGGATTGGGATCCAATTGTGCGATCCAGCAGACAGAATCGGATTTGGCCAGACTATTCCATATTGGAGATATGTTTATGATTATGGATTTTGGTACCGTTTCGGATACAATACAGATGGTTATTTTTGAATTCGTTCGTCACTTAAGGACGTGAGATGTGGATTATGGTAAGGAATGATTTGATATGGATTGTGATGGGTTGGTAAGGTTATGTCGGTAAGATTACATTGAAAATATTCTTACCTTGTAATTACATTGATATGTAATTGTTTTTGTGATGTGATCGTTATCATTGTTGAGTATTATGGCTGACCCCATCGTGCGGTTTATCTTTTAGGTACTTGGAGTTCGAGGTCGTAGCGGTCGTGAAGGGATTAGCTTTCCGGTGATACTGGTTGTGGCGTGGTTATCGGGATTCGAGTATTCTTTCTGGTTTTTATAAATTCCGCTGCAAATGTATTTAATATATTTCTATCCGCTGCGTGTGTAATTTTATAATGGATTTCAGTATTTTTCCAACTCGTGTATACTTTCTAAATGCCCTTTTGGCGTCTTTGCCTTGTGCTTTCAAATGGTATTTTCTAACGGTAATTGGGAACGATGTTTTGAACAATATTTGAGTATTTAAAATATTACCTTCATCGGCCCTTTTGGCATTTTTAAACGTTTGTGAAAATGATATTAGCCTTGTGGGTTCTAATGTGGGGCCCACGACGCTGTAATATTCCCCGTCGGTTTTGGGGGTGTTACAGTTATAATACGTAATCGTTATAATTCTAAATCACAAGTAGCAACAATTGATTTTATTCAGTTGGGTAACACAAAATCAAGATCCCTTAGGTCGAGTTTGTGAACTCAATATCTTGTCTATTTCCACCTTTTTAGTTCCCAATAGATCTAGTGAACAAGATTTGAAGAGCTTGTTTTGAATCCTTCGTCTAGATAGGTTTAATTGAAGAGCTTGTTTTGATTAAATAAACTTAAGAAACGATTGGGGTTAACAGAGCTTGTTGTTGACTTCGGAGTAAGAGTTCATTAAGAATTATGGAAAGCTAAATTGTTGCATGAATTCATGAATTAAATTAGAACGGGGGATAACGGAACTAAGAACTGGATATTAATCGCAATCGTTTTTCCTTATCAAATTTTACTTCTTTTTATTTGCCTACTTGTTATTTTAGTTTGTTTACTTTAAACCAACCCCCCTTATTATATCCAGTATTATTATTATTATTTATTTACTACTACCCATTCATAATGATGCATTCAAATATGAACGTCCATAAATACCTCAAGAATCCACAATTTAGAACGAATACAATTTACGATATAAAGTATGCAAAAGTCGCACTGAGTACAGATGGATCACAAGAGTCGGGATATACGGAAATAAAAAAATATGGATATTACATTCTCTCCCCGTAAGAACAAGTTTCGTCCCGAAACTTACAAAGTGAATAATTCGGGGTATCTCGCCTTCATATTATATTCCATTTCCTATGTAGCCTCTTCTCTTACATGCCTCGACCATTGCACTTTAACTAAAGGAATGGTTTTGCGCCTAAGTTGCTTTACTTGACACTCCAAAATCTGAATCGGTTTCTCCTGAATCGTGATGTCGGGCTCCAGCTCAATCTCTCCAAAGTAGATAATGTGACTAAGATCATGTACATATTTTCTTAGCTGAGATACATGAAATATGTTATGCACGTGACTCAATGATGGTGGCAAACCAAACGATATACAAGTTCTCTGACTCGCTCTAAAATCTCAAAGGTCCAATGTACCTCGGACTAAGTTTATCCTTCCAACCGAAGCGGTAAACTCCCTGAGTCGGTGATACTTTCAGTAACTCATGGTCCCCAACCTCAAACTCTAACGGTCGGAGACGTGTATCGGCATAAGACTTCTGTCGACTCTGATCAGTCAACAGTCTATCACGATTTAATAAAATTTTCTCTCTCGTGTCAACCTATAAATCCGGCTTGGTTCCAGTCATTTCAGATGCATCATTCTAGCAAAGCGATGATCTAACCCCCTTTTGTACAAGGCCTCAAATGGTGCCATCTTAATCGAGGCGTGCCAACTATTGTTGTACGTAAACTTGCTCAATGGTAGATGCGACTCCCATCGTCCTTCCAGTCTAGGGCACAAGCTCTCAACATATCTTCAAGCGTCTGAATTGTTCGTTCTGACTGTCCGTCTGTCTGGGGATGGTAAGATGCACTGAGTCTCAAATGAGTCCTTAAATCTCGATGGACGGCCTGCTAAAAATGTGATACGAATTGACCATCTCGATCTGAAATAATACTTTTAGGAGTCCCATGCAACCTCACCATTTCTGCAATGAACACGCGCGCTAGTTTCTCCGGCCCCCAAGTATCCTTAATACCCATAAATTGAGCAGATTTGGTTAGTCTACCGACAATGACCCAAATCATGTTCATTCTGGTTCGCGTCCTAGGCATGCTGGTAATAAAATCCATATAAATATCCCCCCACTTCTATTCTGGAATAAAAATTGTTGGCAATAACCCCACGGGTCGCTGATGCTCGATCTTAACCTACTGACAGGTTAAAGACTTCGATACAAACTCACTATCATTCGTATTCAAGTTGCCCCACCAAAAGTTACTCCTTACATCCTTGTACATTTTACTTGTACCAGGATGTATAGAATAAGGTGTAGTATGAGCTTCTCTCAAAATCTCCCATCTCAACTCAACATCGCACGGTACACATAATCTTCCTCGAAATCTCAAAACTCCGTCATGTTGAATTACAAATCCAGGGGCTTTTCCCCTCTTCACAATCTCCTTCAACTGAACTAAAAATGGGTCATCGTACTGCCTCGCCTTGATGTCATCAATCAAAGACGAGGTGATTTCCAAGGCGCATAACTGTCCCTAAAGCCACACATCGACTTTATGACTAATTAGGTCTCGCTGGATCATGCTTTGAGGCGTAAGTACCTCTAACATTTGAAGTCACATTGTCTTACGACTCAATGCATCCGCTACTACATTCACCTTGCCCGGATGGTAAAGTATCTCAAGATCATAATCCTTGATTAATTGTAACCACTTACGTTGACTCATGTTCAATTTCTTATGGCTGAAAATATACTTCAGAATTTTATGGTCCGTGTACATCTTATATGATGATCCGTAAAGATAATGTCTCCAAATCTTTAAAGCGAAAATGATAGAAGCTAATTCTAATCATGAGTAGGATAATTTTCTTCATATGGTTTCAACTGCCTAGACGTCTAAGCAATCACCCTATCCCTCTGCATCAATACACAACCAAGTCCGATACCTGAAGCATCGCTATAAACCACAAAATTATCGGTTCCCTATGTCAAGGCTAGAACTGGTGCGGTAGTCAACCGCCCCTTCAACTCATCGAAGCTATTCTGCCTATTCGCGTTCCACTAAAATTTCTGAGTTTTCTGAAGCAACTGCTTAAGTGGTCGAGCGATCCGGGAAAACCCCTTGAGGAATCTATGGTAATACCCCACAAGTCCTAGAAAACTTCTCACTTCCTTCACATTCTTAGGTGGTTCCCAATTCCCATGCCAGTACTACCTCTTTCTTCTGTGGGTCAACCCGAACTCCTTCCGCTGAAATCACATGCCCGAGAAATGTTACTTCCCTGAGCCAAAACTCACATTTGAAAAACTTCACATATAAGAGCTAATATCTAGCACAATACGAAGATGTTCAGCCTGCTCCTCCTGACTCCGGGAATAGATAAGAATATCATCAATAAAAATAACTACGAATTTTTCCAGATATTCGATAGAAACCTTGTTCATTAACTGCATGAACACTGCTGGTGCATTTCTTAGCCCGAAAGGCATAACCATAATGACCATATCTCGTCCGAAAACTATCTTTCGGTATATCACTTTCCCGAATCCTCAACTAATAATAGCCCGACCATAAATCAATCTTCGAGAAGACAGTCGCTCCCTGAAGGTGATCAACCAAGTCATCAATATGGGGCAACGAGTATTTATTTTTAGTGGTCAACTTGTTTAATTCCGTAAACGAAGCGATTCATCTTTCTTTTTAACGAAAAGCACAGGTACGCCCCAATGTGGTGTGCTCGGTCGAATGTACCCTTTATCCAACAACTCCTCTAACTGTTTCCTCAACTCTAACATTTGTGACAATGCCATACGATATGGTGCCTGAGAAACAGGGGCTGTATTTGGCTCTAGTTCAATAGGAAACTCAACTTCTCGTTGCGGCGGTAATAATGATAAGTCGTCTGGAAATACATTGGGATATCATTAACGACTTGAATCAACGACATCTCAACTCCACCATCTTCTGCCTTCAAAGCGTAGCACCAACGCAACCCTGATTTAGAAATTTCATCGTCTTCAAGACGTTGATCACACTTCCCGATCTACCCGGTTTACAACCCACAAGAGTATGTTCTGTGCCATCCTCGGCTACTATCGATATAGTACGAGTCTGATAGCCCATGATAGCACCTTGATGATCCAGCTAATCATCTATTAGGATCAAATCCTCACCTTTTATGTCTACAACAATAAGGTTCGTGGGCCAATCCCGATTCCCTATCCTCACTGGGCAGTCTTTGACTTCCCGATTCTCAACCATACGATCCCCACTAGGCATACCCACTACAAACGGCTCACACTCGAGTAAACATTCAATACTAATATGATGTATACAATCTCATGCAATAAAATAGTGGATAACACTCGAATCAAATAGCACCGAAACTGGATGAGAAAGGATCTGAGTGGTACCTGATGTCACTGGAGCATATGTCTCCTCTGTACATCTCATATGGTATAGGTGGGGATGTACTAATCCCGAACTTGACACTGCATGATGGTCCGGCTGACCCCGAATCCTACCACGGCCCGAAATCTGAGGATCCTGAGAAACTGGGGTCTTCAGATCGACACTGATCTCCTTTTGCACTGTTGTGGCTTTTGGGCTCTTGTTGTTCTGGTCGTCCTCTCACTATGAGTTGCACGATGCCCACTCTGACCATACGAGTAACAAGTAACCAATGAAAATGGGCAATCCTTCACCACATTCTCAGTCTGACTGCAATTGAAATAGACTCTGCCACTAGGTATAGTAGACTGAACCGAACGGTTACCATGAGAGCCTCCATCTTGATGAATGATCTTCTCCCTGATGCAGGAGCAGATAGCGACTTAGAAAACTGACCACCCTTATCGACAGAGAAATTTCCAGTAGTCTTCTATTTCTTAGACTCGGAACCAAACTCTGACTCTGGAACAACCATCTCAATCGCCAAACCACGATCCTCATATTCTTTCAACATAGTGCACATAAGTTGTGCCATGCTCTGTCTAATATGCGGCTTCATACGCATGTTAAAATAACGGATCTTGTCTGCCTCAGTTCTCACTTGATCTCTCACATAGCCCAACTGCTGATTATAGGTAATGATGGCCTGGAATATCGGTACGTCCTGCAGCATAGCTGTAAAGAACTTGACGATTCTACGCTCTCGAACCGGCGGCGGACAATACTCCACCTCCATGACGGCCTTAAACTCATCCCAAGTGGCTATACGATCTCTGGGCGCCACTGCCTCCTACCAATCCGTGGCTTTCTTATCCATGAGGTATTGAGCAATATGTACTCTCCTGTCGTCCAGACAAGCCACGACATCAAAAGTTCTTCATAACTAAAAGAGCCAATTTTCCCAACCCAAGTAATCAGTAGAACTAGCAAAACGAGGGGGTGTATCTTCGTCACCTTCTGAAGCCATTTGCTGGCTTCGTCTTCAACAGTCGGGATGGATTCTGGTGCCCACCTTGACTTATTTGAGCCAATTGAGCTACCAACTGCTGAAAGATAGCAGTAGCTCCTGCGTCGGCATTATTGCCTGACTGTTGGCCCTGGATAACTGATAATTCCTGATGTCCGCCAGAACTCGAGGGCAAACTATTCAGCACTGAATGCGAAGCCGAATTCATAGATGACTGGTAAGGCATAACTCCCTCATCAGCAGCACCACGACCATGGCCTCGGCCGCATCCCTGAGCTGGTCTACCACGACCTCTCAACATACTGAAGAATAAGAAATGAAACGAGACAAGATCAGCATAGTTCACAATTTATATTGTTGGTATCCCAACTCACAATTCAAATTCACATAGAAAAAAAATACAAAAACGCAACAGTTTGAGGAGACTTACAACCACGGGTCGCATGAAGAGATGGTAGCACGACGATGTTAGGCTCAACAACTGACTCTCACAACTCAACTGACAGACCCATATTGACCGACAACCTAGGTATTCACAATCTATGCTTTGATACCATAAATATAACACCCCAATACTCATAAAGGTCATTACACGTCGTAGAACCTTCATCAAGGTCTATCAGGCTAAAACTTTCACACAACACCACAATAATCTCATAAAGACACAATAATTAATAACGTAAATTAGGCTGTGGCCTAGGCCAAAATATTTTTATTTTACACAATACGACAGAAGTCTAAATTTAATCCATTGCCCACGTACGGGACTTCAATAAATAACTTTAAAACAGGAAATGTTTACTCAGGCGACTTTGACAGACATCAAGAACATACTAAAATCAGACACCCCAAACTTGAGCCTCATAACATCGTGCTTGACCATCCCTTACGTGCGCCTCCCATGCTGGCTCCTCAGATCGCCCAGTACCTGAAATGCATGAAATGCATTGCTCCCATTGAAGGGGTTAACATTTGAATGGCTAGTACAAGTACACAACTACACAACATTATATACAAATACAATCCAACAATACTATCACCTTTTAAAAATATTTTGCAAAACAATATTCCGAAATATCATATTGTTGGAGCAAGATTGGAATATGCGCCGTGTTGTGGAAGCGTAAAATAAATTGCGGAAATTAGATGACGCACGGATTTATAGAGGTTCGGCTATAAACGAGCCTACGTCCTCTCTCGATGTATCTTTTTCAATAGGCTAAAGATCAAAACCTCTGTACCTCTCTTCTACCGGTCGAGGGATAACTGTTACAATCACGTCTTCTATTGGTCCGTGATAAACCACTCGTACTTGTCTTTGTGTAGGTCCAAGTTAAACCATTTTTCTTTTCTATCGGACAAGGAATCAACCGCTCTAGCTTTCTATGGGTACTAGATAAACCTCACTAAGATAGCGATTGGGATTCTAGTAATGCCGGATCCTTGATCCTAATAACACCGAATCCAATCATATCTTTTCTTTTACATCTCGTGTATAATACTAAATGTATAAACACTCAAACTAACAATATAAGCTCAATATCACAACAACAATAATATCAATATGAATATCTGATCAATGAGTAGTATGCTTGAAGTTGTTGTATGGGATAATACCAAAGATGTGGTATTTATAGCCTTCATCACCCAAACTAGTCGTTAGCCTCCTGTGCACTGATTACGTATGTTATCTCCATAATATTACGTACGCTAGCAATATTACATACGTTAACCTTCACTGGTTACGTACGTTAGCTCCCACATAAAACTGTTCAGTGGCTTTCGTATTTTGTGTTACGTACGTTAGTGTATTGTCCATTACGTACATTACGTATACGTCATTGCTGACGTCATATATCAATTGCTGCTTTTCTGACTTTGACTCTTCCCAACGTTCTTCTCGTTTGAACACCTTACGTATGTTAACATGCATCTCTTACGTACGTTAATTCACACTTGTTACGTACGCTATGTTTGACAGTTTACGTACGTTAGTCTTGTGTTTTTCCAGCTTTTTGCACTTCATCTTCTCCGATGCTTGGCTTCGTCTCTTTGTTATTTTGTTTTGTTTAGCAACTCTATTCATCAAAACATTATAAATACATGTATGGAACAAAATTTTCCAACAATCTCCCCCTTTTTGATGATTACAAAACAACACGTCGTCAATGGGATTTACCTGCAAAAATTACAAATATATGTATATGTTTACAGACCAAAGTTTTCGACTTTGTCCGTTTCGTTAGTTTCTTCTTCAATTTCTTTTTCGATTCCTTCTTTCTCCTTCTTTCCTTTTTTTTTAATTTTCAAATTTTCATCATCTTTTCGACGTCTCCTCATTTTTATTTTCAACTTCATCTTTTTGATTTTTCTTCGATTTTCTCCCCCTTTCAGGGTTAATCACATTCTCCAATTTCTCCTTTCTCTCCCCCTTTTTGTTTTCATCAAAAAGTGTAAAAAAAATATAATGATACCAAATATGAAATATGCACGATAGCAAATGATAAATATAAAAGGGTATAAACTCCCCCTGAAAATATTATCTCCCAAAAAAATTATTACTCCCCCTAAGTAAAATATTTTGAAAAAAAAAATAATTTTGGGGATCCAACCAAGAGTTGGTTTTTCTTGTGAAACATAGATGATATTTGAAATAATTGTTCCTTTAGGAACCCAAATTTTCTTAGCTTTAATCGTCCGTCTTGGGCTCTTACAGTTTGAAATATGGTGCCCAATTTTTAAATATTTTGAAATTTACGGATTCATTTTTAAAACGAGGTGTGAACCCCTACCCCTGTTTGTTCAAAGAAAATTTATGAACCGAGAGCATTTGTTCAAATTTCCCGTTTCCACACGAGAATTTCTTAGTTAAATTTTTTAGCTCAGTTTGAACTTTAACAAGATCATCCTTTAAAATATTTTCATTTTCAACGCATTTTGAATGATCGATTTCAACAGATTTTTCCTTTTCAAGAATTTTGGAAATCTCATTTTCCAATGATTTATTTTTAGTTTGAAGGGATTTGATTTCTTTTTAAGCATTTTGGAAATTGGTATGTAATAACTCGAATGCTTCAAATAACTCATCTTGAGATGACGTACTTACCCAGCTTTCGACATTGCTATCGTCGAATGAACTTCGGGCCATGAGAGCGAGATTATTTTGATTGATAAAATCATCATCTTCGTCGTCATCGCTCCATGTTGCAACGAGAACCTCCTTCTTAGGTTTAGCTCGGCAGTTCTTAGCAAAGTGGCCTGGTTTTCCACATAATCGATAAGAGTTGTCGAATTTCTTAGATTCGCCCGAGATGTCTTTCTTTCTCCGGTTTAATAAGGTTTGGAACTTATTAATATTTTTGGCATAATATGCCGATTCTTCATCGCTTTCTTCAACCGGGATAACTTCCTTCTTAGACATCTTAGCCTTCAAGGCTATTGATCGTTCCTTTGGCTTCGGTTTGACACTTCGTGATTTAAGAACTATATCATAATTAATTAGCGAACAAACTAGGGCGCTAAAATCAAGTGTATTGAGATTTTTAGATTCCATGATCGCAGTCATGATGCCGTCCCATTCGCTAGGTAGTGATAGTAAAATTTTCTTGATTTTTTCACTACCAGATAATGGTTTTCCGAATGAAGCTAGTCCATTAGTGATGACCGAAAATCGGTCGAGCATGTTGGTGATGGACTCGTCACCTTTCATCATGAATAACTCGTAGTCATGGAGAAGCATATTGATCTTTATCTCCTTGACTTGAGTTGTCCCTTCGTGTGTGATTTCAAGAATTTTCCATATCTCTTTAGCACTTTCACACGATGAGATTCGGTTGACCTCTTCCGGATTTAAGGCACAATATAAGAGTTGAGTAGCTTTACAATTTAGATGGTCATTTTTCCAATCCTCGTTGTTATATTCTTCGAAAGATTTAAACGTACCGTTGGATTTGAGAGGAACTTTCGGGCCAAGACAAATGATCTTCCAAATCTCAATATCATAAGCACGAATGAAGATCGACATCTTTTTCTTCCATGTCATGAAATTTGCGCCATCAAAGAATGGTGGTCGGTTAAGAGCAAGGCCTTTGACTGGAGCAAATTGAAGTTCCATTGGATCGACTCCTCGGATGTTAAGCCGTTTATTGGAGGAACTATTCCGATACCAATTGTTGGAGCAAGATTGGAATATGCGCCGTGTTGCGGAAACGTAAAATAAATTGCGGAAATTAGATGACGCACGGATTTATAGAGGTTCGGCTATAAACGAGACTACGTCCTCTCTCGATGTATCTTTTTCAATGGGCTAAAGATTAAAACCTCTTAACCTCTCTTCTATCGGTCGAGGGATAACCGTTACAATCAGTCTTCTATTGGTCCATGATAAACCACTCATACTTGTCTTTATGTCGGTCCAAGTTAAACCGTTTTCCTTTTCTATCGAACAAGAAATCAACCGCTCTAGCTTTCTATGGGTACTAGATAAACCTTACTAAGATAGCGATTGTGATTCTAATAATGCCGGATCCTTGATCCTAATAACACCGAATCCAATCGCATCTTTTCTTTTACCTCTCATGTATAATGTTGAATATATAAACACTCAAACTAACAATATAAGCTCTATATCACAACAACAATAATATCAATATGGATATCTGATCAATGAGTAGTATGCTTGAAGTTGTTGTATGGAATAATACCAAAGATATGGTATTTATAGCCTTCATCACCCAAACTAGCCGTTAGCCTCCTGTGCACTTATTACGTACGCTATCTCCATAATATTACGTACGCTAGCAATATTACATATGTTAACCTTCACTGGTTACGTACATTAGCTCCTACATAAAACAGTTCAGTGGATTTCGTATTTTGTGTTACGTACATTAGTGTATTGTCCATTACGTACATTACGTATACGTCATTGCTGACGTCATATATCCGTTGCTGTTTTTCTGACTTTGACTCCTCCCAACGTTCTTCTCGTTTGAACACCTTACGTATGTTAACATGCATCTCTTACGTACGTTAATTCACACTTGTTACGTACGCTATGTTTGACAGTTTACGTACGTTAGTCTTGTGTTTTTCCAGCTTTTTGCACTTCATCTTCTTCGATGCTTGGCTTCGTCTCTTTGTTTGTTGTTTTGTTTAGCAACTCTAATCATTAAAACATTATAAATATATGTATGGAACAAAATGTTCCAACACATATTTTCATTAAAACATCATCATCAAGGAAACCATATCATCATATTTCATCATCACGAAAATCCACACTTGGTAACCAGTGGTCGTACCATTAGTATCGACCCCCAGAGGTCCCGTCGGACCGTCCCCAGGTGGGAAACAACTTTTGCGGTTGTACCCATTAGTATCGGCCCCTAGAGGTGTAATATCCGGAATTTCTACTACTGTTGTTTGATATTATTTTATTCGAGTTATATTGTACAGCGTGGAATCTGTACAGTAGGAATAAAATAAATAAAGGACTGAGATGTCAGTATCGGTATAATTGTCGTATCTGGTCGACAGTTACATTTGAGGATATCGTTTATCAGGTTATCGTACTTCTGATATAGAGTATATCGTATAAGAATATTATTGGATTCAGTATATGTATTCAGTAAGTGTATATGTGTTTTCGGTATGTCGAGACAGGCGGTAACAGTTGGAAATGGCTAAGTGTAACATTATTAGCGCATGCTAATAATCATGAGTAGCGCACGCTATCGTGCAGGATTAGCGCACGCTACGGATATAAGATAACGCATGCTAATACAGTCCGATCAGAAGGAATCTACGCGTGGACTAGGCCACTTTCGGCGCACGTTCTGATAAGTCAACGGATGTTGTAATGTAGTGTTAGCGCACGCTAATGCATGTTGATTAGCGCACGCTAACTATATATCGGTCAACAGGGAATCTTGGCTTTATTGGTTGATTTCGGCTGGTGGGGTCACGAGCATCTTCGTGGTAGGTGTAGACTGTAGCAAGTCAACTGGTATTAGCGCACGCTAAGGTCCATGACTTGCGTACGCGAGGCTGGATGTTGTACGGTCGTTAATGCATGGGAATTACTTACGTAAGCTAGTTCTGAAGCAAGGCGGTAGCCTGCAGGCCCGATAGCGCACGCTAACAAAGTCGATTAGCGCACGCTAAGGCGGTAGCGCACGCTAAACATGAGATGTTAGCGCACGCTAATAATGAATATTATAAAAAGGGACAGAAGGGTGTTATGAAGCATTTCGTCCATTCCTTCCTTGCAACCGAGAGAGAGTTTTAGAAAGAGGTTTGAGGTCTCAAACAACGAGAGATGGTGATCTTTAACAAGATTAAGATGGAGAGCATGGATTCAAGCCTTGTCCTTCAAGTTGTTCATGATTCTTTGGATGGAGTTCTAATGTTCTTCTTTTTGGTTCATCTAAACCAGGTAATCTTCGTATTCCTTCGATAGTGGTTCATTTTTCTTGGATGATTTCATGCAAGGAGCATGTTGGATAATCATATGATGATGTTATATGAGATTCAATGGAATTTTGATAAGAGTTTCGGATGTTAGTTAAGATTCTTCATACCATAAGGATGTTGATTCATTTAACCCGATCTAAGAAGGATTTCGAATCTTGGTAATTATATTGGTCGATTTAGATGAGATGAATCATGATACTAGGTTGAATTCAGATTTAGCATGAAATGATCCTTGTTATCGAGTTGGTTTGATTATTGAGGTTGTTATTGATATATGGACATTGACATGATCATTGTGATAATTATGGGGTCGTTTATCTTCAAGAGATATGGGGATTTATGTCTCCCTTCATTCGGATTCGTAGTCGCAAGATGTGAGTCGATGTTTGGAATGCATGCCACTGTACAGCATTAGCGCACGCTAAGCTTACTCGCTAGCGCACGCTAACGGGACAACTTAGCGCACGCTACGTTATGCGTTTAACGTGCGCTAAGTAGGCAGACAGTGCAGTATTTTTGTGTTTTGATTATGAATTCGTGATGGTTTGATTTGGTTTGTTCTGACTGCGTTTATTCGAGGTTGTGTTGAACCATTGAGTTCGATTGGTTAGTTTTGTCGGTTGTTGATTGTTATCGGATATGTGTTATTTGATTTCTTCGATAGGTTGAGATTATTGATCGGTGATTATAACCAGATATTGTGGTTGTGTTCGAGTATGTCCATTGTATTGCTTTTGATCGGGGATGAGGAGCTCGTAGACAAAGGCAGTGTGTTCGGCAGCAGCTTCGTGGTATCGGTATCGAGGCAAGTTATTACTTGCTTGATTATAATATTTAATGAATGGTTTTGATTTCATTTCGTTTATAATGCATATAGCGATGATTATTATTGTGAACTCTGGGTATTCGGATCGCATATCGTTCTTTCGATTCTGGGAGGTAAATCATAATGTATATGCTTTATCTCAGTTATTGGTATGTTCGAGTATCGAGGTTACATTATGGTAAAGACGAGGATATGAGTATCTATAGTTCATTGTACGTTTGGAATGCCGAGCATTGAGGATAATCGTCGGTGATGATTGGACATCGAGGTTGCTCCCGAAGGACTCGGGGCAAGTATTCCATATTGATTATGGTTTAATGTTATTTATTTTGGTCTCGTACACTTTATTTCATGTTGTTGAACATGAAGTCGTCCTAGTAAATTTTCATGTTGTCGTGCATGTTATGTTGTTCATGTTGATGAACGTGTTGATTTGCATATGTGTATGCATATTGTGTTGTTTATGTTGTGTAAATAATTCGATGGGATTATGAGGATCTATGCTGAGGGCGCTGGATCGAATGTCCATCATGCGTTGGTTCGACGGGATCATCATGAGGATCTATGCTGAGGGCGCTGGATCGTTGGATGTGTTTTCCACCATGCATTGGTTCGACGGGATCATCATGGGGATCTATCTTTGAGGCGCTGGATCGTTGGATTACCAAGATTGTGTTGATGGAATCTTGTGAATTCGCATCATTGATTGTATCATATGTTGTTGTTCATATGTGTATTGTTAGTTATCCACCTTATGTTGATCGATAGGATAAATAAAGGGATCTATTCTGAGGGCGCAGGATCGTCGGATTTCCATTGAGTATACATGATTGATATTCTTGTGATCATATTGACGTGGTCATATGAGTATGCATTTGTAGGTCTTGTGTTAGGACCGTGTCGCGTTGCATTGATCGATCTCGGATTAGTGATATGATTGTCGTGGCACTTCATATCTCGAGGTATGTTCCGTATTTCCTTGGTATTTGTCTTTGATGGAAAATCGGTTATCGTCTTGGGATTTGATGATGTTATTCGATGGATCGTATTGGTCGGTAATGGTATATTTCCGTATCGTGAGTTGGTGATGACAGTTTGAGAATCTTGAGTATTGTTTGAGGTACAATACGAGATATTATGTTCGAGTTTATTGGTTAATCGAGTACAGGATGTGAAATGTGATAATGGTTATTCTGATGAGAATTTCTTGAGTAAGCAAAGTCATGGCGGTAAGATTACGTTGGTCGTATTCTTACGTTGTATTCTCATTGGTATGTTATTATTAATGTGATGTGTGATTATCATTGTTGGATATTATGGTGACCCGTCGTGGGATTTCTTTTTAGGTTCTCGGAGTATCGAGCTTGTAGCGGTCGTGAAGAGATGAGCTTCCGGAGGATCTTGGCTAGGACATGTTGTGTGCATTGAGTTTCTTGATTGGTTCTTGTATTCCATTGCTAGAGTATCTTTATGGTTGGTCTTTTCCATTGCGTGAGTATTTTGAAATGCTCTTTTGGTATCTAGTAACCGAGGTTACTTTGGAAATTGTTTTCTAAACTTTTGAGTGTCATTTTGTTTGGCCTTGCGATTTCAAAAGAGTTTTTGACGGTTTTGATAAATGGATTTTATATGTCTTTGTGAATTTTTAAAGATAGTACCGTCGTTGGCCTCTTGGGCATTTGTAAATGTTTGCGAAAATTTCTTTTAGCCTTGTGGGTTCCATCTCGGGGCCCACGGCTGTAATATTCCGGTTAAATGCGGGGTGTTACAGAATATGGTATCGGAGCCTTAGGTTGAGAAAACCTAGGCATTTGGGTCGAGTTGGGTCGTGTTTTCGTTGCCTCATTCGAGTTGTCAATTGACAAATATTGGAGCCGTGAGTTTTTGTTGTTCACTCGGGCTTATGGGTTATGCGATTTGCGAGTGTAGTATTGGGGTTGTTATAAACTTTTCCAAACGGTGTTAAACGAGATTCTCTGGAATGAGATGTATTGTGTTCTTGAGTTGAACTGACTTGGCAAAACGTGTGTTTTGAAAATATCCGTATTGAGTATTTTCTAGAGTCGAGACATGTGCCAGTATCACGGGGAATCGTCGGCTTCACGATCTGTAAGTATTTGGATTTTTGAATTTCATTGAGATTTATTGCCGTTCTAAGTTGATACGTTTTGAGATTCAGCAGATATCATGCGTTACAGTATAAGGTAACAAAATTGGGACATGATTGATGAATGGAGAAACTATGATTTTGAAAATCAGTATGTCGATTAAATTTTGGAACGGAATTGTGCATTGGGAGAAATATTATGGATTGTTCAGGAGAACATGTAGTCATGTTAATTCATTTTATGATATATGAACCGCTTTTGAACATTTGAAAATGATACTCTTCAAAATGAATGTCTTACGGACGTTTTACGGAAAATGATTTTGGGCCGAGACCCAATCGATTTTGAAATGGTTTTATAACTCAGGACTTGGGGTCCGAAAAGAGTTTTCTACTTTTTAAACTTCTTGTAATGTGGAATGAGATACGGGTTGAGACCCTAACGTTTCAAAAGACCTTCCTGTTTTCTAAAACTCCCGAGATTTGTAAAATACTTTACCAATCGTTTACCTATGTTATTTCCGCCTTTCGAGGCTCTGGTTTACTCGTTCAAATGGAACCTCTCGGGAAGTCTTTCGCCGTGTTTGATTTGCTTGATTTGTTTCAACGTTTTGTCATATCATATTTGAGGTGATCCAGGATGGGTAAATGGTTGACGATACGAGTCATGTGTGGAAAAGGAGTTTTTATCGAGTCTATATATCGAGGTTTTGGAACTCGATCGTGTGGTCTTCCGATGGAATATCGGTGGATATTGGTGACAAGTCGATATACGGGAGTATGGATATGGACAAGCATTTGCATAAATTTCATTTTATTTAATCGTGTCTATTTGAAAAGAATTTTTATCGAGAACTTGGCACCAATGAGCCGATTTAATTTTTAAAATTGATTTCGTGGTCTTACGAAAATTTATGTTTTGAGTTTTCAAACTCTTGAAAGAACTTTCAAAATTGTCTTCGTGACAAGAATATATGATTTCAAACGGTATTGAAAATGTGATTGATGTACATACGCATTTAGTGCATCGGGCATATCATATCGATGGTACAAGGAAAAGAGATTCAAGTTTAGTATGGTAGATAGGTTATGCAAGGATGATCAGTTGATTGATCAGATAAGAGAAATATAATGCGCGTTGTAGATTCATGTGCAGGATGTAATTTTGGAACTTTGGACTTTGTAAAACCGGGACATATGTGCTATGTGAGTCCATTGGTGCGGTAGTTGCGCAATCTTACCATAGTGATCTTTGAATGATTTCTTTGTAAGTGTAAATTTGGGGATGGTGACCCCATACTGTGGTTTTGGATATTGAGTGGTCGTTCCCACTCCATGTATAATTAGGTATGTTCATCGATTTGTGATTGGTTGTTCGTGTGCCGAGGAATATGTTCGCCAGTTGGGTATGTTTATTGAGATCTACTGTACGTGATTGATTTGTCGTTTTGAGAATGTTATTATTTCGTATATCCATTTCGTGGTTCCGTGTTGATCGTGTTGGAGTTTATCGTGTGAAGGTATTCTCGATTTTCGTTGATCATTCGTTGGTAATATTGGAGTTTATCACGTTGATGATATTCTCGATTGTGTTTTGACCTCTGGTTGGTCATATTGGAATTTATCATGTCGATGATAAATTCGGTTGATTGTTGATCATTATTGGTGATCATCTGAGCGTTCGGATTTTTGTTGATGTTTCGGGATTCGTGTCGTTGTTTTGGGCAGTTGTTTCGTAGATGTATTGTATATTATTCGTCTTATCGGAATTGGGACTTGATTATGTAATCAGGCAGACAGGATTTGATTCGGGCAGATTGTTTCATCCGAAGATGATATATTTTGTTGAGACTCAGGGAATTGTGATCGTAAGCGTATTGAGACTGTACAGTGAGACCGCTTGCTAGTATTTCAGGAGATCGTCGACCTGCGTATTTGTAAGTATGCTCTTTTGGTTATTCAGTGATGACGATAATTGATCGTTGTCGTGATGGTTTTGGGGATATTTTGGGTTGGAAGGTATGTTTGTTTGTTTTATGACGGATTGCAAGTTTCGAGGACGAAACTTATTTTAAGTGGTGTAGAATGTAATATCCGGAATTTCTACTACTGTTGTTTGATATTATTTTATTCGAGTTATATTGTACAGCGTGGAATCTGTACAGTAGGAATAAAATAAATAAAGGACTGAGATGTCAGTATCGGTATAATTGTCGTATCTGGTCGACAGTTACATTTGAGGATATCGTGTATCAGGTTATCGTACTTCTGATATAGAGTATATCGTATAAGAATATTATTGGATTCAGTATATGTATTCAGTAAGTGTATATGTGTTTTCGGTATGTCGAGACAGGCGGTAACAGTTGGAAATGGCTAAGTGTAACATTATTAGCGCACGCTAATAATCATGAGTAGCGCACGCTATAAATGCGAGATTAGCGCACGCTACGGATATAAGATAACGCATGCTAATACAGTCCGATCAGAAGGAATCTACGCGTGGACCAGGCCACTTTCGGCGCACGTTCTGATAAGTCAACGGATGTTGTAATGTAGTGTTAGCGCACGCTAATGCATGTTGATTAGCGCACGCTAACTATATATCGGTCAACAGGGAATCTTGGCTTTATTGGTTGATTTCGGCTGGTGGGGTCACGAGCATCTTCGTGGTAGGTGTAGACGTAGCAAGTCAATCGGTATTAGCGCACGCTAAGGTAAATGACTTGCGACGCTAGGCAGGATGTTTTACGACGTTAATGCATGGGCATTACGTCGTAAGCTAGTTCTGAAGCAAGGCGGTAGCCTTGGAGCCCGATAGCGCACGCTAACAAAGTCGATTAGCGCACGCTAAAGGCGGTAGCGCACGCTAAACATGAGATGTTAGCGCACGCTAATAATGAATATTATAAAAAGGGACGAAGGGTGTTATGAAGCATTTCGTCCATTCCTTCCTTGCAACCGAGAGAGAGAGTTTTTAGAAAGAGGTTTGAGGTCTCAAACAACGAGAGATGGTGATCTTTAACAAGATTAAGATGGAGAGCATGGATTCAAGCCTTGTCCTTCAAGTTGTTCATGATTCTTTGGATGGAGTTCTAATGTTCTTCTTTTTGGTTCATCTAAACCGTAATCTTCGTATTCCTTCGTTAGTGGTTCATTTTTCTTGGATGATTTCATGCAAGGAGCATGTTGGATAATCATATGATGATGTTATATGAGATTCAATGGAATTTTGATAAGAGTTTCGGATGTTAGTTAAGATTCTTCATACCATAAGGATGTTGATTCATTTAACCCGATCTAAGAAGGATTTCTGAATCTTGGTAATTATATTGGTCGATTTAGATGAGATGAATCATGATACTAGGTTGAATTCCAGATTTAGCATGATATGATCCTTGTTATCGAGTTGGTTTGATTATTGAGGTTGTTATTGATATATGGACATTGACATGATCATTGTGATAATTATGGGGTCGTTTATCTTCAAGAGATATGGGGATTTATGTCTCCCTTCATTCGGATTCGTAGTCGCAAGATGTGAGTCGATGTTTGGAATGCATGCCACTGTACAGCATTAGCGCACGCTAAGCTTACTGGCTAGCGCACGCTAACGGGACAACTTAGCGCACGCTACGTTATGCGTTTAACGTGCGCTAAGTAGGCAGACAGTGCAGTATTTTTGTGTTTTGATTATGAATTCGTGATGGTTTGATTTGGTTTGTTCTGACTGCGTTTATTCGAGGTTGTGTTGAACCGTTGAGTTCGATTGGTTAGTTTTGTCGGTTGTTGATTGTTATCGGATATGTGTTATTTGATTTCTTCGATAGGTTGAGATTATTGATCGGTGATTATAACCAGATATTATGGTTGTGTTCGAGTATGTCCATTGTATTGCTTTTGATCGGGGATGAGGAGCTCGTAGACAAAGGCAGTGTGTTCGGCAGCAGCTTCGTGGTATCGGTATCGAGGCAAGTTATTACTTGCGCAGTTATAATATTTAATGAATGGTTTCAGTTTCATTTCGTTTATAATGCATATAGCGATGATTATTATTGTGAACTCTGGGTATTCGGATCGCATATCGTTCTTTCGATTCTGGGAGGTAAATCATAATGTATATGCTTTATCTCAGTTATTGGTATGTTCGAGTATCGAGGTTACATTATGGTAAAGACGAGGATATGAGTATCTATAGTTCATTGTACGTTTGGAACGCCGAGCATTGAGGATAATCGTCGGTGATGATTGGACATCGAGGTTGCTCCCGAAGGACTCGGGGCAAGTATTCCATATTGATTATGGTTTAATGTTATTTATTTTGGTCTCGTACACTTTCTTTCATGTTGTTGAACATGAAGTCGTCCTAGTAAATTTTCATGTTGTCGTGCATGTTATGTTGTTCATGTTGATGAACGTGTTGATTTGCATATGTGTATGCATATTGTGTTGTTTATGTTGTGTAAATAATCCGATGGGATTATGAGGATCTATCTTGAGGCGCCTGGATCGAATGTCCATCATGCGTTGGTTCGACGGGATCATCATGACGATCTATCTTGAGGGCTTGGATCGTTGGACGGAGTTTTCCACCATGCGTTGGTTCGACGGGATCATCATGGGGATCTATCTTTGAGGGCGCTGGATCGTTGGATTACAGATTGTGTTGATGGAATCTTGTGAATTCGCATCATTGATTGTATCATATGTTGTTGTTCATATGTGTATTGTTAGTTATCCACCTTATGTTGATCTGATAGGATCAACAAAGGGATCTATGCTGAGGGCGCTGGATCGTCGGATTTCCATTGAGTATACATGATTGATATTGCTGTGATCATATTGACGTGGTCATATGAGTATGCATTTGTAGGTCTTGTGTTAGGACCGTGTCCGCATTGCATTGATCTGATCTCGGATTAGACTGATATGATTGTCGTGGCACTTCATATCTCGAGGTATGTTCCGTATTTCCTTGGTATTTGTCTTTGATGGAAAATCGGTTATCGTCTTGGGATTTAATGATGTTATTCGATGGATCGTATTGGTCGGTAATGGTATATTTCCGTATCGTGAGTTGGTGATGACAGTTTGAGAATCTTGAGTATTGTTTGAGGTACAATACAGATATTATGTTCGAGTTTATTGGTTAATCGAGTACAGGATGTGAAATGTGATAATGGTTATTCTGATGAGAATTTCTTGAGTAAGCAAAGTCATGGCGGTAAGATTACGTTGGTCGTATTCTTACGTTGTATTCTCATTGGTATGTTATTATTAATGTGATGTGACAGTTATCATTGTTGGATATTATGGCTGACCCCGTCGTGGGATTTCTTTTTAGGTTCTCGGAGTATCGAGCTTGTAGCGGTCGTGAAGAGATGAGCTTCCCGGAGGATACTGGCTAGGACATGTTGTGTGCATTGAGTTTCTTGATTGGTTCTTGTATTCCGCTGCTAGAGTATCTTTATGGTTGGTCTTTTTCCGCTGCGTGAGTATTTTGAAATGCTCTTTTGGTATCTAGTAACTGAGGTTACTTTGGAAATCGTTTTCTAAACTTTTGAGTGTCGGCTGTTTGGCCTTGCGATTTCAAAAGAGTTTTTACGACGGTTTTTGATAAATGGATTTTATGTCTTTGTGAATTTTTAAAGATAGTACCGTCGTTGGCCTCTTGGGCATTTGTAAATGTTTGCGAAAATTTCTTTTAGCCTTGTGGGTTCCATCTCGGGGCCCACGGCGCTGTAATATTTCCGGTTAAATCTGGGGGTGTTACAAGAGGTCCCATCGAACCATCCCAGGTGGAAGAACAACAACATACACATTTTTCACAAGTCATCATTCATGTCGAATTCATATCATACATAACATAATGCAATACAAGTACTTGCCTTGATTATTACAACGCGATGAAACGGTGAATGAAAAGGACTTTGGTCCGAATACTCTTCAAAAATTCATTCCTATCACATAACGATATACAATCAACCACAACATCTCGGAAACGTAAGAATTCATCCTAAGTTCTACTCGTTGGAACAATTCATCAGACACTACAAGGTCATAATCGATCTTAATCTATTAACGGTGAAAATCTCGAAATCTAATCCACAAAACTTCAAGGAAAACAAGGGATTACAATTACACAATCATAATCTAATAACCATCTAAGTTAAATCGAACTAGAGAGATGAAATCACATCAGAACCCCAAAATTCCCAAAAATCAGGGTTCTAGGAAATTTACCTTGATTAGCAGAGGATGATTAGATGTTGATAACTTCGTACTAGGAACTCGAAAATATCGATAGATGATGATATCTGGTCGGAATCTACCCAACTCCATCCCAAATCGCCGTGGATCGCCAAAGGAAGAGAAAGAAGAGATGAATTGGCGAAATAAGGACTAGAGTCCGCTTATATAGATTAACATCGTTAAGTACGCAATACACTAAATGTTACGTACGCTAAGTTCTTAACGTACGTTAAGATGTCCGCATTGCACACGCAACGGACTTCACAGAGCTCACAACCTCGATGCACAAGTTACATTACGTACGTTGCATAGTAGGCCTAGCGTACGTGAAAGGTACTAGCGTACGCTACGTTCTGACATTAACGTACGTAATAGAGTGCCCAATGCTTACTGCCCTCGATGCCCAAATATATTTACGTACGCTGAGGAGCACAAATAACGTGCATAAGAAACCGTTACGTACCTTACGTCCTGCAGATAGCGTATGCAAAGATGTCATCGGAGGCTTCTGCCTTAAACTACTGGTAGATTAACGTATGCCACAGTAAGGAATACGTACGCTAAATGCTGAACAACGCTAAAAAATTAGCAGTACTGTTCTAACAACAACGACATGACGAGACATACAACTATCCATTCATAATGATACATTCAAATACGAACATCCATAAATAGCTCAAGAATCCATGATTTAGAACGAATACAGTTTACGATATAAAATACGCAAAAGTTGCACCGAGTACATATGAATCACAACAGTTGGGATATACGGAAATAAAAAGTATGGATGTTACAGTAATTACATAAATAAGTACCTTTTAATCAAGTTTGTCAATATTATAATTGAGAAAGCTCCATAGTTCATCCATTTCATTGTTGCAAGTATTATTAATAAAGTTAATTTTGAAATCAACAAATAATAAAATTAAAAAAATACACTAAAAATCAAATGATTAACCTCAATACCAAAATCACAATAAAAGTTCTTAATTATATGAAAATCATGACGATCGGTTAATGTGTCAACGTCAACTATGACTTTATTAATGAGTAAGATCCCTCAATTTTATCCATGTCATTAGAGAAACATGTTCAGATAATAAATTCACAAACATGTTCAGATAATAAATTCACTAAAATAAAATTCACAGAGAATTTAAACTTTGCACATAAATCTAATATATAAAGTAAATTTACAAATATATGAATATTTTAAAAAAAGTCAAAAAAATATATGTTTTTTTGAAAATCTAAAAATGATTAAAAAGGAAAAACCAGAAAACGTAAAGCCAACCGTGGCAAGAGTTTTTTTTTTTTGGTAAGGGGACAACGCCACCCACCACTGGCTAACTCAGAGTCAGCAGCCGCGGGTTTTTTGGAACACGCTGTCGCCGACTATTTTTAGTGAATTATCATCTTTAAATTATTAAATATTTTCTGAATATTGAAATATATTTATTTCCAAAATAAAATATTGTACAATACGTAATTCTATGTTTTATCAGATGTCACTTAAATTCTTTGTTATGAGTACTAAAATATATTTTTATATTTTCCGTGTAACATAAAAGCCAAAATTAGTGTCTTATTCTTCGATACTCTATGCTTAAGATGTGCTAGTTGGTTTGGAGTGGGTCGGCCCACTTGGTATTTTTGGGTTGTATAGGGTATTAGCAGTTAGCACTCCCTCTTTGTCCCTTGTTCAGGCATGTTTAACATATTTTGTTTTTTAAACGAAAAAGGAAAAATAGTTAAACATCTCCGACTTAAGACCACATATAAATGCAATAAATAACATTTACCATGGTCACATTTCAGGAAGTAATTATTTAATGAGTAGTATCATCATATACGATGAAAGATTAGGTACTAAAAATGATTGGGGAGTATTAATGACAACAATTTTAAAATATTTATTAGGGTTTTGTAATTTAGCCCTCATATTTTCCTACAGCTTCCAATTTAACCCCAAAAATTCCGTATACTTCAATTTAAACCCGTTTTGATTTATGATTCTTCGATTTTAACCCAGTCAGCTTCTCAACTCTTACAATTTGACCTCACTCAACTTTTAAACCTCCAATTCAGTCCCATTTTGACCAAGACATTAAAATATTAACCTTTCAATTAATATTAATAATTAGTCCGATTTTATGCATGTATATTTTAATTTCCGTCATTATATCGTAATATTTTATAATGATTAAAATATTATTACATGTAGACTTTATCGAGGATTTACGGGCTTAGGACTGTGAGTCGAGCATCTCCATATTCAAGTCAGACAGCATCATTTATTCGTGGGAATTTTCACTATCACTTTAATTGCTTTAATTGGATTATATATGTGATATTCAATTCATGTTTAAAAATTGACGATACATGTTGTGAATCAGGCTCACATGTATACGTGTAAAGAGACTATCTTAAGATATATGTTGTTGCGGGAACACCTGCGCAACCTCAATATTCACATGCGTGCTCGATTCATGTTATATGTGTATGTTTCATGTTGTTGTGGGGACACCTGCGCAACCTCAATATTCGTGTTATGCGTGCTAGATTCATGCTATACGTAATATTGTGTGTATGTATTTATGTTGAGGAAAAGATATGATAGATTATTCATTTTATACTTTCCATGAGATTATATATTACTGTGATAAGTGAGATTTCCACGAGCTGAAGGAAGCTCACCCCCACCTTCATTGATCCTGCAGGTTAAATCGAGTCGGATGAACGAAGGAGCAAGCCGAGAGTGCATATGAATGAAAATTATTAAATGATGTTTTTCTTATGTCAAATGTTTCGAAATTCTTTTGGGGAAACTTTTGTTAGAAATTAACAATTTATAATTTATTCTTCCGACGCAAATTTTATTTCGTATATATGACGTGTTATTGCCTTAATTAAAGGTATTTAATTTATCTCAGTGTAGCGACTCGACATTGTAGGCGTTATTCTTCGTCAAATTTACCTTTTATTTATTTTCCCCAATAATTATCCCTAGAAAGTCGGGGCGTTACATAGTGATATAACTTATATTACACAGATTAACGCAATCTTGATACAAAGTATATAAACATCTGCACAAACATTACGTACAAAACACGTAGATATTCAACCAAAAGCACAGCCGGTGCATCGCACGGGTTCGTAACGCCTCGTATGTTAAAAATTATAGTCTCTAAAAAATACTAATACGTGAATTTTAAGATTGATCTTTTTCCAAACGAATCATTATTTTCTAAGAGTGTATCAAGTGATAGACATCTCACATCAATAAACAACACATCAATTAATAAAGATATCTACTCCTTTTAGGTTGATCTTTCAACATGGGACCATAAATCTTGACATGGTATCAGAGCTCATATCACTACTACAAGACCGACTATTCACATTGATTCTGGAGTTCTTAGTCTTAGAACTGATGTTAAAGGTGTCGATATTAAATTTAACAGCGACTGTCGTGAATCGTTTTTAAAGTCACTGGAATAAAAAGATTCAAACCACCCGTACAATGCGCAAGCCCAACCCCCACCCTGCGACGCCCAATCAGGAAATTTTGAACCCATGACCTCCATTTTGTGGAGGTTCACAAGGTGATACATCAAACTACTCCGATAAATCAATTTCTATACATTTGCTGCTTTCTTTTACAAATTAGAATTATATTATGTACATCTTAAAAATTATAACGTATACTATACGATAAATATAATGGGGCAGGTATTATAATTGGTACAACAACAACATCGAGCGCTTGGTTAAAAAATACGTTGCCAATTTAACTTAATCAATCTACGAAAACGTCGTATAAATCTCCAATAGAATATTATAATTGGTAATAAATAAAATAATATATATTAAACAATATATATGATAAATTAGTATAATAAATAGTTGTTTTACAATGTAATTATATCATAAATATAATGACACTAGTAATAGATCATATAATATAATATTATAATACATATCTTATAATATGTTATAAATTATGATGGATAACATATTATCGTTTTATAGTGTATATTATATAGTAAATTCAATGACACTGGTAAGAAATTATATAATATAATACTATATAACATAGTACATAATATAGTATTGATATAATATATATAAAAAATTATAATGTATAATAAGCTATTATAGTGTATATTATACTCCTTCTACCAACAAAAAGTGTGGTCCATATAGAATGACATAAATTTTAAGAAAGTGGAGGAGAGTGTATTTTGAGTGGAGAATGAGACTCATTAATGTTGTAGTGTTTGTTTCTTAATTGTAAATGCTTATTCCTCTAATATAATAATGTTTGTATTAATTTTAAATTCACTATATATTATCGATTTTATTAACTGTATTATTCCATTTAATTTAAAGTTTTAATATTGCAATTAAATTAAGTTGTCCGGGTTGTTCAGAAAATTAAAATGGTCATGCTATTTAATATAAACGAACCATGAATAAAAAACCTTGAATTAACTCCTTGATTTGATTACTAAACATGTTTTTTTTTTTTTAATGTTTTGACTACTCATATTGTAGTTTAGCCGGAACTGCTCAAAGCTCCTAGGTAGGCTGTCTAGGATGATATCGACTTGCGTTTCCGCATCGATAGTAGCCCATAAGATATCAAGTTCGTTTAGACGAGAAATCATCTTTAGAACATGATCCCTTACCGGAGTTCCTTCATGCATTTGCTTCGTCATCAAGACCCTCATAGCATTTTGCCTAGCCGCCCGGTTCTGATGACCAAATATCTCGCCGAGATTTTTCATCATTTCCGCAACCGTGCTCATACTCTGATGCTGATGCTGCAATACATTTGCTAAAGAAGCCAATATGTAACAACGAGCCATCTCATTAGATTTCTTCCATTTGTGGTATTCTTTCACCTCATCAGGTGTCGAATTCGCATCTGGTTCCAATGGAGATTCCTCAGTTAGAACAAACTTGTGTTCTTCAGTAGTCAGGGCAATATTTAAATTACGTTTCGAATCAGCAAAGTTAGTGCCATCAAGTTTGTTTTCTTTGATAATTACAGCAAGTGGATTGAAAGACATCTGAGATAAAATTAAAAACATTCATCGCATAATGCAAAGCAAAATATATTAAAAAGCCTCAAAACACAATACATATGCTAGCAACCAACACCTCGAAAAATTCGCATATGCAAGCCACGATCGTGATTTTATCCTCTCCGAATTCGATTACAATTTTACACGAAATAAATTACATCGAATTTACAGGAAAATTACATGAAAATTAAGATCCTAGATCTACTCGTAGATTTTCACACGGAAAAAACCATTACATGCCTCAAAACCGGGCCAAACCAATAATTGCATAAAAAATAATAAAATTAACCATCCACAAAACCATGATAATCGGATCATATTCCCTGCAAGAACACATCTAGCAAAATACTCCAACATCAAATTACATGAATATTTAAATTGCTATCAATTAATCACCAAAATTAATTAAAATAGCAAAAGCCTAAAATCTGGTTTTGATACGAGTTGTTGGAAATAAAATAAGCAGAAGCGAAGTTGATGAAAATTTTATTGAAAGTGATTTATGCATTCACAAGCACAATACCTATTTAGGCATGCTAATTAATTAATTACTAAGATTAATAATTAATTTAAATACTATTTATTATTTAATAAATAATCTTGTTGAAAAAGTTTATTATCCTAATCTAGATAAAAAGATCGTAGGATATTTACCTCTTGAAGCGTAGTGGTTGCTTTCTTGATCTCTTCCTCAAAATCTTCTAGAGTATGATCCAGCCTTAATCCGGGCGTTGTGTGGGCAACGAGCTACCGAATCTTGCTTGGACTTCAGGGATGGATCGACTGAAATTTTACCTCTCACAACCCTCTATTTTATTTTTCTTCAAGTAATTATGATTTGTTGCAAGAATTAAAGTGTTATCTCAATTATGGAATCAAAGACACAAGTCAAGATGCACAATTAAACACTAAGAAGAAAAAATCGAAATCCTTGTGTAGAATGATAAGTCATGGCTGAACCCCTCCCTTATGTCCCTATTTATAGGCTTTGGAGTACTCTAGGGATCCTAAGGAGGATTAGGGTTAAGACTCCTAGTGCAACCCAACTTTCCATATTAAACCCTTCCTAATATGGTTGAGTTCACTAATATCAATTCAGTCCACTAAAGAATTAATATTGCACTTCCAACTCAAATCCCAATTTAAGAAATCGGGCTCCGTATTTAAATATATTATTTCTCATATTTAAGATATCGAATGTCCATTAGTTAATTTAAGCTACTGACAACTTTAATTAATTAATTTCTTATCCAAGAGTAGTACCACTCGAACCTTATTATTATATTAAAATTAAATCTACCTACAGAGTTTAATATAATAATTATTATCGAGCTCCTCAAGGGGACATCCTCAACCCACACGAGTCGGGACACGATTTCTAATTATAATAATAATTGTCATATAAATAATATTACTGCCCAAGATACGAAGCATATTGAGTCAATAGTTGTGACTCTCAGCCATGGTAAATCAAAACAATAAATATTATAAATACGCAATTAAATATTATATACTTGGAATTAAAAATAATTATTCGAGATTTACGTTCTTCTTACAGTCAGTATAGAAGACACTATCTCATTTCCATCCACTTCAACGTATGCAAATACGCTAATGCATGCTAATAGTCAAGACCAACTAATCTCAAGCAAACATTTCAACCTTTCATATAATTTGTCTGGTAATTATATATGTTATGAACTATTATATTATTTTATAAGGCACCAATAATGTGATCTTTCATGTGACACCAACACACCACATTATCTATAATATAAAATAATTAGACATTTTATTTGCATAACCATAATGTGAATAAATATGCAAAATATATGATTAAATGTAAATAATATTCTCATAGGTAGTTATAGTGAAATAAGGTAATACAAGCATAAAGTATATTTTGCACTATACAACCCTAACCTGTTCCTCGCAAATCTGATAGGGTGCGATATGAACTTGAGAAATATGGGTATCTCGTGACAGAGAACGATGACGCATTGCTCATAGATCATGAGCCTAGTACCTATCAAGAAGCTGCATTATGATGAATGGCTAGAGGCCATGAAGTCAGAGATGCAGTCCATGTACGACAATCCAGTTTGGAACCTGATAGATCCACCTGAAGGTGTAAAAACTATTGGGTGTAAATGGTTCTTCAAAAAGAAGAAAGATGTTTGGGTTCGATTGCGGATCAGATCGTACCCCGTACGGATAAGTTCAAGTATTTGGGTTCGATCATTCAGAAGGAAGGTGAATGTGAAGATGATGTCACGCATCGCATCAAGGCGGGGTGGCTAAGGTGGAGAGCAGCGACGGGGGTCATGTGCGACAAGAAAGTCCCTCTAAAGTTGAAGGGTAAATTCTATAGAGCGGCAATCCGACCTGCAATGTTGTATGGCTCCGAATGTTGGGCGATGAAGAAGTCGCTTGAGAGCAAGTTGGAAGTGGCTGAAATAAGAATGTTACGTTGGTCGTGTGGTCGCACAATATTAGATAGAATTGCGAATGGGGTTTTCAGGAACGCGCTGGAAGTGGCGCCCATTTCAGCGAAAGTTAGGGAAGGGAGAATGAGATGGTTTGGCCACGTCCGCAGGAGGCAGGCATCTGCTCCGGTGAGGAGGGTCGAGAGTTTAATGGTTGTCGGGGAGAGGAGGAGAGGCAGACCGAGGAGGACGTGGGAGGAGCAACTGAGATTAGATTTGAAGGCCTTAAACCTTTCCGAGACCATGACTGTTGATAGGTGCGCTTGGAGGCGCCAGATCAGAGTTGTGGATTCTTTTGTCGGGAGCGGTGCTGTAGTTGAGAGCCTCAGGGTTGGGTTGTCTCGGTTAGCTTTGACCTAGAGCATTGTATTGTTACTTTTATTGTATATTTTATCCTATTGCCTTTGCGTGTGGTGTATTTTTGACAGGGAGCTGCGCGCAGAGCCAACCTCTCTGTTGTTAGAGTAGCGTTCATCGGGAGTGAAGTAGCCAAATTCCGCTTAGGTAAGTCCCATGTGGATCAAGCCATGGGCTCAGGTATGGTCTCGAGCTTTTTCGAATCATATGTTTTCCTTTGTATTTATCACACAAGATTCTGCTGTGCACTAAGCCGGGGTCTTCACTAAATGACCTCCCTACCGTAATAAGTAGGGGCATGGTCTGCGTACATCTTACCCCCCCAGACCATGCTCTGAGCGGGATATACTGGGTATGTTTGGTTTGGTTTGGTTTGGTTTTCAAAAAGAAGAAAGACATGGACGGCAATCTGCAAGCTTATAAAGCTAGACTAGTTGCAAAAGGTTATAGACAAACTCATGGTATTGACTATGATGAGGAAGTCATGCTTAAATCAATTAGAATTTTATTTGTGTTGCATGCTATGATTATGAAATATGACAAATGGATATCAAAATACTATTTCTTAATGGAAACTTACTCGCGTATGTGTACATGACACAACCTGAGGGTTTTGTTCATCCAAAAAATTCTAAAAAGGTTTGCAAGCTTCAAAGATCCATTTATGGATTAAAGCAGGCTTGTCGGAGCTGTAATCTTCATTTTAGTGAAACTGTCAAAGAGTTTGAGTTTATTCAAAATGAAGATGAACCATTCATGTACAAGAAGGTTAGTGGGAGCATAGTTGTCTTCTTAGTCTTATATCTAGATGATATATTACTAATTGGAAATGACATACCCACCTTGCAGACAATCAATACTTGGTTGGAAAGTTGTTTCTCAATGAAAGACTTACGAGAAGCTGCTTACATTCCTGGGATAAAGGTCTATAGAGATAGATCAAAGAGAATGATTGGTTTGAGCCAGAGTACCTACATTAAACAATATACTGAAGAGTTTCAGTATGTAGGACTCTAAGAGAGGACTCCTAGAATGTCACACGGCATTCATGTGTGTACGACTCAGAGTTCTTCGACTTCTTATGAGCGATCTTGCATGAGCGAGCTTCCATATGCTTCCGCCATTAGATCAGTCATGTATGCCATGATTTGTATTCAAACAAATGAATCGTTTGCCCTTAGAATGACAAGTCGATATCAATCAAATTCAGGTGAAAGTCCCTGGACAACAGTGAAAATTATCCTAAAGTACTTAAGAAGAACTAATGATGCGTTCCAAATTTATGGAGGTGTAGGAGATGAGCTGGCTTTAAATGGTTACACCGATGCAAGTTTCAAAATCGATAGAGATGATTTTAGATCGTAGTTTGGTTATGTATTTTGTTTAAACTGGAGGTGATGTGAATTGGAAGAGTTCCAAGTAAAGCATGCTCGCATATTCTATAACTCAAGCTCAGTACCTGACAGCATTGTATGCAGTCGAGAAGAATATGTAGATCTTTTAGATCCTATAAGTCTTCATTGCAACAATAATGATGCCATTGCGCGAGCTAAAGAGTCATAGTACGATTAGAGATCCAAACACTTACTCAGTGTATGCAAAGTAGCAACATAAGAGAATTTTGCTGATCCACTTACCAAGCCTCTCTCACAAAGCAAGCACGAAGAACATGCTAGATCGATAGGCCTTAGAGTCATGTATGACTGGTCTTAGTGCAAGTGGGAGATTATTGAAAATAGTGCCCTAGGACATTTGGTGCGCCTGGATTTGTAAATTTTCACATTTATAAAAGTTACTTGACAACATCTATTCCTCGTTGATTATTATAATGTGTGCATATTTTAATATATAATAATTGAATAACAGTTATTCATGAAAAATAAGATTATACAAATATCCCTGGTCCAGTCACATAGAGTGGAGACTCAAGTGATTAATATACTACTATAAGTTTGGTTGATAATAATTGGATGATTATGCGTATGGTGCAAATCAAACTTATGGGTATTGATTGGAGAATGTAATACTGGATAGACCCGCATTGAGACCACTGCATGGGATGTCATAAATGAATCTCAATATAATAGTATGTCAACAAATTCTTAAACCTGAGATTATCATAGAGTCCAACATGATAACTGCTATGCCTTGGTGTAATCCAACGTCATCTGAGATATGGTGATCATAAAGGTTAGCGATCAGGAGTAGTGGGAGTCATGTAGAGGATAACGAATAATCAAGATGAGGATTTGTCTCTCTCTTTTGGGAGAGAGATATCTGTTGGGCCCCTCGATAAGTATGACCAAAGGAAATACATAACCATGCGCAGATGAAGAGTCATTTGATTCAACCAGTCTACATAAGATCGAGAAAGCATTTAAACATAATAAGTATGATAGTTTTCGTGGTTTAGTTCAACTATGATATTGCGCGACAATGGGATTTGATAGGTTAAATGAATTAATGGACTATAACTTATATTATTTGGATAGTCACAATGTCTTGCTAGAGACCGCTTATGATTTATTATTTAATAATATATTAAATAATTGCCAATATAATATAAGCCTTTTGGATCACACATACGACAATTAAAGACAAGCAACAATAATTAATAGATATAATATTAGATATTATTATATATATTAAGAAATTAAATAATCAATAATATATAATATAAGATATTATATATTATATTATTTAATTATATCAACTGAGAAAAGTAAATATAATATTGGATATTAAATTTATTAAAATATTAAATAATAAATTACATATAATGGGATATTATATATATATATATATATATATATTGTAGAATTGAATTATTATTTTCTTACGTATTAAAAGCTTAGCCTTGATATTCAGTTGTTGACCATGGTGGTCTTTTGTATTGTCGAGTGACCTTCTCGGTCCGTTGTCATATCTTTTGACCTCGGTGGTCATTTGTGTCATTGTAATATAAGGTGTCTAGCCTAGTACATCTTTATGGTAAGGGTCTACGGCGATGTAATATTTCCGGTTCGAACCAGGAGTGTTACAACTTAGGTACTGAGGGGTTCTCGTGAGTATGGGTTGCACTATACCCAATATTCAGCTGTACTTGAAGGATATAGTGATGCGAATTGAATATCTGACATAAATGACTGTAAGTCTACAAGTGGATATGTATTCATACTAGCTGGTGCAGCAGTGGTATTGAAATCTTTAAAACAAATGATTATAGCTCGATCCACTATAGAATTAAAGTTTATAGCATTAGATAAATGTGCGGAAGAGGCAGAATGGTTGCGGTAATTTCTAAAAGATATTCCTAATGGTCAAAGCCTGTGACTGCAATCTGCATTCATTGCGACAGTCAATCTGCTTTTGGTAAAACATAGAGCACAATGTATAGTGGTAGGTCTCGTCATATACGACGAAGACATAATACCATTAGACACTTGATATCAACGGGGGTTATTACTATTGACTATGTATCGTCAAAGGATAATATTGTGGATCCACTAACCAAAGGGTTATCAAAAGATCTTGTTGAAAAATCATCAAGAGGAATGTGTTTATTGCCATGAGCTAATGGCTTTGTTGGAATAAATCCTCATGGAGTTTTGATAAGTGCAAAACCTATAGAATAGATCTACAGTAGTCAGAAACTACAGCAATAAGGACGTTGGAGTCCAACAACATACAACAAGCATACAAATAGTGAAGGTACAGCAGACAAGATTCAGGAATGAGTTGTAGGTTCTATAGGTATAACAGAAATGCTATAACAAAGAACTTCTCAATAAGCTACAACAATGATCCATTAGATTGGATGAATATTTATTCAGAAGTTATTGGAGCAAGTGCGAAAGCATTTAATCGGATTTGATACGCATTAAATGGATTCTAACATAAGAAGAGTTTGGCAACCAAGAGAGAAGACAGCATTAAGAAAAGCTGAGAAAGGAAAGTCTTCTATATCATAAAGCCATGATTTCAGGGATGTCAGAAAGCTCACCATCCTTCAATGGTCATATTGGCGAACGACTACCTTCGACCTGCAATATAAAGATGAAGTACCCTACCATAAAAAAAACAAACATGCATAAGTCGTGAAAAGAAAACAACTGAATTGTACATGGACGAAATCGGTGTGCAAGTCCAACATATGTCTAGTTGACAAGAAAGACAAGACGAGCTCAAATGCCATACCTCGAGCTCAGAATAGCCTCACTCCAGAGATAGAGCTTCAATGCTTGGAGAGATGTTCGGTGACAATCAAATTTTTATTCTCAAGTGTTGACCGGGATCCGATCTTGTGTAGGTCCTGAAGCCAACTAATAACCAACATGTGTGGATGGTGTTAGCTGTTTGGGATAATGTTGACTCAAGTCCAGTTGAACACCAATCTGTGTGAATGGTATTGCTGCGTATCCAAGCGAGTATCAATCTGTGTGAATGATAAAGCTTGCGTGTATTCCTAGTTTCATATAGTTGTGTATGCTTTGATTTCAGTGAACTTCCTCATGTGTGGATCAGAGTGGATGTAGAAGGATTACCCACATTCCAACCACTATAAATCTTGTCTTGCTTCATTTATTATCTCATGCATATCCATTTCTATACTACAACAATACTCTAAAGAAAACTCTTCTAAGACACCATTTTGACAAACATTGTACTGTTCCTGTAGGCATTTAAATTACATCACCTTAAGCAGTTTGCTGTCTGCAACATTTGTAAAATGCATACTTCGTACTTACTAAAAGCTTTCGCATTTAACTCTTTCTTGATCTATTCAAGACGAGAGCAATTTGTCTTTGGAATTTTAGAACCAATAGGTGTTATGGAGGACACCCAACCTAAGCTGACTAGAGATCCCAAGACTAGACAACCAATTCATAAACTGGGCATGATCACTATATGTGGGGATTCACCCAAAACCCACCTATTACTAGGATGAACACAGTGATACCCATAGTAAGAGATTAAGATTTAATGATTCTTATAACAACAATATAAGATCATGTGGCATAAAATGCGAGTTTACTCGACACCGGAAAGAATCACGTCACCTATGTTAGAGAGAAGATGGATTACTTCAAAGGGGAATTGCAAGCATAATTCTTCAAAATCTTTCGCAGAACCAAGACGGTGTCCATGGCCAAAATGGACACAATAATGAGAACAGAATAAATGAGGGAAGGCCTTGTGAGGGATATACCATAGTTTACATTAGTGACCAGATAATTCAAAGGCATCTAGTCACACTGTCTAGATGGTAAGGTAAATATACCTTTTCAGGGAAAGGTTCAAAGAGCATACTCTACCTATCTTATATAATGTCTAACCTAGTAACTATCACCAAGTCAAACTCTGTGTTTGACGTGTATTGTTGGATCATCATCTCATTCTGTTGGCCACTTAAGTATACTGGATACAGTTTGGAAAATCGTTTAAACAACAAACTGTATGGAATCTAAATCTGAGTGCGTAGCGGAAGTCTTGGATACAGTTAATTGCCGTGGATACAGCAACGACGTATTAGGTGTATACTTAATATATCACATTTATTTCAAACAAGAAAAGCGAAGGTAAATAACACGGAATTTAAGTGGTTCGAGGTAAACCCCTCTACGTCCACTGGTCCTCCACACAGGAGTAAAAGTTTATTATATAATTACTGCGTACACAACTACGTAATTATAAACAAACCTATCCTTGTATCGTTCACACAGATTGATACAAAGAATGTCGCTTTCAACCGTTCACACAGATTGGTTAAAGCTTCCTTCTTGACTAGCTTCTTCACACACAGTTCCAAAGCTTCGTCCTTATTCGTCCCACACAGGTCAGAATAACTTGTTGAGTTCACACAGAGCTCGGTTTTTACACAGAGGTAAAAGGTAGGTAACCAGGTAAGAACAGCAGCTTTGAATATCAAGATCTTGAGCTGATGATAGCTGTTCTTGATGTTGAGCACTGTATATCTCTTTCGTTCTAACTAGCAGTATGCTTTGGAGATATGTTTGCTCAGATGATAACTTTGATAGCTTGAGTATTAGGTTACTTGGGTTCGTTCAGTTGTCTGGTTGGTTGGTAACTGATCTTCAATGTCTTCAAGGATATATATAGCCTCTGAAGAAAGTATCCGTTGAGATGTCCGTTTGAATAAGATTTCCTTCAACAGGAATATGACATGATCCGGATTTCGCGGATTCTCAAGATTCGAAGATCGACAAGATTTAAATACTTTATCCTTGAGTATTTAAATACTTCTTTGTTCAACGGGACTTGACTTGTGTTCTTTCTTGTCCTTTTGTGAATCGTATGGAAGATGATCGTATTTAGAGCATCGAGACGCTTTCCATACTTGATCTTTTACAAGTCTTCTTGTCAGATCGACGAGCTTCACTGATGCTGATTCGAGGCAGGTTTTCGATATAGGATAAAGCCTTGAAGCCTCGATACAGTTTCCTTACTGTATATTTGGCATATATGTCAAAACCTTCTCAATAACAAATAACAATCGATACAGGGATCGGGTATCCCGGCTGATTCGATACAGGGTGTTTGTTTTTCCCAACACATTCATGTGGGGATTGTTCGGAAATGGACTTATGGGGGCTGTTTTAAAGTCCGATTTAAGGTGTGATATTAACTGGGCTCGACGATGAGTTAACATCGAGATTTAGTTGGAATATGTTGTGCTCCACAAGAGTTTTCGAAAATATGAAAAACACCCAAAATGGAGGAGGTATGATTGAGTATTAATGCTCCAAAGAAATATCCATGGAAAGGGGTGTGGGACTTTGTCTCACAGTGGAAAGTAGTAAAGAGATTGGTGTGCATATAAGTCTATATGCACAAATACTAGTTCACCAACAACTAGTGGAGACATGAGTGGATGTATGACGGTCCTCGCACACACACACACACACATATATGCCACTGCCATCCATTCAATAGATTGGCTCGGCTCGGTTCGGGTTGAAGGGTGATTTGGGTAAAGTGTCTTGGCGTCTCGAAGGGACGGACAATTCTCTTTTTATTGAAATTTTATTTAGCAAAATTTATTTGCCAACCACCTCATTAATGAAATCCAAAATTTTTGGATTAGGACAAGTGCCAATATTAATTGATGATTCTCAAGTGTTGACCGGGATTCGATCTTGTGTAGGTCCTGAAGCCAACTAATAACCAACATGTGTGGATGGTGTTAGCTGTTTGGGATAGTGTTGACTCAAGTCCAGTTGAACACCAATCTGTGTGAATGGTATTGCTGCGTATCCAAACGAGTATCAATATGTGTGAATGATAAAGCTTGTGTGTATTCCTAGTTTCATATAGTTGTGTATGCTTTGATTTCAGTGAACTTCCTCATGTGTGGATCAGAGTGGATGTAGAAGGATTACCCACCTTTCAACCACTATGTGTGGGTAAAGTGTCTCGGCGTCTCGAAGGGACGGACAATTCTCTTTTTATTGAAATTTTATTTAGCAAAATTTATTTGCCAACCACCTCATTAATGAAATCCGAAATTTTTGGATTAGGACAAGTGCCAATATTAATTGATGATTATCGAATTAATATTTGGATAAGCACAGCAAACTAATTGATAATTATAAGATTAATATTAGGATTAGTATTATCATACCAATCCTAATCAATAGGGAGTTCCTCCAGCACACTTCTCTCTCCCGTCCTCTCCTATAAATTCAGACTTGAGGGTCTATTTCTTGATTGTTTCTTGCTTCTAGTTCCTCTTCTCGAGTGTCAAAGTTTTTGTTCCTTTCATTTATTATACGGTGATAGTCGTTCATTCTAATTCACCGAGGGTGTAGTGATCATTAAATCAGTGCATCGAGGTATTATTTTATCTGGAAGGCAGATGCTGCACAATGTGAGAGAAAATCTGCTTTAAGGAGACGAATCTTCTGGACTCAACATCGATAAACTTCAATCTATTTTACCGCATTTTCTATTCTTTAATGAACTGCAATTAAAAAATATTTTACAGGGTTATACTTTACCAATTCGTGGTTTTATTGTTTATTCAAGTAAATTTTCCAACAATTTTAAAGCAGATTCATTTTGTCTTTACTTGATTAAACATGTTGTTTAAAAATTTATTACTATAATGGATGCTTCATATCCTAAAGACCCCCTGACGGTTCTGGAGGTGCGCCTTGTTGGGTACGAGTTCGGATATTGCGCCGTGTTGCGGATGCGTAAATTAAAATGCGGAAATTAAATGACGTACGGGTGTTGGCCACTAAGTATACTGGATACAGTTTGGAAAATAGTTTAAACAACAAACTGTATGGATTTTAAATCTGAGTGCGTAGCGGAAGTCTTGGATACAGTAGGTAGTTGTGGATACAGCAACTAAGTGTATAGTGTATACTTAATTTATCACAGTAATTTAAAACAGTAAAAGCTGAAGGTAAATAACACAGTAATTAAAGTGGTTCGAGGTAAACCCCTCTACGTCCACTGGTCCTCCACACAGGAGTAAAAAGTTTATTATAATTACTACGTACACAACTACGTAATTATAACAACACACACAATCAATATATCGTTCACACAGATTGATATAAAGATCTTAGCTTAAACCGTTCACACAGATTGGTTTTGAGCTAATGCTTTGACTTGCTTCTTCACACACAGTTCTGAAGCTTCGTCTTCTTCAATGCAAATCCTTCACACACAGTTCCGAAGAAGCACAGATTGTTCAGTCCACACAGGGGTGATCTTGAGTTTGTTCAATGTATAGAACAGATGGTGAACAACAACTTTGACTTTAAGAGTTTTCAGCTGATGAAGTGTTATTCAGGATGATGAGCACTGTATATCTCTTTAGATCTTAATTGCAATAAGCTTTGGAGATATGTTTTGCTCTGATGATAACTTTTGATAGCTTGAGAGTTAGGTGACTGGTTACTGATCTTCAATACCTTCATCAGATATATATAGTCTCTGAAGTATATATCCGTTGAGATGTATCCGTTTGAATGAGATTTTGTTCCAACGGGATTATGACACGATCCGGATTTAGCGGGATTCTGAAGATCTGTTGACTGGCAGTATTTAAATACTTTATCCTTGAGTATTTAAATACTTCTTTATTCAACGGGACTTGACTTCTGGGTATTCCTTCTTTGTCCTGTTGTGAGCTGTATGGAAGATAACTGTATTGGAGTTTCGAGACAGTTTCCATACTTGGTCTTTTACAAGACTTCTTGCTGTACTGAAGGGCTTCACTATATGCTGATTCGAGGTGTCTTCGATACAGATAAAACCTCAAAGTTTCGTCTGATTCCTTTCTTGTATTCGGATTGGCATATATGTCAAAACCTCTTTATCAAATACCATTCGATATAGGGATCGGATATCCCGGCTGTTTCGATACAGGGTCTTTGTTTTCCTAACAATTTCCCCCTTTTTGACAATTTGCCAAGACTTACTTCTTAACTTTTCAAGTCTTCTTGATGATGCCAAAACCTTCTTCATGAAGTGATCTTCTTTGATGTCTTCTGGCAGATTTCTTGGTCTTTCGTCAAAAGGTCTGACTTTCAGTAAGTTAGTCTACAATAATGAACTGCTCGCAGGCGAGTTCGATAGAGTTAAGGATTTTTACAACTTAGGCTTATGATTGGCGCGCAGGCACAATCTTACAATGTATTCTAAGTTTACAACTGAAATTATGAACTGTTCGTAGACTAGTTCGTACAGCTTAATTTTCAATCAAGTTATCTAACTTGAGATTGCTATCAAACAATTTAAGTAATCATACATCAACACAGTAGATTACGAGTTGTAATCTTTCAAGACAAACAAACGCTTTTATTGATATTCAAAATGAATTGAGTACAGAGTTTGCTATTTCGAATAGAAATTACAAAACAAAAATAATATACAGAGATTTCGGTTCCTATCTATAATCCGCATGCCTCCATGGCCTTTTCCCTGGGTCATTCTCGGTACCACGCCACCAGTTCTGAAGAGAATCTATGCCTCGATCCTGGTATATAGCTCTTCCTTCATAGGATCGATCAAAGGCAAGAATCCAGTCTTCTGGATGGGTGATCCGATCTCCTCTTCTGTGTTTGGATTTCATCTCGATTTGGAGAGGAAGTTTTCCGTCTTCTAGCATCTTCGTAAATTTATCTGCGGCCTCCGCTAACGTTTTATAGTTCTTGAAGATGGCGGATTCCCTGATGAGTTTGACAAAGTATCTCATCAGTTCGTTCTTCCTCCAATGCTTCACTTCGTCGGCAGTAGGATTGCAGTTGGTCGGCAGACGAATTTCAGAAGGTCTCTGAATAAGAGTTTGCCAAGGGACATTGGGATCATGAAATTCCAGTCGGGAGCCTGAAATCTTAAAACTTTGGGAAGGAGGTGCTAGCTTGTTCAACTCGGCAGTGATACTGTTTTGAGCAGCCTCAAATTCCCTTTCTTGTTGTAGCCTGATTCTCCTAGCAGCTTCTCTCGCTTCTTCCCCCTTTTTTGCTTCATCAAGACGTTCTAGGATCTCTAATGCAGCATCCTGTTTCGTCTCGATGTTAGTCATTCTCTCTATAAGGGAGGAAAGCGTCTGCGACATTTCCTTAATGCATTTGTCGTGAGCGCGCAGTTGAGAGCTGTTTTCAATCATAGCACAAGCGGTCTTGGCTTCAGCAATCCTCGTTTTTGTTGCTTCTTCCTTCAGCAGTTGCTCCTGCTTATCTTCCATGATTTTCAAAGCTTGTTTGAAAACTTCTGGCAGAATAGTGAATGCTTCGACAACACGAGATACTTCATGTTGAAGAGTGGTCATTTCTTCCACGGCAGAAGTGTGCATCCAATTTAATGCTTTCTCAACGGAAGATAGAGCATTTACTGCATCCTGGATGAATACAGTTTAAAGGCCAAGTGCGCGCAGGCGCTCTTTTCTAGCGGCAGAAATCGGAGAATCTGGTTGGTCAAGGTCTCCAGAGATGTTCAACCTTCTTACATTCACGGATGGGCGTGAAGTAAGTTGGACATCCTCAGGTTCGATACCGTCCTCGGATTCCACAGTTGAAGGGGCGGGAGCAGCTTGCTCTGGTTCGGCGACAGGGGGTTGAGAAGCTTCCTGTTGCGAAGATTCTTCAGCATACATGGATACAGGAGGGACTGAATCCTCCTGTTGTCTTTCAGGAACAGCTTCTTCGGTCGCAGCAGGCTCAGGTGCCTGTTCCAAAATTTCTTCTATTTCCTCGACTGGAGGGACTGATTCCTCTTCGTCGGGAATGTTCTCATGCTGTGGCGAAGGGGGATTGTTTTGAGTAGAAGGCTCTTCGTCGTCTCTAGGCGGAGAGGCGTTTCTAGCTTCAGCCTCTTCACGACTCATCCTCAGACCTGCTTGAAAAGCATCGTCGTCGTCGTCGGAGTCATGATCTTCGTCGTCTTTTGGATTAGTGGGAGAGTCCTCTGACTTGTTCTTTCCTTTTCTCCGAGCGTCAGATTTGTGCAGAAGATGGCTTTCAATTAGTTCCTTGCAGGAGGGATTGTCCCATCGGAGCAGGGCCTCAATTTCTGTTGAGTCCGTCACTTCTGAGACGAATCTCTCTTCGTGGCTCCAATCGCTCCAGTTGTACAGTGTATCGTACGGAGCCAGCCTGTAACCTTTCCATTGCAAAAATCTTTCGTAGGCGTGTTCAATTTGAACCGAAAGAAGGGTCTGATTAATGATCGAGTCGGAGGGGACTTCGTGGTGTGCGAGACGCCTGTATCGAGGGATTCTGTGATGTATGGGATCACAGACGGAAGTGGGACTCCTTACAGGGGATGGTGCCCTGAAGGAAGATGGATCCTGTACGGGTGTGGGATCCCGCAGAGGAGAAGTAGCTTTTGGCTCCAAATGGGCAGCCGACTCGCTAAAGTCTTGAATGTTGGCAGATGTCTCATTATCCGTCGTAGCCGCCAAAGGCTCGGGATCTACTGTCGATACAGTAGGAGACACCTCTTCCACAGGGGTTGGGCCCTGGGTTCTTCGTCAGTGGGTTGAGCCACGGGGGAGACTTCTTCAGAGGGCTTGGCAGATTTGACTTTTGAAAGCCTCCTAAGTCTCTTCTTGGGCTTCTCACCAGCAGAGCGTTTCTTGCTGTGAGATCTCTTTCGCTTCTTTGAAGATTCCACTTCTTGGAACTTCAAGGATTCATCTCTTGGATTATCATAAATTGGCATATGTCTAGTTCTCGGGTGGTTGCAAGACAAGGTGCTCTGGTTATACGCAGTAGGCTTGACGCCTCCTAAGTATATCCCCGAGCTATTCTTCTTCGCATCGGCGGATTGCGCCAGTCCGCACTTCGTCAGGATATAGTTCAACATTAAACCAAAGGATTTCTTCTGGGTGGCAGGTTTGCACACCTCCTCTTATAGGCGCTTCAGGATTATTTGGCACCAATTGACCTTTTCACAGGTCAGAATAGCCACCATCATCCTGAACCTCAAGTTGGTACACATTTCGAACGCACCAGTTCGATTTTCAATTATCCTGGAGCAAAAGTCATGAAGATACACATAAGGAAGACAAAAGTTTTTCTTGTGACATGTAGTCTGCACCATGTCAACAACTTTGGACCCTGTGAACAGTCCATAAAATTTAGTAATGAGCTCTTGAGACCCGAATGTCTCAAGTTGATCCATGGTCAGGCCATCAGCGGGCAGCCTGTAGATGCTCTGGAGCAGATCGTTATTAATACAGATCTCAACTCCCTGGACTGTTGTAGTGATGTCAGCAACATGACCTCCTTGGGCCAATGACAGAAAACGTACGGCGGCGTTGAGGTAGAAGTCCTCAACTAGATGGGTGTCGTATTTGTCAGCAGTCTTGCTTCCAAGGCGATAGAGGCCTTGTTGTTGAAGACGAGTTATGATATATTCCAAGGGTTCTGCGTCGTTGGTTTCTGACAGAATACGCTCAATGATGACAGGTTTGGAGAAGATCCGGCCATCAATGATGTTAGCAGATTTCTTCAGAGCAGGAGAAGAAGATTGTCCAGCCATTGATGATTTCTTAAGAAAAAGGTGCAAGAAAATAATCGAAATATGCAGTAAAATGCAGAAAATTATGTAGGCTGTTTTTGCTTGAGAACTCTTGAATTTGCAGAAAGCGTAAAGAGTCTCTAATGGCAGATTCAGTCCTTTTATAGTTGGGTGGCGAAATAGGGTTTTGCAGAGTACGAATGGTCAGATTTTAAGGGATGGGAACCGGTTTTGAAATCAACGGTTAAGATAGACCGAGTGTAACTGGTACGCTAATCCATTAAAATGTTTAAAATATCAGCGGGTCCCACTTCTGACATAAGTTGATACGCTAAATGCCTAAAACGGCAGTTTAAAAATAATAAACAATTTAAAACATCGCGGCTTTTGAGATTCAGTTGTCCAGATATCGTGTAAGGCATTTAATGTACATGACGTTTGACATAAAAACAGGGCACGTGGACAAAAATTGTTTTGAAAGGAAATAATATTATATTATATACTGAATCAAGATCCTATAGCATGTGCTGTTTCCGCGTCGATACAGCGTTCCCCCTTAAAAAGGTACTTATAGGTTTTGAATTCCATACAGCAATATTTGGATTAATGCTGTATTCATGGGTCCTACAGTATTCCCCCTTAATTATTGCACACGTCAGCTGTAGGATTTATATGTCTTCGCTCGCTACAGTGCTGTATTGACGGTTCTGAGTGTACAAATAATTAACGTTGGATACTGTATTCTTGGGTCTTACAGCATTCCCCCTCAATTGTTGAGTAAAAACAGTAAATTACTTACAGGGAGTCTGGCTGTAGCATTCCCAATTCTTGTCTGAGCATGTTGAATCTTGCTGTGTCGAGAGGCTTGGTGAAGATGTCGGCCAGCTGAACGTCTGTATGAACTTTTTCCAGGCGAACATCCTTGTTCTCGACGTGATTCCTTATAAAATGATGTTTCATGTTGATATGCTTAGTGCGCGAGTGCAGGACAGGATTGTGCGTGATTGCAATTGCACTCGTGCTATCACACATGATTGGAGTCTCTCTAGCATCGATTCCATAGTCTGACAGTTGTTGCTGCATCCAAAGGATCTGCATACAGCAGCTACCAGCAGTATAGTACTCTGATTCAGCCGTGGAAGAGAGTTAGCCAATTGCTTCTTACTGAACCAAGAAACGAGTCTAGGTCCGAGAAAGTGACAAGTTCCACTTGTACTCTTCCTATCTAGATTGCAGCCTCCGAGATCCGAGTCGCTGTATCCAACTAAATCGAATCCGCCTTCCTTAGGATACCATAGTCCTGCATCGACTGTTCCTTTAATGTACTTCAGGATTCGTTTAGCTGTATTGAAGTGTGATTCCTTAGGTGTAACTTGGTATCTCGCACACACTCCAATAGCAAATTGGATATCGGGCCTGCTAGCCGTTAGGTACAGGAGCGAACCAATGAGATTCCTGTAGAGTGATTGGTCAAACGGCTTTCCGGCTTCATCAGCACTAATTTGCACGGAAGTGCTCATGGGGGTTGGCGAGGATTTGGAAGTGTTCATTCCAAATTTGTTGAGAAGCTCCTTGCTGTATTTCTCCTGGTTGATAAATATACCTGTAGGCAACTACTTTACCTGCAAACCTAAGAAATAACTAAGTTCCCCCATCATACTCATTTCAAATTTGCTTTGCATGAGATGAGAGAACCTTTGACATAAAGCAAGGTTAGTTGAACCAAAAATAATATCATCCACATAGATTTGCACCATAAGAAGGTCATCACCTTCCTGTATCTTGAACAGGGTCTTGTCCACAACACCTTTCTCAAATCTGTTGTTAGTTAGATACTGTGACAGGGTTTCGTACCAGGCTTTAGGGGCTTGTTTAAGTCCATACAGCGCTTTCCTTAGCCTGTAAACTAGATCGATACCGTCTGTGTTGGCAAACCCTGGTGGTTGTTCAACATAAACTTCTTTTGCAAGATCTCCATTCAGGAAAGCACTTTTGACGTCCATTTGGTATACGATAAAACTCTTATGGGCGGCAAAGGCTAAAAATATCCTAATGGCTTCTAGTCTCGCTACAGGGGCGAAGGTTTCATCATAGTCGATTTCTTCTTCCTGACAATAGCCTTGTGCTACTAGTCTGGATTTGTTCCTTATGATATGTCCATTTCGATCCTTTTTGTTTCGAAATACCCATTTGGTTCCAATAACTGATTGGTGTGATGGTCTGGGTACAAGATACCATACATTGTTTCTTTCGAAACCGTTAAGCTCTTCTTCCATAGATGTTATCCAATGAGAGTTGTTAAGAGCATCTATGGTCGAAACAGGTTCGGATTGGGCTAAGAATACAGCGATAGTGCACATATTGAGTCTTCTAAGTTCGGATTGAGATTTCCATTCAGGAAACTGTGAAACTTCAGCATTAGATTCTTCTTGTGCACAAAGTACATTTCCTTGTGTACTCTGTATTCTCCTACGAGTAGAAACACCGGCATTAATGTTTCCAATGATCAGCTCTTGCGGGTGATCTCTCAACCATCTTCGGTCGGGTTCTAATTTAGGATCCCGTACTGTATCGAAAGATTCTGTGGATACAGCTTCAGATTATACAGCGTCGGCTTCATCCACATCGATTCTTACAGCTGCGGGGTTGATTTCTAAATCAACGACAGGTTCTATGGGTGTTGGAGGATCCAAGATAGATAGATGGTGAATGTTCTGAGTGATATCATCTACTCCTGTAGGGTCATGGTGTGGTTCGTCGAACACTACATGAACTGATTCCTCGATCGTCAGCTTCCTTTTATTAAAGATTCTGAAAGCTTTGCTGACGGAGGAGTATCCTACGAATATTCCTTCATCTGATTTTTCATCAAAGGTTCTAAGTTGGTCCTTCCCATTGTTCAATACATAACACCTGCATCCAAAAATGTGGAAATACGAAACTAAGGGAGTTTTGTTATTCCATACCTCATATGTTGTTTTGTTGTGATGCTTGTTGACGATACAGCGGTTTTGAGTGTAGCATGCTGTATTGGTTGCTTCACCCCAGAAACGCTGTGGCAGTTTGCTTGCGGCAATCATTGTCCTTGTTGCTTCTTTCAACGTCCTATTCTTTCGCTCGGCAACACCATTTTGTTGAGGTGTACGGGCAGCTGAGTATTCGTGCTGTATTCCATTCTCTGAACAGTATTGATCTATAAATCGGTTAGTGAATTCTGTACCTCTGTCGGAACGAATGCACACGATACTCGATGCTTTTTCATTTTGCAACTTTCTCAGGAGCTCGGGCAGCTTTGATGTTGTCTCCTTCTTCTTGCTAAGAAAGATCGTCCAAGCATACCTGGAATAATCATCAACAACAACCATGCAGTATTTCTTACCTCCCAAACTTACTGGGTCTACAGGACCGTAGAGATCCATGTGTAGCATTTCCAACACTCTTTGGGTTGAAAGGTAGGATTTGTTTTTCAGGGTTGACTTGATTTGCTTGCCTTTCTGACATGGTCCGCAGACGCTGTCCTTCTTGAATGACACATTTGGCAAACCTCTAACCATTCCCTGTCTTGAGAGCTTGTTGATCGTCTTGAAGTTGACGTGAGACATCCTCTTGTGCCATAACCAGCTAAGATCTGCAGTGCCTTTGGCAACAAAGCATGGAATTGAGGAGCTCATAGGCTTCCAGTCAGCAATATACATATTACCTGATCTGCTTCCTGTAAGCACAACTTCCTTGGTTTGGGTGTTCTTGACTCTCTGACGATCTATATAGAACTTCACCGAGAAGCTGTTTATCACAGGCTAATACTAAGTAGATTATACTGTAAGCCTTCAACATATGCAACATCGGTGACCTTGAATTTCCCGACAAGTAGGTTTCCTTTCCCTCTTGTTCTTCCTTTAGACTTATCACCGAAGCGAACTTTTGGACCGCGACCTTCTACAAAATCAGATAGCTTGCTCCTATCTTTGGTTATGTGACGAGAGCATCCACTATCAAAGTACCAGGTATCCTCCTCTAGAATGTCCTGTAACAAAGAAATTAGGTAGATTTAGGTCCCCTTTGATTTTTGGGTCCATGTGTGTTAGTTCCTTTAGGTACCCAAGTTTTCCTGGCAGCAATTGGTTTACTGTAGGACATACTTGGTACAGTGTTGCGATATCTACGGGGGGCATATCCGTAGTCGTTATAATCATGATAATTATTATGCATGTAAAATTCAGGGTTATTATTATTATTCCAGTACGAGTGCCGTCTAGGAGGTGGAGCCATTTTCTTAGGCCTATGACTTGTCTTCCGGGTCTCAGTTGGATTCCCAAGGTTGTTGATCTCGGCGCATCTGCTGTCTTGAGGGATAACGGGGCTCCTGTATCCAATACCTCGGCGTGCTGTACTGATAGTACTGCCGTGCGGGCCTTTGGTGGTTGGATACAGCCTTCCTTCTAAACGGCTGTTGGCGCTGTTGATATGCTCTGGGAGCATGCTGTTGAGTGCGCCTCACAGGTTGGAATGGCTTATGATTCCATGCAGTATAGGATTGCGGGGCGGAATTGCGACCTTCGGTTTTCTCATGCAAGAGTTCCTTCACGGGACTAGGGGTATCTTCCGATTCTGGAATGTGTTCCACACTCTTGACGAACACTGTACTAGTTTTCCCTTTGTTTGAACATGAGCTGTATCCTAAGTTACTTTTATCATGAGCATGTTGCCCAATGCTCAGAATTTCTTCCATTCTTTTGGACGATTTCTCAAACGACTTCATAATGGTCTCAAGTTCAGTTTCTCTCTTTTCGAGAGTTGTGATTTTGGCTTGTAGTAGAACCAAATCATTTGTCTTGCTCTCGTTGTGGGTTTTAACCTCATTTAGTTCATGAGCAAGTTGATGATTGCTCTCCATGAGTTTTTCAAAATCAACCTTGCTGGTTTCACAATCAAGAGACATATTTTCATAATTTATTTTTAGCAAGTCATTTTCATCTTTCAGCTCTAAATTTGTTAATTAAAGCTGTATATTCTCAGTTTTTAGAGTCTCATGGGCCTTTTGAATGTTTTTAAATTCATTCATCATATTTTCGAAGGTATGAGATGCATTTGACGGAATAGCTGAGGTTGAACTTACCTCATCGTCGCTGTCTTCACCTTCTGGAACATCTTTGGCCATAAAGCACATATATGCTTTATCATCGAACTCATCGTCAGATGAATCACTTTCAGTGACCACCCGAAGACATTCTGCTGATTTGGATGGTGTGGGGGAGGCTTCTGATTCTCCAATCAGGGCCTTGAGCTTGTCTTTCCAAGCACGTCTTCTTTCATCTCTCTCTTGTTGCTCGGCCTCAGGCAATCTTTGGACTTTGGGATGAGGACATTTATTTGCATAATGCCTGGTTTCCTGCAGTTATAGCACGAGTTAGCATCACTGGATGATGTTTGGTACTTACCTTGTGGACAGTTTGGGCTCGTAGGGAGTCTTTCAGTGTTTGATGAACTTTTTGAATTTATGCATGAGAAGCGCCATTTCATATTGAGACGGGATGTCGTCGTCCTTTGTCGGCATTCTTGTGGTAGGCTTCGACGAGCTAGGCATCTTTGTGTCGATGGTTCGATACTGACGGCGGAGCTGTGACCTTTGAAGGAGATTCTTGACTTTCTCTCTTCTATCAATATCATACTCAAAAGCTTTGAGGTCGGAGAAGAGATCAAAAGTAGATATTTCATTAAGATTACAGGATACACGCATAGTTTGTGGTCTTAATGTCCCATCAGTGGGAGAGATACGAAAATTTTTAAGTTCTTCTCCTTTTGGGTGTAAATTTTGCCCAACGCTTCAAGTTCACCAACAATACCGGTGAATGAGGTCAAGTTCCTCAAGTGTTTGATTGGTTTCATTTCAAAAGATTCAAATTCTGAGTTAGTTTTGAAATCTTGTTTTCTTTTGAGAGCTCGGTTCCCTCACAAATCAACTTGAGTTTATCCTGATTTCTTTGGGTCATTTTGCGACTTTTTACCTTTGAGAATGTGCCTTTGTCAAGAGTGACAAATAACGCGTTCTTAGCCACATTGTCGAGATTGGCTCGCTTCCTTTCATCTGTTGTCCATTGCTCGCGTTCCTTCTCGAGCATTTCAGCATGGGCTTGGCCCTCAATCCTTGCGGCCGGATTTACCTTCATGATCTTGATAGGACCATCCTGTATAATAAAAATCATCTCTTCGTGCATTGCTGCAAGATGAGCCTCCATCCTAATTCTCCAGTCGTCAAATTCGTTAATAGAGAACATAGGGACTTTGTTAATCATAGAAGTATCCATACTGATAATATAGGAATGAAAGAGACTGTTTTGAAAATAAGTGATTTGAATCTGATCCGATCAAGAATACGACTGATTCTTTTTAGAATCAACCGCTCCGATACCACTTGTTGGCCACTAAGTATACTGGATACAGTTTGGAAAATAGTTTAAACAACAAACTGTATGGATTTTAAATCTGAGTGCGTAGCGGAAGTCTTGGATACAGTAGGTTGCTGTGGATACAGCAACTAAGTGTATAGTGTATACTTAATTTATCACAGTAATTTAAAACAGTAAAAGATGAAGGTAAATAACACAGTAATTAAAGTGGTTCGAGGTAAACCCCTCTACGTCCACTGGTCCTCCATACAGGAGTAAAAAGTTTATTATAATTACTACGTACACAACTACGTAATTATAACAACACACACAATCAATATATCGTTCACACAGATTGATATAAAGATCTTAGCTTAAACCGTTCACACAGATTGGTTTGAGCTAATGATTTGACTTGCTTCTTCACACACAGTTCTGAAGCTTCGTCTTCTTCAATGCAAATCCTTCACACACAGTTCCGGAGAAGCACAGATTGTTCAGTCCACACAGGGCTGATCTTGAGTTTGTTCAATGTATAGAACAGATGGTGAACAACAACTTTGACTTTAAGAGTTTTCAGCTGATGAAGTATTGTTCAGGATGATGAGCGCTGTATATCTCTTTAGATCTTAATTGCAATAAGCTTTGGAGATATGTTTTGCTCTGATGATAACTTTTGATAGCTTGAGAGTTAGGTGACTGGTTACTGATCTTCAATACCTTCATCAGATATATATAGTCTCTGAAGTATATATCCGTTGAGATGTATCCGTTTGAATGAGATTTGTTCCAACAAGATTATGACACGATCCGGATTTAGCGGGATTCTGAAGATCTGTTGACTGGCAGTATTTAAATACTTTATCCTTGAGTATTTAAATACTTCTTTATTCAACGGGACTTGACTTCTGGATATTCCTTCTTTGTCCTGTTGTGAGCTGTATGGAAGATAACTGTATTGGAGTTTCGAGACAGTTTCCATACTTGGTCTTTTACAAGACTTCTTGCTGTACTGAAGGGCTTCACTATATGCTGATTCGAGGCAGGTCTTCGATACATGATAAAACCTCAAAGTTTCGATACAGTTCCCTTTACTGTATTCGGATTGGCATATATTTCAAAACCTCTTTATCAAATACCATTCGATACAGGGATCGGATATCCCGGCTGTTTCGATACAGGGTCTTTGTTTTCCTAACAACGGGGATTTATAGAGGTTCGGCTATAAACGAGCCTACGTCCTCTCTCGGTATCTTTTTCAATAGGCTAAAGAAAAACCTCTTCTCCTCTCTTCTATCGGTCGAGGTACAACCGTTACAATCACATCTTCTATTAGTCCGTGATAAACCACTCGTACTTGTCTTTGCGTCGGTCCAAGTTAAACCGTTTTCCTTTTCTATCGGACAAAGAATCAACCGCTCTAGCTTTCTATGGGTACTAGATAAACCTCACTTAGATATCGATTGTAATTCTAATAATGCCGGATCCTTGATCCTAATAACACCGAATCCAATCGTATCTTTTCTTTTACCACTCGTGTATGTTTTCGTGAATTTTCACTCAAACACTTACAATTAAGCTCAATATCAACAACAAGAATGTGTGTAATAATATCACAAGAATTGTAATATCCGCAATTTCGATTTCCGGTAATTTTCTTTTTTCGACGGAAGTCCGTTTTGTCGACTCTCTTGTGACCATTTCGTCATTCTGAGAATATTTAATTCTGCACTTTTCGACGTCCGAGTTCGTTTCGGTGTCGTTTTGTTGAGTTCCGTGCTTTTTAGCGACTTTTCCGCACTTGAGTTCGATTCTTGCGAATCTCGGTCGAAACTGCTGTTTCGAGTTTCCCGTAAGTTCGTTTAACTTTGTTATATGTGTTGCGAGCTTTGGTTCGGTGTTTCGATCGTGTATCGTGTATTTCGGACATCTTGGGCCATTTTTGTAATTTCCCAAAGTTTGGGGTAATTACTTCCGTTGTCGAATTTCGACACTTCGGGTAGTCGGAATCGTGTGTTCTCTTAGCGCTTGGATTCGTCTTTGCGATTACTTCGTAACCGTATCTTCGATTTTTACTCAGGTTCGGGTTTCGGTCGTCAAGCCGTCGGAGGGCCACGGCGAGTCACGACCGGGCAGGGCTGGCTTTGGCGAGTTACGGCCATAAGGTGCGATTACGGCCGTAATGTGTGCGGTTACGGCCGTAAGCGTGATCGGGTATGGCGTCTGGCCCGGCGATTTTTGTGAAGGCGATTCTGGCCGTAATGTGTGCCAGTTACGGCCGTAAGTGTCCGGCAGGTGCTGGGCAGACTTTTTGACGAATGCTGGTTACGGCCGTAAGGCCTGCCGAGTACGGCCGTAAGGGCTGAGTTACGGCCATAAGGCACTGCCGGGTACGGCCGTAACCCTGCCGGCTATATATAGCCTGGACTCGGCCAGACTTCATTTTTACCCGATTTTTTCCTTCTTTCGGCGACTGGCGACGGGTGCGACGGGAAATGGAGTTCTTGGCCGATTCTAATCATTTCCAAGGCATTTTGGAAGATCCTTGTTGATTATATCAACATCTAATCCGTGTGTTTCGTCGAATCAAGGTATATTTCTTGATTTTCCTTCAAGTTGACTTTTCGGAGAATTGTTCTTGATTTCGTTTCTAACCCGATTTTGATACATCGGTTGGTGTAGTATGATGTTATTAATCGTGTTCTATGGGTTGTATATCCATATTTCGAGTTTGTTTAATTCGATTAGAGATTCGAGTTTTCTTGGGAATTATTGAACATTTAGTGTTCGATTAAATGTCCCAATGAGTTTCCCTTTGATAGTGTGTTGGGATTTCCGTTGTTTTGGCCTTGATTCTCATCGTAACCATGTGTTATTGTTCCTTCCGGAGGTTTATAGGTGTTCGAGGATTCCGATGTTGAATCTCGTTGGTGATTGATGATTCGTGTGGTGTTATTCTCGTAATACTCGTGGTGCTATCGCGTTCTTGATGGTGTTCGGGCGTTCGGGGCTATTCGACCGCATCCTATCCGTCGTCTCGTCGCGATCGTGATTTCGAGGCAAGTACCTTGCCCATACTATTCTTGTTTTGTGAATATGATAATTGGTGATCGTCTTTATATATTTGTTTGATTGTTTAAAACGAGTTTTCAAAAGATTTGGTTAGCCTCGTTAAAGGCCCGCTTTCAAAATCGTGTGTGTTTTGTGATTGGTGTGTTTCTCGAACGAGTATGTGAATCTTATGGACATGTTTGGTGTTGATGATGCACTTGGTATTTGCGTGTGGACGTATATTGTTTCATTTCGGTGCATTGTGGTTGACGTGTTGTTTTACTAAGTGTTTGATGCCTCTGGGTGAATTGTTTGGATATCCTCGGTGTGATATGTTACTCGTGCTTGAGTTTGATTCGCTAGCCAGCTCGGGAGGGTCCTTCGAGGCCTCGAGTGGGATTCGTGGCTTCGTCCCGGTCCTAGGTGACGTGTGGTGCTTGAGTATTTCGCTAGCCAGCTCGGAAGGGTCAGCGGGATCACGGAGTGGGATTTGTGGCTTCGACCCGGTCTAGGCGATGTGAGTACATGTTTTGTGAATGTGTTTGCTCACCTCGGGAGGGTTCGACGGGACCACGGAGGGAATTCCAATGGCTTCGACCTGGGTTCACGAGTGAAACTTCACCGCTACGTGTATATATTTTGTGATTGTTTTTCGCTCACATCGGGAGGGTCCGATGGGATCACGGAGGGAGTCCAATGGTATAGCCCTGGATTCACGAGTGCGGTTGCTTATGTTTTGTGAATGTGTTTGCTCACCTCGGGAGGGTTCGACGGGGCCACGGAGGGAATTCCATTGGCTTCGACCTGGATTCACGAGTGAAACTTCACGGGTGCGTGTGTATTTTATGTCCGTCGAGGACGCATGACGTGGGCTTTTAACCTTGTGTATTATGGTTGGTTTTATTTGCGAAAACAAAATCTTTGGGCTGTGACCCCTGTTGATTTTTGGAAAGAGAAGGATTCGGAAATCCTAAATTGTTTTCTATTAAAACTCTCGATGGCATTTTAAACTGTTTTATAAATTGTTTCCCTTTATTTGTGATCTTTCAGTTTTGGAATGTTTTACCAAACTCATGCCTCGGGAAGTGCTTTTCGTTACGTTTGGAACTTTGAGGATTCCTGATTATTATTGTTCTTGGAACTTGTATTGTATGGCTCGTATTTTTGCACTTGTACTTGCACTAGCAAAACAGTGGAGTTTTGCTAACCCCCGAGTATTCGGGGGGTGGATGTCTATTTTTGCATTCAGGTTTTGGAGCATAGCACAGGGTCGGAACGAAGGATGATGAAAGATGAACGATACTAATCACACGAGGACCCGTTGATGTCGTATTGGTCTAGTTGTATTTTTTTTCCGCTGCAGTATCTTTTCCCCGTTGTATGGGAGTTTATTGTATTTTGACCCCTGCGTGGGTATGTATTTGGAATTGAGTTGTATGTTATTATTGAAAGACCAAGTCGGTCTACTGAGCCATTTTAGCCTTAAAGGCGATGTTTAGATGTTTGATTTTAGTTATCAGCCTGGTAGATCCTCGAGGAGAGGGTCTACGGCGTGTAATATCCCTGAGTGGATTGGGGGTGTTACATAAATGGTATCGAAGCTTAGGTTGTGGAAACCTAGGCTGTCGGGTCAGTGGTGTCTGTTGAGTTTTGTCTCGTCGGATTTTGTCTGACTGAGTCGTGTCGCGACGCGTCGTCTGAGTTTGTTGGTCGTGATTAGTATCGTGGGGCGATTATCATCTTCGTGCGACCTGTGGATATAAGTCTCCCTTCTTTGTGTTGTGCCTCGTGTGACACGAGCTATTTTTATGATTATTTGTTAAGTGATGGAATCCTCTTATGGATTTTGATTTCTTGATATGTGGTTATTTGACCCTCATATTTCGTTCATATGAGGAGTAGTGTTCTTTGGATTGTGCATGTTTGACTTTATTTCTTTTATCCATTGCGTGAGTTCTTTTGTAATGACTTTCGGTATTTTACCGATCGAGTTTTATTTCAAAATCAATTCCATTAACCGAGTTTTTGGCATTATGGCCTTGATCATTTTGGCGAAATTCTTATGACGGTATTTAGTATTTTCTAAATGGCTTTTGTAAGTTTTTGAAATATTACCGTCATCAGCCTTTTTGGCGTTTTTGTAAATGGTTTTATCCTGGTGGGTTCTGGCGCGGGACCCATGGCGCTATAAAGTTTTGTGTAATTACCTGAAATTTTTGGGCATTCTAGCCTTTTTGGCATCGTCCTTTTTTGGCATTGAATTATTTTCGAAAACTTGAGTATCTTAGAAATAAATTTCGAGACGTACATTTCAAATGAATTGTTTTCTCGCGGTACTTCTAAGGTGCCACAATATGTTTCAAAATTCTGATACCTCGAGGACCAAAATGTTTTGAGATATTGTCAATGTTTTATAAACACTTTTACTTAGACCCGAGGGTCGAATATTCTGAAAGCTTTTCACTAAAAGAAAGTGTCCTCATTTTTATCAAATGCGAAATGGTTTTTCAAAGTCTCGATAACGATGTTTCACGTTTTTACTTTTTTTTGAAAGGTGATACTCAAGATCAACCGGTGTTTATCATAAATTATTTTCAAAATGTGGTTTTCATTTTTTTTAAAAACATATCAATTCCCATTTGTGTTTGGGAATGTATGTATGATGTTCGCGTTGTCGTAATGGTGTTTCTTCCGAGTATGATCGAGTTGGTGGCATGAACGTTGAGGCGTTGCCACGTATTTGTTGTACTAGCCCTCTGTGCGAGGTGTGAACTGGTATTTAATGGTTGTCGTCTCGTGGTGGATTGCGTGTGCCACACGAGTGTGAGATGTTAAAGCTTGGGTTTGTACGTTGGTGTACATATGTGATTGTTTCATGAGGTTTGTAATTATGTGCTGGTTATTGTTCGGGCCGTTAAGGTCGCCGAACGATACCGTCGTCGCTGTAGTGTTTGTGTGTGTATTACTTTACAATGGTAATCGTTGTATATGATAAGTGTTATGATTCCTTGTTGTGCTGAGTTGGCATCTCCGGTATGTTGTTTTGCGGTGTTATGTTCTATTGTAGCTAGCATTTGTATTTTCGGTATGCCGAGCCGAGGCATTTCAACCGTGATGTGCTGGGGGAATGTACGTGCAATTTGTCCTTCTCGTCAGTAACACATTTCGAGTGTGGACTCGAGGGACACCGAATTCAGTTTCGCGAATTGGCTACCGAGACTTTCGGAGTTCGCGCTTCAGCACAGATATCAGAATCGGCTTTGAGAGGCCTTCGAAGGATGTTTCTGTCGATTGCCTGTTGTGTCGTCTCCTTGATTTCGTTATTGTGAGTAGCGGGGACGACCTTCTTTTATAAGAGGTCGAATGTAATACCCGTATTGTTTTTGGTCTTCTTCATTTTCTCTTTCTCCAGTCTATCGATTCGCTCGTGTTCGTTGATACTGTCTGAACTTGTTCTGTATTTTGGTTTCATCGTCCAAACGAGCTGTGATCTTGTTGTGGGTCGATCTGGTTATCGCTGTGACTTTTTCAAGTTCGGTTCGATTCTTGTGAACCTTGTTCGGAAGTGACATCATTTGGTTCTATTAGTTCTTTTATTCGAAGTGGATCGGATTTGGAACTCCTGTGTTTTCGACTCTGTCGACTCGTTTATGTTCGTTGACATTTTCTGAGCTTGTCCTGCCCCTTGCTTTTGTTGATCGAACGAGCGTGGTATTGTTTCGGAATAACTCGTTTGTCGTTGTGACTTTTCAATTTCTATTCCCTCTCATGTGGATCTTATGTGAATGCATATGTTGTTGTTTTCACCGGATCATATATTGTCTCGAGTCGAGATGTGAACCTTGGAGTTGTTGTTTGAATTTTTATTGTTCTTCGTGATTCGAACATGATCGTTCGATTTTTGTTGTCTCGATCTTTGTGGTTCGATCGTTTGATTGTTCGGTTTTTTTTGATCTCGTTTCGTGATTGTTGAACATTCAGACTCCTTCGTAATTCCCTTATGTTCGGGAAATTAGTCTCGTTTTCGATCTTCCAACCCTTGGGTGGTGGAATTCCGTATTTGTTCAGCGATTGGCTCGCGTTTTGATTGAGGTACCGTTGGGTTGGTCAATCATATTGATTTTCGTTCGTTATGTTTTGTGATTGTTCGGATAATTGACTTGACTATATTATCCATTTAATGACGCTTGTCATTTGTTGGTTTTATTATATCCCTATCGGCGACATTGTGTTGGTCGTCGTGGAGCGTGTTTTCACGCCGTATATTCCTTTGCGTTGCTTGTAACATTTCGCCAATGGGCGTAAGTTACGCATTTCTTGTGTATCTCGTTGAGTTTTCCTGGCGGGATATTGCTTCTCCCTACTTATTTTAAGTTTCGGGACGAAACTTCTTTTAAGGAGGGTAGAATGTAATATCCGCAATTTCGATTTCCGGTAATTTTCTTTTTTCGACGGAAGTCCGTTTTGTCGACTCGCTTGTGACCGTTTCGTCATTCTGAGAATATTTAATTCTGCACTTTTCGACGTCCGAGTTCGTTTCGGTGTCGTTTTGTTGAGTTCCGTGCTTTTTAGCGACTTTTCCGAGCTTTGGTTCGGTGTTTCGATCATGTATCGTGTATTTCGGACATTTTGGGCCATTTTTGTAATTTCCCAAAGTTTGGGGTAATTACTTCCGTTGTCGAATTCCGACACTTCGGGTAGTCGGAATCGTGTGTTCTCTTAGCGCTTGGATTCGTCTTTGCGAGTACTTCGTAACCGTATCTTCGATTTTTACTCAGGTTCGGGTTTCGGGGTCGTCCGGGCCGTCGGAGTGGCCACGGCCGAGTCACGGCCGAGAGTGGCCAGCCTCGCCGAGTTACGGCCGTAAGGTGCCGACATGCACCGTAATGTGCGAGTTACGGCCGTAAGCGTGATCGGCACGGCCGCACGAGCGCCGGCATATTTTTGACGAAGGCGATTACGGCGGTAATGTGTGCGATTACGGCCGTAAGTGTCCGGCAGTCCGGGCGGACTTTTGACGAATGCCTGCACGGCCGTAAGGCTCGCGAGTACGGCCGTAAGGGCCGAGTTACGGCCGTAAGGCACCGCTGTTATGGCCAGTAACCCGCGGCTATATATAGCCTGGGCTCGGCCAGACTTCATTTTTACCCGATTTTTTCCTTCTTTCGGCGACTGGCGATGGGTGCGACGGGAAATGGAGTTCTTGGCCGATTCTAATCATTTCCAAGGCATTTTGGAAGATCCTTGTTGATTATATCAACATCTAATCCGTGTGTTTCGTCGAATCAAGGTATATTTCTTGATTTTCCTTCAAGTTGACTTTTCAGAGAATTGTTCTTGATTTCGTTTCTAACCCGATTTTGATACATCGGTTGGTGTAGTATGATGTTATTAATCGTGTTCTATGGGTTGTATATCCATATTTCGAGTTTGTTCAATTCGATTAGCGATTCGAGTGTTCTTGGGAATTATTGAACATTTAGTGTTTGATTAAATGTCCCAATGAGTTTCCCTTCGATAGTGTGTTGGGATTTCCGTTGTTTTGGCCTTGATTCTAGTCGTAACCATATGTTATTGTTCCTTCCGGAGGTTTATAGGTGTTCGAGGATTCCGATGTTGAATCTCGTTGGTGATTGATGATTCGTGTGGTGTTATTCTCGTAATACTCGTGGTGCTATCGCGTTCTTGATGGTGTTCGGGCGTTCGGGGCTATTCGACCGCGTCCTATCCGTCGTCTCGTCGCGATCGTGATTTCGAGGCAAGTACCTTGCCCATACTATTCTTGTTTTGTGAATATGATAATTGGTGATCGTCTTTATATATTTGTTTGATTGTTTAAAACGAGTTTTCAAAAGATTTGGTTAGCCTTGTTAAAGGCCCTCTTTCAAAATCGTGTGTGTTTTGTGATTGGTGTGTTTCTCGAACGAGTATGTGAATCTTATGGACATGTTTGGTGTTGATGATGCACTTGGTATTTGCGTGTGGACGTATATTGTTTCATTTCGGTGCATTGTGGTTGACGTGTTGTTTTACTAAGTGTTTGATGCCTCTGGGTGAATTGTTTGGATATCCTCGGTGTGATATGTTACTCGTGCTTGAGTTTGATTCGCTAGCCAGCTCGGGAGGGTCCTTCGAGGCCTCGAGTGGGATTCGTGGCTTCGTCCCAGTCCTAGGTGACGTGTGGTGCTTGAGTATTTCGCTAGCCAGCTCGGAAGGGTCCGACGGGATCACGGAGTGGGATTTGTGGCTTCGACCCGGTCCTAGGCGATGTGAGTACTGTGTTTTGTGAATGTGTTTTCTCACCTCGGGAGGGTTCGACGGGACCACGGAGGGAATTCCAATGGCTTCGACCTGGGTTCACGAGTGAAACTTCACCGCTACGTGTATATATTTTGTGATTGTTTTTCGCTCACCTCGGGAGGGTCCGATGGGATCACGGAGGGAGTCCAATGGTATAGCCCTGGATTCACGAGTGCGGTTGCTTATGTTTTGTGAATGTGTTTGCTCACCTCGGGAGGGTTCGACGGGCCACGAGGGAATTCCATTGGCTTCGACACGGATTCACGAGTGAAACTTCACGGTGCGTGTGTATTTTATGTCCGTCGAGGACGCATGACGTGGCTTTTAACCTTGTGTATTATGGTTGGTTTTATTTGCGAAAACAAAACCTTTGGGTCATGACTTCGTTGATTTTTGGAAAGAGAAGGATTCGGAAATCCTAAATTGTTTTCTATTAAAACTCTCGATGGCATTTTAAACTGTTTTATAAATTGTTTCCCTTTATTTGTGATCTTTCAGTTTTGGAATGTTTTACCAAACTCATGCCTCGGGAAGTGCTTTTCGTTACGTTTGGAACTTTGAGTATTCCTGATTATTATTGTTCTTGGAACTTGTATTGTATGGCTCGTATTTTTGCACTTGTACTTGCACTAGCAAAACAGTGGAGTTTTGCTAACCCCCGAGTATTCGGGGGGTGGATGTCTATTTTTGCATTCAGGTTTTGGAGCATAGCACAGGGTCGTCACGAAGGATGATGAAAGATGAACGATACTAATCACACGAGGACCCGTTGATGTCGTATTGGTCTAGTTGTATTTTCTTTTCCGCTGCAGTATCTTTTCCCCGTTATACGGGAGTTTATTGTATTTTGACCCCTGCGTGGGTATGTGTTTGGAATTAAGTTGTATGTTATTATTGAAAGACCAAGTCGGTCTACTGAGCCATTTTAGCCTTAAAGGCGATGTTTAGATGTTTGATTTTAGTTATCAGCCTGGTAGATCCTCGAGGAGAGGGTCTACGGCGTGTAATATCCCTGAGTGGATTGGGGGTGTTACAAGAATCGACTATTTGCTCAAGGTTGTTGTATCTGATCAATACCATAAGCCTGGTATTTATAGGCTCCATCATCAAACTAGCCGTTAGCTGCCAGACTGCTCATTACGTACGCTATCATCGCCACTTTACGTACGTAAGCATCGTTACGTACGTTAACCATCACGGGTTACGTACGTAAGCCTCTTTCAGTTTCAGTCCAGGGAATTTCGTCATTTTGAGTTACGTACGTTAGCATAGACTCCGTTACGTACGTTAAAATTTCATCACTGATGACGTCATATATCCGTTGTATGCTTTTCTGACTTTGACTCCTCCAACGTTCACTTGTTTGAACTGTGTTACGTACGTTATCTCTCATCCATTACGTACGTTAGCTTCATCATATTACGTGTTGTTGCCCAAAATATTTATCCGAAGATTAATACTGCTGGAAGACGGACAACAAACAAATGCGGGAGCACTTCCGAGAGAAGATAAATAATACAAGATTTGCCGGGTTTGTTAGGCCCGGGCTTGAATGCTCTCGCGAGATGTTATTAATACAAATATTCGTGGATACAAGTATTAATGAGAGAAATCTAAATACAATGAGTGTAAAAAGACTCTGTTAATCCGGCTCTTGAGCGAAGCTCGGTGTTCTTCGTCCCGCCGATAATGCCGAGGAGAAAAGGCCGGAGAAGTAAGACCGAAAGAAAGCCGCCAAGAGTCGATGTTTGCCAAGTGCTTGATGTTTGCTCTGACATTGCGTATGTATTGCAAGAATGTCGAGAGTGCGGCGTGAGTTTACAAATGCAGGGGGCTTGCTTATATAGAGGCACCGAGTCTCGTCTGTAGTGGCCGATCGCTCACGGCCATTAAAATAATCCGCCGATCGCCTGCCGGCCATTATAATAATCTGCCGATCGCCTGGGCTGTCGGGCTAAAGTCCAAGAAAGATGCTGGCTGTCGGGCTAAAGTCCAAGGAAGAGGCTGCCACAGCTGGGCGGTCCAATAAGGAGCCATCACGTGTCCGGAATCAGTCAACATGTGGCCCTACTGACAAGCTTTCGGCGGTCGCTACCGGGTGGAGGGAATCGCCGATTGTGGTCAATGGCCCGGATTCGCGGATCTTGTCCCGCCTTTGCACATGGTGCGATCCCCGTGCTCGGCCTTTGCCGACCGGATGTCCATCGGTGGTGATCGACATGAGCGGTCGCCCCCGGCCGATCATCCGAGGCCGCCATCGCCGGTGGATGGAGGTCGCCAATGGTCGGTCACCAAGGGCGGTCGGCAAGATGACGAGAGGAGATCGTCCGCTCGTAGGTCGCCAGGGGTCGATCGCCGAGACCGAGAGGCGATCGCCTTGAGGTCGATCGCCAAAGACGGATCGGGTCCCGGGGCCTCGGTCGGCCGATGTAGCTTGTCCGGGCTAAGGCTCGGCCGCTGTGTTGTTGATCGGCGTAATCGATCTCGCCGCCGGCAGAAAGTCGGTCGCCGCCTCGGAGGCGATCGGCCTAAGGTGTTAAAACTTGACACAACAATTGCCCCCCAGCTTGCTCCTATGTTGAAGACATGGGGCGAGGTGGTTCTTGCCGGTGATCGTGTACGGATGAGGACGGGCGATCTCAGCTGACTTAGGACTCGGACTTGGGCTATCATAGTCGATTGGCTAGCTTTGTTTCGGTATTGTTCATGCAAAAAACAACATTGGCAGATAGCCTATTGAAACTTGGTGGTTTCGCTTGCTTGAGGAATCGTGCACAACATGAGATCGATGGACCGACCCCATGACCGTGTCTTGGTGCACAAAGACAATGAGTGCCTCGTGGCTCACTTTATTATGAGGGTCCTCTGTTAGCCGCGCCTCGCCTTGTTTTTAAACGAAAGGCGTGCGGTCTCGCCTAGAGGAGTCCTTGCGCGGGCGTCGGATGAATCAACTCCACGCCCGCGGCTTGTTAGCTCTGCTTCCACCTCGGCCACCATGGAGATGGCCGACCTCGACGGTGTACGTTGAGACGGGGTTTGTGGAATGAGTCCACTGATTAATGTTGGAGGGCCCTCCGACTACGCCGGCCTCGTATTTAAACGAAGGCGGGCGATCTCGGCCGAAAGGGACCTTGCATGACCGGCGGTCGGTTCCATCGATCGCTGTGGCCGTGGCTTTATGATGTGCGGTGGAGGCGATCTTATGCCTTAGTCCGTCATGTTACATGCCGGATGTAGATGGCGATCGTGTCCACCGGGTTGCCGATGATGTTGCGATCCGGCCGGATGATCGCGATCGCCGCTCGGCACCGATCGCTTTATTCGTAGGTCGGATATCGGCGATCGGCGGGAGTCGGTCCCTTATCTAGAATGTTGGATCAGTAGGCGGTGAGCGAGTCCTCCGGCTCTTCCGGATAGTAGCGATCGGCCGGGTAGATCGGAGGTCGTCGACGGCGCCGATCGATCTACTCTTAGCCGAGAAGAAGCCTTTGCCTGGACAGAAATCTGCGGCTCTAGCCGGAAGGCTGCGTAGGTCGTCGGCAGGGTCTTCGTGAGATGCCCGAACATAGGCGAAACCCCGAAAACCTCCTAGACGGCGTAGAGGGCGGTCTCATCGCTTACGGGCTCGCCGTTGAGGATGATCATGTCAACCGGCCGATGTAGTCCGAGTCGGACTCTGTTCTCCTTGCTCGATTTGCATCATGCGATGGCGACCTTCTCGCCGGCGACCACGGTGGCGAAGTGTTCCGTGAAGACGTGCGCCACTCGTTAAAGGAGCCTATGGACCGAGGTGGCAATGAGGTGTACCACCGGTGGGCGAGGTCGTCTAGTGTCAGAGGGAACATTCGGCAACGGGTCGCGTCCGATGCCCCACACCCGGTCATGTAGATGTTGAACTTGTGCAGGTGTGCTTGGGGGTCCGATCGCCCTTGGTACACGGGTGTCTTAGGAGGGGCGATCGTGTGCTGCACCGGGGCGAGCTCGATGTCGATCGCGAGCGGCTCGCTCGGCGGGGCGATCGTCCTCACGGCGCCGGCCCCGGATTGCAGGAGCGCCTTCATGTCGTCGATCTGACGTTGCATTGCGGCGATCGCCGCGGCTCGGCTGCTTGCGGATCGGCTTTGGGAGCGGGGGCCGAGGCGATCGTGTACCGACCTCCGGACCCCACTGCTGCCGACCTCGGGAATCGCGAGCGGGAGCCAGGCGGCCGGATCGCCTTGTGGGAGCCGGGTAGGCCGAGCTCTGGTGACGGACACCAACTCCGCTGCCTCGTAGGCCGGGCCGGATCGCCGCCGTCGCCGCTGTGTCGGGTCGCCGCCAGGCGATCGAAGACAGACGTGCCTCTGCCGCCGAGCGCCTCTTCTTGCGGGCGAGAGCCTCCTGGCGCTTGCTCGGCCGTAGTGCCTTAAGCTTCCGCTTGATCTTCCGGCGAGAGACCGGGGCGGCAGCAGAGGCGCGTCGAGAGCACTCCGTCGTTCTGAAGGCGGCTATGGCCTCTTCGACCGTTCATTGGTTCGAATCGATCGAGCAAGAGGCTCGGGCCGCCCCGGACGGATCGAGCGTCTCGATCGCGGCGCCGCCTTCCACCATCGGGCCGCGGCTCGACTGACGGAACAGGGTCCGCCGGCCGGGCCGGCTTTCTTCGACGCGGAGGCGGAAGACATGTTTTCTGAAGGATTTCTTTGAAGTGCAGTGAGTGTCACTTCAAGTATCTGCCCCGAGAACAGTGAGTGTTCTTCGGGACGGTAGGTATATAAAATCGAGGGTTGGATGCCCTTCTTCTGGCGCCAATTGTTGTTGCCCAAAATATTTATCCGAAGATTAATACTGTTGGAAGACGGACAACAAACAAATGCGGGAGCACTTCCGAGAGAAGATAAATAATACAAGATTTGCCGGGTTTGTTAGGCCCGGGCTTGAATGCTCTCGCGAGATGTTATTAATACAAATATTCGTGGATACAAGTATTAATGAGAGAAATCTAAATACAATGAGTGTAAAAAGACTCTGTTAATCCGGCTCTTGAGCGAAGCTCGGTGTTCTTCGTCCCGCCGGTAATCTGCTCGAGGAGAAAAGGCCGGGAGAAGTAAGACCGAAAGAAAGCTGTTTGCCAAGAGTTGGATGTTAGCCAAGTGCTGGTATTGTTTCTGTATTGAGTGCTTTGAATCGTGAAGTTCCCGAGAGCCAATACAAGTGCAGGCTGCCTTGTATATATAGAGGCTGAGGTGCCCTGTCCCCTAGTGGGCGATCGTCTTTCGGCATTTAATGCAATGGGGCGATCGTCCTAAAGGGCACGTGGGCTGCCTGCCAAAAGTCCAAAGCTACAGCTGGTGGCCAGCCGTGCGGTCCAATGAGGATCCAGCACGCGTCCGGAAGCACTGTCACAGGAGGTCCCACTTAGCTACTTTCGGCGGACTTTGTCAGTAGGTGCAGTAGGCGCCAGGCTGTAGTCACATGTCTTGTCCGCCAACTCCTTTCGCAGGTCAGGGCCCTGCTGGTAGGTGAGGTAGGTGACAGGTTTGTCAGCGCCTTTTGTGGATCTGCACGTGGGGTCAGCTTTGAGACTTGGTCTTTGCCGACTGGATGGTCATCGGTGGAGATCGCCATGATGCGGTCGATCGGCAGATGCCCAGAGAGGTCGGTCACCAAAGGTCGATCGGCAGATGCCCAGAGAGGATCGTCCGCTAGTCGATCGCCAGGAGTCGGTCGCCGAGTGCCGAGTGATGATCGTATCTGAGGTCGATCGCTCGCATCGGGACTTGTCCCGGGACCTTCCTTTGCCGATTTAGTCCGTCCATTGGGTTGAGGCTTGGTCGCTGGTCGCCGCTCGGCAGATCCGCCTTGGCCGCTTAGCGAAGTCGGTCGCTCGGCCTCGGAGGCGATCGCCGGTCGGAAGGTGTTAAATCTTGACACAACAATTGCCCCCCAGCTTGCTCCTATGTTGAAGACATGGGGCGAGGTGGCTCTTGCTGGCGACCGCGTCTGGATGAGGACGGGCGATCTGAGCCGACTTAGGAATCGGACTTGGGCTAAAATAGTCGATTGGCTTAGCTGTCTTTCGGTCTTGTACCTGCAAAAAACAACATTGGCCGATCCCCCACGGAAACTTGGTGGTTTCGCTTGCTTGAGGAATCGTGCACAGTCGCGGAGATCGATGGACCGACCCCATGACCGTGTATTGGTGCGCGAAGACAATGAGTGTCTCGTGACTCACTTTATTATGAGGGTCCTCTGTTAGGCTGCGCCTCGCCTTGTATTTAAACGAAAGGCGTGCGGTCTCGGTCTAGAGGAGTCCTTGCGCGGGGCAGCGTCGGATGAATCAACTCCACGCCCGCGGCTTGTTAGCTCTGCTTCCACCTCGGCCAGCCATGGAGATGGCCGACCTCGACGGTGTACGTTGAGACGGGGTTGTGGCACGTCGCATTGTCCGGGTTCACCATGTCAGATGATGAACCTTTGAGGGCGGGCGATCGTGTCCACTGATTAATGTTGGAGAGCCCTCAGACTACGCCGGCCTCGTATTTAAACGAAGGGCGGGCGATCTTGGCCGAAAATACAGAAACAGAACTCGACGATCGACCCCTGGCGACCTACGAACGGACGATCTCCTCTCGTCATCTTGCCGACCTGCCCTTGGTGACCGACCATTGGCGACCTCCATCCACTGGCCGATGACGGCCTCGGATGATCAGCCAGGGACGACCGCTCATGTCGATCACCACCGATGGACATCCAGTCGGCAAAGGCCGAGCACCAGGACTGGCACCATGTGAAAAGGCCGGGACAAGATCCGCGAATCCCGGGCCATTGACCACAATCTGACAGATTCCCTCCACCAGCCGACAGGCCGCCGAAAGCTTGTCAGTAGGGCCACATGTTGACTGACTCCGGACACGTGATGGCTCCTTATTGGACCGCCTGCCGTGGGCGCCTCTTCCTCGACTTTAGCCCGACAACAAAGATCTTATTTGGACTTTAGCCCGACAGCCAGTGAGATCGGCACATTATTATATTGGCGGCAGCGGTCGGCAGATTATTTTAATGGCCGGCAGCGATCGGCCACTACAGACAGACTCATTGCCTCTATATAAACGAAGCCCCCGCATTTGTAAACTCACGCCGCACTCTCTCGACATTCTTGCAATACATACGCACACAGAGCAAACATCAAGCACTTGGCAAACATCCAACTCTTGGCAACGGCTTTCTTTCGGTCTTACTTCTCCGGCCTTTTCTCCTCGAGCAGACACGGCGGACGAAGAACACCGAGCTTCGCTCAAGAGCCGGATTAACAGAGTCTTTTTACACTCATTGTATTTAGATTTCTCTCATTAATACTTGTATCCACGAATATTTGTATTAATAACATCTCGCGAGAGCATTCAAGCCTGGGCCTAACAAACCCGGCAAATCTTGTATTATTTATCTTCTCTCGGAAGTGCTCCCGCATTTGTTTGTTGTCCGTCTTCCAGCAGTATTAATCTTCGGATAAATATTTTGGGCAACAACATTACGTACGTTAACAATGTCTTGTTACGTACGTTAGCTTTGTTTTTCTCCAGCATTTTGCACTTCGTTTTCCTTCGATGCTTGCTTCTTCTCTTCGTTGTTTTGTTTTGCTTATCAACATTAATCATCAAAACACTTTTAATTTATGTATGGAACTAAATTTTCCAACAATCTCCCCCTTTTTGATGATTACAAAACAACACTTCGTCAATGGGATTTACCTGCAAAATACAAATATATGTATATGTGTACAGACCAAAGTTTTCGACTTTGTCCGTTTTGTTAGAATCTTCTCCCATTTCTTTTTCGACTCCTTCTTTTCTTTTCTCCTTTTCTTTTCTCAATTTCATTAATTTTTCATCGTCTTTTCGACGTCTCCGCATTTTTCTTTTTCTGTCATTTTTGACTTCTCCTTTTCATTTTTCGATTTTGTCCCCCTTTCAAGGTTAATCACATTTTCGACTTCTTTTTCTCCTTCTCCATTCTCTCCCCCTTTTTGTTTTCATCAAAAAGTGGATAAAATATCAATTGAAAATAATACCAAAATATAAAATATGCATGATACAATTTATGAATAATTGCATGAAGGGTAAAAACTCCCCCTGAGAATAATATCTCCCCTAAAAAAAATACTCCCCCTGAGTAAAATACAAAAATCAATTTTTGGGGATCCAACCTATAGTTGGTTTTTGTTTAGAAACGTAGACGATATTTGAAGCGATTGTTCCTTTAGGAACCCAAATTTTCTTAATTTTTACCGTCCGCCTCGGGCTTTTGCAACTTAAAATATGATGCCCGATTTTTAAACACTTTTCGCAATGGGGTATTTTAAAATTAACGGATTCGTTTTTCGAACATGGTTTGAATCCTAACCCCTCTTTATTTAAAGTATATTTTTGAACACATAACATTTGTTCAAATTTATCGTTGCCGCACGAGAATTTTCTTGCCAAAGATTTTAGTTCATCTTGAACTTTTAAAAGATCATTCTTCAAAATATTTTCATTTTCAATACACTTTGAATGATCGATTTCAACAAATTTTCCCTTCTCGATAATTTTGGAATTTTCACTTTCCAAAGATTTAATTTTAGACTTAAAGGGATTGTATTTCCGATAAAGCATTTTGGAAATCCGTATGTAATAACTCAAATGCATCAAAAATTTCGTCACGGGAGGATGTACTTACTTGGCTTTCGATGTCGCTGTCGTCGAACGAACTCCGGGCCATGACAGCGAGATTATTTTGATTGATGAAATCATCGTCTTCGTCTTCATCGCTCCATGTTGCCACGAGAACCTCCCTTTTCGGTTTGGCTCGGCAATGCTTAGCGAAGTGGCCTGGTTTTCCACATAGTCGACAAGAATTGTCGAACTTCTTAGATTCGCTCGAGATATCCTTCTTCCTCCGGTTTAATAAGGTTTGGAATTTATTAATATTTTTGGCATAGTATGCCATTTCTTCATCGCTTTCTTCCACCGGGATTTCTTCCTTCTTTCTCGATACCTTAGCCTTCATGGCTAGCGAATTTTCTTTCGGTTTCGGCTTGACACTTCGTGATTTTAACATGATCTCATAATTAATTAGCGAACCAACGAGGGCGCTAAAATCGAGCGTGTTGAGATCTTTGGATTCCATAATTGCGGTCACGGTGCCGTCCCATTCGCTAGGTAGTGATCGTAAAATTTTCTTAACTTTTTCACTACTAGATAATGGTTTTCCGAATGACGCAAGTCCATTTGTGATGACCGAGAATCGGTCGAGCATATTGGTGATGGACTCGTCACCTTTCATCATGAATAACTTGTAGTCATGGAGAAGCATATTGATTTTCGTCTCCTTGACTTGAGTCGTCCCTTCGTGTGTGATTTCTAGAATTTCCCATATTTCTTTCGCACTCTCACACGATGAGATTCGATTGACTTCTTCCGGATTTAAGGCACAAAATAAGAGTTGAGTAGCCTTACAATTTAGATGGTCATTTTTTCAATCGGCATCGTCGTATTCTTCGAAAGATTTGAGCGTACCGTCAGATTTGAGAGGAACTTTCGGGCCAAGGCAAATAATCTTCCAAATCTCTATATCGTAGGCACGAATAAAGATCGACATCTTTTTCTTCCATGTCAAATAATTTGAGCCATCGAAGAATGGTGGTCGGTTGAGAGCAAGGCCTTCGACTGGAGCAAATTGAAACGCCATTGGATCTTTTTCTCCTCGGATGTTAAGCCGCGTATTGGAGTACCGCTCCGATACCAATTGTTGGGTACAGGTTCAGATATTGCGCCGTGTTGCGGAAGCGTAAATTAAAATGCGGAAATTTAATGATGCACGGGGATTTATAGAGGTTCGGCTATAAACGAGCCTACGTCCTCTCTCGGTATCTTTTTCAATAGGCTAAAGAAAAACCTCTTCTCCTCTCTTCTATCGGTCGAGGTACAACCGTTACAATCACGTCTTCTATTGGTCCGTGATAAACTACTTGTACTTGTGTTTGCGCCGGTCCAAGTTAAACCTTTCTCCTTTTCTATCGGACAAGGAATCAACCGCTCTAGCTTTCTATGGGTACTAGATAAACCTCACTTAGATATCGATTGTGATTCTAATAATGCCGGATCCTTGATCCTAATAACACCGAATCCAATCGTATCTTTTCTTTTACCACTCGTGTATGTTTTCGTGAATTCTCACTCAAACACTTACAATTAAGCTCAATATCAACAACAAGAATGTGTGTAATAATATCACAAGAATAGACTATTTGCTCAAGGTTGTTGTATCTGATCAATACCATAAGCATGGTATTATAGGCTCCATCATCAAACTAGTCGTTAGCTGCCAGACTGCTCATTACGTACGCTATCATCGCCACTTTACGTACGTAAGCATCGTTGCATACGTTAACCATCACGGGTTACGTACGTAAGCCTCTTTCAGTTTCAGTCCAGGGAGTTTCGTCATTTTGAGTTACGTACGTTAGCATAGACTCTGTTACGTACGTTAACATTTCATCATTGATGATGTCATATATCTGTTGTATGCTTTTCTGAATTTGACTCCTCCAACGTTCACTTGTTTGAACTGTGTTACGTACGTTATCTCTCATCCATTACGTACGTTAGCTTCATCATATTACATACGTTAACAATGTCTTGTTACGTACGTTAGCTTTGTTTTTCTCCAGCATTTTGCACTTCGTTTTCCTTCGATGCTTGCTTCGTCTCTTCGTTGTTTTGTTTTGCTTATCAACATTAATCATCAAAACACTTTTAATTTAGGTATGGAACTAAATGTTCCAACACGCCTCAGGACATTGATTTGATTCCAATGAAGCCTTCCGGTTCGATTCCGGTCAACCATGGTGCTTCAGTTCTGGTCAACCATGCTGAGAAACGTGAAAAATTCAAAGGCATGAATTTCAAGAGATGCCAACAGAAGATGTTGTTCTATCTGGCCACTCTAGGCTTGTCCCGATTCCTCAAAGAAGAGGTGCTGATGTGCGATGATTACACTGATTAACAAACATTAATGGCCATTGATGCTTGGAAAACTTCTGACTACTTATGTCGAAATTATTTGATGAATGGCCTTGATGATTCTCTATATAATATGTACAACACTGCTAAATCATCTAGGCATTATGTGACTCTTTGGACCAAAAATATAAGATCGAGGATACAGGTGCCAAAAAGTGGATTATTGGGCAGATCTTGGACTTTAAGGTGGTGGACTCCAAGACTGTGGTCATTTAGGTGCAAGAACTGCAGATGATCATTTATGAGATCCATGCTGAAGGAATGATCATTTGTGAATCCTTCCAAGTGGATGTTGTGATCGAAAAGTTGCCCTCAACTTGGATAGATTTTAAGAACTATCTCAAGCACAAGCGCAATGAGATGAGCATGAAGGGTCTGATTCTTAAACTTCAGATTGAAGAAGATAAGAGAGGGTCGGAAAATAAGGTCAATACTACTATGGCCAATGCTAATATTGTGGAAGTGGGACATGCTCCCAAAAAAGGCAACAATGGAAAAGTATCCAAGTTGGGACCTAAAGGAGGAATTTCAAATAATAAAGAGAAGTTCCTGGAAAAATGCTTCAATTATGAGAAGATGGGACATAGGGCACCTGACTGCAGGCTGCCAAAGAAACCAAAAAGAAAAGATGGTAATGCAGTGCACATGAGAGGTGGCAAACCTCGATTTATGTGTTGTGATTTCTGAAGTGACTTAGTTGGTTCAAGTACCAAGGAGTGGTGGGTTGACACTGGAGCAACCAGACATATCTGTGCCAACAAGACTACGTTCTCCTCCTTGGAAGATACATATGCTAGTGAAAAATTATTCATGGGAAATTTTACAACTTCAACTATTCTAGGTGAAGGCACGGTGATTATGAAGATGACGTCAGGAAACAAAATGACTCTTAAGCTAATATTATATGTGCCTAATATTTGCAAAAACCTTGTTTCTAGTTCCTTGTTGAGTAAGAATGCCTTTATATTAGTTTTTGAGTCTGATGCGGTTATTTTGTCAAAAAATGGTATGTTTGTAGGCAAACGTTATGAGAGTGAAGGGCTGTTTAGCTCAATGTCATGACCGTGAAACAAGATATTAATGAATTGAATAATTCTTCTATTTACTTGCTTGAGTCTTTCTAATTTATGGCATACTAGATTAGGACACATTAACTTCAATACATTGCAAAGACTTATTGCATCGGAACACATACCAAAGTTTAAAACGAGTTTAAACCACATATATAAAACTTGTGTAGAGGCAAGACTAACCCAATCATCATTCCAACATGTGAACAGAAACACCAAACCTTTAGAGTTAATACATAGCAACATATGTGATTTGAAATTTGTTCAAGCTAGAGGTAGAAATAAATATTTTATTACTTTCATGGATGATAGTACTAAATATTGCTATGTATATTTCATTAAAAGCAAATATGAAGCTATAGAGAAATTCATTCTTTATAAAACAAAAGTTGAGAATAAACTGAATGCGAAGATAAAAACGATAAGGAGTGATCGTGGAGGTGAATATGTTGAACAATTTGGTGAATATTGTTCCCAACATGGCATTATTCATGAGGTCCCCGCCCCATATGCACCACAATCTAATGGAGTGGCGGAACATAAGAATCGCACTCTGAAAGAAATGTTGAATGCGATGCTGCTAAACTCAGGGCCATCAAAAAGTAGATGTGGAAGCCATCTTATAAGCGAACTATCTTTTAAACAAGATAATATGTAAGAAGAAGGATAAAATTTCTTATGAATTTTGGAAGGGATCCAAGCCTTCCAACAATCACATGAAAGTGTGGGGTGTCTAGAAAAAGTGTTTATACCTACACCTAACAAAGTCAAGATAGGCCCAAAACAGTTGAATGTATATTCATTGGATATGCGCACAACAGCAATGCCTATCGATTACTTATATATAAACCTAAAGTGACTCAAATTCCTAAGAACTCAATTATGGAGTCAAGGAATGCATCGTTCTTCGAGAATATATTTCCTTGTAAAACTGCAATTGAACACCCAATGTCATTCGAGTAGACTTGTGAGTCAGTGGATGAATATAATGAAGAACAAAGTGTAGAAATTGAGGATGAACCAAAATGGAGCAAACGACAAAAGACGGAGAAATCTTATGGACCACATTTCTTCACCTATTTGCTCGAAAAGGGACCTCAAACCTTTAAGGATGCTGTGAGCTCAAATGAGGTACCTCTATAAAAGGAGGCAATCAAAGATGAAATTTATTATATATTTCAGAATCATACTTGGGAACTAGTTTATTTGCCTCCAAAGTGTAAACCATTAGGATATAGATGGATTTCCACTAAAAAAGCAAGAATGGAACGATTGATAGGTATAAGGCTAGACTTGTAATTAAGGGTTACAAACAACGTGAAAGCCTAGACTACTTTGGTACATACTCTCCAATAACGAAAATAAGTTCCATTAGGATGATACTTGCTATGGGTTTACTGCAAAGTTTAGAAGTTCATCAAATGGATGTTAAATCTCATTGGGACTTAGATGAGGAAATCTATATGGAACAACCCGAGAGGTTTTCTGCCCCTAGACAAAAAAAGAAAAGTGTTGAAGTTGGTAAAGTCATCATACGGATTGAAGCAGACGCCAAAACAATGGCATGAAAAGTTTGATCATACTATGTTGAGTGGTGGATTTAAAATTAATGAATGTGATAAGAGTGTCAAAAAATGTCTATGTCATTTTGCATCTGTATGTAGATGATTTTCTCATTGCTCGGAGTACTAAGAGAATATTAAAGTCTACAAAGGGCATGTTGAGATCGAGATTTGACATGAAAGATATGTAGCAGATATGATTTTAGGGATTAAATTCACACGAACACCGAAAGGACTCATGATGAGTCAAACTCACTATGTGGATAAAATTCTTAAAAGGTTTAACAAGGATGATCTTAACATAGCTAAAACCCCAGCGGATATGACACTGAGACTATCCAAGAATAACGATTACGGAGTATCTCAACTAGAGTACTCCAGAATAATTGGAAGTTTAATGTACCTAATGAGCTGTACTAGACCAGACATAGCTTACTCAGTCAGTAGACTAAATAGGTACACGAGTAATCCATGAGGATCACTGGAAAGCTATCACAAGAGTACTTAGGTACTTGAGGGGTTCTCGTGAGTATGGGTTGCACTATCCCTAATATCCTGCAGTACTTGAAGGATATAGTGATGCGAATTGGATATATGATATAAAAGATGCTGAGTCTACAACTGGATATGTATTCACACTAGCTCGTGCAGCAATGGCATGGAAATCTTCAAAACAGACGGTTATAGATTGATCCACAATGGAATAGAGTTTATAGCATTAGATAAATGCGCGGCAATTTATAGAAGATATTCCGAAATGGCCAAAGCCTATGACTGCAATCTGCATTCATTGCGATAATCGATCTGCTATTGGTAGAGCACATAACACAATGTAGAATGGTAAGTCTCATCATATACGATGAAGACATAATATTGTTGACTCAAAATGTATTTTGATGATTATTCCATTCAAAACATTTAATTAGATCAATCTCAGATCGATATTATATTGAAGGAGCTAAATAATGTTAGCGCACGCTACTCATCTCATAGTAGCGCACGCTATCGAGAAATGCATGTACAGCCCAGTCAGTCAGCTGCAGCCAAGTGAAGTCACCTGATGGATAGCGCACGCAAGTCATTCAACACTAGCGCACGCTAAGTAACTACAGTTAACGCACGCTATGCAATCAACATTAACGCACGCTATCGCATCATTCCAGAGGACAGTGAGGTTTGGAAGGAAATCGAAAATGGATTTTGCGCACGCTACATACATCAACTTACGTACGCTAAAACAAGGATGTAGCGCACATTATTGCTCAGCTCTTGCGCACGCTACCGATATCACGGCCGCAGTCCAAAGAGCTACCGGACTCAATATGTCAAGGACTTTACGACGCTACACGTGGTAACGTGACGCATCGAAAGAAATATTTAGCGCACGCTAAGGTATAGGCATTAGCGCACGCTAAAAGGAGTCAGCATATTACCGTTTGATTTTCTAGCCGTCGGAAGGCAAGAGTCAATGAAGATCCGGAAAATCTGGAAAAGTTGGAATTAATTAATGCTAGCGCACGCTATGCATACTTGCTAGCGCACGCTAATCTCAAATCTAGTCGTTGGATAAAGAGTCGTTGGAGAGACAAACCGACATTTTTAAAGTCAAGATTGAAGACCTGTTGACCAGCCGATAACGCACGCTACCGATACATGACTAGCGCACGCTAGCCATACTATTTTACCGTTGCAACAGTCTTTGTGACCGTTCAGAGAAGCCAAGTCAAAGATCGATAGCGCACGCTAGAAGAGATTATTAGCGCACGCTAATAACACGTTTTTCAGTATTTGAAGGATGGCTCTCACCTATAAATACCCAAAGGACTTGGGTATCAAATACACAACTTCAAGCATACAAGCATACAAGCATTCTTGAGCTCAAATCGCTACTGATTACTATATTATAAGTTGTGAGAAAGAAAGATACAAGAGTGATTTTCTTTGTAATATCTATTATTCTTTGTATTCCTTCATTTGATTGTAAGTGTTGCATCACTTACACTTGAGCGTAAGAGAAACGAATCAAGAGTCACTAATCCGGTGTTATTAGGATCTTTGATCCGGCATTGTTAGGATTATACTCCCATATTCGTATAGTGAGGATTATCTAGTTCCTATAGAACACTAGATAAACAAATGTTTATATTGAGAAAGAGGTTGAGCTTGGACCGATAGAAGACAAGCGATTGTAACGGTTGTGAACTCGGACCGATAGAAGACGAGTCAAGATTGTGGTTGTTCTTGAGCCAATAGAAAAAGAAAGTCGGAGAGAGGACGTAGGCAAGTTGCCGAACCTCTATGAATCTTTGAGTCTTTAAATTCCGCACTATCTTTTATTTATTCGCAAGAAATTTTGTTATTCCGCTTTACCACTATTCAACCCCCCTTCTAGTCGTAAATTTATCTCTTCAGTTGGTATCGGAGCGGGTCTCTTTTTAAAGGTTTAACCACCTAAGAGAAAAAGATCCGCAAATGGCACTTCTTGGCCAAATTGAAGGAAATGCTCTCAACCGTCCTCCTTTCTTCGACGGTTCCAATTTCATGACGTGGAAAAAGAAGATGGCAATCTTCGTTCAAGCCTACGATATTGAAATCTGGAAAGTTATTGCTCTTGGTCCTAAACTTGCTAAGAAAGAGAATGGATCGTTGAAAAAGATCGAAGAATTCAACGACGAGGATTGGAGAAACACATACGTCAACTCACGAGCTACTCAACTTCTCTATTGCGCTCTTAATCCCGAAGAACTCAATAGGATATCGTCCTATGAAAGCGCAAAAGAAATTTGGGAAATTCTCGAAGTCACTCATGAGGGAACCACCCAAGTCAAGGAGACCAAAATCAACATGTTACTCCATGACTACGAACTATTCTCCATGAAAGACGAGGAAACGATCACAAATATGTTGGATCGATTTTTGGCTATAACAAATGGTCTTGCATCTTTCGGAAAGCCTATATCGAGCAGCGACAAAGCTAAGAAAATTCTTCGATCGTTGCCACGAGAATGGGATGCCACGGTCACCGCGATCATGGAGTCCAAAGATCTCAACAAGCTCGAATTTAGTGCCCTCATCGGGTCACTCATCAATTATGAGATCGTTCTCAAGTCTAGAGGCACAAAACCAAAGCCTCGGGAAAGAGTAGTCGCATTCAATGTTGATAGCGACGTTGAGGAAGATGTTCCCGAAGATGAAGACGACGAGGAACTCGCTCTCTATGCCAAAAACTTTAGAAGGTATAAAAGCCTAATTCAAAAGAGGCGGAGTTTTCTTGGTTGGGATGGCAAACCGGAGCAAAAGAAGAGTGGCTATACTCCCATAAAGAATTTCGACAATAATTGTCGGAAATGTGGTTAAGCCGGTCACTATGCCAAAGAATGCCGAGGATCCTCTTCAAAACCTCAAATAGAAAGATTCAAAAAGAAGGAGGTCCTAATCGCTTCTTGGAGTGATGACGAGGAGGAGATTGAAAGATCTCTAGACGCAAATCTTGCATTCATGGCACTCGACTCCGAAAGTAATATCGAGGTAAGCTCTAAACTCAATGATGACGAATATGACTCTTTTGATTTTTTGTGATTCACAAGAAGTTCATCATGATGATGAGTTATTGAGTGCGTTTGAATCCTTGAATACGGAGTATGACGAGATGGTTAAATTAAACATATCTTTAAAGAGAAAAATAAAATCTCTAGAACTCGAAAATTCCTCTCTTCAAAACAAAGGCAAAACTATCGAGATCGACCATACATCATGCCTTGAAAAAGAAAATGTTTTGAAAATCGAGTTAACAAAAACTCAAAAGGAGCTAAAATATATTTTGAACAAATTTACTCTCGGAAACGAGAAATTCGAAAGGCTTCTATCTATTCAAAAATCACCCTTGCTCAAACACGGTCTTGGTTTCGATCCTTTTAAACTGGAACAATCCCTTATCAACCTTGACAAAATAAGGAAAACCGAAATCGAGAACTCAAAAGATTCTTCCAAACGAGTTCATGATGTTAATGTTCATTCAAAGTTGAGAACCATCAAAGTTAAGCAAATATGGGTTCCTAAAGGGACAATTCTTCCGAATGCTATAAGCATAGTTAACTTTGGAGGACCCAAACGGGCTTGGGTACCGAAACAACCGAGAAATTCTACTTTTGTAGGTACCGGCACCAAGGAAAAGCAAGTGGTACATTGATAGCGGATGCTCAAGGCACATGTGCGGCTCCGAGGACTTATTTGAAGACCTCGAATACCAAGAACAAGGACATGTGACCTTTGGAGATAATCAAAAAGGAAAAATCAAAGGCATCGGCAAAGTCGGTAAGGAACCTTCTCCTTCTATCAACAAAGTATTATTTATTGAAGGTTTGCATCATAATCTTCTTAGTGTTTCACAACTTTGTGATGAAGGTTTTAAAATTCTATTTGAGCAAACGCATTGCACGGCATTTAGAAATAATAAAATTGCATTCATTGGTTTGAGATGTGGAAACATCTATATTGTTGATCTTAACGATAAAAGTTCATTCAATGAAAAATGTCTTATTACCTTGGATGACAATGCATATTTATGGCATCGAAAATTGGGGCACACTTCTCTACCTATCATTTCTATTTTATCTAGACACGGCCTTGTTCGTGGATTGCCCAAACTCAAGTTTGATAGAAAGCATTTGTGTGAATCATGCATAAAAGGGAAACACACTCGAGAATCTTTTAAACCAAAATTCGAGGTTTCCACTAGTCGAGTTCTTGAACTTGTGCATATGGATTTGATTGGACCATCTAGACATGTTAGCTTAAATGGAAAACTTTACACTTTGGTTATTGTTGATGATTTCTCTCGATTTACTTGGGTTAGATTTTTAGCACATAAGGATGATGCATTTTCCGAATTTTCTAAATGGTGTCGTTTGGTATCAAATGAGAAAAATCTCTCCATAATTTCTATTCGCACCGATCACGGAGGTGAATTTGATTGCACTCCGTTTGAACTTTTATGTGATAAATATGGTATTAATCATAACTTTTCAGCCCCTAGAACACCTCAACAAAATGGAGTTGTTGAAAGGAAAAAACGATCTTTGGAAGAAATGTCGAGGACAATGCTTAATGAATACTCTCTTCCACGATACTTTTGGGCCGAAGCAATTTTTACGGCATGCTATGTGATTAACCGGGTTCATGTTCGTAGAACTCATCTTAAAACTCCATATGAATTATGGAAGGGCAAAAAGCCCAATATTGCTTATTTTCATCCTTTTGGTTGCAATGTATTTATTTTGAACAATGGCAAGGATAACTTAGGTAAGTTTGATGCTAAATCCGACTCGGGAATATTTCTTGGTTATTGTACTAATAGTAAAGCATATCGTGTTTATAATATTAGAACGAATAAAGTTGAAGAGTCCATAGATGTTAAATTCAATGATATGATCTCACCCCCGAGAAAGGTAGAATACTTTGATGATGCAGGTACTTTTCCGGATCCCTCACCCGAAGTGAAGAAAATTTCGGAAATCGAAACGAACACAATCGTTGATTTACCAAAAGATTGGAGGCACATCAAAAACCATCCAAAGGATCTCGTGATTGGAAACATTGAAGACGGTGTTCAAACCCGAAGGAGAACCACCGAATTTATGGCTCATTGTGATTTTGTATCCGAAATAGTTCCCAAGAATATATCCGAAGCTCTCGATGATGAAAGTTGGGTGATGGCAATGCAAGAGGAGCTTGTGCAATTCAAGCACAATAATGTATGGAATTTAGTTCCCGCTCCTAAAGATAAAACAATTATCGGAACTAAATGGGTGCATAAAATTAAGAGTGACGAAGATGGTTATCCAATTCGAAATAAATCTCGTTTGGTCGCTCAGGGATATAATCAAGAGGAAGGTATTGATTACGAAGAAAGCTTTGCTCCCGTGGCTCGACTCGAAGCCATTCACTTGCTATGTGCATTTGCCGCCCATAAAAAGATCAAACTATTTCAAATGGATGTGAAAAGTGCATTCTTGAATGGGTACATTCAAGAAGAAGTCTACGTCAAGCAACCTCCAGGTTTTGAAGATCATCAATTTCCGGACCATGTCTACAAGCTCAACAAGGCACTCTACGGGTTGAAGCAAGCACCCCGAGCATGGTATGATCGTTTAAGTAAATTTTTAATTGCAAATGATTATAAAAGAGGCAAAGTCGATAATACCTTGTTTGTTAAAATATTGAATGATGATATACTTGTTTGCCAAATCTACGTTAATGAGATTGTATTTGGAGCTACTAATGAATCTTTGTGCCAAGATTTTTCTAATCTTATGAAAGGAGAGTTCGAAATGAGTATGATGGGAGAATTAACGTTCTTCCTCGGGCTTCAAATCAAGCAATGCGAAGATGGAATCTTTATCCATCAAACAAAGTACTCAAACGACCTCCTCAAGAAATTCAAAATGGAAAGTAGAAAGGTGATATCTACACCAATGTCTTCATCATTAAAGCTTGAGAAAGATGAAAATGACAAATCCGTAGATCAAAAATTATATCGAGGTATGATCGGATCTTTGCTATATTTGACTGCATCTAGGCCAGATATAATATTTGCTACATGTTTATGTGCTCGATTCCAAGCTAATCCCAAGGAATCACATTTAACTGCTTGCAAACGCATTTTTCGTTACTTGAAAGGAACTATTGGACTAGGTCTATGGTATCCTTCTTTCTTAGATTTTAATTTAATTGCATATAGTGACGCCGATTTCGGCGGATGTAAAATTGATAAAAAGAGTACTAGTGGTACATGTCATTTTATTGGATCATGTTTAATATCTTGGGGAAGTAAAAAGCAAACCAGTGTAGCATTGTCTACAGCTGAGGCCGAATATGTCGCTGCAGGGAGCGCTTGTGCTCAAGTGTTATAGATTAAAAATCAACTCCGCGACTACGGCATATATTTTGAAAATACCCCTATCCTATGTGATAACACTAGTGCAATTAATCTGAGTAAAAATCCTGTGTTGCATAGTAGAACTAAACATATAGATATTAGACATCATTTTCTACGTGATCATGTTCAGAAAAAGGATATCTGTTTAATTTTTGTCGGGACGAAGGATCAACTTGCTGATATTTTTACAAAACCTCTTCCCGAAGAATCATTTAATTCCATTCGTTTACAACTTGGTATGGGACATATATACAATTTTTGAAATAAGTTTTCTACTCAAGAAATCAACATCCTTGATTCACCTCATTCGCTAGCGCGCGCTAGCTTCACTTTCTTAACGCGCGCTAAAAACTGTTTTCGATAGCGTACGCTAACCTCACTGCCTTGCGTACGCTAACTAAAAACTTTTCGAATTCCATATTAGCTACTGGACTGTCCAGTAAGCTTTTCATTTTTACCTAACGTACGATAACTCTATGTCCCTAGCGTACGCTAATTAAAACTTCGCTGACTATATATAGTCCGTGCGACCCAGTATCACTTTCACCCTTTTTCTAACGCACGCAAACGCCTGAAAATTCCCTTCCAGCAAAAAACTCTAGCCGCAAATCCGAACCAAATACTGCACTTTTCTCCCTCAAAACTTCGATTTTCTTCAAAATTTCTAGCAAGGGAAGAAAAGCCATGGAGAAAAACTACAAACGCCCTCGCAATAACGATTATGACGCGACCCGATTCGTCTCCTACGTTGCATCGAAGGTATTCTTCGATATCCTACCTCAGGAGAGTCTGACCGATTTCTACTTCTTCAATTTTAGCAGCCTTGAACGAGTTAAGGTCAGTATTCGCGATTTCTTTGAGGTATTAGGAGTTGCACGATTTGTTGAGTGCAAAGAGATTGTTTACCCTGCGTGTGTCCATGAGTTTTATGCGAATCTGCACCTTGGTGATAGTGGTGATAATGGAGGATTAGTGCTCGATAGCCTAGTGAATGGAACTGTGGTGAAGATTTCTTCGGAAATACTTCACGAGTTATTTGGCTTATCGAAAGACGGATATGATTGTTGTGGGAAAACCATTGCCGAAGAATCTCCTGTGTCCGAGAGAGATATTGCTGATTTTTTATGTTCGAAAACGGTCATCGAAGTCACGGATGACGTCTTCTAGAATAACGATTTCGGTATCCACATTCGCTTGTTGTTGGCCGCTCTAACAAAGTGTTTAATGCCAAAAGTCAACACCCAACACAAGTTAGTCGGCGTTGATAAGAATGTCGTGTATCGGGTGTTGAAGGATGATAAAGTGGATTTCACTGGTATTGTGCAAAGCTGGATGAAAGCGAAAGGGGAGTCTTTTCGGTCGAAAAATTACATGTCGAGAACTAGGAAATCTGGACTTCCTTTTGGTTCAATTCTCACGGTGATTTTTTGGTATTTCCGCGTCGACTTGTCTAATGAGGCACACGTTCCGGTGTCTCGGGGACACGAAATAAGTGACCTAACCCTCAAGGCCATGCATTATGTTGAGACATTCAATCGAGGTTGGGTATTGTTTCCGTATCTCCGAGATGATGATCAAGTACCCAAGGAGACACGGATGCCTACACCAGTCGAGCGTGTGACACACCGAGGACCCCATACGCTTAGGGAGCTGCAATCCAAATCATTTGTTCGTCATTTGAAGACGAAAGGGAAGCGCCCGATGAAAGATGTTGTCATGGAGGAAGAGGAAAGCGACCTTTGCGCTCGGAGGCGGAGCATCGAGACCTCTCAGCAAGAAATTCGAGAGGATGTTCGGTTTCTTCGTTCGGAATTCCGGGAAGTTCGCGGGTTGATCTCCGATTTCATCCGTTACACACACCCGTCGTTCCCTTTCCCATCGTCCTCTTCCGACCCTGCTCCTTAGAATTTAGGATTTTGATGCTTGGTTGTAGAATCTTATTATTCGAATAAGCTCTATGTCTCATGTCATGAAAACTTTATGTATTGCTTGAACTCTATCTTAATGATATTCGCATTTCACTTCATTTGGTATTTGTTGTGTATTGTTATTTACATAATTTCGCTTTGGTTAATGGCATTTTTGTTGGTATTTGATAAAATGCAACAATTCAGGGGGGGTTCCTTTTTGTTTCTGTCAAAAAGGGGGAGAATACTTCAAAAACCGAAATATACTAATATATCGAACAAGTTACCTTGATTCGAATCATTTAAAATGTTTTTGCAGGTATAAATTAAATGTTTTGACATCATCCAAAAGGGGGAGATTGTTGACTAAAAATGTATTTTGATGATTATTCCATTCAAAACATTTAATTAGATCAATCTCAGATCGATATTATATTGAAGGAGCTAAATAATGTTAGCGCACGCTACTCATCTCATAGTAGCGCACGCTATCGAGAAATGCATGTACAGCCCAGTCAGTCAGCTGCAGCCAAGTGAAGTCACCTGATGGATAGCGCACGCAAGTCATTCAACACTAGCGCACGCTAAGTAACTACAGTTAACGCACGCTATGCAATCAACATTAACGCACGATATCGCATCATTCCATAGGACAGTGAGGTTTGGAAGGAAATCGGAAATGGATTTTGCGCACGCTACATACATCAACTTACGTACGCTAAAACAAGGATGTAGCGCATGTTATTGCTCAGCTCTTGCGCATGCTACCGATATCACGGTCAGTAGTCCAGTAGCTACTGGACTCAATATGTCAAGGACTTTACGTACGCTACACAGGGTAACGTACGTTACTGAAAGAAATATTTAGCGCACGCTAAGGTATAGGCATTAGCGCACGCTAAAAGGAGTCAGCATATTACCGTTTGATTTTCTAGCCGTTGGAAGGCAAGAGTCAATGAAGATCTGGAAAATCTGGAAAAGTTGGAATTAATTAATGCTAGCGCACGCTATGCATACTTGCTAGCGCACGCTAATCTCAAATCTAGCCGTTGGATAAAGAGTCGTTGGAGAGACAAACCGACATTTTCAAAGTCAAGATTGAAGACCTGTTGACCAGCCGATAACGCACGCTACCGATACATGACTAGCGCACGCTAGCCATACTATTTTACCGTTGCAACAGTCTTTGTGACCGTTCAGAGAAGCCAAGTCAAAGATCGATAGCGCACGCTAGAAGAGATTATTAGCGCACGCTAATAACACGTTTTTCAGTATTTGAAGGATGGCTCTCACCTATAAATACCCAAAGGACTTGGGTATCAAATACACAACTTCAAGCATACAAGCATACAAGCATACAAGCATTCTTGAGCTCAAATCGCTACTGATTACTATATTATAAGTTGTGAGAAAGAAAGATACAAGAGTGATTTTCTTTGTAATATCTATTATTATTTGTATTCTTTCATTTGATTGTAAGTGTTGCATCACTTACACTTGAGCGTAAGAGAAACGAATCAAGAGTCACTAATCCGGTGTTATTAGGATCTTTGATCCGGCATTGTTAGGATTATACTCCCATATTCGTATAGTGAGGATTATCTAGTTCCTATAGAACACTATGTTGTTGCCCAAAATATTTATCCGAAGATTAATACTGCTGGAAGACGGACAACAAACAACAATTGCGGGAGCACTTCCGAGAGAAGATAAATAATACAAGATTTGCCGGGTTTGTTAGGCCCGGGCTTGAATGCTCTCGCGAGATGTTATTAATACGAATATTCGTGGATACAAGTATTAATGAGAGAAATCTAAATACAATGAGTGTAAAAAGACTCTGTTGATCCGGCTCTTGAGCGAAGCTCGGTGTTCTTCGTCCCGCCGATAATCTGCTGGATGAGATAGGCCGGGAGAAGTAAGACCGAAAGATAACTGTTGCCAAGAGTTGGATGTTAGCCAAGTGCAAGTATTTGCTTTTGTATAGTGTGAAAAGCGAGAATGCAGAGTGTTTAGAGAGTCAAAATCTCGGGTCTTTTCGTCCCTTTTACAAGTGAAGGCTGCCCTCTTTATATAGGGATTGAGGTGCCCTGTCTTCTAGTGGGCGATCGCCTTTCGGCATTTAATGCAATGGGGCGATCGTCCTAAAGGGCACGTGGGCTGCCTGCCAAAAGTCCATAGATCCAGCCGGCAGCTAGCTGAGTGGCCCAATGAGGAGCCGGCACGCGTCCTAAGTATCACAGGAGGTCCCACTTTGTTGCTTTGGCGGACTTTGTCGGGGGTAGGTGACAGGCTGTAGTCACATGTCCTGTCCGTCAGCTCCTTTCGCAGGTCTGGGCCCTGTTGGTAGGTGAGGTAGGTGACAAGTTTGTCAGCGCCTTTTGTGGATCTGCACGTGGGGTCAGTTTTGAGACTTGGTCTTTGCCGACTGGATGGCCATCGGCCAGTCACTGAAGGTTTGGCAATGGTCGGTCACCAAGGGTCGATCGGCAGATGCCCAGAGAGGTCGGTCACCAAAGGTCGATCGGCAGATGCCCAGAGAGGATCGTCCACTAGTCGATCGCCAGGAGTCGGTCGCCGAGTGCCGAGTGATGATCGTATCTGAGGTCGATCGCTCGGTACCGGGACTTGTCCTGGGACCTTCCTTTGGCCGATTTAGAAGGGTCCTGGGTTGAGGCTTGGTCGCCAGTCGCCGCCGGCAGATTCGCCTTGGCCGCTCGGGCAAGAAGTCGGTCGCTCGGCCTCGGAGCGATCGCGGTCGGAAGGTGTTAAATCTTGACACAACAATTGCCCCCTTGCTCCTATGTTGAAGACATGGGGCGAGGTGGTTCTTCTTGCGATCGCGTCGGATGAGGACGGCGATCGAGCCGACTTAGGACTCGGACTTGGGCTATCATAGTCGATTGGCTTAGCTATCTTTCGGTCTTGTACACAAAAAACAACATTGGCGATCCCCCATGGAAACTTGGTGGTTTCGCTTGCTTGAGGAATCGTGCACGGTCGCGGAGATCGATGGACCGACCCCATGACCGTGTCTTGGTGCGCGAAGACAATGAGTGTCTCGTGACTCACTTTATTATGAGGGTCCTCTGTTAGCCGCGCCTCGCCTTGTATTTAAACGAAGGCGTGCGGTCTCGGTCAAGAGGAGTCCTTGCGCGGGGCCGTCGGATGAATCAACTCCACGCCCGCGGCTTGTTAGCTCTGCTTCCACCTCGGCCACCATGGAGATGGCCGACCTCGACGGTGTACGTTGAGACGGGGTTGTGGAATGAGTCCACCGATTAATGTTGGAGAGCCCTCGACTACGCCGGCCTCGTATTTAAACGAAGGGCGGGCGATCTCGGCGAAAGGGACCTTGCATGGCCGAAGCGGCCGGTTCCATCGATCGCCAGTGGCCATGGCTTTATGATGTGCGGTGGAGCGATCTTATGCCTTTAGTCCGTCATGTTATATCCGGATGTAGATGGCGATCGTGTCCTCCGGATGCGGATGATGTAGCGTGATGATCGGCGATCGGCCCGGAAGACTGCCGATCGTCGCTCGCCGATCGCTTTATTCGTAGGTCGATATTGGCGATCGGGCGAGATCGTCGTCCGGGTGCCGATCGCGGCCGCTCACGAGCTAAGAAGAAACCTTTGCTGGCCAAAATCTGCGGCTCTTGCCGGAAGGCTGCGTGGAGTCGAGGTTGGGTCTTCGTGAGATGCCCGAACATAGGCGAAAAACCACGAAATCCTCCTAGGACCGCGTAGAGGCGGTCTCATCGCTTATGGGCTCGCCATTGAGGATGATTACGTCTACCGGCCGATGTAGTCCGAGTCGGACTCTTCTTCTCCCCGCTTGATTTGCATCATGCGAAGGGGACCTTGGGCCGGACGACCACGGTGGCAAAGTACTCGGTGAAGCCGTGCGCCGGCTCGTTAAAGGAGCCAATGGACCGAGGTGGCAATGAAGTGTACCACCGGTGGCGAGGTCGCCCGGCGTCGGAGGAACATTCGGCATCCGGTCGCGTCGGATGCCCCGCACTGACCATGTAGATGTTGAACTTCCTCAGGTGCACTTGGGGGTCCGATCGCCCCTCGTACACGGGTGTTTGCGGGGGAGCGATCCTGTGCTGCACGGGGGCGAGCTCGATGTCGATCGCGAGCGGCTCGCTTGGCACGGCGATCGTCTTCTTGGTGCCTGCCCTGGATTCCAGGAGCGCCTTCATGTCGTTGAGCTGACGTTGCATTGCAGCCATCGCCGTGGCTTGGTCGCTTGCCGATCGGCTTTGGGAGCAGGAGCCGAGGCGATCGTGTACCGATCTCCGGGCTCCGCTGCCGCCGACCTCGGCAATTTGGAGAGGGGGAGCCAGACGGCTAGGCTGCCTTCTGGGAGTCGGGTAGGCCGAGCTCCTGGTGACGGACTCAAACTCCGTCGTCTCGTAGGCCGGGCCGGACGCCCGTGCAGCTGTCGGGTCACCGCCTGTGCGATCGAAGACAGAGGTGCCCCGTGCGAGCGCCTCTTCCTGCGGACGGGAGCCTCTGGCGATTGCTCGCCAAGAGTGCCTTGAGCTTCCGCTTGATCTTCCGGCGAGAGACCGGCGTAGCCGGAGGCGCGTCGAGAGCACTCCGTCGCTCTGTAGGACGGCCAGGGCCCCTTCGATCATTCCTTGGTTCGAACCGATCGAGCGAGAGGCGGGCCGCCGTCCGTGGACGGATCGAGCGTCTCGATCATGGCGGCTACCTTCCACCATCGGCCGTGGCTCTGACCGGGACGGAACAGTGCAGCCGGCTGGCCGCGGCTTTCTTCGACGCGGATGCGAAGACATGATTTCTGAAGGATTTCTTTGAAGTGCGTAAGTGTCACTTCAAGTATCTGCCCCGAGAACAGTGAGTGTTCTTCGGGACGGTAGGTATATAAAATCGAGGGTTGGATTCCCTTCCTCTAGCGCCAATTGTTGTTGCCCAAAATATTTATCCGAAGATTAATACTGCTGGAAGACGGACAACAAACAACAATTGCGGGAGCACTTCCGAGAGAAGATAAATAATACAAGATTTGCCGGGTTTGTTAGGCCCGGGCTTGAATGCTCTCGCGAGATGTTATTAATACGAATATTCGTGGATACAAGTATTAATGAGAGAAATCTAAATACAATGAGTGTAAAAAGACTCTGTTGATCCGGCTCTTGAGCGAAGCTCGGTGTTCTTCGTCCCGCCGATAATCTGCTGGATGAGATAGGCCGGGAGAAGTAAGACCGAAAGATAACTGTTGCCAAGAGTTGGATGTTAGCCAAGTGCAAGTATTTGCTTCTGTATAGTGTGAAAAGCGAGAATGCAGAGTGTTTAGAGAGTCAAAATCTCGGGTCTTTTCGTCCCTTTTACAAGTGAAGGCTGCCCTCTTTATATAGGGGTTGAGGTGCCCTGTCTTCTAGTGGGCGATCGCCTTTCGGCATTTAATGCAATGGGGCGATCGTCCTAAAGGGCACGTGGGCTGCCTGCCAAAAGTCCATAGATCCAGCCGGCAGCTAGCTGAGTGGCCCAATGAGGAGCCGGCACGCGTCCGGAAGTACTGTCACAGGAGGTCCCACTTTGTTGCTTTCGGCGGACTTTGTCAGGGTAGGTGACAGGCTGTAGTCACATGTCCTGTCCGTCAGCTCCTTTCGCAGGTCTGGGCCCTGTTGGTAGGTGAGGTAGGTGACAAGTTTGTCAGCGCCTTTTGTGGATCTGCACGTGGGGTCAGTTTTGAGACTTGGTCTTTGCCGACTGGATGGCCATCGGCCAGTCACTGAAGGTTTGGCAATGGTCGGTCACCAAGGGTCGATCGGCAGATGCCCAGAGAGGTCGGTCACCAAAGGTCGATCGGCAGATGCCCAGAGAGGATCGTCCACTAGTCGATCGCCAGGAGTCGGTCGCCGAGTGCCGAGTGATGATCGTATCTGAGGTCGATCGCTCGGTACCGGGACTTCTCCTGGGACCTTCCTTTGGCCGATTTAGCTGGTCCGCTGGGTTGAGGCTTGGTCGCCTGGTCGCTGCTCGGCAGATCTGCCTTGGCCGCTCGGCAGTAAGTCGGTCGCTCGGCCTCGGAAGCGATCGCCGGTCGGAAGGTGTTAAATCTTGACACAACACACTAGATAAACAAACGTTTATATTGAGAAAGAGGTTGAGCTTGGACCGATAGAAGACAAGCGATTGTAACGGTTGTGAACTCGGACCGATAGAAGACGAGTCAAGATTGTGGTTGTTCTTGAGCCAATAGAAAAAGAAAGTCGGAGAGAGGACGTAGGCAAGTTGCCGAACCTCTATGAATCTTTGAGTCTTTAAATTCCGCACTATCTTTTATTTAATTGCAAGAAATTTCGTTATTCCGCTTTACCACTATTCAACCACCCTTCTAGTGGTAAATTTATCTCTTCAAATATCAGTAGATACTTGGTGTCAACAATAGTTATTACTAATGACTATGTATCGTCAAATGATAATATTGCGGATTTGCTAAAAGGTTATCAAAAGACCTTGTTGAATAATCATCACGAAGAATGAGTTTATTGCTATGAGCTAATGGTTTTATGGAGGACACTCAATCTAAGTTGACTGGAGAACCCAAGGTGTAGGTTCAAAGGACAACAATTTATAAAACTGGGCACAATCACTATCTGTTGGAGTTCATCCAAACCTACCTATTCCTAGGATGAACACAGTGATACCCGTAAGAGGTGAAGCTTTGGTTTTAATGATTCTTACGACAATAATGTAAGGTCGGGTGGAGTAAAATACGGGCTTACTTGACACCTGAAAGAATCACCTATATTAGAGAAGAGGTACCACTTTAAAGATGAATTTCAAGCATAATTCTTCAGAGTCTCCCGTAGAACGAAGACGGTGTACAATGTGAACATGATAAATGATGGAAGGCCTTGTGAGGGATGTACCATCACTGACACGAATGGTCAGTAAGATAAATATATCTTTTCAAGTGAAGGTTCAAAGAGCATACTCTACCTATCCTATGTAATGTCTAACCGCAGTAACTATCACCAGGTCAAACTTCGTGTCTGACGTGTGATGTTTGATCCTCAATCTCATTCTTGTGGGGGATTGTTGGGAAATGGACCTGTGGGGGCTGTTTTAAAATCTGATTTGAGGCGTGATTTTGAGTGGGCTCGACGATGAGTTAATGTCGAGATTTGGTTGAAAGATGGAGTGCTCCGCAAGAGCTTTCCAAAAAATATGTAAAAACACTTAAAATGGACGAGGTATGAATGAGTATTAAAGCTCCAAAGGGACATCCATAAAAATGGGTGTGGGACATTGTCCCACATTGTAAAGTAGTAAAGAGATTGGCGTGCACATAAGTCTATATGCACAAATACTAGTTCACCCACAACTAGTGGAGACATGAGTAGATATGTGATTGGGCAGTCCTCTCGCACACATACACACACAAACGTGCGGTTCGGTTCGGTCCGGCTCGGCTCGGTTCGGGTCGAAGGGCGAAATATCTCGGCATCTCGAAGGGGCGAATGATTATCTTTTTACTGGAATTTTATTTGGCAAAATTTATTTGCCAACCGCCTCATTAATGAAATTCGAAATTTTTTGATTAGGATAAGTGCCAAAATTAATTGATGATTATTGAATTAATATTCTCATAAGTACCAAAAATAATTGATAATTATCAAACTAATATTGAGATTAGTATTATCATACCAATCTTAATCAATTGGAGATCCTCCTGCACACTTCTCTCTCTGTCCTCTCTTATAAATTCAGACGTGAGGGGCTCGATTTGACTGATTCTTGCTTCCAATTCCTCTTCTCAAGTGTCAGAATTTTCGTTCTTTTCGTTTCTTATGCGGTGATAGTACACGTTTATTCTAGTTCGCTGAGGGTGCAGTGATCATTAAATCAGTGTATCGATGCGTTGTTTTATCCTGAAGGCAGATGCTATACACAGTGGTGATTGTGAATCTGCTTTAAGGAGACAGATCTTTTAGACTCAATATTGATAAGCTTCGATTTTACCGCTTTGTCCTATTCTTTAATGTTCCACAACTAACAACTATTTTATAAGTTATACTTTACTAATTCATGTTATTATTGTTTATTCAAGTAAATCGTTGAATGAATAATAAAATTCTCCAATTTTATCCGACATGCAAACATGAAGGGTGTACCTTCCGCCTATTGTGTATAACAGTATTGCAAAACAGTTGGAGTTGAATGAATATTAATATGAATTATTGTACTTTAAAATGTTACTATAATAACTGTAGTAATTACTAATTCATCAAGCAGGTGCACTCTTGGCTAGCTAGCAAAGCTAGTTGAGGATCCATAAAATAAAGACCCTTGTGATGGAACAATGTGCATTACTGTGGATGTGGATTGGCCACACCAATAGTGTAATCATTTAGATTATTCACAATCATAAGTTCTTCAGTTTTGAGGGAATTTAATGGCCGCACGCTAATTTTTTTATTACAGCTCATACATTGATTAAAAAGGCCCAGCAAAATAAATGTGATTCAATTTGAACTGTCCCTTCTATCATATAACATTTCAATATCTATAGTTTGATGTTTGGATGGGGAATTAAGTCATGTTGTACTATATCAAAGGGTTGATTATAGAATTATGGCCCTTTTGTTTTCATCTCAAGAGATATACGCCGAGACTATGATCGGTTCGGTTCTTACTAATATTTAAAAAATTGAAATCGATTTAAAGTATATAAACTAATTCGGTTTTTGTCCGACTTTTATGAGGAACCGGTGTATGAACCGAACCAAAAAAAAAAACGATTCGGTTTCATCGATACTTTATAAATTAATTCTGTAGAAAAACAAATTTGTAAGAAAATCGAATTATATTTCAGAACCAAATTATCATATAATTTTTTTTGTGATCGGGCAAAATAAATTTTTATAAGATAAAAATGGTACAAGAGGTACGGGTACCAACCCATTAACTAACAATTACACATTTTTCCAAGTAGTGCACAAATTATTTTTCGAAATCACACTTTTCCAAGTAGTGCACAAATTATTTTTCGACCATTCCCCATAATCTACATTTAATTTTTTCCACCATTCTTCTAAAATCCCAATCTTTCTATTCGAAAATATACGAATTTCTCCACTTCTAGATGACCCAAACAACGCAAATCCACAATCCACTAAGCCTCTTCTTCCATTGCCCTCCTCCAAGTAACCACGAGAAGGACACAATGATTCACCAATCTTCCGGGCTCCACCTAATTCACCCCAATCCAAGCTAGAATCCTTCCCCAAAGCTCGACCACATCGATGCAACGAAGAAAAAGATGCTCTGTTGATTCCGGCGCGGATCGACAACATCGACAATCACCTTCCTCCACCAGCAGACCTAACCTGGAGGTAAGGTTGTCATACGTTGGTAAGCGGTCCCAAAGGATCCTCCATGCCGTGACTTGATTTTTGAATGGCGCTATCGAATCCAAGACCATGGCGCAGTCAGTTCCAAACCTCGTCGTTGAGGCTGAAGTGTTATTTTCCTTCAATATCTCCTTGTACGCTTCCTTAACCGTGAAAGCTCCCGACACTCCCCTCCCCCATCTCCAGAAGTCCTCAGCTTCTTTATTTAACGAGAAGTTGTGAAAGAAGGCCGACAACTCATCGACAAGGGCCTCCTCTCTCTGAAGAAGGGGCCTTCTCCAACTGAGCTTCCATTCCCAAATGTTGTTCGACCACTCTCCCATGTCGGACATGTTCCCATTTTTAGATACACTCAGATTGAAAAGCCTTGGAAAGCGATCTTGCAAAGTCGTCTCCCCGCCCATACACCTTTCCAGAAGCTTGTCGAACCTCCATCTCCCAGCACCAATTTCAGATTTCCCCAGAACCATTTACCGTTTTCCACATCAATTAGCGAGATTATTTTCCTCCACCACCTAGAGCTGCCCAAGCCTCCTCTCTCTGCTCGTAACCCATCACTATCACAAATTAAGTCCCCGTGCCTCGACTTGATGATTCTGACCCATAGGCGATCTTTTTCCTTGAGAAATCTCCTTATCCACTTACTCAACAATGCTAAATTAAACCATTTCAAGTTTTTAATCCCCAAGATGATGGTGATCAGAGATAAGGTAAGAATTGCGTCTATAGAAGACAAGATGATGGAGAATCGATTACGATGGTTTGGTCATGTGAGAAGAAGACCTATTGATGCCCCAGTGAGGAGGCTAGAAAGTTGGGGAGCAAGTAATGTTGTGAAAGGTAGAGGAAGACCCAAGAAAACTTGGATAAAGATGATTGAAAATGATATGCGGTTTCTTGGAATTGGAGAAAGTATGGCGATGGAGAGACAAATGTGGCGGGAAAGAATACGGATGGTGGATGGAGTCTGATTTTTTTTTTTTTTTTAATTCCTATTTTCTTTTATTTCATGTTATATTTTTTTTTTTTTTTTTTTTTTTTCATTCATTCTCTTTTTTTATTTGCTTTTTTCTCTACTTTTTTCCTCTTTTTTCCCTTTATGTTATTTATGTAACGATTATTGACGGTTTCAAAGTTTGATTCATGTTAGCCGACCCCAAATTATTTTGGGACTAAGGCTTAGATGTTGTTGTTGTTGCAAGTTTGTAATCCCCAAACCACCTTCCTTCTTTGTTTTGCATAATGAATCCCACCTGATCCAGGCCGTCTTTCTTCCAACCCCCAAGGAATCTACATTGTAAAGATTTGATAATCTTACCAATAGTCGCTGGCATCAAAGCAAAAGAGAGACGATAGAGCGGAATAGCCGATAGCACCGACTTGATTAGAGTGATCCCCCCCCCCCCCCCTAGAGATGTTTTTTTGCGTCCCAGCTACTTAATCTCTTTTTCACTTTGTCAACAACATCCATTCAGTCAGACACCCCCCCCCCCCCTCACAGATCCTCCCACTTTCATACCTAAATAATTAATTGGTAAGGATCCCACCTGACAGCCGAAAAGATTCGCCATACTCTCCATCTCTTTCATCTCCAAGTTCACTCCATAAACCGTACATTTCCCATAATTCATCGAGAGCCCCGAAACTAATTCGAAGTTTTTCAAGATCCACCTAATAGCCACAGCGTTCCCCTCACTCCCATCAACCGTAAAAATTGTGTCATCACCGTATTGGATGTGTGATACTCTAACCTTGTCTCTCCCAACCTCTACCGCCTCCAACAATCCTCCTGAAACAGCCCGTTCGGTTAGAAGATTAAGCCCTTCAGCCACAATGAGGAAGAGAAAGGGAGATAGAGGATCCCCTGTCTGATTCCTCTCTCCAACTTAAATTCGCCGGACGGACTCCCGTTGACCAGAACATTTGCTGCAACCGTAGAGAGATATTCGCTTGTCCAACTCCGCCATTTGGATGGAAAATTCTGACGCCTCAACATTTCATCAAGAAAAAACCAGTCAATTGAGTCGAAAGCCTTCGCAAAATCAACTTTGAATATGAGTCTTCTGGTCTTCTTCCTTTTGGCTTACTCAATGATCTCGTTCAGTGCTACCACCCCGTCGAGAATATTTCTACCTCTAATAAAAGCAAATTGCGATTCTCCAATTAATTTATCGATAACTTTTCTTTATCTGTGCGCCAAGACCTTTGAAATGATTTTGTAGAGACTCCGGATGAGTGAAACTGGTCGAAAATGATTAAGAGTGCTTGCCTCGTCCTTCTTGGGAATAAGAACAATAAACGAAGAATTGTATCCTTTTGCAAGTTTCCCGTTAGGAGCAGATCCGATTTGATTACATCCCAGCTATATTTGTAAAAAGAAAAATTGAAGCCATCCGGCCCCGGACTCTTTGAGCTCTCACAGTCCCAAACCGCTTCTTTGATTTCTTCCTCCGTGATAGGCAAAATCAACCTTTCACCATCTTCGTCATCCAGTACCTTAGAGACAAAATCCTATGGCAGAGTCACCCTCACCGGCACGTTCCTTCTTAAAAATTGCCTCCGAAAATGCTCTCTTACAGCCCCCTTTACTCTACACGGTTCTTCAACCCATTCCCCATCGAACTCTAAACCAGCCAAAGCATTATTGTTTCTCCGCGCAGCGATTGCCCTATGAAAATATCTGCTGTTGACGTCGCCATCCTTCAACCATCTCAGTCTAGATTTTTGAGAAAGAACTCTTCCTGTTTTTCATCTGCAAGGCCAGCATGGTCGAGACTTCATTAATTCTTAAGATTTCGACCTCAGTGAGACCTGGAGCCTCGTCACGTAAATCCAACTCAAGGAGCTCGTCTTTGAGTTCTGAAATTTTCAAATCCATCATGCCAAAATCAGTTTTGTTCCACACTTTAAGTCTTTTCTTTAATCTCTTCATTTTTTCCTTGAAGACGAAGCATCCCATCAGGTCACCCCGTCCGCCTTCCATTCTTCGTCCACTTACTTTTGGAAATTGGGGTGTGACACCCACGCGTTTATGAGTCGAAACGGTTAAAGCGAAATGATCCGAAACCGTTCGTGGCAGCCCTTTGAGTACTGAATTTGGCTACACTTCCAGCCACCGATCGTTCACCAAGGCTCTATCCAACCTACTTTTGCAAGTGCCATTGCTGCGGTACCAAGTGAAGCGCCGCCCATAGAGCTTAAGGTCCGTCAAGCTTTCTTTCACAATGAAATCCTTAAAATATCTTCTCTGCCTCTCGTTAGTGTTCCACCCCACTCCACCCTCTCGCAATCTTCTACTATCGAGTTAAAATCCCCAATGACACAGATGCAAGCTTCCTCGTTTTATTCCAGCACCAGCCCGATTCTACCCCATAGCTGCAATTTTCCTCTCTGTTGCACGGTGCGTAGACATTGATGATGCAATATTCATCCCCACTCTGACGCATCTCCCATTACCACCACTGCGCCCCCTAAATTCAAATGACTGCTACTCACAAAATTTTTTTCATTCCAGAAGGAGAGTATGCCTCCCGATCTTCCCACTGAGCCTTTAGCGAACCAGTGAATTTCTTCATTATTCCAGATAAATTTACCAATTAAATCAGAGAAAACTTCAACCTTTGTTTCCTGAATGCAGCAAAAATCTAATTTATTTTTCCAGAACAGTGATTGCACCTCCTCCTCCTTGATGGAGCTCCCCAGCCCTCGAATATCGTAAGTGCCCAGCTTCATTTAAAATTATTTGTAAACGCACCTAGCCTATCTCCTTTATTACCCTCGCAATTGAGAGCTTCAGCGACAACCTCATCCCGAACCTTGCTCGATAGCCCTAGCTTTTTCCCAAATTCCAAACACTCCAACCCCCGATTCCCCAAATTCCCTGCCGAGATTCCGATCGAATCCGCCCTTCTTGCTCTTTTCCCTTTCTTTTCTTTAGATACCTTCGCGCCACCCTTCTCATCCGAATCCATGTCGCCTATGAAATCACTCCAATCGATTGAATTGAGAGAGTTTTGTTTCTTCTTTGTTTGTTTGCGCCTCCCCACTCGTTTCTGCGAATAAGATTTTGTCTGGTCTTTAATTTGTAAAGATGATTCTGCATCAGTTGGATGCAATGGGATAAGACCCAAAGAGCTTGTACCCAATTGCTGGTTCACGGTTTCAATTCTATTTAAAGGCCCACTTTTGACCAAATTCCCAAATACTTGAAGTGAGGCCCAAGGAGCTAAGTTGGGCTGGCGAGTTCGCCCCAGTTAATGGGGAAGGCCCACTTTCTGTTTCAGCGCCACCCCAGTCGGCAAGGGATCCCTGTGCTAAACTTTCGTGTGCTGGCTCATCTAATCGTTTCCTTGATCTCGTGATTTCATGCATTTCCACTAGGCTCCCAAATTTCGAGCAGCCCAAGCAAAAAAATCTCAAGGACCATGCTTGTAGAGGGACCCCGATCCATCTTGTCCACACTTCTCTTCTCTAATTAACGTCGGTGTACGTCCAAGGTCTACTCCAGTTCATTTTTAAGATGTCCAGTGAAAGCATCATTTAGCCACCTCTAATCTCAAGTATGAATATATCTTCTACCCTCCCCACGTTGCTGAAAGTCCTCCGCAGCTCCTTTAATTCGCAGTTCTCTGGGAAGTTTCTAAAAAAAGGTCACTCCCAGTTCCTTTCCCTTTGAAACCCCTTGCCTTAAGTTCAAACTTCTGGTAACTCTTCTCCATTGTTGCGACTGATACTGATTAGTTCTCAGCCCTAATACACATTTTTATGCCGGTTAAATATCTCAGTCCTAATACACATTTTTCCAATCCGCAAATTGAACTATGTAGATGATGTCGATGGTAACATCTATGTTGGTGGGTCAGGTCCTGGAAATTAGATCATTCCAAGAGCGTCATATTATTCCATTAACTCCGGCCCTAGCATATTACAATCATCTCACATTGATTGTGAGTTGTACGTTGGCGCCGTCATTGATCACGAAGAAAATTTACTTATTGAGTATTGAGTGAAGCTAAGACGAGGTTTTATGCGATACTACCTCTGTTCTACTATAATTGCAACATCTGGACTTTCACGCTTACCAATGCACAACTTTGAATATTAATATCTTTAATTATTTATTTTTAAAAATTATAAAAATTTGATATCTTGAAAATATATTTCGTGGTGAATCTAACAAGATCTTACATGACTATATTTTTTCATATGTATAATCACAAAAGATGGTCAAAAGACCGTATGTGAATAGTGTAATAGTCAACACGTTGCAATAATAATAGAACGGAGGAAGTATATGCAAACATGAAGGTTTTTTTTTCTTTTCCGAAACAATTCAACTTGATACAAGGGAGAATGAGGATGGAGGGATCAAACCCGAGTGTAATCCATAGTGGAGAGAACCCGTGGCCACTGGACTATCTCAATGGTTGTGCCTTCTGTCTATGTGTATATTTTATGGAAGGCAATTGGAAGGTTGTTAAATTCAAAAGTCAATATATTGTCGATTTTACCTGAGTGTACATACACAAAGGCAGTTGCCATCTAGAGCAACGGGTGCGCTTTACGCACCCAAATTACTTGGGGAATGTTGTTTGTTGTGGGCAAAGGAAATTTAAGATGATTTAGCTACATAATATAGGTCTTAAAACCTCATCATGTTGTGTACTCGTTGATTTTATGTAGATTATCAATATCCTGGAGTATATTGTCGTTTTACGTATTACTGTTGTTGCCGATCATCTAGCAGAAATTCTAGATCTTACTCTCCAACTATAATTCATCAGAACCCAAATTTCTCAACCACGGCCTGTAAATCATATATGATTTCCCCAAATACTTTTTCTATTTTTGGATCAAATCGTATGCCACTTTTCCCACTTCTGCAAAACCATCGCTAGGCCAACCACCGTAAGCCCGAAACAACAACCTCATGTTCAGTAACATCATCACCAGAGCCAAAATCAACGATCCCAGCTTTTGAAATAATAACTTACCTAGCCTGATTCCGCGGCGATTCTCGATTTACCCAGTCGAGCCGCTGTTTCCTTGCCCTGGCCCGCCGTGGCAACCCTTCTTCGTCGCGCCGCCCATCGAAGGACAAGGGCTGAAGCCCTTTTGTTTCGTTGCCGCTGTTCTTTTATTGTCCGATCTCTATGAATCGATCTCACCTTACTGTGTACATGAAATTTTGAGAGAGAAAGGACCGGTTGTGAGGGAGATTTGGGAGAGAGACGACGAGGAACAGAAAGTGAGAGGGGGAGAATCGGGGGAGAGAGAGGACACCGAGGGCAAGGGAGGAGAAGGGTTTTTATACCCAACACTTTTTAGAATAATTCAATTGATCACCCCCAGATTTCAAGAATACCTCATTGTTCCCCGGTCTGGTTTATAATTATTTCAGTTAACCCCAATCAGAATTATAATTTCTTCTATTTCAGTCCTCAAATATTTAGCTCTTTCAATTTTACTCCAGTCAGCTTTTCGGTAATTAATTTCATCCCTATTTTGGCGCAAGCCATTAAATATGTAGACTTTTTAAATTATATCTATAATACTTAAAGCTTATCCTCCTTAATTTAATGTGCAAGGAAGGTTGTGCACAAAAAAAAAAAGTACCGTACAACACACTTGAAGCCACATCAAAGCTATATCAATTACAACTATTGATTTAATAATTCAATTAATTGAATGTTGTCTCTCTGTGTACTCATCCAGTTACTATGCAATGATAACAAGCCATTCCATCTGCTTAAAAACCGTTTCCTCTGCTCAACAAACCCTTCATTTCATATGATAAAAATCGTTTTATAAGAATGCATTAATTTCCTTTAATAAAAAATAGTATTAACTCATACAATGTATACAATGTATAAATAGACCACTTTCATTTGAGTGAAATCCCAATACGTATGCAAGTTGCTGTGTGCGAGTTGTTTGTAAATTCTAAGCATCAAATACCTTTTAGTGCAGTATCCTGATCGGTTTGTTTGATGTATTTGTTAGGTTCGTGCTGCCATTCTTCACTTTTTCTGGAAGGGCTTGCAAGATAATAACTTACTGGAGCCAAGAATGAAAACAATGGCATGACATCTTCAAGATCAATTGATAGGGTTCAATCAGAGTCTGCAGGTAGGAAAACACTTTTCACCACACACGAACCAAACTGAAGCCAAACGTACATGATCGACTTCACGCACCAATCGCCAAAACTAATACCGGGAGCTATCGAATCAAAGTCTTAACCCACACACGAACTCAGTTTTAATATTGTAACCCAAATCAGCCCTCGAACAAGGGGTAGGCGAAACCAAAAATCTAGACACGAACAAGAACTAAATTTCGAACAGGTGCAACATGTATGGAAGTTGTGCAATTGTCTTTGTGGTATAGAAGTTGTGCAAATGATTTGTTTTTGTTATGTGAGAAGGTATGTAACAATTACGGGATTGAATGAGTAGTATAAATGACTGCGCAATGAGTAACAGTATGGGTTTTAATAAGGAGTTTAATGCCTCTTGACCAGGCGTTACAATTCTTTCTTATACAAGTTACTAATCACGTGTCCTCTTATCATGCATGCATGTATTAGTAATAAAAACAATTGTTTATTAGCCCTGGAACAAGGAGTGATGGGCTTCCAACAAGTCTGCTTTTTTGTATTTCATAACCTTATGCATCTATAGTTCGTCTTTAAATCTTTAGCATAATTTCTATTGATATCCTCATTATAATTTCTATATCAAATGAACCAATGAGCCACTGGCTTAAATAAATACATTACAAATTTGTTGCAGCTTCCATAGACAAATGGATAATAGTTTAAAGAAGGGTTAAGAATGGTAAAATCAACCAGCAATAATTTATTCATATCGCATTTTGTATGATGCTATATATAAACGCCCGAGTTAACAATTTCTCCTTGCTATACAGGACTGCCTTCGTGTTATGTGTAACAAAAAGCCATTGTAAGTTGATGCAACAGTGAGAATTCTTGCGACAACAACCAAGTTGACGAGGTGATGCCCGAGAGGGGAAGCTACTCTGTTAGGCCTTCATTTGGGGTTCTTATGTTTTTAATGCTTATGTGTTATTTTAGAGGTGATTCTGTATATATATAGTTTGTACATATATTTTACTAAATTTATGAAATGAGCCTATGGAAAACATTATCATACATAGTTTGTACAATATGCTAAAAGGTGTAGATGTATTTACTGTTAGAAAATTTATATGATTGTAAGAAAAAAAAAAATCAAGCGACGAACAAACAAATCCAAACTGTGTGCAACGCAATAAACCAAAAAAATAGTATATCTACCTAAAGATTAACGAAATTCTACCGAGGCAGCCCAAATTATACATGGTTGTATATTTTAGCCTCACCATCACGGTAACAACTCAACAATTTACTTAAACATTACACAATCAACAATTAGATACAATATAAAAAAGTTATGATAACATCACAATCAAATCAACTAAAATAAATACAATACATTACATATAACTAATTACATAGACTAAAATAAAAGGACAATAACAATAAAAAAACCTATAAACTTCTCTAAAAGGCATCTAAATTCCGCCATATGCTCATTCAACCACACCAACATTACGTAAAAAACACGTAGATATTCAACCAAAGACCGTGCAACGCACGGGTTGGATAAAGCATCGTTAATATTCAATTTAAGTTACGTCTTGTATTATTTTCAATTATAGTATTATATTAATAGTAATCTATTATTATTTGAAGATAATAACAAGAACTTACGGACCTAGGATTATCGAGTCAAGTATTTTCATCACATTCAAGTTCAAGTTCTGCATTTTATCCAGGTGTGGGGAATTTACTACGCTTTTATTTATTTAATTGCTTTATATATTGTCTTGTATGTGCATGTGAAATCAGTCAGAAGCACTTAAATCTACAAATCAGTCAGAAGCACTAAAATGTGCAGATCAGTCAAAAGCACTTAAATGTGCAAATCAGTCAGAAGCACTTAATTGTGCATAAAGCATTCGGGCTAGCTGACGGGCTTCAGAATTTATCAGTCATGTTGTTTATAATTGCTAATATATTTAGAAATTAACTTAGACATATTGCGTACCCTCCACACTGAGCGAGTTGAAAGCTCACCCCATTATTTAACCCTTTCAGGTTGAGGAGATCGATGTGGCCTGCACTTGAGCGTGGGATGATCAAGCTTCATTAAAAGGTGTTTATTTATTTAATGTTATTTATCTTAAGCTATGCTTTATGAACAAGTGTTCGAATTATTTTAATTTCAAGATATGTTTTTGTTAACGATGACTCGAGAATACTTGCGATTATTAAATTTCGTTTTTTTGAAAATGTATTTCCATTGCAATTTTTTTTTTTTTTTGAAATTACAAGAATTATTTTCCTATAATAGGGTGCTACATCAACTATGGGTTTTGCCAATGATCAGCATAAGTTATTTAGTCTCACATTTATCGATAAGAATTTAATTAAATTTTAATTAGGATCAATGAATATCGAGTAAAAAAATCTCGGACTCTTTTTTATGAAGAATAAATATTATGAAACTCTAATTACGCAGGAAATATGATAGATTTAGAAAAAAAAACCTAGAAATCTTTTTAATAAAAAGTAAATACTATATGACTCTAAAAGCAAATTACGAACTCTTCACCCTCAACCGCAATACAACGGTCATAAACCACGATCAAAGATATCAACCTATTGCAATAACCGATTAACACACATTCGATAAAAATCAATAACCGACATACCCAACCAACAAACTCAACGGTTCAACGAAACCTCGATCATATACATAAACCAAATAATCCAACTCAACAAATACGAACTCATATCCACAATACAAGCCGTAACTCGATGATCACAAATAACAATCAATAACCGATCAACAAACACAACGGTTCTACAATATCCCGATTAAATACAAATCCGAATAACCAAATCAATCAAACACGAATTCAAAACCACAATACGATTCCATAATCCGAAGATCATATCAATAATCAAATTAAACCAACAAGGGTCTAACATTACCGATTCCAAATTCAATCTTAAATACGGATACAAGTTTCATCCTTGTAAATTCATAATAAAAACCAATTACCGATTATCATCATCAATCCGGACGATCCAATTAATTCGACATTATAGGTAATCATATTCCAAGGTGTCAAATAATTTCATTATCTGAATTGAACACTTGTTCAATACGTATGAATTCTCAAACTCAAAAGTGAATCATAATCTTATCAAACCCGGAACCATATTCGTATTCTTATATGAATATTGTACCAAAACACATAACTTAGTTCTAGATATGAATATTCTATATTCATATCCAAAATACCAACACCTCTTAAAATATGTTCATCAATTCATACAATCCAAGAGTTCCTTAAGAACGCAACTTATTCCGACATCACACTCAAAATCCTCAAACGACATAATCCGATGTGTTCTAATATCTAAACAGTCCTTATTCACAATTCAAGGTGTATATAATCATGTTCTTCAACATATACTTCTCATAACATCATGAATCACAACAAACCACCAAGAACATCGAGAATACTACGATTCCATAATCATAACAACATAATCAAGGCATTTGATCATCAATTCATTATCTTCCCTTAACAAAATTCCCGTAATTACCAAGAATCATCACAACAACATCAATTCAATCACCATTCAAACGAAAACGTGTAGAATTTCCCAAGTTCTACTCATTGAGGCATTTTATCGAACACTTAAGGTGCATAGTCCAATTCAATCGTTTAACGAAGAAATACTCGAATTTGTTCCACAAAACTTTAAGAGTAATGAATGATTCCGAGAATACAGCAAAGTTCCATCAATAATCTGGATTAAAACAAATCAAATCGGCCAAAACACCAAGAACTCCAAAAATTTCTAAAACCAAGAGTTTAGGTGTTCTTACCTTCGATCCAGGCGGAAGAAGATGTTAAACACGAATCCAACTTCCAAAACATGTTGCTCTATGATGTTCCCACTCAAATTCATCGATCTCAGATGAAGAATCGCGAAAAGAGCGAAGAAAAATGGTGAAAAGGCCAAGTGACCCGGTCCAGGCCTTTAAATAGCCGGGACCTGTCGGTGCCTTACGGCCGTAACCTGCCATGGTTTACGGCCGTAACCGGCCATGGATACCCTACTGCCCAGTTTGGCTGACACCCTTACGGCCATTATCGGCACAACCTTATGTACGTAATAAGCCCTTACGGCCGTACCCGGCCGTAACCTTACGGCCGTTATGAGCCGGTCCTTACGCCCAGCGAGTCACTGCCGACCGTGATCGGCCATCCCTGCGAGTCACTGCCGACCATGATCGGCCATCTAGCGAGTCCTCGGCCACGACTCGGCCAGCTGCCTCCTAACGTACGTAACACTTAATCCATTGCGTACGTAATACGTACGTTGACTTGCTATAGTAATATACTTGTATTACGTACGTAATACACCCTGTATAGCGTACATAAATCCATCCATTGACTCACCTGTCCACATCCGCACCGAAAAACTGCCGACACTGGGCCCACCTGTCGATCATATCCGGATCCTGTCCGATTCCCTCTGTTACGTACGTAATGCCTTATGCATAACGTACGTAATTGGTATAATTTAGCATACGTAAGTCCTTAAGCTTAGCGTACGTAATGGCCTTTTGTACTTAGCCAAAATCCAATTGTTCCTGTCCGGCATCTCGACATACATAATACAAACATAAGGCATACTGAATACACATATACTCAACCCAAAAATATTCTCATACGATGCAACTGATATCAAAAATTAAAACAACCTGATATACGATATCCTCAAATGCAATTGTCGAACAAGTACGACAATTACACAATTACAACTGTCTCAGTTCTCAATTTATTTTATCCATACTGTATAGACACCAAACTATATAATATATCTCAGATAAAATAACGCGAAAAATTTATACTGAAAATCCGGGTATTACAATCATTTTGACTCTCACCTATGGTAAATCAAAGCAATAAGTATTATAAATACACAATTAAATATTATAAACGTAGAATTAAGAAATAATAATTATCCGAGATTTACGTTCTTCTTGCAGTCAATACAGAAGATACTATCTCACCTCGATCCAGTTCAACGTATGCAAATACGCTAATGTATGCTAATAGTCAAGACCAACTAATCTCAAGCATACACTACAACCTTTTATATAATTTATCTAACAATTATATAGGTTGTGAACTATTATATTATTTTATAAGGCACCAATAATGTGATCTTCCGTGTGACACCAACACACCACATTATCTACAATATAAAATAATTAGACATTTCATTTACATAACTATAACGTGAATAAATATGCAAAACATGTGATTAAATGTAATTAATATTCTCATAGGTAGTCATAGGGAAATTAGGTAATATAAGCATAAAGTATGCTTTGCAGTATACAATCCTAACAATCTCCCACTTATACTCAAAGCATGCTTTTAAGTATACTACTCTATTATATAGTCTCTCATTTCTCCCACTTATACTCAAAGCAATGCTGCCATACACCGTAATCCCATTCCTTCCACATGCCTTTCAAAAACTTTTGAGGGTAGGCCTTTCGTGAAAGGGTCAGCTGTAACACCCCAAACTAGGCGGATATTACAGTGCCGTGGACCCCCGACTGGGACCCACCAGGCGGATGAAAATGAATGAATTACACAGGGTGAATGCAGTACCGAACCACATTACAACATTAATTACTCCGATGAGGAGTTTCATACAACATACCCAGGATAAAATAGAATACATGTGTATCTTATATGACGATAAAATACACAACACTGAATGAAACGAGTATTCAAACGGAATGTCTGCAGCGGAATAAATAAAGGAAACATAAATGATCGAACAGATGACAGATCGGGCCCCTTTCTAGTATCACCGACTCTCGACGTCGGCGTGTTCTCCCGTGCCTTTGCCTTGCCTGCACGAAAAACAAAATCCCCAAACGGGGTCCGCATAACAACAATCCTCAAGAGTTGAAATTACACAATCATGAATTAACCGTTATGAAATATTCTTAATTATGAATTTATTTGAAGAGGAGTATCATAGTACGCCCGTAATGTTCTCGTGCAAGTGTACAAGACGAATGACCGGACACACCCGTCCTTGTACCTAATTAGTCTCACGGAGGTAAGCGTTACTGCAGTGCACGGTCCGATGTATCGGTGAACCCAATACATGACCATCGTGTGCCCGACTAAAAATTCCACACGGCCACACCCGGCCACGCAATATGAACCCTAAGGTCACATGAACGAGAATGACCATGATGAATATCAATGAATAATAATTAGACTAGGCCAAGATGACTCACCGATATGAAAGTAATAGTGACGTGATTGATAACCCGGAAATGATTTGGAACCGCTGCTCCTCGTGAATGAAATGATTATTCGACAATTACAAGTCTCAAAATGATTAATATTATGATGAATGAATTATGATTATGAGCAATCAACAACAAAAGGAATGAGTATCCTTTTAACCGAGTAAGATTTAACTTACACAATACCGATGACAATTATCCTTCCACGAACAACGTCCTAATTGAGATATCGGTCGCTCGAACAACCTTAATAATACAATTACCAATAATCCGATCAATATACGAATCAAACACGAATATAACGAACTCAAAACGTCGATACGACTAAACCAAGTCCATAGAGGCATTAAATCAAACACGTTGTATTCAACTCCGATTGTTTACAAACAAACTTCGATATACCAATATCAAAATTCCCCAAGAAGTGTTTCAAACCAACAAAACATCTCCAATACGATCAATAATCCGTTATGAATATCCAAAAATGTGATTATAACAACAATTAGTCGAAAATCCCCAATTCCAACTCGATTTTCAACGTGTTCTTGAATAATTCCTCAATAATCCAATGAATCCTTATACAAACTCATAATCATATACATATCCCTTCATATAACATGATTATAACGTCTAAAACATCATATCTCAACACAAAATCAAGTCCAAAGTGTTGAAGAATTTACCTCTTGAAGATCCAACCAATTCGATCCGATGAAAACGCGTAAAAACGACTATCCAAGCTTCCCAAATGATTGAAGGTGATGAAAATACACACTCAAATGATAATTGATGAAGAAATCTCTCCCTCAAGTTATTCTCTCTCGGTTGCGGTGAAGAAGATGGAAAAATATGGAAGAAATGAGCTCAAAATGCTCAAAAATGAATTTATAGGGGTCGACTCGGCCAACAGCTCGACCGTGCCCGCCCGACACGGTCGTGGCGCAATGCCGGCAGAGGACTCGACCGTGTCCCGCTTGACACGGCCGAGGCGCGAAGGCCTACCGACAGTGACCCGCCCGCGGCGCCGACAATGACTCGACCGTGTCCCGAACACGCCGGCCTCCGGCGTCGCTACGAGCTAATCCGAAGAGCTCGACTGCCGCGCTGCACGACACGGTCGGGTCCTGAGGCAGACGCCCGCACTATCCGGACGAGTACGGCACGGCCGTGTCGGACGACACGGCCGAGTTGTTCGGCAGTTGATCGCCAAAATTGAGAAAATGAGCGGGTGAGCTAAAACGACCATAACTCTCTCGTCCGGACTCGATTGACTCACCGCTTTGAACCATTGGAAAGCTAACTCGATGCTCTATAATATTGCAAGATTTAGAATTTTTGGAGTTACCAAAAATTAATGGTGATCTAACAAAGTCGAACTCATATGAATAAAGTTGAAACGATGAACAATAACGATACTCAACTCAAGTTTATACAACGGTGAACACGGTGAATGAACATGATTGATGAATGATTATAATTGAGTGAAAATCCACCGAGTGACAATTACCGAATGAAATTCTCAATGATAATGATCAATTACAATTATCAATTACAACCGGTATTACATACACCCCCTTAAAAGAGTTTCGTCCTCGAAACTAAGGGTAAATAACTCGGGACATGAACTATCCATCACGATCGCAAACAATAATGTCCAAATAGTTCTGGACCAAATCAATCGCACGCCCAAGTCCCCAAGTCTTGACGTCTCGGATCACAATGAACGATTTCCCAAAAATATCACGAAGTCTCGGTATGACACCAAAAGGAATGCATCAAACGATCTCAAAATCTCAAGATTCTCAAATACGATCATTATAAGATAGATCAACAATAAATGATCCACAACCATGACACATTAATACGGATTGAGTTATTTAGTCATCTGAAAGACAAGGCTATATATCAAATGTACCCAACATCGATATCCTCCATACCATCGATCTCCTCGATCCCAACGATTCGACGAAGACCCAAACCTGAACTCACCGCTTAATATGACCCAAAGGTTACCAAAACGAGAGTGACTAAGATGAATGATAAATGATTAGATATCCGACAAGGATCAAGAATAACTCGCCGAGGTGAACTAATAACGAAATGAGTGATAACTCAAATGAAATTATTGGAACCATTGTTCCCGTGAGGTGAATGATTGGTTGATAAATATAAGTCTTAACGTGATTGATATATGATGAATGACCTATGCGAACAATTGAACGACGATGAAATGAATGATTATCCTATTACCGCAAGAATTAACTTGCTCAACACCTGATGAATGTCCGTTGTATCATCATTTAAGCAAACAACAATCGAACTCGTTATTCGAGATGAAGATGCTCTCCCAAAGATGAATACGACTAGAAACGATCTCTTGACGTCTGAGTCCGATGTCCCTCGGAACTCCTTCCATACCGAGGCAGAAAGTCACGTGATAATTACGGATCTCGTATGAAGATTGCACTATGTTTACGAGATGAAATGATAACAATGAGCATACATGCTCTAACAAAATGGATGCATTAATAATGCAATAAAACGATCGTCGACATGACGCCGTAATATGAGAAGATCGCCTGAAAAATCAAGTGAGGTTACAAGCCTATCTCATGAAATTCTGAAATGATTACCTTGAACAAGTTCACAAGATTGAAAAATTTGATTCACAAGATCAACAATCAACCGTGAGATGGATCGGATGGTTAATAAATTAATCGAACAATGAGATTGACTCGTGATGAATGAATTAATTGAACAATGAGATTAATCGAGTGATGAATGAATTGATCAACAATGAGATTGATCGAGTGATGAATGAATTGGTGAACAATGAGATCGATCGAGTGATGAATGAATTAATTGAACAATGAGATTGAGTGAGTGATGAATGAATCGATCGAACAATGAGATCGATCGAGTGATGAATGAATTGATGAACAATGAGATTGGTCGAGTGATGAATGAATTAATTGAACAATGAGATTGAGTGAGTGATGAATGAATTGATGAACAATGAGATTGACCGAGTGATGAATGAATTGATGAACAATGAGATTGATCGAGTGATGAATGAATTAATTGAACAATGAGATTGAGTGAGTGATGAATGAATCGATGAACAATGAGATTGACTGAGTGATTAATGAATTGAGTGAACAATGAGATTGATCGAGTGATGAATGAATTAATTGAACAATGAGATTGAGTGAGTGATGAATGAATCGATGAACAATTTTTTAGAAAATTCTTCCACAAACCGCCGATAATAGCCGGCTAATCCGAGAAAGCTTCGGATTTGCTTAACATTCTTCGGAGGTGACCAATCTTGGATAGCCTTCGCCTTCGAGGATCAACACGCACTCCATCGGATGAAATTACAGTCCGAGAAAAGTCACTTGGACATCCAAGACTCACCTTTGGAAAACTTCCCATAAAGTTGCTCTCGTCTTAACACGTCGGAAACCCGATGAAAATGAACCTCGTGTTCCTCCCGGTCACGAGAATAATCAAAATGTCATCGATGAAGACAACAACAAAACGATCCAAAAGTCGATGAAAACCTGATTCATTAACTCCATGAATACCGCAGTGCAATGATCAACCCAACCGGCATAACCGCAAACTCATAGCGACCATAGCGTGTTCGAAAAGCCGTCCTCGTGATATCCGACTCTCGAATCCGCAATCGATGATATCCAGATCTTAAGTCGATCTTGGAAAATACCGAAGTTCCCTGAAGTTGATCCAAAAGATCGTCGATACGGGATAGAGGATACTAATCTTGATCCTCACCCTGTTCAACTCCTGATAATAATACACACACGAACGAACCATACCTCTCCTTGACAGATAACACTGGTGCTCCCCACGGGAACACACTCGGTCGGAGATAACCTTTCTCGAACTAATCCTCAAGTTGAATCTTCAACTCCTGCATTTGGTCGGGGCCATCCGATACGGTGTCTTCGATAATGGGGACGTACCGGCTCCAACTCACTCCTGAATTCCACTACTCTATGAGAAAGCAACCAGATAACTCGTCTGGAATACATCGTCAAACGATGACAATGATACCACGAATGATTGAACATTTCGATTGCCCGAGAATGGTCAATCGAAAAAAAAAGTGATACAATGAATGATTGAATATCTCGATTGCCTTAGAAAGGTCAATCGATGAAAATGATACAATGAATGATGAAATAGCTCGATTGCCTTAGAAAGGCCAATCGATGAAAATGATACAATGAATGATTAAATAGCTCGATTGCCTTAGAAAGGCCAATCGATGAAAATGATACAATGAATGACTGAACAACTTGCTTGCGGAATTTCTCTGCTTCCATCATAATAGTAATCCTTCTGGGACAACGGGGATTACCTCCCTGAAGTACACATTCGACGACCAACGACGAAAATGATAGTGACCATGCGCTAACAATTACTGAGGATAGTATTAAGACGGTTAAACCAACTAATACCGAAATTACATCGTCCTAAGATAAATTCACCACGATTAGGTCCACCAACCAATCGCGGTTACTAAGCTTACTTAGGTATGATTCGAAAATTCTTCCATCGTCAGTAGACCGATGGTATGAGGTCCACAAGCAATAGGACTATCCCGAAATAAGTCTATTCAAGCATGATTCGAAGATGAAAGAATGCGGTGTACCAAAGATCAAAAGGTACACACAAGTTGAAATAAAATTACGAGTATACCGAAATCATTCGACCACCGGATCGTCGATCCTCCTCATCATATGAATCTGGGACTTGCCGGTCCCGAACCGACGCTCCTCCTCGATAAATACGAGCTCCAACTCTATTTGCTTCCATTATCTTAAACGACGATGACAAAGCGTCTGATTCTAAAACGCCGGTTGCTTCGGGCTCGAGATGCCGCGGAGCCGACTTGGAGTCCTTTTCGCAAAAACGGGCCTTATGCCCAAAATTCCCACAATTATAGCACGTGATAGACGGTTTCAAACACTCAAGGCTGAAATGACCTTGCCCACAATTGAAATAGGTGATGGCCGAATCGGCCGCCGGAATGAGATCCCGCACGATTATGCGCCGTAGGAGGTCGCTCGAAACGATAGGACTCACACGAGGCTTCTTGAAGGTTGACTGACCGCCTTCGGATTGATTACGCCGTTGATTTCTTGCCGACAGATGAAGGTTGTTGTTCAGCACTTTCCTTAGCAAATGCTCATATGGGAGAGTTCTCTCGATTAATCCGGTCAGTGGCGCAATGATGATTGAGCAACCGCATACGGGTCATCATAGCTTGCATAAAAGTGAGTGGATCAACCCGAACATCTTCTCGATCGAGCCGAGTCCCGGGCACGATTTCCGGCATGAGTGATTATTTCTCGGGTTCTGCCGCACCGCGCCTCTTCTCGTGCATCCTCGACTCTCTCCATACGGAAGTAGGAAGGTCGCATAATGATTATATTTCCCGCATGATTAACACATTATGATTATGTCATGAGATGATGAAAATGAGTATACATGTTCTAACTTAGTGATTATATGAATGATTTACTGAAGTTACATGATTATCTGATGAAATTCTTAAAATGACTATCTTGAATAACTTAACAAGATTGATAATATGATCTTCCAGATTGACAACTGAGTAATGAAATGAATTGAGTAATTAATGAGTTAACGTGATCGTCCTGATTATTAACTGCGTAATGAAATGAATTAAGTGATTAATGAGTTAATATGATCGTGCCGATCATAGTGATTGATGATATTTGAGGATTGTCAAATGATGAATGATGAATGAATGACTATTGCCAGAAATTATACCATGGCGTTAGAAGTCTTACAGTTCTTTCGGTCTGATTGGCTCGGCATCTGCACAGGTCACACGTGACGCGAAAGTCCAATGATACTAGTCCGATGATGATGATTTCAATGAGACATGACTTGGAGGGTAGTATTCAAAACCACTCTCTGATACCAACTCTGTAACACCCCAAACTAGGCGGATATTACAGTGCCGTGGACCCCCGACTGGGACCCACCAGGCGGATGAAAATGAATGAATTACACAGGGTGAATGCAGTACCGAACCACATTACAACATTAATTACTCCGATGAGGAGTTTCATACAACATACCCAGGATAAAATAGAATACATGTGTATCTTATATGACGATAAAATACACAACACTGAATGAAACGAGTATTCAAACGGAATGTCTGCAGCGGAATAAATAAAGGAAACATAAATGACTGAACAGACTGGGGCCCCTTTCTAGTATCACTGGGACTCCTCGACGTCAGCGTGTTCTCCCCGTGCCTTTGCCTTGCCCAGACCTGAAAAACAAAATCCCCAAACGGGCCGTCGATTACGTAACAACAATCCTCAAGAGTTGAAATTACACAATCATGAATTAATCAAGTTATGAAATATTCTTAATTATGAATTTATTTGAAGAGGAGTATCATAGTACGCCCGTAATGTTCTCGTGCAAGTGTACAAGACGAATGACCGGACACACCCGTCCTTGTACCTAATTAGTCTCACGGAGGTAAGCGTTACCGTGCACGGTCCGATGTATCGGTGAACCCAATACATGACCATCGTGTGCCCGACTAAAAATTCCACACACCACACCCGGCCACGCAATATGAACCCTAAGGTCACATGAACGAGAATGACCATGATGAATATCAATGAATAATAATTAGACTAGGCCAAGATGACTCACCGATATGAAAGTAATAGTGACGTGATTGATAACCCAGTTGAAATGATTTGGAACCGCTGCTCCTCGTGAATGAAATGATTATTCGACAATTACAAGTCTCAAAATGATTAATATTATGATGAATGAATTATGATTATGAGCAATCAACAACAAAAGGAATGAGTATCCTTTTAACCGAGTAAGATTTAACTTACACAATACCGATGACAATTATCCTTCCACGAACAACGTCCTAATTGAGATATCGGTCGCTCGAACAACCTTAATAATACAATTACCAATAATCCGATCAATATACGAATCAAACACGAATATAACGAACTCAAAACGTCGATACGACTAAACCAAGTCCATAGAGGCATTAAATCAAACACGTTGTATTCAACTCCGATTGTTTACAAACAAACTTCGATATACCAATATCAAAATTCCCCAAGAAGTGTTTCAAACCAACAAAACATCTCCAATACGATCAATAATCCGTTATGAATATCCAAAATGTGATTATAACAACAATTAGTCGAAAATCCCCAATTCCAACTCGATTTTCAACGTGTTCTTGAATAATTCCTCAATAATCCAATGAATCCTTATACAAACTCATAATCATATACATATCCCTTCATATAACATGATTATAACGTCAAAAACATCATATCTCAACACAAAATCGAAGTCCAAAGTGTTGAAGAATTTACCTCTTGAAGATCCAACCAATTCGATCCGATGAAAACGCGTAAAAACGACTATCCAAGCTTCCCAAATGATTGAAGGTGATGAAAATACACACTCAAATGATAATTGTTTAAGAAATCTGTCCCTCAAGTTATTCTCTCTCGGTTGCGAGTGAAGAAGATGGAAAAATATGGAAGAAATGAGCTCAAAATGCTCAAAAATGAATTTATAGGGTTGACTCGCCAACAGGCTCGACCGTGCTGCCGACACGGTCGTGGCGCGCATGGCCGGCAGGACTCGACCGTGTCCCGCTTGACACGGTCGAGGCGCGAAGGGGCCTACCGACAGTGACCCGTCCGCGGCGCTCGACAATGACTCCGACCGTGTCCCGAACACGGCCGCCTCGGCGCCGCTGAGCTAATCCGGAAGAGCTCGACTGCCGCGCTGCACGACACGGTCGGGTCCCGAGGCAGACGCCCGCACTATCCGACGAGTACGGCACGGGCCGTGTCGGACGACACGGCCGAGTTGTTCGGCAGTGATCGGCCAAAATTGAGAAAATGAGCGGGTGAGCTAAAACGACCATAACTCTCTCGTACGGACTCCGATTGACTCACCGTTTGAACCATTGGAAAGCTAACTCGATGCTCTATAATATTGCAAAGATTTAGAATTTTTGGAGTTACCAAAAATTAATGGTGATCTAACAAAGTCGAACTCATATGAATAAAGTTGAAACGATGAACAATAACGATACTCAACTCGAAGTTTATACGAACGGTGAACACGGTGAATGAACATGATTGATGAATGATTATAATTGAGTGAAAATCCACTGAGTGACAATTACCGAATGAAATTACTGAATGATAATGACTGAATTACAATTACTGAATTACAACCGGGTATTACATCAGCAAGATTATCTTCCGATGCAACCCTGGCTACAACTACGTCTCCTTCTTTTACGAAGTGTCATATGATGTGGTACTTGCGTTTGATATATTTACTTGCCTTGTGGGCTCGTGGTTCCCTCGAATTTGCAACTGCACCAGTATTATCACAATAAAGTGTAATACTCTCTGGCAAATCAGGAATCACATCTAAGTCCTGCAGGAAGTACTTGAGCCACACTGCCTCCTTGGCTGCCTCAGAGGCTTCCACGTACTCGGCTTCGATGGTAGAGTCCGAGATGCATTTTTGCTTCACACTCCTCCAACTAATGGCTCCACCTCCCACGCTAAACACATAATCCGAAGTAGACTTGGACTTTTCTTTGTCCGATGAAAAATCTGAGTCAGTGTAACCCACCGGACACAGGTCGTCTGATTGATATACAAGCATGTGCTCCCTTGTCCTTCTCAGGTACTTGAGTATGTGCTTGACAGTAATCCAGTGTCCTGGTCCTGGGTTTGACTGATATCTAGCAGTCATGCCTACGGCATGACAGATATATGGTCTAGTGCAAAACATAGCATACATGAGACTTCCCACAGCAGATGCATAAGGGACCATCTTCATGTCATCTATCTCCTTTTGTGTCTTGGGACATATCCTTAGATAGTTGAATTCCATGTCTGTGAGGTAAAAACCTTTCTTAGAATTCTCCATGCTAAACCGCTTTAGCACTATATCGATATAGGATGTCTGGGATAAGCACATAGGATGTGTCCTGCTTCTCCTATCACGAAAGATCCTGATTCCAAGGATATGTCCTGCTTCTCCTAGATCCTTCATATCGAACTGCTCAGATAGCCATACCCGTACGTCCGACAATTCCTTCACATTTTTTTCCAATCAGAAGGATATCGTCTACATACAGTACAAGAAACACCAATATGTTTCCATTGCATTTCTTATATACACAACTCTCACTCGGACGTTGGACAAATCCATATGACTGGACAACTTCGTCAAAACGAGTGTTCCAAGATCTAGATGCTTGCTTAAGTCCATAAATGGATTTCTTAAGTTTGCACACCAAGTGCTTCTCTCCTTCAGTAATGAATCCCTCTGCTTGGCGCATATAGATTTCCTTGTCTAGACTCCCATTCAAGAATGCAGTCTTGACATCCATTTTCTAAATCTCCAGATCCAAATGTGCAGCTATAGCTAAATGAATCCGGATTGACTTAAGCATGGCTACCGGCGAAAAGGTTTCATCATAATCGATACCCTCTTTCTGAGTGTAACCTTTTACAACAAGCCTTGGTTTGAAGGTTTCAACCTTCCCGTCACCTCCTTTCTTTCGCTTATAGACCCATTTACTCCCAATGGCTTGTACACTATCAGGTAGCTCTACTAGCTCCCATACTTGATTAGAATCCACAGATCCCATTTCTGATTCCATTGCTACTTGCAAGGAGTCAGGATCTTTATCTTGGATTGCCTCCTTATATGTCCAGGGATCTGATTCATCTTCGCCTGGGATTGAGTCCGAAGACTTTCCCACGCCTATGAATCGTTCCGGCTGACGAACAACCCTCCCACTACGAGGAGGCAAATCTTGAGTTGGTGTAAAAGTATCAGAATCGATACGTGGTGCAGTGTTAGTTGGCGCTTGTATAATTGGTATAGACGGAGTATCGCCCCTCAGCTCTTCCAGAATTATCTCGCTCATGGGCTTGTGACTAATCATATAATTCTCTTCCAGAAATTGGGCATTGGTGCTAATAATGACCTTCTGATCCTGGGGACTATAGAACAAGCCACCCTTCGTTCCCTTAGGATATCCTACAAACACTCGCACTTCTGTATGAGATGCCAACTTATCAGCTTCTTTATTCAGCACATGTGCTAGAGTACCCCAAATCCGAATATGTCCTAGACTGGGCTTACGCCCACTCCACAGTTCTGTGGGTGTTTTTGGAACTGATTTCGAAGGCACCAGGTTTAGAATGTACGCCGCTGTTTCTAAGGCGTATCCCCAAAACGAAATAGGTAAATCTGAATAACTCATCATTGACCTAACCATTTCTAAAAGAGTTCTATTCCTTCTTTCAGCCACACCATTGTAATATCCGACAGAAATTCTTACTTACTGTTGTATTATTCGGATAATTCAACACTATTGTAGTCTTGTTGCATTTGTTTAATATTTATTGATGTTGGAGTATATCATAATAGACTTGAATATAACTATCATTCGCTCTATGATTGATTTCTCAACGTTGTATAGATAAGTGCATTTTTGGTCTAGTAATTCTGTGCTTAACGTACTCTAACCCTTTAACATAACGTACGCTATATTATGGGATTTACGTAGGTAAGGAGGTGCCTTTTACGTACGTAATGCTTGTAGTCTCATCCGATCTCAACTTTCAGCGTGTGAGGTCGGGCGTGACTCGAATATCTGATCTTTTGGAGGCAACCTAGTTGACCTTCCGTACGTAAGGCTTCAAGCCATAACGTACGTAATGCTGTTCATATTTTAGTTCAGTAGCCTATGGTAATAGATTACGTATGTAACACATTTTGTGTAGCATATGTAAAGTTGCTAACGTACGTTATCTGCATGTGATAACGTACGTAACGAACTGTGCTGTTATAAAAAGACAACTTGTGTCTTTCATTTTGCACGTCCAATCTCCGATTTTTCACCCCTATAATAATCCCCCTGCCTCCCTAGACCAATTCTACCCTCTTCCAACTTGTGTTTGAGCTTTGCATCTTGATTTAGAGCTTGTTGATTGGAAGTTTGGAGTCATTCTTGAAGCTTAGAGTGTGTTCTTGTGGTTTTGGTGTATTATTCTTCATTTCTGAAGGTATGTTATACGATTTCACCCTATAATCTCGTAGTTATACTGTTAGTGATAAAGTATACTTCACCTAATGTTAAATTAACCAAGCTAAACATGTTTGTAGTTAAGCTTTTAACAACTTAATGATGAATATGGTGATTAAGGGTTGGATATGATGTATTCTTGATGTCTTAAATGGTAGTAATCATGTTTAGTAGAAACATACTCTTCCTTTTGGACTATTAATTTTAGCGAAGTTCTCCTTGATGATTGTTCTTGATAAATTCTCACCCGTTTGAACCATACGAATAATCGAGAACACCTTGAATGATAATCGATAATGAGAATAAATTGAAGTTAGTATGAATCCTTGAAATGGAATTATGATACAAAGATAGTTGAACTAAGCAAATTGAATTTAGGATATCGATTCGCTGAACTAGATATCGATAGTTATGCGAATATGTTATTGAATGGCTTGTATCCCTTACAAGGTTGATTGTTCGAGTAACCGATATTAAGTCACGGACCGTTCGTTCGTTCGACAAGGAAGGACTATTCTTGTCTCCGTATTGAGGCAAATTATCTTGCTTGGTTATAATGATGTTTGGATTCTTGTGATGATTATGTGTTTCGTGTATATGAAACACTTATAAATTTGTGACCCATGATTTGATATTATTCTTAATGATGTTCCGTTTTCATCGTGGGATTGCATTCCCAAGTTCGTCACTTTTGAACCGTTGATATCATTGATCCTTATTGTCATTTCGGTAAGTTCTTGATCCTTAATCGGATATGTGATTTATTGAATTCGTTGTCATGTTGTATCGTGACATCTCCAGAATCATATCTGCATTCCGATTGGTCATTGTGCAGGATTTTTAGCCAGGCACATATATAGTCATGCGTGGATGTTTCCGTATTGGACTGTGCACACGAGACGTAGTTCGTGAGGCTAATTAGGTTCATTGTCCCACGTATATCCTGGATTCCGTATACGGGGTGGACATGTGCACTGACACATTTCCAGATCGGGTGTACTGTGATGTCCATCTTGAGCCATACTATTTTGGTCATTCATAGTCCATATATATATTTTTGGATGTGTTCGACGTTTTGTGACTAACCATTCATACGCCCGAGGGGTATGTTCGTTAGTCGGGTTGTTTTCCTTGAAATCTAATATATGTGAATTGTATAATATATGAGAAACCATTTATCATGTATATCTGACCCTGTGTTGGGTGAAATACTCATGTTGTATTTTAGGTCGAGGCAAAGGCAAGGCACGGGAAGATCATGGTGACGGCGAAGGGTTCGAAGGATACTAGTTCCGGGGGGGGGGGGGGGCAAGTCTTTTGTTGTCTGGTTTTGTTCGAACCGTGTAATATTACCTTTCCGCTCTATTTTAAATTGTGGACTAATGTATTGTTATTTAAGGTATATTCCATCTCCATATGGATTATACTCGTATTTCGGATCCTGTGTGTAATAAGGCCGTTGGCCATACTACTGTAAACTCCTAATCGGAGTAGATACTATGTATTGTGGTTCGGTATCACAAGTATTGCGTACTTAATCTGTACTTTGGGTATCGCCTGGTGGGTCCCAGTGTGGGGTCCACGGCACTGTAATGGCTGCCTTTTTGGGGTGTTACAGAAGATGGTATCGGAGAGTCGATTTTTTTAGAGTCATTGTAAAATGAACTAGTATCAAGAGACCTTCGTGTCACGTGTGACCTGTGCAAGCACCCAATCCTACGAGCCAAATGCGGTATGTACTCTATGAGCTATGATTTAATTACTGACAGGATATTGATATTGGAATGGATCTCCTTGTTGATCTTGTTATTTTCAAGGATTTATGGCAGGATTTATCGGATTGATAATTCGAGATAAAGTCTGGATTGAAATTGTTCGACTCAACATCGATATGATATTCTGTGCGACACTCGTAGTGTCAATAGTTTATTATGAGCTATTTTCTTGAATATGTAATTCCTTGTTGCTAATGACTTAGCATGAATTTTGATTGGTATCATGAACTGTACTTATGGTTATCATTATGCATTGATTCTTTCAGTATGGAAAGAAATATGAGAGGCCGTGGCACAGGGGGACGAGGCCGTGGAAGAGCCCGAATCCCGATACCAAGAGCCAACAGGCGTGCGAATGCAGAGCATAGTTCCGCATGCAGTGATTCACCTTCTAGGGACTAATCGCACCACACTGGACGCGAGGATGCGCGTGTCGATCCTTACGCTGTAATGCAGGGCATGATGACTCAGATGACCCAGATGGGTCAGTTAATGGAATCTATGCAGAGAGATACTACCGACCAGCAATAGGGGCCACCTCCTGTACATGGCGGACCAGTGAGTCGGATCATCAGCGACATCTCTCGCCACCGACCCCCGACTTTTGAAGGCTCCTCTGAGCCTGCTGATATCGTGCATTGGATTGAACACTTCGAGAAGTTATTCGATATGGTAGACTGTCGAGCAGAGAATCGCATCTCCGTAGCAGCTTACTATCTTGGCAAGGGCGCCCACACCTGGTGGCTTTCGGTAAGGCCAGCTGATGGCGTATGTACTTGGGAGGAATTTAAAAATCTCATGCTAGAGCGTTACTATCCGGGCCCTCTCCGCGAGGCCAAACTGTCAGAATTGTTGAATCCAGACCTGTCTGAAGATGATGATGTACTATATATTGCCGAGAAATTCCAGGCACTTCTCCCTTTTGCCTCGACAATTGTCCGAATGAAGGCCAACAAGATCAAATATTTTCTCAAGACGCTTAAATCCCGATTGAGAATGCAGCTGTTGAATCATCACTGTGCGACCTTACTGGAGTTCATCGCGAAAGCTCTAGAGTACAAACTGACCGCAAAAGAAATTTCCAAGAAGAAACCGCAGTCCAACAACAAGAAATTCAGGAACCAGAACCAAACTGACAGCAACCGAGGAACATTCAAGAGGCCCCAAGCTGTGCCAAATCCTTCTGAACGACTACCCACGGCGTCAAAGCTAACCAGATCACAACCTTGAGCAGTCAGCCTATCTGTTGTGTGCTATAACTGTGGAGACCAGGGGCACATCAATTCTAAATGCCCGAGGCCGGCTGTCGCATGCCATACTTGTGGGAAGAATGGAAATCGTGCTCGTTATTGTAGGAGTGGACCAGGACGTACTCCAGCAGCACCTCATACTCCAGTTCAGTCTTCCATCCAGGACCGTGTACCTCCGCCCACTTCTTATCAGACTACCGGGGCAAACAGAGGGATGGGCCGTGGAAATCAAGCTGGTACATCTGGTACCGGGGCTGCTAAACCCAGAGTCTACGAGATGAAGAAGGCCGACGATCCCGAAGCCAGCATGATTGCAGGTACTCTCGAGATCCGATCTCAGCCTGTTTGTGTTCTTTTTGATACTGGTGCTTCACACTCCTTTTTATCTACTTCTTGTTTGAGTCGTTTTCAATTAGATCATGTTACCAATTGTTAACCTTATATAATTGGTCTACCCGATGGTAGAAGAATTGTTGGGAATCGTGAAGTGTAGAACTATCCGATTTGCATGAACGACCGTGAGTGGTTGTCGAATTTAATTGTGGTTGATTTACCTAAAAATGATGTGATCTTGGGTATCGATTGGATGGATCGTCATGATTCTATACTTAGTGTCCGCAAGCGAACAGTGACTGTCACATCTGACGATGGTGTTGAGTGTACTTTTTAGGGTGACAATCCCAGCCATTCCGGGAGAGTCATCAGCGCTATGAAAGCAGTGAAACTGCTTAATCAGGGGTGTATTGGCTATTGTTGTTTCATGGCCAAAACAACGGATCGATCAGTCGAATTGGCCAATATTCCGGTAGTCTAAGACTACCTAGACGTATTTCCAGATGAGTTACCAGGCTTACCTCCACATCGTGATGTAGAGTTCAATATTGAGTTAGATCCAGGTACGTCCCCACTTTTGAAAGCACCGTATCATATGGCTCCATCTGAGATGCAGGAGTTGAAGAGCCAGCTTGAGGATTTTACGGAGAAGGGCTATATTAGACCTAGTGCGTCCCCTTGGGGAGCACCAGTGCTATTTGGATGGAAGAAAGATAGATCTCTGCGACTGTGTATTGATTATCATGAGGTGAACAGGGTAACCATTAAGAACAAATATCCATTGCCGCGTATTAATGATTTATTGGACCAGCTTCAGGGGGCTGCTGTGTTTTCTAAGATCGACTTGAGGTCCGGTTACCATCAGCTGAGGATTCATGAGTCTGACATTTCGAAGACCGCTTTTCGTACTCGCTATGGGCATTATGAGTTCGTAGTGATGCCTTTTGGACTGACTAATGCACCGGCAGTATTCATGGAGTTGATGAATCGGGTCTTTATTAATTATCTGGATCACTTTGTAGTCGTTTTTATTGACGACATTCTGATCTACTCTCGTAACCATGAAGAGCATGAGCGTCATCTCCATCAAGTTCTCGAGGCGTTAAGACGGGAGCAATTTTATGGAAAATTTTCCAAATGTGAATTCTGGATGCGTGAGGTTATCTTTCTCAGACATGTGATATCAGCTGATGGGGTGCGAGTAGACCCACAGAAGACAGAAGCTATCCGAGATTGGCTGCCACCAAAGAACGTTAAGGAGGTACGTAGTTTCTTGGGACTAGCAGGTTATTACCGACGGTTCGTGGAAGGTTTTTCCAAGATTGCCCAATCGATGACTAATTTGTTGAGGAAGGATAAGAAGTATTTATGGTCAGATGCATGTCAGCGGAGTTTTTATGAACTCAAGATTCGGTTGATTTCGGCACCTATTTTGGTTCTACCGAAAGGAATGGAAGGATTCGTGGTGTATAGTGACGCATCTAAACAGGGCCTTGGATGTGTACTAATGCAGAATGGGAAGGTGATCTCCTATGCATCGAGACAGCTACGACCTTACGAGGTCAACTACCCCACTCATGATTTGGAACTTGCAGCCGTGGTGTTTACTTTAAAAATCTGGCGTCACTATCTGTATGGAGTTACCTGTCAGATTTTTACCAATCACAAGAGCCTGAAGTACATTTTTACTCAGAAGGAGTTAAACATGAGGCAGAGAAGGTGGCTAGAACTCATCAAAGATTATGATATCGAGATCCTTTATCATTCGGGAAAAGCAAATGTAGTTGCCGACGCTTTGAGTCATAAAACATTACAGGAGCAGATGCTTGCCTGCTTGACAGTTCGGAGAGAATTGCAGTTAGAGTTGGCAAGGTCGGAAATTGAAGTCTGGTTACAGTGTATTCAGGGACAACTCTGCACATTTGAGATTTCATCGTCCCTTGAGGATATAATTAGATCGAAGCAGGTTACGGACCCATTCTTATCTCGAGTTCGGGATGAAGTAACTCAAGGGAAAGCCCCTGTCTTTGTGATCCACGAGGATGGATTGATAAGCTTCAGAAATCGAGTTTATGTACCCGCAGACGACGAATTGAGGAACTCTATCCTGAGAGAAGCTCATGCTACCCCGTACTCCATTCACCCGGGGTCTAGCAAAATGTATAAGGATTTGAAGCAATATTATTGGTGGGGAAGTATGAAACATGAAGTTTCAGAGTTCGTTTCAAGGTGTTTAACCTGTCAACAGGTTAAGATTGAGCATCAACGACCAACAGGAATGCTGAAACCGCTCCCGATTCCCGAGTGGAAATGGGAGGACATATCGATGGATTTTATCACTAGCTTACCGACTAGTCGTCGAGAGATGAATACGATTTGGGTGATTGTGGACCGTCTGACCAAATCAGCCCAATTTTTGGAGATTAAAGACACATAGGAACCCGAGAGATTGGCCCAGTTGTTTATCAAAGAGATTGTAAGGTTACATGGTACCCCCAAGAGTATTGTATCGGATCGTGACGGGCGATTCATGTCACATTTTTGGAAAGCAGTTCATCGTGCGATAGGTATGCAATTGAACTTCAGCACAACTTTTCATCCGCAGACTGATGGTAAGACTGAGAGGACTATCCAGACTCTAGAGGATATGTTGAGGGCGTGCGTTCTTGATTGGAAGGAGGATTGGGAGGCCCAACTACATTTGGTGGAATTCACTTATAATAATAGCTGGCACACTTCAATTCAGATGGCACCTTATGAAGCATTGTATGGACGTCGTTGTAGATCTCCTTTATGTTGGGACGATCCATCTGAATTCTTGGGTACAGAACCCGATATGCTATTAGCAGCCCATGAGAAGATCGCTCTGATTAGGAGTCATTTGTTGACGGCTCAAAGCCGACAGAAGTCTTACGCAGACAACCGTCGACGACCACTTGAGTTCGAGGTCGGCGACCATGTATTAATGAAGGTGTCCCCTACTCGAGGTGTTTTTCGTTTTGGGAAGAGAGGCAAGCTGAGTCCGAGGTATGTCGGGCCGTTTGAGGTTTTGGAACGAGTAGGCGATCTGGCCTATCGCCTAGCGTTGCCACCAGCTCTGAGCCGGATTCATAATGTGTTCCATGTCTCCCAGTTAAGGAAATACGTTGCTGATCCGAGTCATATACTTCAGTTCGATGAGATCGATATAGCGGAGGATCATTCGTATGAAGAGCGCCCCGTACGGATACTTGAGAGGAGGATCAAACAGTTGCGGAACAAGACAATTCCCCTACTAAAGGTTCAGTGGTCACGACACGGAATCGAGGAAGCCACGTGGGAGATGGAGAGCAGCATGCTAGAGAGATATCTCGAATTATTTACCCCTTAGTTTCGGGGACGAAACTCCTTTTAAGGGGGGGAGTATGTAATATCGGACAGAAATTCTTACCTACTGTTATATTATTCGGATAATTCAACACTATTGTAGTCTTGTTGCATTTGTTTAATATTTATTGATGTTGGAGTATATCATAATAGACTTGAATATAACTATCATTCACACTATGATTGATTTCTCAATGTTGTATAAATAAATGCATTTTTGGGCTAGTAATTCTGTGCTTAACGTACTCTAACCCTTTAGCATAACGTAAGCTATATTATGGGATTTAAGTACGTAAGGAGGTGCCTTTTACGTACGTAATGCTTGTAGTCTCATCCGATCTCAACTTTCGCCGTGTGGGGTCGGGCGTGATTCGAATATCTGATCTTTTGGAGGCAACCAAGTTGACCTACATTACATACGTAAGGCTTGAAGCCATAATGTACGTAATGATGTTCATATTTTAGTTCAGTAGCCTGTGGTAATAGATTACGTACGTAACACATTCTGTGTAGCGTACGTAAAGTTGCTAACATATGTTATCTGCATGTGATAACGTACGTAACGAACTGTGCTGTTATAAAAAGACAACTTGTGTCTTTCATTTTGCACATCTAATCTCCGATTTTTCACCCCTATAATCATCCCCTGCCCTCCCTAGACCAATTCTACCCTCTTCCAACTTGTGTTTGAGCTTTGCATCTTGATTTGGAGCTTGTTGATTGGAAGTTTGGAGTCATTCTTGAAGCTTAGAGTGTGTTCTTGTGGTTTTGGTGTATTGTTCTTCATTTCTGAAGGTATGTTATACGATTTCACCCTATAATCTTGTAGTTATATCGTTAGTGATAAAGTATACTTCACCTAATGTTGAATTAATCAAGCTAATTGTAGTTAAGCTTTTAACAATTAATGATGAATATGGTGATTAAGGGTTGGATATGATGTATTCTTGATGTCTTAAATGGTAGTAATCATGTTTAGTAGAATCACACTCTTCCTTCTGGACTATTAACATCACTAGAACAATAATGATCCTTAGTTTCATTGTAGATAGGTTGATTTGCAGGATTGTTATCATTATATTGAATAGAATCATCATGTTTAAGAAGATTCTAAACTAAATGAACTTAGGATTTTCATCTGATTTGGATGAACCTTGAATTATGTCAACATAAGGTTATAGTTTAGAGATATTTAATTCACCTTGATGATGATTTCATGATGGTCTTGTGATGAATAACTCGACTATATCGTTAACCTAACTTGGTGAACTCATAACCGATGAACATAGTAATAATTTTACAAACTCATGATTCGTTCGAACGATGATAATCACTGAGTAACTTTCATTTTGATCAATGCTTTATGAAACGTAGTTGTTTGGATTATATCTTTCTAAACATTGATATTGTTTTTAAAAAATTCTATCGGCATATCAATTTTAGTGAAGTTCTCCTTGATGATTGTTCTTGATAAATTCTCATCCGTTTGAACCATACGAATAATCGAGAACACCTTGAATGATAATCGATAATGAGAATAAATTGAAGTTAGTATGAATCTTTGAAATGAAATTATGATACAAAGATAGTTGAACTAAGCGAATTGAATTTAGGATACCGATTCGCTGAACTAGATATCGATAGTTATGAGAATATGTTATTGAATGGATTGTATCCCTTACAAGGTTGATTGTTCGAGTAACCGATATTAAGTCAAGGACCGTTCGTTCGTTCGACAAGGAAGGACTATTCTCGTCTCCATATTGAGGCAAGTTATCTTGCTTGGTTATAATGATGTTTGGATTCTTGTGATGATTATGCATTTCGTGTATATGAAACACTTACAAATTTGTGACCCGTATTCTTGATGATGTTCCGTTTTCATCGTGGGATTGCATTCCCAAGTTCGTCAGTTTTGAACCGTTGATATCATTGATCCTTATTATCATTTCGATAAGTTCTTGATCCTTAATCGGATATGTGATTTATTGAATCCGTTGTCATGTTGTATCATGACATCTCCGGAATCATATCTGCATTCCAATTGGTCATTGTGTAGGATTTTTAGCCAGACACATATATAGTCATGCGCGGATGTTTCCGTATTGGACTGTGCACACAAGACGTAGTTCGTGAGGCTAATTAGGTACATTGTACCACGTATATCCTGAATTCCGTATACGGGGTGGACATGTGCACTGACACATTTCCGGATCGGGCGTACTGTGATGTCCATCTTGAGTCATACTATTTTGGTCATTCATAGTCCATATATATCTTTGGATGTGTTCGACGTTTTGTGACTAATTGTTCATACGCCCGAGGGATATGTTCGTTAGTCGGATTGTTTTCCTTAAAATCTAATATATGTGAATTATATAATATCTTGAGAAACCATTTATCATGTATATCTGACCCTGTGTTGGGTGAAATACTTGTGTTGTGTTTTAGGTCGAGGCAAAGGCAAGGCACAGGAAAATCATGGTGACGGCGAAGGGTTCGAAGGATACTAGTTCGGAGGGCCCAAGTCTTTTGTTGTCCGGTTTTGTTGGAACCGTGTAATATTACCTTTCTGCTTTATTTTAAATTGTGGACTAATGTATTGTTATTTAAGGCATATTCCATCTCCATATGGATTATACTCGTATTTCGGATCCTGTGTGTAATAAATCCGTTGGCCATACTAGTATAAACTCCTAATCGGAGTAGATACTATGTATTGTGGTTCGGTATCACAAGTATTGCGTACTTAGTTTGTATTTTGGGTATCACCTGGTGGGTCCCAGTCTGGGGTCCAAGGCACTCTAATGGCCGCCTTTTTGGGGTGTTACAACCATTTTGTTGTGGAGTTCCCGGCGCGGTGAGCTGGGACGAAATCCCCTCATTCGCCAAGAAATCCAAAAACTCTCCACTAAGGTATTCGTTGTTGGAATATTTATTCCACATATTAATAAATTATGTTTTGAAGATTAAGTTGCTAAACAAAACAAAACAACATCAAGGCGAAGCAAAACGACGAAGCAGACAAAGACGCAAAAAGTTGCAATCTGGACTGCATTAGCGCACGCAAGTCATCACACGTTAGCACACGCTAACGGGAGTTCTCTGCATATCAGCCAAGTTCGAAGTTACCTGAAGTGAAGTTAGCTTATGAGGTAGCGCACGCTACACATAGTCATTAACGCACGCTATCGAGTCCATATTACCGTTGTGAAGATATTCAAACACAGAATGACGTATGCAATGAAGTCAGTATTAGCGCACGCAAGGGGTGATATTTAGCGCATGCTAAATATCAGTTTGAATCAATTCAATCAGAACGTTGGAAAGATTCGGCGGAAAGTCAAGCATCAAACGGATAGTTTGACAAGTGAAGGCAACGGATATATTACGTTAACGCACGCTACTCAATCATGGTTAACGTACGCTAAGTGAGTCAGATAACGTACGTAACAAAGTTCATAACGCACACTAAAGGAGAAACAAAGCCACTAGACTGAAACTGGAACAGCCTAGCACACGCTAAAGAGAAATCCTAGCGCATGCTAATTAGTCAAAACAGACTAACGGCTAGTTTGGTGGATGAAGGCTATAAATACCACATCTTTGGTATTATTCCATACAACAACTCCAAGCAATCAAGACATTGATCTTATATTCATATACTTACATTGTTGTTGTAATATTGAGCTTATATTGTTAGTTTGAGTGTTTATACATTCAACATTATACACGAGAGGTAAAAGAAAAGATACGATTGGATTCGGTGTTATTAGGATCAAGTATCCGGCATTGTTAGAATCGCAGTGAGGTTTATCTAGTACCAATAGAAAGCTAGAGTGGTTGATCCTTATCCAATAGAAAAGGAAAAACGGTTTTACTCGGACCGATTGAAGACGAGCTTGTAACGGTAATCCCTCGACCGATAGAACAGAGGCGTAGAGGTTTTGATCTTAATCCTAACGAAAAAGATACATCGAGAGAGGACGTAGGCTTCGTTAATAGCCGAACCTCTATAAATCCTTGTGTGATTTATTTTCCGCAATTTATTTACGCTTCTGCACAAACGGTGCAAAATTGCAAATACCGATTTTATACCAACAATTGGTATCGGAGAGGTTACTCCTATACACGGCTTAACATTTGAGGAGAAGATCCAAAATGGCGTTTCAAATGGCTCCAATCGAAGGTCTTGCTCTCAACCGACCACCATTTTTTGATGGATCAAACTTCATGACTTGGAAGAAGAAAATGTTTATTTTCATCCGAGCTTACGAGATCGAATTATGGAAGGTGATATGCCTTGGTCCCAAAATTCTGACGAACTCAAACGGAACTCTCAAAACCTTTGAAGAGTATGATGATGTGGACTGGAAAAACGACCATTATAATTACAAAGCCACGCAATTATTATACTGTGCTTTAAATCCGGAAGAACACAACCAGATATCATCGTGTGATAGTGCCAAAGAAATCTGGAAAATGCTTGAGGTAACACACGAAGGTACGTCTCAAGTCAAAGAGACGAATATAAACATGCTCCTTCACGATTATGAATTATTCCAAATGAAGGACGATGAATCTATCTCGATTATTCTTGATCGATTTTCGGTTATCACTAATGGATTAGCATGTTTCGGAAAACCTCTTTCGAGTAGTGAGAAAGTAAAGAAAATTCTACAATCACTACCTCGAGAATGGGACAGTACGGTTACGGCAATAATGGAATCTAAAAATTTAAATAATCTTGATTTTAGTGATCTCGTTGGTTTTCTTATCAACTACGAGATTGTTCTAAAATCTCAGAATGCCAAACCAAAACCGAAGGAAAGATCGATGGCCATGAAGGCTAAGATGTCGAGAAAGAAAGAAGAAATCCCGATGGACGAAAGCGATGAAGAATCGGCATATTATGCCAAGAATATTAATAAGTTCCAACACTTATGAAACCGGAGAAAGAAGGACATTCAAGCGGGCGAATCTAAGAAATTCGACAACACTTGTCGATTATGTGGTAAACCAGGCCACTTTGCTATGAACTGTCGAGTAAAACAAAAGGAAGTCTTAGTTGCAACATGGAGTGATGAAGATCCTGATGATGATTTCATGAATCAAAATTGTAACACCCCCAATCCGCTCAGGGATATTACACGCCGTAGAACCTTTCCTCAAGGATCTACCAGGCTAGTAACAACATGAAACATCTCGACAATGCCTTTAAGGCTAAAATGACTCATTAAACCTATTTGGCCTTTCAATAAAAACATACAACTCGATTACAACTCATGCCCACGCAGGGGTCAAAACACAACCACACCCGTACAATAGGAAAAATATAGCAGCGGAAAGTAAAGTACAACTGAACCAATACACGATGTACGGTTCCTCATGTGATTAGTATCGATCATCTTTCATCGTCCTTCGTGCCGACCCTGTGTTATGCTCCAAAACCTGAATGCAAAAACAGACATCCACCTCCCGAATACTCGGGGGTTAGCAAAACTCCACTGTTTTGCTAGTGCAAGTACAAGTGCAAAAATACGAGTCATACAATTCACATTCCACGAATAACAATAACCCGGAATCCTCAAAGATCCATACAAAACGAAAAGTACTTCCCGAGGCAAGAGTTTGAGAAAACATTTCAAAATCGAAAGATCACAAATCAATGGAAATAATTTATAAAACGGTTTAGAATGCCATCGAGAGTTTTAATAGAAAACAATTTAGGATTATCAAATCCCACTTTTCAAAACCCAGAAGACGAAAGGGGTCACCGCCCCAAAGGTTTACTTTCCGTAAAATGACCTTTACAAAACCGTTGGGATTTTAGCCCCAAATCCGTAAAATGACCTTTACCAAACCGTTGGGATTTTAGCCCCAATCTCATCAACTCACAATACACGAGAACGACAATAAGGTTCGTCTTCCAACATCAAAATCCACAATTAAAGGATTTAACACAAATAACAAAATACTCTAGTGCCATCCTAGCCAAGTAAGCCAAACGAACAACTTACCTCTTACACACTTAGTCGATGCATGCAATCATGAAAATCGTTCAAAACCACTCATTTCCGGAAATGCCATAATCAAATCACATTTGTAAAATGCACCACAATTAACCGTCAATCCACACCTCCGTGGACCCCTACCGAGACCCCGTCGGATCTAACCCCTAGTGGTTAAAAGCAAAGCTCGTCGATCCACACCTCCGTGGACCCCTACCGAGACCCCGTCGGATCTAACCCGTAGTGAGCATACACACACACATTACTCATGCAATACTAATATGCTAAGAATGTAAGTTCATCAAGAATACTTACTAGAGATGGCCACTTACTCGACGCCGTTATCAAACTCTTCAAAACACAATAACAAGATTAAACACGGAATACATGATTCCATACTTTAAATAACAGGGGTATCATCAAAGCCTTCAACGTTCAAAATAATCAAATCATAATCAATTCCCAAAACACACCGTTCACAAAACACACACATTTTGAAAGAAAGCCTTTAACGAGGCCAAACCGAAATCTTTTGAAACTTCATTTCAAACAACCAAACAAACACACCAAGACGATCACTGATCATCATATCCACAAAATAAGAAATGTATGAGCAAGGTACTTGCCTCAAATAAGAACAACGCGGAGAATCGATCGAAGTAGGTTGGCACGAACCGACTACGAACCTGCCGACTCCACCGAACGCCAACTCGCGATAATAAACTACGAAGGACAATAACAACAATGAAAATGAATTCCAATGTACGACCCAAAGCCGCTGAATTCAAAGAACGAATGACGAAAATTCAAGTGTTTCCCCCAAAACGGCCAAGAACACGATTCGTCCCGACAAAACACGAAAACAGAATTCCAAGTTGAATATGGATATACAATCCATAGAATGTGTTTAAAAACATCATTTAACCACAATCGATCCATCATAAATGGATGAAAAACGCGATCCAGAACAAATCCCCCAAAAAGTCAATTCGAAAGAAATCAAGAAATATACTTCGATTCGACGAAGAACAATAGAATAAATGATGTTAAACACATGAATACTACCAAGATTAATCATACCCATCATGAATTAATCAACGATACGGAACGAATCGGAAAAAAACGCAAAAACTCCAAAATTTCTCAAAATAGGGTTCTAGGAAATCTCACATTGATTCGCTGGATCAAAGGATGATATAGGATGATTGATCAATGATATAACCTCAAGAACTTCATGGATTTGTTGTTAAACAACATGGCTTCGCCACCTCCGAATCGCCGGCCGCGTACAGAAAAGAAAGGAAGTGAAAAATGAATGAAAATGCGACTGCTCTGTCACATTTATACTGGGCCGGAACTAGCGTGCGCTAGCCTTCCCGGACTAGCGTGCGCTATCGGCCAGTATCGGCCCAGTACCCTCGGATAGGGCTCGCACGACCCGGCACCACCAACCAATCCTGCCGACCGTGACCTGTCCGCCCGACCCCCGCTAGCGTGCGCTACGCCGGAAGCCTGCGCGCGCTAGCCGACCTGTCCTGTAGCCTCTGGACTAAACAGCTCGCCCAAGTAGCATACGCTAGTCGGCCGATAGCGTGCGCTACCCCTGCCGGTTAGCGTGCGCCACGACCGACAGTAGCGTGCGCTACCTGCCGATTATACCCGAGTCCAGAACCTCAGAACCTCTCTGCCCTGACCCGATAGCGTGCATCGGCTGGACGCAGTGCGCTACTCCTGCCGGTTAGCGCACGCAGCCTTCCGGCAATAGCACGCGCTACGCCGGTTCCTTCCGCGTCATCCCGGCCAGTGCCCACAATCGTCCGGCCAGGACCCGCCACTGTCCGGCCAGCTGTTCAGCCGCCATGACCCGACGACTCGATTTCCGAAAACGTACGAAACGAACACGATGAAAAGTTTGCGGACAACATCAACGACCCGAAATGAAAACATAATGCAATAATTAATCATACGCGACCAAGAAACGGGTCGAGACAACAATTACAGATACGGATACCCATAACTTTGGGTAAATTACAAAATGGCCCAAAATGCCCGAAAATCACGATACGTGATCGAATAACCAAACCGAAGTTCACAACACATCTAACAAAGTTAAATGGACTTACGGGAAACTCGAAACAGCAGTTTCGAATGAGATTCGCAAGAATCGAACTCAAGTGCGGAAAAGTCGCTAAAAAGCACGGAACTCAACAAAACGACACCGAAACAAACTCGGATGTCAAAAAGTGTAGAATTAATCATTCCCAGAATGACGAAACGTCCATGATCGATTCGTCAAAATGGACTTCCGCCGAAAAAAAAGAAATTACCGGAAATCGAAATTACGGGTATTACAAAAATAATCTCGCACTCATGGCCCGGAGTTCATTCGACGACAGCGACGTCGAAAGCCAAGTAAGTAATACTTACGATGAACTTTTTGAAGCATTTGAGTTGTTACATATGGATTATCAAAATGCTTTAAAAGAAATTAAATCCCTTCAAACTAAATATAAATCTTTGGAAAGTGAAAATTCCAAAATTCTTGAAAAGGGAAAATTTGTCGAGATCGATCATTCAAAATATGTTGAAAACAAGAATATTTTAAAGAATGATCTTGTTAAAATTCAAACCGAGCTCAAAAATTTAACGAAGAAATTTTCACTCGGAAACGAGAAATTTGAAAACATGCTCTCGGTTCAAAAATACACACTAAATAAAGAGGGGTTAGAATTCAAACTGCGTTCTAAAAACGAATCCGTAAATTTCAAAATACCCCGGTGTGAAAAATATTTGAAATTTGGGCATCACATTTCGAATTGCAAAAGCCCAAGATGGACGATTAAAATTAAACAGATTTGGGTTCCTAAAGGAAGAATTATTTCAAATATCGTGTATGTTTCAAATAAAAAGCCAACTAGAGGTTGGATCACCAAAGATTACTTTTTAACAATTGATATTTTACAAAGGGGTAGATAATACTTTCAGGGGGAGATTATACCCTTATTAATGCATATTCATTAATTGATTTCATGCATATTTATATTTCATTGGTATCCTCTATATTTCTTACATTTTTTGCTGAATACAAAAAGGAGGAGAAGAAGGTGAATCGGATAAAATGAAAGGAGAAGAATAATAAAAATCGAAGAAGTCGAAAAGGATAAGAAAGCATACAAAAAGGGGGAGAAACGAAGGAGTTGAAAAATCAAGGATAAGTCAACAAAGAAAGGATTGAAGAAACTAACGAAGCGATCAAAGCCGAAAACTTTGATTCGTATAAATATACATATAGATATATTTTTACCTGTCAGGTTTTATCCAATTCAAGAGTTATTTTGTAATCATCAAAAAGGGGGAGATTGTTGGAATATTTATTCCACATATTAATAAATTATGTTTTGATAATTAAGTTGCTAAACAAACCAAAACAACATCAAGGCGAAGCATAACGACGAAGCAGACGAAGACGCAAAAAGTTGCAATCTGGACTGCATTAGCGCACGCAAGTCATCACACGTTAGCGCATGCTAACGGGAGTTCTCTGCATATCAGCCAAGTTCGAAGTTACCTGATGAGGTAGCGCACGCTACACATAGTCATTAACGCACGCTATCGAGTCCATATTACCGTTGTGAAGATATTCAAACACAGAATGACATATGCAATGAAGTCAGTATTAGCGCACGCAAGGGATGATATTTAGCGCACGCTAAATATCAGTTTGAATCAAGTCAATCAGAACGGAAAGTCAAGCATCAAACGGATAGTTTGACAAGTGAAGGCAACAGATATATTACGTTAACGCACGCTACTCAATCATGGTTAACGTACGCTAAGTGAGTCAGATAACGTACGTAACAAAGTTCATAACGCAGGCTAAAGGTGAAACGAAGCCACTGGACTGAAACTAGAACATACTAGCGCACACTAAAGAAAAATCCTAGCGCACGCTAATTAGTCCAAACAGACTAACAGCTAGTTTGGTGGATGAAGGCTATAAATACCACATCTTTGGTATTATTCCATACAATAACTCCAAGCAATCAAGACATTGATCTTATATTCATATACTTACATTGTTGTTGTAATATTGAGCTTATATTGTTAGTTTGAGTGTTTATACATTCAACATTATACACGAGAGGTAAAAGAAAAGATACGATTGGATTCGGTGTTACTAGTATCAAGTATCCGAAATTGTTAGAAACGCAATCGCTATCTTAGTGAGGTTTATCTAGTACCAATATAAAGCTAGAGTGGTTGATTCCTTATCCAATAGAAAAGGAAAAACGGCTTTACTCGGACTGATTGAAGACGAGCTTGTAACGGTAATCCCTCGACCGATAGAAGAGAGGCGTAGAGGTTTTGATCTTAATCCTAACGAAAAAGATACATCGAGAGAGGACGTAGGCTTCGTTAATAGCCGAACCTCTATAAATCCTTGTGTGATTTATTTTCCACAATTTATTTACGCTTCCGCACAAACGGCGCAAATACCAATTTTTATACCAACATTTGCCACCACGATCAGATCGTAGTGACTTGATACTCTTCCCATGACGCTTCTCTATTTCAGCCTTGAAGTCTCTGAACTTGTCAAAGGCTTCGGACTTATGTCGCATCAAATAGATATATCTATATCTCGAATAATCATCTATAAACGTGATGAAGTATTCGAAACCACCCATAGCCTGGATATTCATTGGACCAGATACATCCGCATGAACCAATTCTAACACATTCTGAGCACGGTTTTCCTTGGTTTTAAAAATCATTTTGGTCATCTTACCTTCCAGACAGGATTCACAAATTGGAAATGACTCAACTTGGAGATCATCCAATGGGCCATCATCTACCAATCTTTGAATCCTTCTAAGGTTTACATGCCCTAACCGTAAATGCCACATATATCTTTGGTTTATGCTTGAAGGTTCTTTTCTATTTTTAGGTTTAGACAAAGAGTTAAGTGATTTATGCATAGGAGTTTGTGCAGTATTAACGACATATAGTCCATCATTAAAAATACCTTTGCAAATATATTCACCGTTTTTTTTTTGTAATAATGGCATCATCATCAAAAGAAACTGAATAACCATCGCTTTTTAATATAGAAACCGAAATTAAATTCATTCTAAAATCCGGTATTAATAATACATTATTGAGGACTAATAATTTATCATTAATCTTCAACTACACGACTCCCACTGCAACATCCATAAGCCTGGAATAATCACCCCAGTTAATGGTAATCTCGCCCGCACTAAGCTACTTGGTTACCTAAAAACCATGCGAGTCAAAGCAAACATGATCAGTGGAGCCTGAATCAACTATCCACGAAGTGGAAGAACAAGCTGCCAAATATGTTTTGACCACTAGTGCACGAGACATATCTTTTTTAAGAGCAGGATAGTCCGCTTTAAAATGTCATTTCTGACCGCACTTGTAGCAATTTCCCTTTGGCTTTTTGTTTGCCTCGGGGTGAGGAGCCTTGCTTTTCACCTTGAGGGTTGTCACTTGCTTCTGGCCAACCTGCTTATTCTTCTTTCCCCATTTGGGTTTGGAAGAAGTAGCACCGGTTGCCGCAAGAATCTGATAATAACCTTGTTTGAAGAGACCTTCAGCAGATTGAAGCTCTGTCATAAGTTCCGCCAAACTATATGTCCTACGGTTCATATTGTAGTTAAGGCGGAACTGCTCAAAACTTCTTGGTAAACTGCCCAAGATAATATCGACCTGCGTTTCCGCATCGATAGTAGCCCCCAGTATGCTCAGTTCATTCAAATGAGACATCATTTTTAAAACATGATCCCTTACTGGGGTCCCTTCATACATTTGGGTTGTCATCAATACCCTCATTGCATTTTGTCTAGCCGCCCGGTTCTGATGACCAAACATCTCGGTGAGACTTCTCATCATTTCCGCAGCCGAGCACATCGTCTGATGCTGATGCTGCAATACATTCGTCAGTGAAGCCAAAATGTAACAGCGAACCATCTCATCAGAGTTTTTCCATTTTCGGAATTCAGCCAACTCTTCAGGAGTGGCATCCGGTTCTGGTTCTAGAGGGCTCTCCTCAATTAAGACAAATTTATGCCCCTCAGCAGTCAGGACAATGTCAAGATTTCTTTCCAATCGGCAAAGTTAGTGCCATCAAGTTTATTTTCTTTGAGAATAACAGCTAGTGGATTGAAAGACATCTGAGATAAAAATTAAAACATCCATCACATAATGCATAGCAAAATATATCGAAAAAACCTCAAAACACAATATATATGCTAGCACCCAACACCTCGAAAAATCCGCATATGCAAGTCACGATCGTGTGGACGTTTACGCACACATTTTTCAAGTAGAGTTTTACGTCTTTAACTTTACTATCTAGTCAACTTACGTTATGACAAGTAAAATTAATAGCTGGTTCCTCTTGGCCATGTAACATAGACTCCGATGGGGAGCTTATTAATTAATACACCTAAGTGAACACCATAATTTAACATCCTTAAAATATTATCTTTTAAATAATAGTCCTACAGATGGAGAGGTCCTATCATAAAAAGTAATATTTACCTTGTGTTATCATTTTGAAATTTAAAACTAGTGAACCTATAATTAGCACATCCGATATGGAGGAAGACTCTAATGTCAAAGCGCATGCTAATTACTTCACAATTTAAATTAATTATGGAGGCCAATTTGATTTTATTTTTAAAAAAATAAATCAATTTAATCACTTAGTTATTTTAGCCTTAAGGTTTTTAATTTTCTCGTCCTAACATGCAGAAAACATATCACGCATACATTCATACACGCCATACATCAAAACAATAAAAACCAAAATAAAGCATGGACAATTAAATTATCCAATTATCATGGTCTTCTTCCTTGAGTTGAACCCGAGAAAATCTTCGACTCGATCTCTCCCACTGAATCAAGCATCTCGTCGCTCCTCCCCGGCCGAGCCGTGGATTTCCAAAATTAAAATTTCATTTTTATGCAAAATTAATTACAAAAAAATTATTTAAATCCTGACTCTCCAACGAACGCAACGAACGGCGGCGAAACGGACCGGACCAAAAACTGGATGACCCGGCCCGAACCAGCGAACCGGCCCGGACCAGGTTGCCCGCGGTTCCGGTACCGCTTCAGAGAAGCCATGTGTCGCCGGCAATACCTTGCCACGGCCGCTGCTTGGCCGATCCAAGCGATCCGGCTCGCTCTATTTCTTCATGATCCGTCTTTTCCGAATTCGATTACAATTTTATACAAAATAAAATATATCAAAATTACAGCAATATTACACGAAAAATAAAACACCTAGAACTACCCGCGGATTTTCTCACGGGAAAAACCATTACAGGCCTCAAAATCGGGCCAAACCAACAATTTCATAAATAATAAAAATAAATAAATAAACCATTCACATAAACCATGATAATTGGATCATATCAACTGCAAGTAGAGCTGTTATCGGACCGGTTCGGACTGGTTTTCTTCAGATTTGGATCTGGTCCGATAGGTTACCGGGTAGATCCGGTCCGGACCGATAACGGTTCCGGTTCAATTTTTAGAACTCGAATCCGAACTCGTTAGTTTCTGGGTGAGTTTCGGTCCCGGATATTTCGGTCCGGTTCATGATCGGGTTTCGGGTTCACTCGGACCGCTAACAACCCTATGTGGGGTGGATCTTTACTAGGAAAATGAAGGAAGAGCAGCAAAATAAATCACACAAATGGAGGTTACATGATTCGAACTCCAGACCTTTTGTTCAAAGGTATAGCGTCTTAACTACTTGACCAGCATGCTATTTGTGTTTAAAATACGCAAAACGTATTAATAATATATGTATAAAATATATAAATTATAAAATACATATAAACTTTTTTTTAATTTATTACCGGGTTTCTTTTCGGTTTTATCGGTCCGGGTCTTATCGGTTTCAGTTCAATGTTTAGAACTCGAATCCGAACTCGTTAGTTTTCGGGTGAGTTTCGATCCCGGGTATTTCGGTCCGGTTCATGACCGGGTTTTGGGTTCACTCGGACCGCTAAAAGCCCTACCTGCAAGAACACATCCAGCAAAATATCCCAACATCAAAATATATGAATATTTAAATTGCTATCAATTAATCACCAAAATTAATTAAAATAGCAAAAAGCCTAAACATCCGTCTCTGATACCAATTGTTGGAAAGTAAAACGCAGCGGAGTGAAGTTTGGGAAAGTTGATAATCGCGTTTTACGCATCCACGGGCATAAGATCTATTTAGGCATTGCTAATTAATTAATTACTAAGACTAATAAGCAATTTAAATATTATTTATTATTTATTAAATAAATATGTTGGTTATTAAAATATCCTAATCTAAATCTAAAGATCATAGGATATTACCTTTGAAGAGTAGTAGTTGCTTTCGTATTGATCACCTTGTATTTCTATCTTTAGATCTTCTAGAGAATGATCCGCCTTAACCCAGACGTTGTGTGGGAAACGAGCTATCGGATATTGTTTGGACAACTTTGGATCGGCCGAAATTCTTCTTGTTTGTGATCACTCTATTTTTCTTTACTTTCTAGTATTTTATGAACACTCTTAGCAAATTAATTTTGTTATCTAAATTGTAGAATCAAAGACACAAATCTAGATCTACAATTAAACACAAGAGAAAAAATTTGATCACACAACCTCACAAGACATGCATAAAATCGGCCAACACCCTTTATGTCCTATATATAGACTCTTGGACTACTACTAGGGATCTTAAGGAGGATTATGGAAGGACTCCCAATAAATTTATCTTACCTTATTAGGACTCTTCCTAATATAATGAATATATTAATATCAATTTAGTCCACTAAAAAGTTAATATTGCACTTTCTACCAAAATCCCAAATTACGAAATTGGGCTCCTTATTTAAATATATTATTTCCCGTGTTTAAGATATCGAATGTCTATTAATTAATTATAAGCTACTGACATCTTTAATTAATTAATATCTTATCCAAGAGTAGTACCACTCAAACCTTATTATTATATCAGAATTAAATCCACCTGCATGGTTTAATATAGTAAATAATATTATTGCCCAAGATACAAGGCTTATTGAGTCGATCATTTTGACTCTCACCTATGGTAAATCAAAGCAATAAGTATTATAAATACACAATTAAATATTATATACTTAGAATTAAGAAATAATAATTATCCGAGATTTACGTTCTTCTTGTAGTCAGTACAGAAGACACTATCTCACCTCTATCCAGTTCAATGTATGCAAATACGCTAATGCATGCTAATAGTCAAGACCAACTAGTCTCAAACATACACTACAACCTTTTATATAATTTGTCTAATAATTATATAGGTTGTGAACTATTATATTATTTTATAAGGCACCGATAATGTGATCTTCCATGTGACACCAACACACCACATTATCTACAATATAAAATAATTAGACATTTCATTTGCATAACCATAACGTGAATAAATATACAAAATATGTGATTAAATGTAATTAATATTCTCATAGGTAGTCATAGGGAAATTAGGTAATACAAGCATAAAGTATGCTTTGCAGTATACAATCCTAACAAGAACAAGGTAATGGCTTATGAGATGTCGTTTTTGCGACAGAGACGGCAATCGAGGGAAAGAAACAGAAGATCTCCGGCCAGTTTTCGGGAGGCAATTCTGGCGGGTATCATAAGGATCAGTCTGGTTCGCGAGTCTTCAGGAGTCAGTCCCCCATCATTTGGGCGAGGGAACGGTTCTAAGTTTGCTCCTACTGTTTCCGTTTGTGGTCCTACCTACTTTAACTGCAGTCGTCCCGAACACATGAGTGAGTGTGATAGGCCTCCGATTCAGTGTCTTGCTTGCGGTCGGATGGGACATCGTGCTAAGCTTTGTACAGATGCAGTTCAGGCACCAGTTACTCAGGTATCAGCCCCAGCTGTGTGGGAACCGAGCGTGAATCAGGCACGATAGTTTCTCAGCCCCAGCAGCGTTTTGGCAGAGGTCGAGGATGTGGGCAGACTTCTAGAGGGGGGGCTTCTAGTGCGGGGTCTGTTCCGCCCCATGTGTATGAGATGAGACGAGCTGGAGATCCTGACGCGACGATGGCTACAGGTACCGTTCACATCCTTGACCATCCTGTTTCCGTGTTATTCGATTCTGGTGCTACGCATTCTTTCATATCTCTGGATTGTGTGCGTCGTCTGCATGTTGAATGCCTAGTTGCATGTGAACCATTTGTTGTTAAACTGCCTAGTGGGGATATCATCGTGGGGGATCGTGATATTAGAAATTTTCCTGTGAGTATCGCGGGGAAGGAGTGGCCTTCTAATCTGATTGCGGTAGATATTAAGACGAGGATCTCATTCTTGGTGAGGATTGGCTGGACTGTCATGGGGCGATCATGAATTATAGAACGATAACCGTTTCGATGTTCGTCTCTGATGGTACCGAGCATTCTTTTGTGGGGCGTAAGCACAGTAGTCAGAGATTTCTGATCAGCGCTATGAAAGAGGTGAGACTTCTTAGAGGAGGTTGCACGGGTTACTGGTGTTATGCTTTGAGGTAGGAAGAAAGGGGAGTCGAGCTCTCGTCTATTCCGGTAGTGTGTGAGTATCCTGACGTCTTTCCAGATGAGTTTCCGGGTTTGCCGCCGGATCGAGAGGTCGAGTTTACTATTGATTTAGAGCCGGGTGCAGCACCGATTTCTAAGACGCCATACCGTATGGAGCCTGCTGAGATGCTTGAGTTGAAGAAACAGTTGGGATATCTGCTAGACATGAGGTATATTCGACCGAGCACTTCGTTTGTGTATCGACTACCGAGAGTTGAACAAAGTTACTATAAAAAACAAGTATCCGCTCCTGAGGATTGATGACTTGTTTGACTAATTACAAGGGTGATGGTTCAAATTAAATACTCGCAAGTGTACGAATCGCTTTTGTAGGAAGCGGCAAGTAACTCCGAGGTCGATCTCTCGAGGAATTGGAAACGGTTTAAAATTCGATAATGTTTGGAAAATAGTCGAATGAACAAAAGTAAAATAAATTAAAATACATCATTGGTTCGATTGGATTACAATTACTAGTGCATAAAATTTAAATAAACTAAGTGGTAACAACACCAATTCGATCGTTGGATAAATGAGAGATAACAATAATGAGATTGATATAGGAATTTAGATTCACCGACACACACGTAATCAATTATTAGTTCCGATACTCAAATAAATAAGGTTTGGAATTATCGATTGCTCACGATTAAAAGAAATCCATTTGATGGCGGTTATTCTAAAAATCACGATTGTTCTCAACGAAAATAAGGGATACTCTTTTGATGGGGATGAATCCCTAACTAAACAATCAATTAACTGACTACTTTTGATGAGGTAAATCGTTAAAAGATCGCACGAAAAAGCTCGAGAACATTCACAATCGTTTCTTTCGGGTTGTTTGATGGCGAACACCGACAAAAACCCTCGATTAGAATAATAATAACAACAATGAAAAATGTTTGATGATCTAATTCAAAAGTTCTTATACGAAGAACGAACAAGAGGAACAATCCCAAACTTTTACCCGGAAAATCAAAAGAAACTAACAATCGATAATATGTGTGTGGATATATCTAAAAACCCATATGAAGTGTTTAGCCACACATGATTAATTCAACAACAATAATGGAAATTGAAGAACAAAACATGGTAAAAACTTCCCTTGTAAATGCCGAAATAGAACTCCCGATGAAGGTTTGATGATCTTCTTACAAGAATTCACAACAAAATGATACAAGGAATTAATATATCTCACAAAAGTATTTTTCACTCCAAGAACATACAAGGAAGATGATGAAATAATCTCACTCAATCCTCACTTTTTGGTGTTTTCTCCCTCAATCTTGTGTTTTTCACCCAAGAATATCTTACACAAGATAAGTGTATCTCACCTAGGGTCTCTACACTTGTTTTATAGCCAAAAGATGAAGAATAAGGCTTAAAGTTGTGCAAAAATGTCAAGGAAAGTGACATGAACCGAAAAGTGACACGGCCCGTGTCCTGGGACACGGCCGTGTCGCACTACGCTGGATAAAGGAAAAGGTTCTCAGATTGAGGCTCGCCGTGTCCCATGACACGGCCGTGTTGCATCGCGCCGTAAAGTGCAAATTGCCGATCGTGACTCGGCCGTGTCCCAAAAGGCACGGCCGAGTTGTTCTCATCCGAAAATGCAATTCTCGGCCGAATGAGACCGGCCGTGTCTTACGACACGGCCGAGTTACCTGATGTGGCTCGAGTCGCCTGGTGCAGCCAAGTCCGGTTTTTGGTCTTCTTCGGCTTGATCCTTCGTTCATGTATCAATACACCTCGGAATTTAGCACATGATATACCGTTTCGAAGCCAATTTCACGAGGAATTTATGTCAAAGGAGAACACATCTCAATTCGGAATGGAGATTCTGGAATTTAGACGATTCGACCGATACTGCTTCAATCTTTCGTTGTTTTAGGCCCCGTTTTAGCTCTTGATCGTCATAAATTCCAATATTAGCTATGAAAGCGCGTATTTCACCACAATCTTCGCTTGAATACCTATAAATTAAAATCACAACATACCACGCATAAAAGAGAACAAAAAATACTAAAAAGCAAACAAAAACACGACTAGAAAGAACAGAATGAGTTGATCAACAATCGACTCATCAAAGGGGCAACTGTGTTTTCGAAGATTGATTTGAGATCAGGGTATTATCAGCTCCGGGTGAGGGATTCCGATATTCTGAAGACGGCCTTTCGGACAAGATACGGCCACTACGAGTGTGTGGTTATGCCTTTTGGGCTAACCAACGCCCCAGCTGTGTTCATGCAACTTATGAACAAAGTCTTTATTGAATACCTCGATAAGTGTGTTGTTATCTTTATTGACGATATCTTGATTTACTCGAGGAGTGAGGAGGAGCATGCACGTCATTTGCATATTGTGTTGGGAATCTTGAGAAGTCAGCGTCTTTTTGCGAAGTTCTCAAAGTGTGAGTTTTGGTTGCTGGAGGTTATGTTTCTCGGTCACGTGATCTAGGCCGAGGGTGTTCGTGTGGACCCACATAAGATAGAGGCAGTGTTGGATTGGGCGCGGCCCAAAAACATGAAGGAGGTCCGTAGTTTTCTGGGTTTGACTGGGTATTATCGTAGATTTGTGGAGGGGTTCTCTAAGCTCGCTCGACTACTTACTCAGTTGTTGCAGAAATCAGAGAAGTTTACGTGGACCCATGAGAGGTGGAAGAGTTTCGAGGAGCTGAAGAAGCGGTTGACGACCGCCCCTGTTTTGGCTTTACCAAGTGGTAATGAGGGTTTCTCAGTTTTTAGTGACGCTTCGGGCCAAGGGCTCGGATGTGTATTCATGCAGCACGGGAGGATGATTGCCTATGCTTCCAATCAGTTGAAACTGTACGAGTTGAATTACCCTACCCACGATCTTGAGTTGGACGCGGTTGTGTTTGCATTGAAAATCTGGCGTCATTACTTGTATGGCTCGTCGTGTCAGATTTTCACCGATCACAAGAGCCTGAAGTACATTTTCACGCAGAAAGAGCTAAATATGAGACATAGGAGATGGTTGGAGTTGATTAAGGATTATGACCTCGAGATCCTTTATCATCCGGGCAAGGCAAATGTGGTGGCAGATGCCTTGAGCCGGAAATCAGTATCGCTTCAGACACTTGAGTTACTTACAACCCAGCCAGGGCTCCAGCGAGAGTTGATGATGTTGAGTATTGAGGTTGTGCTACCAGAGAGTGTCGGGCAGTTGCGCACTCTTGAGATCTCTTCGTCGATAGTCGAAGACATTAAATCGAGGCAATTGGAGGATCCGATGTGTAGTCATCTCCGCGAGAATGTAGTGAAGGGGAAAGCCCCGGGATTCGTGGTACATGAGGATGGTGTATTGAGATTCCGAGATCGACTATGTGTTCCGAACGGCGTGGAATTGAGGCAGAGTATTATGCGAGAGGCCCAAGCGTCACCTTACTCAGTCCATCCGGGCTCGAGTAAAATGTGTAAGGATATAAGGAAGAATTTATGGTGGAATGACATGAAGAATGAGGTAGTTCGGTTTGTGTCTAAGTGTTTGACTTGTCAACAAGTCAAAATCGAGCATTAGCGGCCAGCCGGATTGTTGAAACCACTTCCCATTCTGGAATGGAAGTGGGAAGATATCTCGATGGATTTTGTCACGAACTTGCCGAGGATGAAGACCAAAATGAATATGGTGTGGGTGATCGTTGACCGACTGACTAAGTCGGCACATTTTCTAGGCATCAAGGATACTTGGGGTCCAGAAAAATTAGCTCGTATTTTTACCGCGCATATAGTGAGACTTTATGGTACGCTGAAGACTATTATTTCGGACAGAGATGGTCGGTTTGCATCGCATTTCTGGCAGGCGGTACATAAGGCATTGGGGACACGTTTGCGTTTGAGTACATCTTTCCATCCTCAGACCGACGGGCAGTCCAAACGTACCATTCAGACGTTCGAGGATATGTTACGCGCGTGTGCATTAGACTGGAGTAGTGACTGGGAGGAGCATCTGGCCTTGATCGAGTTTACTTATAATAATAGCTGGCACGCGTCGATTAAGATGGCACCATATGAGGCACTTTATGGCCGACATTGCCAATCACCGATATGTTGTGATGAGCCATCCGATCTAGTTGGCACCAAGCCGGACCTTGTGCTGGAGACGAGGGAGAAAGTTGAATTGATTAGAAAGAGAATGTTGGCAGCTCAGAGTCGACAAAAGTCTTATGCAGATGTTAGGCGTCGACCTTTGGAGTTTGAGGTGGGAGATCATGTTTTGTTGAGAGTGTCTCCATCGAAGGAGTTTTTCGTTTTGGGAAAAAGAGGAAGCTCAGCCCAAGGTATATTGGACCTTTTGAGATATTGGATAGAGTCGGCGAGTTGGCATACCGTTTGGCTTTGCCTCCGTCGTTGAGTCATGTGCATAGGAAGTATGTTCCGGACCCGTCCCATGTTATTGATTTCGGGGACGTGGAGATCGAGAAGGATGTTATGTTAGAGGAGAGGCCCATTAAAATTTTGGAGCGTCGAGACAAACAGTTAAGGCACAAAACCATTCCTTTGGTTAAACTTCAATGGTCGAGGCACGGAGTAGAAGAAGCAACATGGGAGTTGGAGGAGGATATGCGTTCGAGGCACCCCGAGCTTTTTGATTCTTAAGTTTCGGGACGAAACTTCTTTTTAGAGGGGGAGAATGTAATATCCATACCTTTCCATTTTTGATAGTTTCCATTTTTGGTGTATGTCTATTTTTATCGACTCGCTTGTAGAGATGTTAAACGGGCTAGCCCTAGTGGTTCCGGGCTAGCCCTAGCAGGCTTTGGGCTAAACGGTCCGGGCCAAAAAAGCCCGGAGTTAAACGGGCTACGAAATACCGGCCCTAACCCTAACCCTAATGGGCTTCGGGCTAAACGGGCTAAATATTTAAAAAATCTATTTTTTAGTTTTTTATAAGTCGCAAACCAAAAAAAAAAAACAGTAACAATATATTTTATATATATAGTAACAAATATACTATAATAAATATAACAAAAAATACACTTTTATGTATATACATATATATATATATACACACTATATTAACAAATACAGTAATAATATATATTATATATATAATATTAATATATGTTATATAAATATAGTATTACTGTAAGTTGAAATTAACAATATATATATATATATATATATATATATATCGGGCTTCGGACTAGCCCTAGCGGGCTTCGGGCTAGCCCTAACGGGCTTCGGGCTAAACGGTCCGGGCCAAAAAAGCCCGTATTTAAACGGGCTAGGAAATATCGGCCCTAACCCAGTTTTTTGGCGGGTTAAACGTGTAATATCTGGAATTTCTACTACTATTGTTTAACGTTATTTTATCCGAGTTATTTTGTACAGCGTGGAACCTGTACAGTATGGATAAAATAAATGAAGGACTGAGACATCTGTATTGGTATAATTGTCGTACTTGGTCGATAATTGTATTTGAGGATAGTGTGTATCCGATGAGAATATTATTGGAAGGAGTATATGTATTCAGTATGTCGTATGTTCATATCTAGCATGTTGAGACGTTGGACAAGGATAGCTGAAAATGGCTAAGTATAGCCTTATTAGGGCACGCTAATAGTTAAGCATAGCGCACACTATCGTGCAGATTTAGCGCACGCTAAAGGCAAAGGATAGCGGACGCTAGTACAGACCAGATCAGAAAGAATCTATGTGTGGACCCGGCCACTTTCGGCGCATGTGCCGACAAGGTCAACAGATGTTTGTTGTGAAGGGTTAGCGCATGCTAATGCATATTGTTAGCGCACGCTAACATCAGATCGGTCCAAAGGGAATCTTATCCTAGTCAGAGTTGTCGGCGTGTGGACCCGTCTTCGGAGCATACAGACAAACGAGTCAACTATGAGTAGCGCACGCTATGATCGAACACTAGCATACGCTAAATAGAAGAGATTATGTACGCTATTGCATGGGCATTGCGTACGTAAATCATTGTATGTAGTAAGGCAGTAGCCTCTGGACTGCGATAGCGCACGCTAACAAAGACATTTAGCGCACGCTAATAATAGTCAGTATATATATGTGCAGTTGGCCATTATTCTTCATTTCGTCCATTCTTTCCTTGCAACCAATAGAGAGAGTTCTTAGAGAGATGTTTGAAGTTCCAAACACTCTATTATGGTGGAGTTGATCATCCATAACAATATCAAGCTTAGAAGTGAGTGAGAATGGATTCAACCTTGGAAATAAATCCATTCCTTCAAAGAGGTAATTACTCTTCACTTTGGGATTTCGTTTTGGATTGTATATGATATCCTTGAGTTGGTAATCGTCATGTATATGAGTTAACAAGTATGATTATGAAATTGGTTACCGAGTTATATTGATGTTATTGTTGATATAAGGGTATTGATATGATTCGAATGATTTAGAATTGTGTTATTTATCTTCAAAGAGATATGTTGGCTAATGTCTTCCTTCAATTCGGGTCTTTGATGTTGTTGTTGTTGATATCACCTTCATATGATGATAGTTATGGTGTTGTTTATCTTCGAGAGATATAGCGATTTATGTCTCCCTTCATTTCGGATTTGATGTTAAGATGATATATGGATATATATGACTTGGGTGATTATTTACATGTTAACATATCAGATTATGATGGTTGTCATGAACATGATTATGGAATCATGGTATTCTTGGTGTTCTTGGTATATATCACATCAAATAGAAAGGATATATATTGGTTTGATTATAAACATGGATAAGATAATTGAAACTAACATTATGTTGATTTTAGTGATTGAGTTCGTATGATAAGATATGGATCATGATGATGAGATTGAACTTGGAAAGGTTGTGTTTGATCTTGGAGTATGGTTTTCGTTATATTCGTATTCGTAGTCGCAAGGTGTTAGTCGGTGTTTGGAATGCATGCAACTGTACAGCATTAGCGCACGCTAAGCTTACTGGTTAGCGCACGCTAACGGGAGCGACTTAGCGCACACTATGTTATGTGTTTAACGTGCGCTAAGTAGGCAGACAGTGCAGTATTTTCGTGTTGTGGTTATGAATTCATTATGGTTTGAATTGGATTGATCGGACTAGTGGTTAATCGAGATATTGTAGAACCGTTGGTTGTTGATTGTTATCGAACTTGTTGTTTATCGAATTACTGTAATAGGTTGTGAATATTGATCGGTGATTATAACCGTGTGTTGCGGTCGAGTTCGAAGATGTTCGTGAATTGCATTGATCGGGGCCGAGGAACTTGTGGACGACAACAAGGAATTGGTAACAGCTTCATCGGTATCGAGGTAAGTTATTACTTGCTCAGTTTATAATATTTAATGAATGTTCAGTTTCATTCGTTTATAATTCGTATAGCAATGTTTATAATCGTAATCACAGGAGATTTGGGATTATAGGTTGTATTCGAGTTTTGGGAATATGATTTATATTTATTGTTGGTATACTTGGTATCGAGGATACATTGTGGTTAGACGAAGACGTGAATTATCTACCGTCCGTGATATTTTGGACCGTCGAGTATTGAGGATAATGGTTCGTAATGGTTTGGACATCGAGATTGCTCTCGAAGGACTCGGGGCAAGCACTCTAATCATTTTTATCATTTCGTGTCGATCATGTTGTGATACATTTGTGTATCGTTGTTGTCATGTATTGTGTATCATTGTTATATGCATTTATGCATTGTTGTCATATGTCCACCTCTTGTTGGTCCGACAGGATCATCGGGGGATCTATGCTAGCGTACGCTGGATCATCAGACAGGTTTTTCCACCACGGTTGGTCTAACGGGATCATCGTGGGATCTAAGCAGTGAACACTGGATCATCGGATTACCATGTGTTGTTATTGTGCATATGTATATTATGGGTTTGCCATAAGTATACATTGTTGTTATTGATGTGAGCATATTGACGTTGTCATATGAGTATGCATTTGTAGGTCTTGTGTTAGGACCATGTCTGTATGTTGTGTTGATCTGATCTTGGATTAGACTGACGTGGTTTCGTTGTGGCATTTCATATCTTGAGGTATGTTCCGTATTTCCTTTGGTATTTGTCTTTTGATGGACAATCGATTATCGTGTTGGGATTTGATTATGTTATTCCGATGGATCGAATTGATCAGAGTTGGTATATTTATGTATTGCGAGTTATGATGATGTTTTGAGAATTTTGGGTATTGCTTGAGGTACCGTATGGATGTTTTGTTTGAGTTTATTGTTTAATCGAGATTACGAGATGTGCATTGTGATAATGGTTATTCTGATGAGAATTATTCGAGTAAGTAAAGTTACTACGGTAAGATTACATTCGGTAGTATTCTTACTTAGTATCTCATTGGTATGTAGTTATTGACGTGATGTGATGGTTATCATTGTTGGACATGAGCTGATTTAGTTAAGCGGTCCACAATCACCCAGATTGTATTCATGCCACGAAGACTCGTCGGCAAACTCATGATGAAGTCCATAGAAATATCTTCCCACTTCCACTCTGGAATAGGGAGCGGATTCAGCATACCTTCTGGTCGCTGATGTTCTATCTTGACTTGCTGATAGGTCAAACATCTCGAAACAAATTCCACGACTTCGCGCTTCAAATTACTCCACCAGTAATTTTATTTCAAGTCTTTGTACATCTTGCTAGACCCCAGATGAATGGAGTAAGGGGTAGCATGAGCTTCTCTCAAAATCGAGTTTTTCAACTCGTCATTCACCGGTACGCATAACCGATTCTTGAATCGCAATAGTCCATCCTCGTGGACCACAAATCCAGGGGCTTTCCCCTGAGCCACATCCTCACGGATGCGCAACAATGATGGGTATGAACCCTGATTCGCTCTGATTGCCTCCTCAAGTGGCGATGAAATCTCTAACATGCAAAGTTGCCCTTGCACTCGCTGAAGCCAGACCTCAATCTCGGGTCTAAGAAATTCCTGCTGAAGCTCCTTCTGAACTGTCAAACGAGCAAGCATTTGCTCCTGAACGAACTTACGACTCAATGCATCGGCAACCACGTTTGTCTTACCCGGGTGGTACAGGATCTCGATATCATAATCTTTGATTAGTTCCAACCACCGCCTCTGTCGCATATTTAACTCCTTCTGAGTAAATATATACTTCAAACTCTTATGATCGGTGAATATCTGACAGGTGACGCCATAAAGGTAATGACGCCAAATCTTCAACGCAAAAACCACGGCTACTAGCTCCAAGTCGTGGGTCGGATAATTAACCTCGTAAGGTCTCAATTGCCGTGAAGCATAGGCAATAACCTTCCCATTCTGCATTAATACACATCCGAGACCGTGTCCGGACGCGTCACTATAAACCACGAATCCCTCCGTCCCTTGTGGCAAGGAAAGGACAGGTGTTGAAATTAACCGGCTCTTGAGTTCCTCAAAACTCCGCTGACATGCGTCGGACCACGCGTATTTCTTATCCTTTCTCAAAAGGTTCGTCATTGGTTGAGCGATTTTAGAAAATCCTTCCACAAACCGCCGATAATAACCGGCTAATCCGAGAAAGCTTCGGATTTCCTTAACATTCTTCAGAGGTAACCAATCTTGGATAGCCTCCATCTTCTAAGGATCAACACGCACACCGTTTGATGAAATTACATGTCCGAGAAACGTCACTTCGGACATTCAGAACCCACATTTGGAAAACTTCCCATAAAGTTGCTCCCGTCTCAACACGTCGAGAACCTGATGAAGGTGAACCTCGTGCTCCTCTCGGTCACGAGAATAAATCAAAATGTCATCAATGAAGACAACCACAAACTGATCCAAAAAGTCGATGAAAACCCGATTCATTAACTCCATGAATACCTCAAGTGCATTAGTTAACCCAAACGGCATTACCACGAACTCATAATGACCATAGCGTGTACGGAACGCTGTCCTTGCGATATCCGACTCTCGAATTCGCAACTGATGATATCCAAATCTCAAGTCGATCTTGGAAAATACTGAAGCTCCCTGAAGTTGATCTAAGAGATCATCAATATGGGGTAGAGGATACTTATTCTTGATCGTCACCCTGTTCAACTCCCGATAATCAATACACAAGCGAAACGAACCATCCTTCTTCTTGACAAACAACACTGGTGCTCCCATGGGGACGCACTCGGTCGGATATAACCTTTCTCGAACAACTCCTCAAGATGATTCTTCAATTCCTGCATTTCGGTCGGGGCCATCCGGTACGGTGCCTTTGATATCGGGGACGTACCGGGCTCCAACTCAATCGTGAATTCCACATCTCTCTGTGGAGGCAAACCAGGTAACTCGTCTGGAAATACATCGGCATATTCTCTCACTACCGGAATATCCGCCAACATTATTGGTGATTTCTCGGTTTTGGTCATAAAGCACCAATAACCAATACACCCCTGACTGAGTAATTTCACAGCTTTCATCAAATTAATGACCTTACCAAAATAGCCGGGATTACCTCCCTGAAAAACACATTCGACTCCATCGTCTGAAATGATAGTGACCATACGCTTACGGACACTAATGATGGCATCGTGACGATCCATCCAATCAATACCCAAAATTACGTCGTCTCTCGGTAAATCTACCAAGATTAGGTCTGCTAACCAATCACGGCCATGAAGTTGAATCGGACAATTCTTAATCTCACGATTTCTGATAATTCGTCTACCATCAGGTAGACCAATGACATACGGCTCACAACTAGTAGCACTATCCAGATGTAGCCTACTCAAACATGACTCGGAAATGAATGAATGCGATGCACCAGTATCAAAAAGGGTACACACAGGTTGAGATAGAATATCGAGTGTACCTGAGATCATCCGGGCCTCCGGATCGTCGGTTCTCTTCATCTCATAAATTCGGGGCTTGCTAGTCCCAGCACCGGACGCTCCCATCTGATGACTATAGGCTCCACCTTTATTCGCTTCTGTCGTCTTGAACGACGCAAACTGAGTGGCCTGATTATGAACAGCTGACTGCTTCGGGGCCTGAGATGACGCCGGAGTAGGTTTGGAGTCCCTTCGGCAAAAACGGGCCTTATGCCCAGCAATCCCACAGTTATGGCATGTGATAGTCTGCCTCGGACACTTGGTGCTGACATGACCAAGTTCCCCACAGTTGAAACAGGTGATGGCCGAACTGGCCTCTCGAGACTGCGATTCCACCGGTCTGGGCGCCACAGGAGGTCTCTCAGAAAAAGTAGAGCCCACACGAGGCTTCTTGAAGGTTGTCTGACCGCCTTCAGACTGATTACGATTCTTTGAATTCTTGCTAGCAGATGAAGGTTGCTGCTTAGCAATCTCCTTAGCAGTAAGCTCATAAGTAAGAGCTTTATCAATGAATTCGGCTAGAGTGGTGCAATTATGATTAAGTAACTACATCCGCATGCGGGGTTTCAGCCTCTTACTGAAATACTTAATCTTATCCGCCTCGGAGTAAATGATAGATGAGGCGAAAGGAAGAAGTTCCTGGAATTTCTCGGCGATGGTGAGAACATCATCTTCCGCTGAGGGGTCAGGAGTGAGTAATTCTGATAACTTGGCCTCTCTGAGTGGGTCCGGATAATACCTCTCCATCATGAGAGTCTTGAATTGATCCCAAGTACATGATCCGTTGGTGGGTTTCAACGATAACCACCATGAATGAGTGCTCTTACCCAGATAGTAAGCCGCAACTGAAACTTTGTGTCCTTGGGGACACTCTACCATAGCAAATAACTTCTCGAAATGTTCGAGCCAGTGAACAATATCCGCCAGTTCAGACGAACCCTCAAAAGTAGGTGGCCTTTGGCGAGAGATGTCGCCAGTGATACTGCTCACACTCCTCTCTTGCCTCTGAGGTGGCGGCGGAGGAGCCTATTGATTTTGAGTAGCTGAGTTATGCACCGTCTCCATCAGTTGTGCCATCTGAGTCATTTGGGCCATCATGCCCTGCATAAAAGTGAGTGGATCAACCCGAACACCTTCTGACTGAGGCGTGTCCCGGGTACGACTCCCTGATAGTGAATGATTACATCCAGGTGAATGAGTGGCAGCGTCACTGCTCGATGAATTAGCATTATTCCTAGCGTTCGCACGTGTATTCACACGAGTTTTTGGGTTTCGACCTGCACCGCGGCCTCATCCCCCGCGTCCTCTGCCTGCTCTCTCCATACTGAAGTAGGAAACTCACATGATAATTATATCTCTCGCATGAATATCACGTTATGATTACATCATGAAATGATGAAAATGAGCATACGTGCTCTAACATAGTGATTACATGAGTGATTAACTGAGGTGACATGATTATCTGATGATATTCTTGAAATGATTATCTTGAACAAGTTAACAAGATTAATGATATGATCTTCAAGATCAACAACTGAGTAATGAAATGAACTGAGTGATTAATGAGTTAACATGGTCAACCTGATCAAAATGAAAATGATGTTTGAGGATTGTTAACTGATGAATTATGAATGAATGATTATTGCCAGAAATTATACCATGGCGTTAGAAGTCTTACAATTCTTAGTCTGAGGGGCTCGACATTTGCACAGGTCACACGTGACGCGAAAGTCCAATGATACTAGTCCTATGAAGATGATTTCAAATGAGACATGACTCGGAAGGTAGTATTCAAAACCACGCTCCGATACCAACTCTGTAACACCCCAAACTAGGCGGATATTACAGTGCCATGGACCCCCGACTGGGACCCACCCGTCTAATGAAAACTAATTAACTAAATAATATAATTGTAGTACCAAACCACATTATATTATCAAATACTCCGATGAGGAGCTTAAGTACAATACACCAGGACAATACAGAATACTAGTATATTTTATATGAAGATAAAATCCACCACCCTGAATAAATAAACATCCCAAACGGAATTTGCAGAGGAAATACAAATAAAGAAAAACAAGAATGACTAAAATGACTGGGCCCCCCCTACTAGTATCACTGGGACTCCTCGCCGTCAACGTTCTCTTCCCGTGCTTTTGCCTTGCCATGACCTAAAAACAGTATCCCCAATGGGGTCAGTTACACAGAACAACAATCCTCAAGGGTTGAATATACACAATCATGATATATCTCAATTATGAAATATCCTTAGTTATGAATTTAAGGTGAAGAGGAGCATCATAGTACGCCCGTAATGTTCTTTGAAATTGTAAAAGACGAGTGCCCAGACACACCCGTCCTTGTACCTAATTAGTCTCACGAAGGTAAGCGTTACCGTGTCCACAGTCCAATGTATCGGTGAACCCAACACATGACTATCGTGTGCTCGACTAAAAATTCCACATAGCCGAACTTGGCCACGCAATATGAACCCAGAAGGTCATATGAACGAGAATGACCAAAATGAATATCAATGAATAATAATCCGACCAAGTCAAGAATGACTCACCGAGATGAAAATCATAGTGAAGTGAATGATAGCTCAATGAAATGATTGGAACCGTCGTTCCTCGTGAATGAAGTGATTATTCGACAATTACAAGTCTCAATACGGTTAATACATTATGAATGAGTTATGATTATGAATGAACAACAACAAAAGGAATGAATATCCTTTTAACCGAGTAAGAATTAACTTACTCAACACCGGTGACAAATGTCCTTCCACGAACAACATCCTAAATGAGATGTCGGTCGCTCGAACAACCTTGAATAACATAATTACAAACAATCCGTTCAACATACGAGTCAAACACGAGTATAACTAACTCAAAACGTCGATATGACTAAACCAAACTCATTGGGGCATTATATCAAACACGTTGTGACCAATCTCCGATTGTTTGCAACCAAACCTTAACTATACCAATATCAAATCCCCAAGAAGTGTTCCAAACCAACAAAACATCTTCAATACTATCAATAATCCAATATGAATGTCCAAATTCGTGATTACAACAACAACTAATCGAAAACCCCTAAATCCAACTCAATATTCAAAGTGTTCTTGAACTACCTTTCAATAATCCAATGAATATTCATACACACTCATAATCATACGTACATCTCTTCATACAACATGATTATAACGTCCAAAACATCATTGAAGAATATTACCTTTGAAGATCTAAACACTTTGATCCGAAGAATACGCGTTAGATCGACTATCCAAGCTTCCCAAACGAATGAAGATGATGAAAACCGAACACCCAAGTGATTGATGATGAAAAATATCTCCTTCAAGCCCTCTCTCTCGGATACAAGTTGAAGAAATGATAAAATGAACTCAAAGTCCCGTCCAAGTCCTACATAAACCGCCGAATGTTACGGCCGTAACTCGGCCTACTTACGGCCGTAACATCCCAAGTCAACGGCCTTACGGCCATAACCAATCATCTCGTATGGCCGTAACTCGGCTTCATCCAGAATCTTCCGACAGTCATACGGACGTACCCGCACCTGTCTTACGGGCATAACTCGCCCTCGTCCAAAGCACCTTCCGACAGCCATACGGCCGTACCCGGCCAAACTTACGGGCGTAAGAATCCTGCATCGTACGACCGTACCGGCCTCATCTTACGTCCGTATGCGGAAACCCTTACGGCCGTAAGTCCCATTCGTCCGAACTGGCCTGAAATCAACGAACGCCTGTTACGGCCGTATCCGACAATCCTTACGGCCGTAACTCACCTTCGTCCAAAATCACCTTGAGCCAACGAATGCATGTTACGGTCGTAATGCCTGAATAGGTACGGCCGTAACTCGCTGCTGGAAGTGACAAAAAATCCGACAACTCCGTCTACTCGTTACAAACGGTGAATGATCCGACGTACAATACTTGTATGATTGTAAAAAGTCCAATAACACGTGATAAATGATACTTCCAACACAAGACTATATTCACGATGATTATTATAATACTCTCGTCTCGACTCTCAATCGGAGATGAATGATGATCGGTAACTAATACACGGTTACAAAATGCCAACGATGAAAACAAATGAATGAATCATGAATGATGAGTGATTATTAATGAGTGAGAAATTACTGAGTGACCATTACTGATTGATAATTACTGAATGATAATGAAGGAATACAACCGGGTATTACATTTCTAGAGTCGAGAAATGTGCCAGTATCACGGGGAATCGTTGGCTTCACGATCTGTAAGTATTTGGATTCTTGAATTCCATTGAGATTTATTGCCGTTCTAAGTTGATATGCTTTGAGATTTAGCAGAATATTATGCATTACGGTATAAGGTGACAGGGTTGGGACATGATTGATGATCTTGAAAAGTTATTATTTTGGAAATCAATATGTCGGTTAATTTTTGGAACGAAGTTGTGCATTTGGGAGAAATGTTGTGGATAGTTGAGAAGAGCATGTAGTCATGTTAGTTCATTTTGAGATATATGGAACTGTTTTTGAGCATTTGAAAATGATACTTTCCAAAATGAATGTTTCACGGATGTTTTACGGAAAATAATTTTTGGGCCGAGACCCAATTGATTTTGAAATAGTTTTATAACTCAGGATTTGAGGTCCGAAAGGGGTTTTTCTACTTTGTAAACTTCTTGTAATGCGGAACGAGATACGGGCTGAGACCTTAATGTTTCAAAAGGCTTTTCTGTTTTCTTAAAACTCCCGAGACTTGTAAAATACTTTACCAATCATTTATCTATTTCGTTTCTGCCTGTCGCGGTTTGATTTACTTGTTCAAATAAGACTTCTCGGGTAGTCTTTCACTGTGTTGATTTGTTTTAATGTTTTGTCATAACATATTTGAGGTGATCCAGGATGGATTAATTGTTACGTTGCGAGTCATATGTGGAAAAGGAGTTTTTGTCGGAGTCTATACATTAAGATTTTGGAACTCTATCGTGTGGTTTTCCAATGGAATGTCAGTGGAATTGGTGACGAACCGAATTGGTATACAGGAGTATGGATGTAGTCGAGCATTTGCATAATTTCATTTTATTTAATCGTGTGTATTCGAAAAGAATTATTATCGAATACTTGGCATTAGCTAGCCAATTTCATTTTTCGAAAATTGATTTTGTGGTCTTACCAAAATTTATATTTTGAGCTTTGAAATTTTTGAAAGAACTTTCGAAAATTTATCTTCTTGACGAGACTATATGATTTCAAACTGGTTTTGAAAATAGGATTGATATACATACGCATTTAGTGCATAATGCAGATCATGGTGAAGTTCTGAGTGAGACTCACAAACTGAATAATACATCAGTATGATACAATGAAAAGAGATCCAAACTTCAGTGTGGTAGTTTGGTTATCCAAAAGATGATCGGTCGATTGACCAAATAAGAGAAATATGTTGCGCATGATGTGATTTTGGAACTTTGGATTTTGTGAAACTGGGACATATGTGCTCTGTGATTCCATTGGTATGGTAGTAGCGCGATTTTACCATAATGATTTTTGAATGATTTCTTTGTAAGCGTAGATTTGGGGATGGTGATCCCATGCTGGTTGTTTTGGATATTGAGTGGTCGTTCCCACTCCATGTATGATTGGATATGTTCTTCGGTTTGTGATTGGTTGTTCGTATGCCGAGGGATATGTTCACCAGTTGGGTATGTTTATTGAGATCCACTGTATTTGATTGGTGTGTCGTTTTGAGAATGTTATTCTTTCGTATATTTATTTTCTGTGGTTCTGTGTTGACCGTGTTGGAACTTACCGTGTGAAGGTATTCTCGATTATCGTCGATCGTTCGTTGGTCATATTGGAGTTTATCATGATGATGATATTCTCAATTGTGTTTTAACCTCTGGTTGGTCATATTGGAGTTTATCGTGATGATGATATTCTCGATTGTGTTTTGACCTCTAGTTGGTCATATTGGAGTTTATCATGTTGATGGTATTCTCGGTTGGGTTTTGACCTTTAGATTGGTCGTGTTAGAGTTTATCATGTCTATGATATTCTTGGTTAATTTATGGATTGATCATTGCTGGTGATCATCTGAGTGTTCAGATTTTGTGTCGATATTTCGGGATTTGTTGCTATTGTGTTGGGCAGTTGTTTCACAGATGTATCGTGTATTATTGGTTTTATCGGAATTGAGACTTGATTGTACGATCAGGCAGACAAGGTTTGATACAGATAGATTATTTCATCCGAAGATGATATATTTGTAATACCCCCAAATTATTCGGGATATATTACAGCGCCGTGAGTCCCGCCATGGAACTCACAAGACTAATCATACGCGGAATTATAAAACTTGACTAATGAGATCCGAATACAATGAAATGAAGGACAAACAAATGGTATTCAAACCATTACCAACGTATCCAAAATACATCACAACACAATTCAATACTTTGGCAACACAGGCCGGAACATCAAGAAAAGCTGAAAGACAATACTCGAGTATTCAATAACCATTCCAGTACATAAACACTGAATGGAGGAATGCAAAATACAACCGGAACTAATACACAGTATCACGCTTGCCCATCATCTTCATGCCGACCCGATACCTGCCTGTCCGCTCTCCTGGAACCTGAAATACATAAAACGTATTTCCCCCATAAAGGGGTTAGCCGTCGAATAGCTAGTACAAGTATATCGAATATGAAATACAATACTATGCAACAATACAGTGAAAGTAATCATCAAATCATCAATTCAAGACTAGTATTCCGGAATAACTAAATCTCATTTCAAAATATACACGATTAACCATGGAACCACACCAGCAGCAACGGAACCCTTTGAGGCCCCGTCGAACCCTCCCAGAGTGGTTAACCCAAAACTATTCGTGGAACCGTACTAGCAGCAACGGAACCCTCTGAGGCCCCGCCAGACCCTCCCAGAGTGAATACATACGATCATACAAGTCATATACCTCACTTTCAAAGTCGAGAACGTATTAACATACACATATACTTGCCTTTGAGACATCGCGAATCCGGAATGAAAAGAGTACAAGTTAGGTAGGTCCGAGAACGCACTTCCAGCACCTAAACGATTCGCAAGGAATATGATAATCAATAATCCATACTCATAACACACGAAGAAACTCCCGAAACCCGCCTACGATTCACGAAGCCACTAGGGTAAACATCTAGGGATTTGAAAAATGTCAAAACCCTCTTACGTCCGAACCATCATGAAATAATTCATAGAATTGTAAGGGAAACATGTTAACAAGGTAGATAATTCATAATATCGAGGTTCTCAAGCTCAAAAGCGGATAAATCGGACGAATCTATGAAAATCCCCAAAAATCCCCAAAATAGGATTTTAAGCATTTATACCTTGATTCGGGCGATAGAATAGATTAGATGTTGTGAAATCCTTGTTCTCCAATCAAAGATGTTGATATCTGAAGAAGGATCGTCTCTGAACTCTCCAAATTGCCGAAACCCACTGCTCCCGATCGGAAAATGAGAAAGATGAGGAAAAATGACGAAAAGGAAGTCAACTGTCCAATATATATTCGCCTAGTCTAGCGCACGCTACGCTTAAGAATTAGCGTGCGCTAATGGGGTCACCGGTCAGTCCAGTGACTTCTGACAGCCTCGCTAGCATGCATTAGATGATCCGTTGCGTGCGCTACTCGACTACTCTTAGCGCGCACTAGCCAATAGTTAGCGTGCGCTAACTGGGAGTTGATGTCCAGAAACTGGAGTCCAGAACTTACTGTCCTATGCCCTGCTTGAGTCCTAGCGTGCGCTGCTGTGCTAGTATAGCGTGCGCTACGAAATGCTTATAGCGCGCGCTAGCCGAAGCCTAGCGTACGTTACCTGATAGTCTAGTCAGTCAGACAACCTCACTATCTCTGCCGACCCAGCCCGTTAGCATGCGCTACGGGATGCGTTAGCGTGCGCTAATGTCCACGAATAGCATGCGCTAACCAACTCCTAGCGTACGCCAATTGCTAGTCCAGAGAGCGGTATAAGTTACTGACTCTCCCCTCTCTAGCCCGTTAGCGCGCGCTACAGCTCAAAGCTAGCGTACGCTACTCAGGCATAATTAGCGTACGTTAGCCTAGGCCTAGCGTGCGCTATTTCCACTGACCAGAACAGTACCGAAAGGTCTAAACAACCCAAATCATGATCCAAACAAGGTGCGAAGCTCTACAACAACATCGACAAAAACATTCAGAGTTTCCAGAGCGATAACAATAGGAAGAACGGTAAGGTCAAACAGTCAATAAAAGTACGGGTATTACATTCTCCCCTTCTAAAAAGAAGTTTCGTCCCGAAACTTAAGAAATGAAAAGTTCGGGGTATTCCGATCGCATCTTCTCTTTCGTCTCCCAAGTCGTTTCCTCGACCCCATGTCTCGACCACTGAACTTTAACCAATGGAATGGTTTTGTGCGGAAGTTGCTTCTCTCGGCGTTCAAGGATCTTCATCGGAATCTCCGGAAAGGTAACATCCTCGGCTACATCAATCTCACTATAGTCGATAACATGACTTGGGTCCGGCACGTATTTCCTCAATTGAGATACATGAAAAACACTATGGACATGACTCAAAGCTGGAGGCAACGCCAAGCGATAAGCTAAATCTCCAACCCTGTCCAAAATCTCGAATGGTCCGATATACCTCGGACTAAGTTTCCTCTTCTTCCCGAAGCGGAAAACTCCTCTGGTCGGCAACACTTTGAGTAGAACATGGTCTCCCACTTCGAATTCCAAAGGTCGACGACGAGTATCAGCATAAGATTTCTGACGGCTCTGGACGGTCAACAACCGGTCTCGAATAATGGAAATCTTCTCCTTAGTTTCCAATAGCATATCCAGTTCCGTTCCGACTAGCTCCGAAGCCTCGTCCCAACATAATGGCGATCTACACCGCCTGCCGTAAAGTGCCTCGAATGGTGCCATTTTGATTGACGCATGCCAACTATTATTGTAGGCAAACTCGATCAACGGTAAGTGAATCTCCCAATCATTACTCCAGTCTAGGGCACAAGCCCGTAACATATCTTCCAATGTCTGAATCGTCCTCTCTGTCTGACCGTCTGACTGAGGATGAAAAGACGTGTTCAATTTCAACTCGGTACCCAAAGCCTGGTGAACGGCCTGCCAAAAATGTGATATAAAATGACCATCTCAATCGGAAACAATGGTCTTAGGGGCACCATGCAATCTCACGATTTCAGCTATAAAAGTTCGAGTCAATCTCTCCGGTCCCCAAGTATCCTTAATACCTAGAAAATGAGCAGACTTGGTCAACCGATCGATGATTACCCAAATCATATTCATCCCAGTTCTAGTTACCGGCATCCCAATGATAAAGTCCATAGAGATATCCTACCATTTCCACTCGGGAATAGGAAGCGGTTTCAACAATCCCGCCAGTCGTTGATGTTCAATTTTTACTTGTTGACACGTGAAGCATCGAAGCACAAACTCCGTGACATCTTTCTTCATATTATTCCACCAAAAAATTCGCTTTAAATCTTTGTACATCTTACTCGTTCCGGGATGGATTGAGTAAGGCGTTGCATGAGCCTCTCGGAGAATTCTCTGCCTCAGTTCTAGATTATTCGGAACACAAAGCCTGCCCTGAAATCTCAAAATACTATCCTCATGAACCATGAAGCCAGGGGCTTTTCCTTTGATTACATCTTCCTTCAGTTTGGAAATCATCGGGTCACTCCACTGTTTCCCTTTGATGTCGTCAACCAAGGACGAAGTAATTTCGAGAGTACACAACTGTCCTTGTACTCTCTGAAGCCAAACCTCTATTCCTTGATCAATTAGATCTTGACGAATCTTCGTCTGAGGTGTAAGAACCTCGAGCATCTGAAGCGATGCTGATTTGTGGCTCAAAGCATCCGCGACGACATTTGCTTTTCCTGGGTGGTATAGAATTTCCAAGTCGTAATCCTTTATCAATTCTAACCAGTTTCTGTCTCTTATTCAGCTCTTTCTGACTGAAAATGTACTCCAGACTCTTGTGGTCGGTATAGATCCGACACGGAGAACCATACAAATAATGGCGCCAAATCTTAAGTGCGAAAACAATCGCGGCCAACTCTAGATCGTGAGTAGGATAGTTCATCTCATACGGCTTCAGTTGTCGTGACGCAAAAGCTATCGTCTTATCATGTTGCATAAGTACACATCCGAGACCTTGACCTGAAGCGTCACTATATACGGCAAATCCATCACTACCATGTGGTAAAGTCAGAATCGGCGCGGAGATCAAACGTCTCTTCAGCTCATCGAAGCTTTGTTGTCTCTCGTCTGTCCAAACAAGTTTTTCTGTCTTCTGGAGTAGTTTTGTGAGTGGCCGAGCGAGTTTCGAAAACCCCTCGACAAACCGACGGTAATACCCAGCAAGGCCCAAAAAGCTACGAACTTCTTTAATATTTGTACGCGGTGCCCAATCTAGCACTGCCTCAATTTTTTTCGGGTCTACACGAACCCCTTCGGCCGAAATCACATGGCCGAGAAACATAAGTTCTTCCAACCAAAACTCACATTTCGAGAATTTTGCATATAGGTGCTCGGTTCTTAAAATGTCTAATATCAAACGCAAGTGTCGGTCATGTTCCTCCTTATCTCGAGAATAGATCAAGATGTCGTCAATAAAGACGACTACACACCTGTCGAGGTACTCGATGAATATCTTGTTCATTAACTGCATGAATACTGTCGGTGCATTAGTCAATCCAAAGGGCATGACTACAAATTCATAATTCCCATATCTCGTCCGAAATGCAGTCTTCGGAACGTCGGACTCTCTCACCCTGAGCTGGTAGTACCCCGATCTCAAATCAATATTCGAGAAAACTGCAGCCCCCCTGTAATTGATCAAATAAATCGTCCATACGAGGCAAGGGATACTTGTTCTTAATGGTCACTTTGTTTAGCTCACGGTAGTCGATGCATAAACGTAGTGAACCATCCTTCTTTCTCACAAAAAGAACAGGTGCGCCCCAAGGCGAAGCGCTCGGTCTGATGTACCCTTTCTCCAATAGTTCTCCCAATTGACTCTTCAATTCTTGCATTTCGGAAGGTGCCATCCGATAAGGTGCCTAAGAAATCGGAGCCGCATCAGGTTCTAAATCTACAGAAAATTCTATCTCTCGATCTGGAGGTAATCCCGGGAGGTCGTTTGGGAAGACATCGGGGTACTCGTTAACAACTAGAATCGAAGAGAAATCGACTTCGTTTTCTTCCGTCTTCAAGGCATAACACCAAAAGCCCGTGCAACCTTTATTCAAAAGTCTTACGGTCTTCATGGCGCTGATAAGCAACTTAGGTTGGCCCGTCTTACGTCCTAAAAATGAGTACTCGGATCCGTCTTCAGTCATCATGGTGATAACCTTAGTACGGTAATTCATAATCGCTTGGTGACTATCAAGCCAATCTTCGCCAAGGATCACATCCTCGCCTTCCATATCGACTACAATCAAATTTGATAACCACTCTAAGCCGGATATCATCACCGGAAAATCTCTAATCTCCCGGTTTCCCACAATTCTATTCTCTACTAGGTAGTTTCACAATGAAAGGATCGCAAGCAGTCATACAAGTTATATTCAAACGACGTACACACTCTAAGGAAATGAAAGAATGTGTAGCACCCGTATCAAAAAGTACACGAACTGGATGAGATAAAATATGAATGGTACCTGAAGCCACTACTGCGTCGGGTTCGTCTGTTTGACGCATCTCATAGATTCATGGTTGTACCGAACCGACGCTAGAGTTCCCTCCTCCAACATTCTGGCCCTGTCCCCGGCCCCTGTCGTAACCCTGTTGTGTCTGCCCAACTGGTTGTTGCTGACTTACATTATGATTTTTAGACGCTGGGGCTGAAGCCCGAGTGCCCAAGGTCTGATCCCGTTCAGGGCAATAGAATGCTCTATGCCCCATTTGTCCGCAAGTATGGCACTTCAGGGGTGGGAAGTTGCACTCCACACTAATGTGGCCTGGATGACCACAGTTAAAACAGGTTATCGGGCGATTTGAGGTGCCTTGTGTAGATTGGAAATTCCTCTTTCCTTTAGCAAAACGGGACGACTGTCCGGCAGAACGGTTAGTCGTCTGAGGTTTCTGAAAGTTGCCACTCTTAGAGCCTGAAAAATTTCCCGCGATCTTCTGCTTCTTCGGTTCTTCGGTGGTATCGTTGTCGGGGCTTAACATGTCATGGGCCAAAGCCCTGTCTTGGTATTCCTTCAAGGTGGTGCAAGCAAATCCGGCCATGTACCGCCGTAAGTCCAAATTCATACGCATGTCGAAGTAACGGATTTTATCATGCTCGTTTCGCACTTGATCCTTCACGTGGATCAATTGTTGGTTGTACTCCACGATTGCCTGCGAAACAGGAATATTCTGCGGTTTAGCTTCGAAAAAGGCCCCGATTCGGCCTTCTCGCACTGGCCAAGGACAAAACTCGGCCTCCAAGAGCTCTTTAAACTCCTCCCAGGTAGTAACATGATCCTGTGGCTTGATAACTTTCCACCACGTAGCGGCTTCCTTGGTAAGAAAGTACTGGGCAATCGGTACCTTCCTCGCCTCCGGGCAATCAACCGCTTCGAATACCTTTTCTAACTCCGCTAGCCAATCTTCCCAATTTAGCGGGTGGGTGGCACCACCAAACTGTGGAGGGTGCATACGTATTACATTCTGAAGCAAGGCATCCACGTTCGGGTTTGGATTATTCAGCTGTACGGTTTGGGCTAAAATGGCCATCTGGTTAGCCAATTGTTGAAAGGCGTTCCCAACTCCAGCATCCGCGCTGTTTCCTTGGCTATTCGACTGGTCATGCTGACTTTCGGTATCAGGATGCACCGAGTTTGATAAACTGGGATTGGTCGACCCTGAAACAGAACTGAGGGAAATGGCCGCGCCACGTCCTCGTCCACGCCCACAACCACGACCTCGACCACGTCCTTGTCCCCTACCAGCAGACATACTGAAGCATACACAAAGCACGTAAGTACCATTCAATCGCACGTCAACGAAGTGGCTAACTCTCCAAAATACCAATTCATAAACAAACAATTAAGAAAATACCAGAAAGATAAGAGGTCTTACAAGTAGGTCACACTGTGATGATGGCAAGGTAGTGATACTGTGGACAAACGCTGACTCAATTAACCCAAAAGACCGACAGCCTAGGCATCATAGACCTAAGTTCTGATACCATATTCTGTAAACACCCCTAAGTTATTCGGGATATATTACAGCGCCGTGAGTCCCGCCGTGGAACTCACAAGGCTAATCATACGCGGAATTGTAAAAGTTGACTAATGAGATCCGAATACAATGAAATGAAGGACAAACAAATGGTATTCAAACCATTACCAACGTATCCAAAATACATCACAACACAATTCAATACTTCGGCAACACAGGCCGGAACATCAAGAAAAGCTGAAAGACAATACTCGAGTATTTAATAACCATTCCAGTACAACAACACTGAATGGAGGAACGCAAAATACAACCGGAACTAATACACAGTATCACACTTGCCCATAATCTTCATGCCGACCCGATACCTGCCTGTCCGCTCTCCTGGAACCTGAAATACATAAAACGTATTTCCCCCATAAAGGGGTTAGCCGTCGAATAGATAGTACAAGTATATCGAATATGAAATACAATACTACTCAACAATACAGTGAAAGTAATCATCAAATCATCAATTCAAGACTAGTATTCCGGAATAACTAAATCTCATTTTAAAATATACACGATTAACCATGGAACCGCACTAGCAGCAACGGAACCCTCTGAGGCCCCGTCGAACCCTCCCAGAGTGGTTAACCCCAAACTATTTGTGGAACCGTACCAGTAGCAACGGAACCCTATTAGGCCCTGTCAGCCCCTCCCATAGTGAATACATACGATCATACAAGTCATATACCTCACTTTCAAAGTCGAGAACGTATTAACATACACATATACTTGCCTTTGAGACATCGCGAATCCGAAATGAAAAGAGTGCAAGTTCGGTAGGTCCGAGAACGCACTTCCAACACCTAAACGATTTGCAAGGAATATGATAATCAATAATCCATACTCATAACACACGAAGAACTCCCGAAACCCACCTACGATTCACGAAACCACTAGGGTAAACATCTAGGGATTTGAAAATCGTCAGAATCCTCTTACGTCCGAACCATCATGAAATAATTCATAGAATCATAAGGGAAACATGGTAACAAGGTAGATAGTTCATATTATCGAGGTTCTCAAGCTCAAAAATGGATAAATCGGATGAATCTAATAAAATCCCCAAAAATCCCCAAAATATGATTTTAAGCATTTATACCTTGATTCGGGTGATAGAATAGATTAGATGTTGTGAAATCCTTGTTCTCCAACCAAAGATGTTGATATCTGAAGAAGGATCATCTCCAAATTCTCCAAATCACCGAAACCCGCTGCTCCCGATCGGAAAATGAGAAAGATGAGGAAAAATGACGAAAAGGAAGTCAACTGTCCAATATATATTCGCCCAGTCTAGCGCACGCTATGCTTAAGAATTAGCGTGCGCTAACGGGGTCACCGGTAAGTCCAGTGGATTCTGACAGCCTCGCTAGCATGCATTAGATGATCTGTTGCGTGCGCTACTCGACTACTCTTAGCGCGCGCTAGCCAATAGTTAGCGTGCGCTAACTGGGAGTTGATGTCCAGAAGCTGGAGTCCAGAACTTACTGTCCTCTGCCCTGCTCGAGTCCTAGCGTGCGCTGCTGTGCTAGTATAGCGTGCGCTAAGAAATGCTTGTAGCGTGCGCTAGCCGAAGCCTAACGTACATTACCTGATAGTCCAGTCAGTCAGACAACCTCACTGTCTCTGCCGACCCAGCCCGTTAGCGTGCGCTACGGAAGGCGTTAGCGCGCGCTAATGTCCACGAATAGCGTGCACTAACTAACTCCTAGCGTACGCTAATTGCTAGTCCAAAGAGCAGTATAAGTTACTGACTCTCCCGTGTCTGGCCCGTTAGCGCGCGCTACAGCTCAAAGCTAGCGTGCCCTACTCAGGCATAATTAGCGTACGTTAGCCTAGGCCTAGCGTGCGCTATTTCCACTGACCAGAACAGTACCGAAACGTCTAAACAACCTAAATCATGATCCAAACAAGGTGCGAAGCTCTATAACAACATCGACAAAAACATTCAGAGTTTCCAGAGCGACAATAATAGGAAGAACGGTAAGGTCAAACAGTCAATAAAAGTACGGGTATTACAATATTTTTGTTGAGACTCATGGAATTGTGATTGTAAGCGTGCTAAGGCTTTACAGTGAAGCCACTTGCTAGTATCTCAGGAGATCGTCAACTTTGCGCATTTATAAGTATGCTATTTTGGTTATTCGGTAATAATGATGATCGATCGTTGTCGTGATGGTTTCGGAATATTTTGGTTGAACGGTTTGTTTGTTTCTTTATGACGGATTGCAAGTTTCGATGACGAAATTTATTTTAAGTGCTGTAGTATGTAATATCCGGAATTTCTACTACTATTGTTTAACGTTATTTTATCCGATTTATGTTGTACAGCGTGGAATCTGTACAGTATGGATAAAATAAATGAAGGACTGAGACATCTGTATTGGTATAATTGTCGTACTTGGTCGATAATTGCATTTGAGGATAGTGTGTATCCGATGTAGAGATGTTAAACGGGCTAGCCCTAGCGGTTCCGGGCTATCCCTAACGGGCTTCGGGCTAAACGGTCCGGGCCAAAAAAGCCTGGATTTAAACGGGCTACGAAATATCGGCCCTAACCCTAACCCTAACGGGCTTCGGGCTAAACGGGCTAAATATTTAAAAAATCTATTTTTTAGCTTTTTATAAGTCACAAACAAAAAAAAACAATAACAATATATTTTATATATATAGTAACAAATATACTATAATAAATATAACAAAAAATACACTTTTATGTATATATATATACACACACTATATTAACAAATACAACAATAATATATATTTTTTATAATATTAATATATATTACATATATAATTTTAATATATATTATATATATAATATTAATATATGTTATATAAATATAGTATTACTGTAAATTGAAATTAACAATATATATATATATATATATATATATATATATCTAAGCTGCCAGCCTAAGCGGGCTATCACCCAAGCCGCTAACGGTCCGGGCCAAAAAAGTCCGGATTTAAACGGGCTAGGAAATATTGGCCCTAATCCGGTTTTTTGGCGGGTTAAACGGGCCAGCCCGCCGGGCCCGAGCCCATTTAACATTTTTAATCCGATGAGGATATTATTGGAAGGAGTATACGTATTCAGTATCTCGTATGTTCATATCTAGCATGTTGAGACGTTGGGCAATGATAGCTGAAAATGGCTAAGTATAGCTTTATTAGCGCACGCTAATAGTTAAGCATAGCGCACGCAAAAGGCAAAGGATAGCGCACGCTAGTACAGACCAGATCAGAAGGAATCTATGTGTGGACTCGGCCACTTTCGGCGCATGTGCCGACGAGGTCAACGGATGTTTGTTGTGAAGGGTTAGCGCACGCTAATGCATATTGTTAGCGCACGCTAACATCATATCGGTCCAAAGGGAATCTTATCCTAGTCAGAGCTATCGGCGTGTAGACCCGTATATATTGGACAGTGCAGTCCAGATTCGTCATTTCTTCATTCCACTTCATTCCTTTGTCGGTTTTGGGCGATTTCGGGCATTTTGGAGAGATTTCTTCGAGCTGAATCCATCTACCATCATCTTCAAGCTTATCATTCGGATTAATCATCATTTAATCCTCTCCAACACATCAAATCAAGTTATTGATCTCCTGGATCTACAATTTCGGATTTTGAGTATTTTTCCTTCTGATCTCTTCGTGTAAGCTTGCTATTATGTTGGAATATGTTAGATATGAATTATCTACCTTGGATACATGTATTCCTACGGATTTATTAATGTGTTTTTCGGATTTGATGAATATTTGGAGAATTAATCAAGAACACTTTAGAGTTGACTTTGATATTTGGGGGTTTTCGATTAGATGTTGTCGTTAACTCGATTTGTGGATTCCTATTGGATTATTGATATCATTGGAGGTGTTTTGTTGGATTGAACTACTCATTTTGGAGTTTGGTTCCGATATAGTGGGGTTGATTATAATAAAAGGGATGCATGTTTGCTAAGTGTTTGTGTTGTTGGTTGATTCTTTAGTCTAATACTCGCAAGCGCACGATTTGTTCGATGTAGATATGCGGTGCAAGGTCGATTCCACAGGGAGGACTATAATAGTGAAGTCAAATTATTCCTATCATTTTGAACCAAATATTAAATTCTAACCTAGTCCCAAATAATTTTATTTTTGAATGGTTATAATAATTGCATTAAATAACAGTAATTTTTAAGTAGATTTTAGATAAATTGATTTTAAATAATTTACTAGGGTTTAGAGTCCACCAATGTCTATTTATTATTTATTTTATATTTTAATTCCAAGAAATTCAGGGAATCGATTCTGAAATCAATCTCAGTATTTCTATATAGATTTGACAATAAGTACAAAATTATAATTCAAATATAGATTTTCCTTCGCTTGAAAAAATGTAATTTCTAAGCATTATATGTATCCAATTTAATGAAAAATAAATAATCAAAGAAATTAACTAATATCAATAATCACAAAGCAATGGGGAATTTATAACTATAAAAAATACGTGATATAATTGATGAAATAATATTCCCCTATTGAAGCGAAAATCATAATCGTTAAAAACATTTATTTGGAATTATTATATAAATATTAATAATAATATAGACATAGTTTCATCATAACCCCAGTAAAAGAAAATTACTCACTCATAATAACAACACAAATAAATAAATATATAATATTATTAATCAATTATAATTTTATTACACAATATTTTTATTTCTCTACCTTACAATAATATCTCTCTATTTTTTCTCCTTTTTTCTACTCCCAAAACACTACACATTCATCCCCTATTTATACTACTACAAAATTAATAAAATAATAATTTTTTAACATATTAAAATCCCACCCCCAATAATACACGGCTGCCCATTAATGCTGATATCATGGATGACATCAGCAGAGAGTTGAATTTCCGGTCCAATCGGGTGTTGACACGTGGCACAATATGGTCCGTCTATTTAATTGTCCTTCGAACGGTCATAACTTCTTCATACGAACTCGGATTTGGATGAATTTTTTTTAAAATGATCGTCTCGACGAGATGAATAAAATGAGACCAGTCGTGACTATATTTGAATTTTGTAAAAATATCACCCTTGAACCAATTGATCTGTCTTGTACCGGTTTGTTAACCTGCAAATATAATTTAATTCCAATTAATTATCCAAAAATGACATAAAATTATAGAAAATTCTACAAAATAAAATAATATAAATATATGGTAAAACGAATAAAGTATCGCACAACACACAATTATATATATATATAAAATACTAATAAAAATATTACTCAAAATATACCAAACAAATTCCCCCACACTTATCTTTTGCACGTCCTCGGGCAAATCTTATACCCGAGTTATAATACTCATATGCTGAAAAAATCATGATAAAACCAATATCAAGAGAGAAAAAGTGATCATGACCCAAGTGAGATCAGAGAATAATAGGATGCCGCACCAAATTCTAACAACTTCATTGAGAATCGAATGCAAAAAGATTCAATACCCTCACGGTGGATATCACTCTTCACTCAAGTGTATATACGGGATATTCGAGAATATTTCACTCATATTAAAGCATAATGTGTCATTACCATATGCTTGGTCAAAAATCAAATCTCCACTACTTAAAAATAAACTCATGCATAAATCAAAAGGTCTTTCTTTTAGTTGTAACGTGGCTTTGGGTATGAGTAGGATAAAGGGAAAATTATGAGGTTTGCTAGCCAAGATCAATTGTGAATTTAGATGCATAACAAATCCTACAAATAACAATCAACACCCCTCCTTCTGTAATGAAAACTCTCAAACCATCATCCCCAAGTTATTCTGTACATGGTAATTGAATATTCATCTGGTAAGGTCATACTCTTGTGTAAGAAAAAGTATGCAATGGAACTTCTGGAAGGAATTATGTATCACTCAAGGGATAGTTCAATTGCTATTTTATGTATATATAGTGATGATTTTCGCACTTGACCTCCCGCTTTTTCTTTTTTTCTTCCAGGCCGTTTTTTTTTGCCTTTATTTATATTTTTTTATTCGGTTCAGTACTTCAATGTACTTCACACTCTTTCAGTTTCAACAAAAGCTCTTAATCTCCACAATACTTTTATGAACATCGGTCCCTATTTGTCACACATCTAGTTCACAATTAAATCTTTGACTAGAGAGTGCAAATGGATGAGTCATCAACAAGAATGGATAATGGCTAAAGTAATGTGCTTGATCAAAGAAATAGGCTCAGGCTCAATGGGGCTTCTAAGGATAAAATGTAATGGGTGGGAAAATATAAGCCAACAAAGGGGTTAATCCTAATTGACTTTATCATCTTAATGCAAGAGTTTATGAATGTAGTCTCGAAATGTATAAGTGAGCAAGTTCTAGAATGAACACAATATGTTTGACCACACAACAAAAAATATAGAGCGTATATATAAGGATTGCTCTAAGGCTCAAAACTCACAAAAAGGGTGTTGTGTACTGAATCTCATACATCTTCATCCAAATCCATTATCCAAAAATGATTTTTTCACTAACGTTTTCTCAAGAAAATGGTGCCGTGATTTTCAACCTCTTTTTTTATTACATATATATATATATATAGATAGATATAGATATAGATATAGATATACACCTTCCCCCACACTTAATGATAAACAATATCCTTATTGTGTAAAAAGAATAATGGAGTAAGGGTTTAAATAAGACTTCCCTATGAAAGACGATGTTTCGCTCAAGCCCCTTTTTTCTGGACCTGCAAGAAATAAGTGTGGCAAAACAACAAAAGAAATATATACCCGAAAGTATAACACAAACAACCTAGATGCGCTTCAAGAGAGTCCGAAGAGTCGCCTTACGCTGCCATCAATGCTTTTATTAAAAACAAATGAGAAAAAGTACATTAATAGAAATAACAATACATAAATCGTGGATAGATGCGCGTCAAGAGGTCGAAAAGAAACTCCTTAAGCTGCCATCATTTTCACGATTTTTACACTCGCTAAAAAGTAAAAACAACAAGAGGAATGAAGTGGGATATCAGAGGGAAAGTAATGTATCAATTTTGCGTTTCCGCACAGTGAAATCTTCCATCCAAACAATATTAGCTAGAGATGGGTCTGGTTCAAGAACAAATGCAATAAGTTTTTTGATCAGCTCTTCTAGTGTTGTTGCAACAACTATGATTCGTTTAGCACGCTCAGAAATAAAACCTTTTTCAGAAGAGTAGTTGATGAAAGATAGTAAACCATCGAAGAAACCATTGACGTTTAGAAAACCTATTGGTTTCGTATGAACATTTAGCTGGGCTCTGGTAACCACATGAAAAAGTTCCTCAAGAGTGCCAAAACCACCGGGAAGGGTGATAAAGGCATCAGCATTATTTATCATGTGAGTTATGCGTTCTTGCATATTCACAGCTCTGAACTCATCTCCAATGGTTGCTCCGGTGATTTTACTTTCAGCCAGAGGTTTTGGAATGATTCCCAACACTTTTACTCCTTCCATATAGGCAGAAGCAGCAGCACGTCCCATTAATCCTAGACTTCCTCCTCCGTAAACTACATAAATGCATTTTTCTCCTAAGGTACGACCCAAGTTGTGGGCTGCTTCAGTAAAGCAAGCCTCTTTCCCATGACTAGCTCCACCAAAAATGCAGATGGAGTTAAATCTTTTTGTGGAAGATGATGATTCCATTTTTTTGAAAAGAAAATTACTTAGAGAGATAATGAAAGGAATACAAGTTTCAGGGATGTAGAAAAGAAACAACTGCAATGTTTATTTATAGATGCAAAATAAAGTAAAAAGATTTATCAAATCTGTGACCGCATTAATTGCGCTTCAACTACTCAATAGAATAATGAATGCATTTATTGCGTATCACATTTTTTATTCAGAAAATCTAAAAAAAACGACAAAAAGTAAAGATACTCACGTGTATGTACAGTAGTTGTGATTGTGGCTCACATCTTCCTCTGATTTTACGTTCAGAATGTAATATCCGGTATTTTTCTTTCCCTTGTATTTTCATTTTTGGTATATTTCTCGGTCATAGTGACCCTCGTGTACTTTTCAGCGTGTCCTTCCTGTCAAACTGTTGAACTGTATTCTTGTTATTGTTGTGCGAAACCGCCGTTTCGGGGTTGCCGTGGATCCATTTCGTGTTATTAGTCCCCAAATATTGATTCCTATCGTTTCATTCTCTTTCCGGATCATTCTTATCATTTTGGAACCCATAAAGGGGTGCGGGCCGCGGCACAAGGTGTGTGCGCCGCGGCACACAAATCCCTTCAGTTGTTGGTTGGACGAACTGTACTGTGTGCCGCGGCACACCCATCCGTGCGGCAGCGGTGCCGAGCCGCGGCACACTGTCAGTGCCGCGGCACACTCGGTGTCTTCTGCGACCAAAACCCAATCAGTGCAGGTGCCGCGGCACGCAGCGGTGTGCCGCGGCACAATGCCAAAACACAGGAGTAAATTTTCGGCTGTGCGCGGCACACGAAGCGGTCAATGCGCAACTCGTCTTTAATAGACGAAATCGACCGTCTTCTTCCTCATTTTCACTGCAGGCGAGAGAGAGTGAGAGAGAGGGGAAGAGTTCTTCATCCTTATCCTTTGGGGTCGATTTTCACCATTTTTCTTCTAGTGAAGCCCGGCAATCAATCTAACGCGTGTTCTACGGATCTTGGTACTTGAATCTCCTAAGGTAATATTCTAAAACCCTATTTTCGATTAATTTGGGGGTTTCGGGTTTTTCTTCCGATTCGTTCCGTTTTGTTGGTGGATTCATGATGTATACGATTAATATTGTTAGTATCTTTATTTTTCCTACGGATTCATGGATATTTTGTGGATTTTTACGGAATCGGGAGGGTTTGGTTGTGGTCCGTCCTCGTTGTTATTTTGGTATGAATATACATGAATCGTAGGCGGGTTTCCGGGTGTATTCCATTTCCGTAATCGTCTAGAGTTGGTTGTGATTGTGTTATTCGAATCGTTAGGTTCATTCGTCGGTTCCTCACGGTCGTGCTTGATTCTTCCGTTCCGTTCGCATTACCGTCTATTAATCGAGGCAAGTATTTTTGGAAACCTTTAAGCTTAACATGAAATGGTGATGTGTATATTACTTGTGTGTAACTCACCTTGTGTTGGCCCGACGGGGTCAAGGAGGGAAATCTATGCTGCCGCCCTGGATTTCACGAGTTTCGTACCGCTAGCCAACTCGTTAGGGTCCTTGTGAGGCCTCGAGTGAGAATGTATGCTGCCGCCCTGTTCTCACGGCATAGCGTGTGCGTAGTTTTGTTTTTCTGTAATTGTAGCCAACTCGGTAGGGTCCCTATGAGGCCTCGAGTGAGAATGTATGCTGCCGCCCTATTCTCAAGGCTAATTGTGGACTGTATGTTTTCCGGAAAAGACATGTCTGGTTTTGGTTTTTGAAATGATATTGGTGCATGTACTATGAAATGTGTAAGCGATTGGTTTGCCTTGATTACTTGTACTAGCGTAATTGCTAACCCCTTTGGGGACCCGTTTTGGGGAAATTCTTGTTATGGATTTCGTGTTATGCTTATCCGGACGGCGAGCACCGGGACGATGCGAGGGTGTTGGCCAGGGTCGTTGACATGTGCATTTGGGTCTACTTATTTCCTTTGTCCATTTCGATATGGTTGTTCCCACAGTTTTAACCTTATAGATTGTACTCGCGAGTACTTAGGCCTTTTTTTTGTGTTTCAAACTCCGTATTGTATTGCCTTAAATTGTCACGTTGTTGGTTGATGCTTATTTTGCCGGTTGCTCCGGGCGTATCTTTATATGTCACATTATTTAATTGTGTATCCTTGTTAACCAAGATGGTTAGTCGAGTGAAGTTTTTCTATTGTAGCCTGGTAGGTCCCATGTAGGGGTCTACGGCGCTGTAACATATTCCGAATATCTCGGGGTGTTACAGAAAATGGTATCGGAGCTCTAGGTTTATGGATACCTAGGCTTGTTGGTTATTTGGGTCTAGTCGTGTTTTGTTTGGCACATTGTCACACCGCTGCCAGCATCCCAGTACTTCCAGTGCTCGTAAGTTTTCTTATTCGGCTCTTTTGTTTCTTGCATTGTATTTCCACTTTTGAATCGTAGTTGCTTTTCCTCCCTTACTCATCATCGATATACTTCTGTTATCTCTCAACATCAGTATGGATGCCGGAGGAAACCGTGGTCGTGGTCGTGGTCGTGGTCGTGGATGCGGCCGGGGACGTGGGGCAGCTGGTGGGGCGGCCACGTCGCATTCTTCGGGAGCCGGCAGTACCGGTGACCGCCACAGTCATGCTTCTTCTCAGGAGCGCGCCGATCTTGGTATTGCGGCTATTATGCAGCAAATGGTTAACCAAATGGCGGCTATATCTCAGGTGGTCCAGAACCCCAACCAGGCCCATGCTAATCGGGGCGGAGCGGATCGCTGGCTTCAGGATGTCATCAAGATGCATCCTCCTCAGTTTTCGGGATCTTCGGACCCGATCGGCTGGGAAGGGTGGATCAAGGAGATATCCAAAGTATTCACTGCTACCAACTGCCCCGAGGACCGTAAGGTCCCTATTGCTCAATATTTTCTCACGGGAGATGCTACAGATTGGTGGGAGGCCGTTGGTCCCAAAGATCATGTTGCTTCGTGGGCCGAATTCCAAGAATTGATGGAGACCGAATATTGTCCGTGGCCGGTCAGACAGGCTCGAGTGCATGCTTTCTATGATGCTCAACCACGGGATATCCCCGTATCTCAGGCCATTGCCGACTTTAACAAGGAGTTGGGTTATGTGAAGACCCAAGTTGTCGCTGAGAGCGACAAAATTTTTCATTTTTCCAGGAGGATGAAGCTAACCATTCGGGACTATATGTCTCGGCTCGTCTGTACTACCTTGAAGGATTATCAGAGTCGAGCTCTCGCTTATGATATGTCGGTGACGGCTAGCGATTTGGCTCGTGAGAGCAAGAAGCAGAAGTTGGTCGGAAATTTTTCTGGTCCCAAGAGTGGAGGCCAGCAGAAATCTCAAGCTGCAAATATTTCAACGGGCGGTTCGGCTCGTTTCTCTGGGAGCTTTCGGGGTGCCGCCGGAACCTCCGCTCGTGAACCCACATGTTTTAACTGTGGTGTGCAGGGCCATAGGAGCCGACAATGTTCTCGTCCGAAGCTTACCTGTCATACTTGTGGACAGCTAGGCCACAAGGCCCCTTTTTGTGAGCAGATCAAACAGCTTCGCGCCGTTCTTCTCAACCGGCCCGTTAGAGCCGAGTGTGAACCAGGGCTCATTTGCTCGCCGCCTCCACCGAGTGACGGCCGAGGTAAGGGTCGGGGTCAGCCCGCTAGGGTGGAGTTTCCATGTCGGCTCGCTCACCGCGTATCTATGAGATGAGGAGAGCCGATGATCCAAAGACTCTTGTGGCGACAGGTACCGTTCATATTCATTTCCATCCTGTCAGTGTGCTTTTTGATTCGGGTGCTACGCATTCATTCATTTCTCTAGAGTGCGTACGCCGTTTGAGTCTCGACTGCTTGTCACCTTGCGAGCCTTTCATCGTTAAACTTCCTAGCGGTGATAGAATTGTCGGTGATCGAGAAGTCCGGGACTGTTCTGTGATCATTTGTGAGAGGGCGTGGCTCTCTAATCTTATTGTTGTGAGTATCGAGGGCGAGGATTTAATTCTCGGGAATGATTGGCTCGAGCGGCATGGTGCAATCATGAACTACCGCATGAGGATTATTACTATGTTAGCCGAGGACGGTACTGAACACTCTTTCGCGGGGCGAAAGAGAAACCAGAAGTTTGTTATTAACGCCTTGAAGGCGTTGAAACTCCTGCGAAAGGGGTGTACTGGTTATTGGTGCTACGCCTTGAAGGCGGAGAATGGTGGAGTCGAGTTTTCATCGATTCCAGTCGTTAGTGAGTTTCCTGATGTATTTCTGACGAGTTACGGGATTGCCACGGATCGTGAGGTTGAGTTTGTTATAGAATTAGAGCCGGGCGCGGCTCCGATTTCAAAGGCGCCGTATCGCATGGCACCTTCAGAGATGTCAGAGTTGAAGAAGCAGTTGAGTGAGCTTCTTGAGTCAGGGTATGTTCGACCGAGCGCCTCGCCTTGGGGTGCACCGGTCCTGTTTGTGCGAAAGAAGGATGGTTCACTACGTTTGTGTATCGATTATCGCGAATTAAACAAAGTGAACATCAAGAACAAGTATCCTTTGCCGAGGATTGATGACTTGTTCGATCAGTTGCAGGGAGCTGCGGTATTCTCGAAGATTGATTTGAAATCGGGGTACTATCAGCTCCGGGTGAGAGAGTCCGACGCGTGCGAACAGCTTTTCGGACGAGATACGGACATTACGAGTTTGTAGTTATGCCTTTCGGGTTAACTAATGCGCCGGCGGTGTTCATGCAATTGATGAACAAAGTCTTTATCGAGTATTTGGATAAGTGTGTCGTCGTCTTCATTGACGATATTCTTATCTATTCGAAGAATGAGGAAGAGCATGCCCATCATTTGCGGATAGTGTTAGACATTTTGAGGGCCGAGCAACTCTATGCGAAGTTCTCGAAATGTGAGTTCTGGCTGAAGGAAGTGATGTTTCTGGGTCACGTGATTTCAGCCGAGGGAGTTCGAGTGGATCCAGAAGATTGAGGCGGTGTTGGATTGGGCATCGCCCACAAATGTGAAGGAGGTCCGTAGTTTCTTGGGTTTGGTGGTTACTACCGTAGGTTCGCCGAGGGTTTCTCAAAACGAGCTCGGCCACTTACACAGTTGCTCGAAATCCGAGAAGTTCGTCTGGACCGATGAGAGGCGATCGAGTTTCGAGGAGTGAAGAAGCGTTTGACTTCACCCGGTTTTGGCGTTGCGTGTGGCAACGAGGGATTCGCCGTTTATAGCGATGCTTCGGGCCGTGGTCTTGGGTGCGTATTGATGCAAAGACGGCAAGACCATTGCCTATGCGTCGAGACGATTGAGACCGTATGAGCTTAACTACCCTACTCATGATTTGGAGTTAGCGGCAGTCGTTTTTGAGCTCAAGATTTGGCGTCGATCTTTTCGGCTCTGCATGTCGATTTTTACCGATCATAAAAGTCTCAAATATATATTTACTCGTGGGAGTTGACTATGAGGAAGAGGAGGTGGTTAGAGCTGATTAAGTATTATGACCTCGAAATCCTTTATCATCGGGCAAGGCGAACGTCGTAGCCGACGCCCGAGTCGGAAACCGATTGCGTTGCGAACGCTTGAGGTCCTCACGTCTCGGTCCGAGCTTCGGCGGGCTTTGATTGAGTTTGGTGTTGAGGTTTTGTTGCTTGGAGCTGTCGGGCAACTTTGTGCTTTAGAGATTTCGTCGTCTTTGATCGATGAAATTAAGCTGAAACAATTAGAGGATCCGATGATTACTCAAATCCGAGAGAACGTTCTTAAGGGAAAGTCTCACGGGTTTGTGATTCACGAGGATGGTGTTTTGAGATTCAGTCGGCTTTGTGCCGAACGATCCAGAGTTGCGACAGTATTTTGCGTGAGGCCCATTCCACACCCTATTCCGTTCATCCGGGTTCGAGTAAGATGTACAAGGACACGAGGAGGAACTTCGGTGGAATGATATGAAGGAGGAGGTCGCACGGTTTGTGGCGAGATGTTTGACTTGCCAACAAGTCAAAATCGAGCATCGGCGACCGGCAAGGTTATTGCGATCACTTCCGTTCCAGAATGGAAATGGGAGGATATATCGATGGATTTCATTACGAGTTTGCCGAGATCGAGATCGGGCATGAATATGGTTTGGGTGATTGTTGATCGTCTGACCAAGTCGGCACATTTTCTGGGCATCAAGGACACTTGGGGCCCGGAGAAATTGGCTCGTGTGTTTATCGCGCAGATTGTGAGACTTCACGGTACTCCGAAGTCTATTGTTTCGGATCGTGATGGCCGTTTTGTATCGCACTTTTGGCAGGCGGTGCATAAGGCGTTAGGTACCCGTTTGCACTTGAGTACCTCTTTTCATCCCCAATCAGATGGACAGTCGGAACGCACTATCCAGACATTCGAGGACATGTTGCGTGCTTGTGCCCTCGATTGGAGTAGCGACTGGGAAGAGCAATTGCCATTGATCGAATTCACGTACAACAACAGTTGGCACGCGTCGATTCGGATGGCACCGTATGAGGCACTTTATGGGCGACGATGTCGATCGCCGATTTGTTGGAATGAGGCGTCCGATTTGGTCGGGACCGAGCCGGATGTCGTTTTAGAGACGAGGCGGAAGATAATATTAATTCGGGAGCGGATGTTGACGGCCCAGAGTCGACAGAAGTCATATGCCGATGTCCATCGTCGACCTTTAGAATTCGAGGTGGGAGACCACGTTCTGCTGAAGGTGTCGCCGACGAGAGGGGTTTTCCGTTTCGGGAAGAAGGGGAAGTTGAGTCCGAGATTTATTGGACCCTTCGAGATTCTCGAGCGGATCGGTGGGTTAGCATACCGTTTGGCGTTACCCCCGGCCTTGAGTCACGTTCATAGCGTTTTTCATGTTTCCCAGCTGAGGAAATATGTTCCAGTACCTAGTCACGTCATCGATTATGGCGAGATTGATATTGCTGAAGATATTACTTTTGAGGAGCGTCCTTTGAAGATTTTGGAGCATCGTGAGAAACGACTGAGGCATAAGACCATCCCTTTGGTCAAAGTTCAGTGGTCGAGACACGGTGTCGAGGAAGCAACTTGGGAAACCGAGGATAGCATGCGTGCTAGGTACCCTGAGTTGTTTGTTTCTTAAGTTTCGGGACGAAACTTATTTTTAGAGGGGTAGAATGTAATATCCGGTATTTTTCTTTCCCTTGTATTTTCATTTTTGGTATATTTCTCGGTCATAGTGACCCTCGTGTACTTTTCAGCGTGTCCTTCCTGTCAAACTGTTGAACTGTATTCTTGTTATTGTTGTGCGAAACCGCCGTTTCGGGGTTGCCGTGGATCCATTTCGTGTTATTAGTCCCCAAATATTGATTCCTATCGTTTCATTCTCTTTCCGGATCATTCTTATCATTTTGGAACCCATAAAGGGGTGCGGGCCGCGGCACAAGGTGTGTGCGCCGCGGCACACAAATCCCTTCAGTTGTTGGTTGGACGAACTGTACTGTGTGCCGCGGCACACTCGGGTGTCTTCTGCGACCAAAACCCAACTGTACCGGGTGCCGCGGCACACGCAGGCTGTGCCGCGGCACAATGCCAAGACCTGGGAGTAAATTTTCGGCTGGCCGCGGCACACTTTGTGCCGCGGCACACAAAGCGGTCAATGCGCAACTCGTCTTTAATAGACGAAATCTACCGTCTTCTTCCTCATTTTCACATTCAGCGCGAGAGAGAGTGAGATAGATGGGAAGAGATCGTCATCCTTATCCTTTGGGGGTCGATTTTCACCATTTTTCTTGGTAGTGAAGCCCGGGCAATCAATCTAACGCGTGTTCTACGGATCTTGGTTCTTGAATCTCCTATTGTAAGATTCTATAACCCTATTTTCGATTATTTTGGGTGTTTCGGGTTTTTCTTCCGATTCGTTCCGTTTTGTTGGTGGATTCATGATGTATACGATTAATATTGTTAGTATCTTTAGTTTTCCTACGGATTCATGGATATTTTGTGGATTTTTACGGAATCGGGAGGGTTTGGTTGTGGTCCGCCCTCGTTGTTATTTTGGTATGAATATACATGAATCGTAGGCGGGTTTCCGGTGTATTCCATTTCCGTAATCGTCTAGAGTTGGTTGTGATTGTGTTATTCGAATCGTTAGGTTCATTCGTCGGTTCCTCACGGTCGTGCTTGATTCTTCCGTTCCGTTCGCGTCACCGTCTATTAATCGAGGCAAGTATTTTTGGAAACCTTTAAGCTTAACATGAAATGGTGATGTATATATTACTTGTGTGTAACTCACCTTGTGTTGGCCCGACGGGGTCAAGGAGGGAAATCTATGCTGCCGCCCTGGATTTCACGAGTTTCGTACCGCTAGCCAACTCGTTAGGGTCCTTGTGAGGCCTCGAGTGAGGATGTATCTGCCGCCTGTTCTCACGGCATAGCGTGTGCGTAGTTTTGTTTTTACGTAATTGTAGCCAACTCGGTAGGGTCCCTATGAGGCCTCGAGTGAGAATGTATCCGCCGCCTGTTCTCAAGGCTAATTGTGGACTGTATGTTTTCCGGAAAAGACATGTCTGGTTTTGGTTTTTGAAATGATATTGGTGCATGTACTATGAAATGTGTAAGCGATTGGTTTGCCTTGATTACTTGTACTAGCGTAATTGCTAACCCCTTTGGGGACCCGTTTTGGGGAAATTCTTGTTATGGATTTCAGGTTATGCTTATCCGGACGAGCGAGCACCAGGACAGTACGAGGGTGTTGGCCAGGGTCGTTGACATGTGCATTTGGGTCTACTTATTTCCTTTGTCCATTTCGATATGGTTGTTCCCACAGTTTTAACCTTATAGATTGTACTCGCGAGTACTTAGGCCTTTTTTTTTGTTTCAAACTCCGTATTGTATTGCCTTAAATTGTCACGTTGTTGGTTGATGCTTATTTTGCCGGTTGCTCCGGGCGTATCTTTATATGTCACATTATTTAATTGTGTATCCTCGTTAACCAAGATGGTTAGTCGAGTGAAGTTTTTCTATTGTAGCCTGGTAGGTCCCATGTAGGGGTCTACGGCGCTGTAACATATTCCGAATATCTCGGGGTGTTACACAGAAACGGCTTAAACGCTTTCTATGAGTCGGGGAGAAGCTTCCCATCCAATTTTCTTACAAATTGGCAAACAGGGTCTTTTAACGTCAGATTCCCAAGACGTTGTTCATATTCTGGTTTGAATTTATTCCACAAACATCGAATCCCGTAATGTACGAGTCCACTAGGATGCGTGTCAAGAGAAATTTCGATATAATCTAAATTCTCCTTATTCAGACCATCCTTGATGAACTGAATTTTATATTCTCTGTTTGTGGAAGGAATTCCTAAAGATCAACATCTTGAATCACATTTCCACCTAGCACATTTGTAGCAAACGGGGCGATTTTCTTTGCTCGTCGTTTCTTGGCATATGAACTTTTTCCAAGCCTTGGTAAAAATCTAGTTGGTGTTTCCGTGAATTCACCCGCTATTCTCACTTTGGCTTCAATAATGAATCGAATATCAAAAGGTATGCCGTTATTCATAAGCAACCTCTTCCTTTCAACTCTGGCTTGGTAAAGTTTGAAAATGACTTTTTTGCTAAGAAAGGGAAATCTTTTTTCAATTGTTTTCAAAGTTTGTTCCATAATTAAAAAAATAAAAAAAAATAAAAAATATCTACAAAATCAGTTGTTGTGGGAAACTGAAAAATCCGACTTTACTAGCCACGGAGTACCGTTATCCGCCACTTGAACGGGAAAACACAATGGAGTATTAATTCACAATATCGGGGTCTTTAAGAAGAACCTCTTCTACCTCAAAAGATTTTAATTCCAAATATGGTTTTAACCGTTGACCATTCACTTTAAAAATATTACCATTTTTTGGATTTTCAATTTCTACAGCAATGTGAGGATAGACCGTATGAATAATAAATGGACCAGACCATCGTGAACGCAACTTGCATGGAAATAATAACAAACGAGAGTTAAAAAGAAGGACTTTTTGACCAGGAGAAAAAGTTTTTCTCAAAATGTGTTTATCATGAAAAAATTTCATTTTGTCCTTAAATTTCCTTGCACAATCGTAAGCATCATTTCTGATTTCTTCCAATTCATTTAGTTGAAGTTTCCTATGAATTCTAGCCATGTCTAATGAAAAATTTAATCATTTTATGGCCCAGTATGCTCTATGTTCCAATTCAACAGGCAAATGACATGGTTTTCCAAAGACAAGCCTAAATGGAGACATTCCGATGGGAGTTTTAAAAGCAGTACGGTAAGCCCACAATGCATCATTCAATCGCAAAGACCAATCTTTCCTTGTAGGATTAACAGTTTTTTCAAGAATATGTTTGATTTCTCTGTTTGAAATTTCAACTTGTCCACTTGTTTGAGGGTGATAAGGAGTAGCAACTTTATGTGAAACACCATATTTTTTAAATAAATGACTCAAAAATTTATTGTTGGGAAAACAAGAACCCTGTATCGAAACAGCCGGGATATTCAATCCATGTATCGAATAGTATTTGATAAAGAGGTTTTGACATATATGCCAATCCGCATACAGTAAAGGAAACTGTATCGAAGTATTGAGGCATCAACCTGTATCGAAGACTTGTCTCGAATCCAGCATATAGTGGAATCCTTCAGTACAGCAAAGAAGTCTTATAAAGACCAAGTATGGAAACTGTCTCGAATCACCAATACAGTTATCTTCCATACAGCTCTCAACAGGACAAGAAGGAATCTTCAGAAGTCAAGTCCCGTTGAATAAAGAAGTATTTAAATACTCAAGGATAAAGTATTTAAATACTGTCAGTCAACAGATCTTCAAATCCCGCTAAATCCGGATCGTGCTTTTACTCCCGTTGGAACGGAATCTTGCTCAACGAATACATCTCAACGGATATATATTTCAGAGACTATATATATCTCATGAAGGCATTGAAGATCAGTTACCGAAACCAAATTATTCAAAGCTATCAAGTTATCATCAGAGCAAAATATATCTCCAAGCTTACTGCAACTCAGATAAAAGAGATATACAGTGCTCATCCTCTTGAACAACACTTCATCAGCTACAAGCTCATAAAGTCAAAGTTGTTGTTCACTCTCTGTTCTATACTTTGAACAAACCCAGATCAGCCCTGTGTGGACTGAGGAAGACGAAGCGTCAGAACACTGTGTGAAGAAGTCAGTCAAGCTTTAGCTCAAACCAATATGTGTGAACGGTTGAAGCTAAGATCTTTATATCAATTTGTGTGAACGATATATTGATTGTATAATTGTTATAATTACGTAGTTGTGTACGTAGTAATTATAATAAACATTTTACTCCTATGTGGAGGACCAGTGGACGTAGAGGGGTTTACCTCTAACCACTTTAAATACTGTGTTATTTACCTTCAGTTTTTACTGTTTTATTTACAGTGATTATTTAAGTATACACTGTACACCTAGTTGCTGTATCCACAGCAACTTATTGTATCTAAGACTTCCGCTACGCACTCAGATTTAAAATCAATACAGCTTGTTGTTTAAACTACTTCCCAAGCTGTATCCAGTATACTTAGTGGCCAACAAGTGGTATCAGAGAGGTTGATTCTAAAAAGAATCAGTCGTATTTTTAACCGAATCAGATCCAAAATCACTTACTCTTTAAAAACAGTCTCCTTCATTTCCTTACTTTCACATGGATACTTCTATGATCAACAAAGTGCCTATGTTCTCTATTAACGAATTTGATGATTGGAGAATTAGGATGGAGGCTCATCTTGCAGCAATGCACGAAGAGATGATTTTTGTGATACGGGATGGTCCTATCAAGATCATGAAGGTAAACACGGAGGCAAGTATTGAAGGCCAAGCCCATGCTGAGATGCTCGAGAAGGATCGCGAGCAATGGACCACAGATGAAAGAAAGCGAGCCAACCTTGACAATGTGGCTAAGAACGCGTTATTTGTCACCCTTGACAAAGGCACGTTCTCGAAGGTAAAGAGCTGCAAAACAGCAAAGGAAATCTGGGATAAACTCAAGTTGAATTGTGAGGGAACTGAGCTCTCAAAAGAAAACAAGATTTCAAAACTGACTCAGCAATTTGAATCCTTCGAAATGAAACCAACTGAGACACTTGAGGAACTTGACCTCAGATTCACTGGTATTGTTGGTGAACTTGAAGCGTTGGGCAAAATTTATACCCAAAAGGAGAAGAATTTAAAAATTTTCAGATCTCTCCCAGCCCGATGGGACATTAAGACCACAGCTATGCGTGTGTCTTGCAATCTTAATGAAATAACTACTTTTGACCTCTTCTCTGACCTCAAAGCTTTTGAGTATGATATTGACAGAAGAGAGAAAGCTGAAGAATCTCCTTCAATGGTCACAACACTAGCCGCTATATCGAGTCGTCGACACAGCATGCCCAGCTCGTCGAAGCCTAGTCACAAGAATGTTGACAGTGACGACGACATCCTGTCTCAAGATGAAATGGCGCTTCTCATGCACAAATTCAAAAAGTTCATCAAGCAGACTCCCTACAGGCCCAAACCTGTCCAAAAGGTAAGTACCGAAAATTCATCCGGTAATTCTAACATGTGCTATAATTGCAGGAAACCAGGGCATTATGCAAATAAATGTCCTCATCCCAAAGTTCAAAAGTTGCCGGAGGCCGAGCAACAAGAGAGATATGAAAGAAGACGTGCTTGGAAAAACAAGCTCAAGGCCCTGATTGGAGAATCAGAAGCCTCCCCCACACCATCCAAATCTGAAGAATGTCTTCAGGTGGTCACCGAAAGTGATTCATCTGATGATGAGTTCGATGATAAAGCATATATGTGCTTTATGGCCAAAGACATTCCGGAAGGTGAAGGTAGCGATGATGAGGTAAGTTCAACCTCAGCTATTCCATCAAATGCATCTCATACTTTTGAAAACATGATGAATGAATTTAAAAACATTCAAAAGGCCCATGAGACATTGAAAAACGAGAATATACAGCTCCAACTGTCTAACCTAGAGCTGAAAGAAGAAAACGATTTGCTGAAGATAAATTATGAGAATATGTCTCTTGACTGTGAAACCAGCAAAGTCGATTTTGAAAAACTCATGGAAAGCAATCATCAACTTGATCATGAACTAAGTGAGGTTAAAACTCACAACAAGAGCAAGACAAATGATTTGGTTCTACTTCAAGCCAAAGTCACAACTCTCGAAAAACGAGAAATTGAACTTGAGACCACTCTGAAATCGTTCGAGAAATCGTCCAAAAGAATGGAAGAAATTCTGAGCACTGGGCAACATGCTCATGACAAAAGTGGCTTAGGTTACAGCTCATGTTCAAACAAAGGGAAAACTAGTACAGTGTTTGTCAAGAGTGTGGAACACATTCCAGTATCGAAAGATACCCCTAGTCCCGTGAAGGAACCTGCTGCACCGCGAAAACCGAAGGCTGCCATTCTGCCCCCACAATCCTATTCCAGACAGTGGAATCATAAGCCATTCCAACCTGTGAGGCGCACTCAACAGTACCAACATCCGTTCAGAAGGAAGGCTGTATCCAATTACCAAAGGCCCGCACGGCAGTACTATCAGTACAGCACGCCTAGGTATTGGATACAGGAGCCCCGTTATTCCTCGAGACAGCAAGTGCCCGCTCATTATCAACAACAGCATTGGGAATCCAACTGGAGACCCAGAAGGCAAGCTGTTAGGCCTAAGAAAATGGCTCCACCTCCAAGACAGCACTCGTACTGGATTAATAATAATAACCCTGAATTTTTCATGCATAATAGTTATCATGGTTATAGCGACTACGGATATGCCCCTCGTAGATATCGCAACACTGTACCAAGTATGACCTTCAGTAAACCAATTGCTGCCAGGAAAACTTGGGTACCTAGAGGAACTAACATACATGGACCCAAAAATCAAAGGGGACCTAAATCTACTTAATTTCCTTGTAACAAGACATTCTAGAGGAGGATACCTGGTACTTTGATAATGGATGCTCTCGGCACATGACCGGAGATAGGAGCAAGCTATCAGATTTTGTAGAAGGTCGCAGTCCAAAAGTTCGTTTCGGTGATAAATCTAAAGGTAGAACAATAGGGAAAGGAAACCTACTTGTCGGAGAATTCAAAGTCACCGATGTTGCATATGTTGAAGGCTTACAGTACAATCTACTTAGTATTAGCCAGTTCTGTGATAAACAGTTCTCGGTGAAATTCTATATAGATCGTTGTAGAGTCAAGAACATCCAAACCAAAGAAGTTGTGCTTACAGGAAGCAGATCAGGTAACATGTATATTGCTGACTGGAAGCCTATGAGCTCCTCAATTCCATGCTTTGTTGCCAAAGGCACTGCAGATCTTAGCTGGTTATGGCACAAGAGGATGTCTCACGTCAAATTCAAGACAATCAACAAGCTCTCAAGACAGGGAATGGTTAGAGGTTTGCCAAATGTGTCATTTAAGAAGGACAGCGTCTGCGGACCGTGTCAGAAAGGCAAGCAAATCAAGTCAACCCTGAAGAGCAAATCCTACCTTTCAACCCAAAGAGTGTTGGAAATGCTACATATGGATCTCTACGGTCCTGTAGACCCAGTAAGTTTGGGAGGTAAGAAATACTGCATGGTTGTTGTTGATGATTATTCCAGGTATGCTTGGATAATTTCCCTTAGCAAGAAGAAGGAAACAACATCAAAGCTGCCCGAGCTCCTGAAAAAGTTGCAAAATGAAAAGGCATTGAGTATCGTGTCCATTCGTTCCGACAGAGGTACCGAATTTACTAACCACTTTATAGAGCAATACTGTTCGGAAAATGGGATACAACACGAATACTCAGCTGCCCGTACACCTCAACAAAATGGTGTTGTTGAGCGAAAGAATAGGACGTTGAAAGAAGCAACAAGGACAATGATCGCCGCAAGCAAGTTGCCACAGCATTTCTGGGGTGAAGCAACCAATACAGCATGCTACACTCAAAACCGATGTATCATCAACAAGCACCACAACAAAACAGCATATGAGGTATGGAACAACAAAACTCCGCTAGTTTCATATTTTCACATTTTTGGATGCAGGTGTTATGTGTTGAATAATGGGAAGGACCAACTTAGAACCTTTGATGAGAAATCAGATGAAGGAATATTTTTAGGATACTCCTCCGTCAGCAAAGCTTACAGAATCTTCAATAAAAGGTAGCTGACGATCGAGGAATCAGTTCATGTAGTGTTCGACGAACCTCATCATGACCCTACAGGAGTAGAAGATGTTACCCAAAACATTCAAAAACTCTCTATCTTGGATCCTCCAACTCCCATAGAACCTGTCGTTGATTTAGAAATCAACCCCGCAGCTGTAAGAATCGACTTGGATGAAGCCGAAGCTGTACAAGCTGAAGCGGTATCCACAGAATCTCTCGATATAGTACGGGATCCTGAATTAGAACCCGACCGAAGATGGTTGAGAGATCACCCGCAAGAGCTGATCATTGGAAACATAAATGCTGGTGTTTCTACTCGTAGGAGAATACAGAGTACACAAGGAAATGTACTTTGTGCACAAGAAGAACTTGATACTGAGATATCACAGTTTCCTGAATGGAAATCTCAATCTGAGATTAGAAGACTCAATATGTGCACTATCGCTATATTCTTAGCCCAGTCCGAACCTGTTTCGACCATAGACGCTCTCAATAATTCTCATTGGATAACATCTATGGAAGAAGAGCTTAACGGTTTCGAAAGAAACAATGTATGGTATCTTGTACCCAGACCTACACATCAATTGGTTATAGGAACCAAATGGGTATTTCGAAACAGAAAGGATCGAAATGGACTTATTATAAGGAATAAATCCAGACTAGTCGCACAAGGCTATAGTCAGGAAGAAGGCATAGACTATGATGAAACCTTCGCCCCTGTAGCGAGACTAGAAGCCATTAGGATATTTTTAGCCTTTGCCGCCCATAAGAGCTTTATTGTATACCAAATGGACGTCAAGAGTGCATTCCTGGATGGAGACCTTGCCGAAGAAGTTTATGTTGAACAATCACCAGGGTTTGCCAACACAGATGGTATCGACTTAGTATACAGGCTAAGGAAAGCGTTGTATGGACTTAAACAAGCCCCTAGAGCCTGGTACGAAACCTTGTCCCAGTATCTAACCAACAACGGATTTGAGAAAGGTGCTGTGGACAAGACCTTGTTCAAAATACAGGAAGGTGATGACCTTCTTATGGTGCAAATCTATGTGGATGATATAATTTTTGGTTCAACTAACCTTGTTTTGTGTCAAAGGTTCTCTCATCTCATGAAAAGTAAATTTGAAATGAGTATGATGGGGGAACTTAGTTATTTCCTAGGTTTGCAAGTAAAGCAGTTGCTTACAGGTATTTTCATCAACCAGGAAAAATACAACAAGGAGCTTCTCAACAAATTTGGAATGAACAATTCCAAATCATCGTCAACCCCCATGAGCACTTCCGTGCAAATTAGTGCAGATGAAGCCGGAAAGCCGTTTGACCAATAACTCTACAGGAAGCTCATTGGTTCGCTCCTGTACCTAACGGCTAGCAGGCCCGATATCCAGTTTGCTGTTGGAGTGTGTACGAGGTATCAAGTAGCACCTAAAGAATCACACTTCAATACAGCTAAACGAATACTGAAGTACATTAAAGGAACAGTCGATGTAGGACTATGGTATCCTAAGGAAGGCGGATTCAATTTAGTTGGATACAGCGACTCGGATCTCGGAGGCTGCAATCTAGATAAAAAGAGTACAAGTGGGACTTGTCACTTTCTTGGACCTAGACTCGTTTCTTGGTTCAGTAAGAAGCAATTGGCTAACTCTCTTTCCACGGCTGAATCAGAATACTATGCTGCTGGTAGCTGCTGTATGCAGATCCTTTGGATGCAGCAACAGTTGTCAGACTATGGAATTGAAGCCAGAGAGACTCCAATCATGTGTGATAGCACGAGTGCAATTGCAATAACGCACAATCCTGTCCCGCACTCGCGCACTAAGCATATCAACATGAAGCATTATTTTATAAGGAATCACGTCGAGAACAAGGATGTTCGCCTTGAAAAAGTTCATACAGACATTCAGTTGGCCGACATCTTCACCAAGCCGCTCGACACAGCCAGATTCAACATGCTTAGACAAGAATTGGGAATGCTACAGCCCGACTCCCTGTAAGTAATTTCGCTTTTACTCAACAAATTGAGGGGAATCTCGTAAGAGCCAAGAATACAAGATATCAACGTTAATTATCTCGTACACTTAAACGTCAATACAAAGATCAGAGTGAGCAAAGACATATGAATCCTACAATGACGTGTGCAATAATTAAGGGGGAATCTTGTAGGACCCATGAATACTGACATTAATCCACAAGTTCTCAGATGGAATTTAAAACCTATATGTACCTTTTTAAGGGAACGGCAGATCGACGCGGATACAAAGACATACTATAGGATTTCGATTCAGTATATATATTATATTATATCATTTCTTTTTAAAATGATTTTTGTCCACGTGCCCTGTTTTTATGTCAAACGTCATGTACATTAAATGCCTTACACGATATCTGGACAACTGAATCTCAAAAGCCGCGATGTTTTAAATTGTTTATTGTTTTAAAACCGCCGTTTCAGGCATTTAGGGTGACACAAATGTCAGAAGTGGGACCCGCTTATATTTTAAACATTTTAATGGATTAGCGTACCAGTTACACTCAGTCCATCTTAACCGTTGATTTCAAAAACCGGTTCCCATCCCTTAAAATCTGACCATTCGTACTCTGCAAAACCCTATTTCGCCGCCCAACTATAAAAGGACTGAATTTGCCATTAGAGACTCTTTACGCTTTCTGCAAAAATTAAGAGCTCTCAAGCAAAAACAGCCTACACAGCTTTCTACATTTTACTGCATATTACGTGTTTTCTTCTTCACTTTTTCTTGAAAAATCATCAAATGGCTGGACAAACTTCTTCTCCCGCTCTCAAGAAAACCAAAAACATCATCGATGGACAGATCTTCTCAAGATCTGTCGTCATTGAATGTCTTCTCACTGAAACCAATGATGTCAAACCCATGGAGTACATCATCACTCGTCTTCGTCAACAAGGCCTCTATCGCCTTGGAAGTCAAACTGCTGACAAATATGATGTTCATCTGGTTGAGGAATTTTACCTCAACGCCGTAGTACGTTTTTTGTCGCTGGCCCAAGGAGGTCACGTTGCTAACATAACCGCTACCATTCAAGGAGTTGAGATCTGTGTTGATAGCGATCTGCTCCAGAATATCTACAGGCTACTTGCTGATGGCCTGACAATGGATCAACTTGAGACATTTGGGTCTCAAGAGCTAATAACTAAGTTTTATGGGCTGTTCACCGGCTCAATTGTTGTTGACATGGTTCAAACCACCTGTCACAAAAAGAATTTTTGTCTGCCTTATGTATATTTGCATGATTTCTGCTGCAGGATCATTGAGAATCGAACTGGTGCGTTCGAAATGTGCACTAAATCTGAGGTTCAGGATGATGGTGGCAATTCTGACCTGTGAAAAGGTCAACTGGTGCCAGATAATCCTGAAGCGCTTGCAAGAGGAGGTATGCAAGCCTGCCACCCAGAAGAAATCATTTGGTTTAATATTAAACCATATCTTGACGAAATGCGGACTGTCGCAATCCGCTGATGCAAAGAAGAATAGCTCCAGGATATACCTAGGAGGCGTCAAGCCTACTACGTATAACCAGAGCACCTTGGTCTGCAACCACCCGAAAATCAAATACATGCCAGTTTCTGCAGACCCAAGAGATGAGTCTTTGAAGTCCCAGGACGTGGAATCTTCAAAGCACAGAAAAATATCTCACAGCAAGAAACCCATTGCTGGTGAGAAACCAAAGAAGAAACTAAGGAGGCTTTCTAAAGTCAAATCTGTCAAGCCCTCCGAAGCAGTTTCTACCGTGGCGCAACCCACTGAAGAACAACCCCAGGGCCCAACCCCTGTGGAAGAGGTGTCCACTACTGTATCGATAGTAGATCCTGAGCCTTTGGCGGCTAGGACGGATGATGGGACATCTGCCAACGAAAAAGACTCTAGCGAGTCGGCTGCCCCTACGGAGCCAAACGCTACCTCTCCTATGCGGGATTCCACACCCGTACAGGATCAATCTTCCTTCGGGGCACCATCCCCTGTAAGGAATCCCACTTCCCTACAGGATCCCACACCTGTAGAGGAACCCCTCGCTACAGCGGACCCAGACGTTGTACGCAGTCCCTCCCCTGACACCATAATTCACAAAACCCTTCTCGCTGTTCAGATAGACCATGCTTACGAAAGATTTATGAAATGGAAAGGCTACAGTCTAGCTCCGTATGAAACATTGTACAACTGGAGCGATTGGATCCAAGAAGAAAGATTTGTATCAGAAGTGACGGACTCGATGGAAATTGAGGCCCTGATCCGATGGGACAATCCTTTCTGCAAAGAACTGATTGAAAGCCATCTTCTGCAGAAATCTGACGCAAGGAGGAAAGGTAAAGATAAGTCAGAGGACTCTCCCCCAAATCTAAAAGACGACGATGACAATGACTCAGACGACGACGACGATGCTTTACAAGGTGGTCTGAGAATGAGTCGTGAAGAGGCTCAAGATAGAGACTCCTCTCCACCAAAGGATGACGAAGGGCCGTCAACTCAAAGCAAGCCCCCTTCGCCACAGCAAGAAAACATTCTCGATGACGAGGAATCAGTCCCTCAAGTCGAGGAGGAAGGAACAGTTTTGGAACAAGCACCCGAGCCCGCCGCCGCTCAAGAAGAAGTAGTTGTCACTGAGAGACAACAGGAGGATTCAGTCCCTCCTGTATCCATGTCTACCAACGAAACTTCGCAACAGGAGGGCACACAACCCCCTGCCGCCGAACCAGAACAAGCTGCTCCTGCCCCTTCAACTGTGGAATCCGAGGACGGTAATACACCTGAGGATGTCCAACTCAATTTACGCCCAACCATAAATTTGAGGAGGTTGAACTGCTCTGAAGATTTTGCTCAACCAGATTCTCCAATTTCTGCCGCTAGGAAAGAGCGCCTGCGTGCTCTTGGTCTTCAAACTGTATTCATTCAGGATGCAGTGAATGCTCTGTCTTCAGTTGAAAAATCCTTGAAGTGCACACTTCTGCCGTGGAAGAGATGACCACCTTACAGCATGAAGTTTCTCGAGTAGTCGAGGCCTACATTATTTTGCCAGAAGTATTCAAACAAGCACTGAAAATCATAGAAGACAAGCAAGAGCAACTCCTGAAGGAAGAGGCAACCAAAACACGAATCGCTGAAGCCAAGACCTCATGTGCTATGATCCAAAACAATTCTCAATTGCGAGCCCACGACAAATATATCAAGGACATGTCGCAGGCACTCTCCTCCCTTGTAGAAAGAATGACTAACATCGAGACGAAACAGGATGATGCATTAGAGATCCTAGGACGTCTTGATGATGCCAAAAAGGGGGAAAAAGCAAGAGAAGCTGCAAGAAGAATCAGGTTACAGCATGAAAGGGAATTTGAGGCTGCTCAAGACAGCATCACTGCTGAGTTAAACAAGCTAGCTCCTACCTCTCAGAGTTTTAATATTTCAGGCTCCCGACCAGAATTTCATGATCCAAATGTTCCATGGCAAAGTCTAATCCAGAGACCTTCTGAAATTCGTCTGCCGACCAACCGCCATCCTTCTGCCGATGAGGTGAAGCAATGGAGGAAGAACGAACTGATGAGATACTTTGTAAAACTCATCAGGGAATCCGCCATCTTCAAGAGCTATAAAACCTTAGCAGAGGCCGCAGACAAATTTACGAAGATGCTAGAAGAAGGAAAACTCCCTCTCCAGCTAGATATGAAGAGCAAGCATAAAAGAGGAGATCGGATCACCCATCCAGAAGACTGGATTCTTGCCTTTGATAGATCCTATGAAGGAAGAGCTATATACCAGGATCGAGGCAACGATTCCCTACAGAACTGGTGGCGTGGTACCGAGAATGATCCAGGGAGAAAGCCATGGAGACATGCGGACTACAGATAGGAGCTGAAATCCTTGTATATTTTTTTTGTTTTTTGTTGTAATTTCTCTTCAGCAAACTATGTACTCAATTTATTTTGAATATCAATAAAAGTGTTTGTTTGTCTTGAAAGATTACAACTCGTAATCTACTGTGTTGATGTATGATTACTTAAATTGTTTGATAACAATCTCAAGTATAGAAACTTGATTGAAAATTAAGCTGTACGAACTAGTCTACGAACAGTTCATGATTTCAGTTGTAAGCTTAGAAAACATTGTAAGATTGTGCATGCGCGCCAATCATAAGCTTAAGTTGTAAAAATCCTTAGCTGTATCGAACTAGCCTGCGAGCAGTTCATCAAATAGACTAAGTTGCTGAAAGAGGGACATTTTGACGAAAGACCAAGAAATCTGCCAGAAGTCGTCAAAGAAGATTACTTCATGAAGAAGGTTTTGGCATCATCAAGAAGACTTGAATGTTAGAAAGTTAAAGTCTTGGCAAATTGTCAAAAAGGGGGAAATTGTTGGGAAAACAAGAACCTCAGATCGAACAATGGGATATTCAATCAGATCGAATAGTATTTGATAAAGAGGTTTTGACATATATGCCAATCCGCATACAGTAAAGGAAACTGTATCGAAGTATTGAGGCATCAACCTGTATCGAAGACCTGTCTCGAATCCAGCATATAGTGGAATCCTTCAGTACAGCAAAAAAGTCTTATAAAGACCAAGTATGGAAACTGTCTCGAATCACCAATACAATTATCTTCCATACAGCTCTCAACAGGACAAGAAGGAATCTTCAGAAGTCAAGTCCCGTTGAATAAAGAAGTATTTAAATACTCAAGGATAAAGTATTTAAATACTGTCAGTCAACAGATCTTCAAATCCCACTAAATCCGGATCGTGCTTTTAATCCCGTTGGAACGGAATGTTGCTCAACGGATACATCTCAACGGATATATATTTCAGAGACTATATATATCTCATGAAGGCATTGAAGATCAGTTACCGAAACCAAATTATTCAAATCTATCAAGTTATCATCAGAGCAAAATATATCTCCAAGCTTACTGCAACTCAGATAAAAGAGATATACAGTGCTCATCCTCTTGAACAACACTTCATCAGCTACAAGCTCATAAAGTCAAAGTTGTTATTCACTCTCTGTCCTATACTTTGAACAAACCCAGATCAGCCCTGTGTGGACTGAGGAAGACGAAGCTTCAGAACTCTGTGTGAAGAAGTCAGTCAAGCTTTAGCTCAAACCAATCTGTGTGAACGGTTGAAGCTAAGATCTTTATATCAATCTGTGTGAACGATATAATGATTGTATAACTGTTATAATTACGTAGTTGTGTACGTAGTAATTATAATAAACATTTTACTCCTGTGTGGACGACCAGTGGACGTAGAGGGGTTTACCTCGAACCACTTTAAATACTGTGTTATTTACCTTCAGTTTTTACTGTTTTATTTACTGTGATTATTTAAGTATACACTGTACACCTAGTTGCTGTATCCACAGCAACTTACTGTATCTAAGTCTTCCGCTACGCACTCAGATTTAAAATTAGTACAGATTGTTGTTTAAACTACTTCCCAAGCTGTATCCAGTATACTTAGTGGCCAACATTTATTACAAAAATGTTTTCCTCCATCACTTATAATTGCTCGTGGTGTTCCAAATCTGGAAAAAATATTTTCTTTCAAAAATTTTACCACGACTTTGTGGTCATTTGTTTTGCAAGCAATTGCTTCTACCCATTTTGAAACATAATCGACGGCCACAAGGATGTAGAGATTGCTAAAAGAAATTGGAAAAGGTCTCATAAAATCTATGCCCCAAACATCAAATATTTCAATAATTAAAATTGGGTTTAAAGGCATCATATTTCATTTAGAAATTCGACCTAATCTTTGACATCTATCATATGTGATGCAATATGAATGTGTATCTTTGAGAAGTGTTGGCCAATAAAAACCACACTGCAGAATTTTAGCACACTACAAAAAAAACAGTTTTTACCGACGCCATTTACCGACGCCAGCACCGCCGTTGTTAAACTTATAATTTACCGACGCCATTTACCGACGCCCGTACCGCCGTTGTTAAACTTATAATTTACCGACGCCATTTACCGACGCCCGATTTACCGACGTCATTGCCGACGACCGGTTCACAAACTTATTTTTTTACAATTACCGACGCCATTTTGGCGTTGGTAATTTTTTTTTTTTTTTAAATTTACCGACGCCGTTTACGCCATTACCGACGCCATTTACCGACGCCATTTTGGCGTTGGTAATTTTTTTTTTTTAATTTACCGACGCCGTTTACGCCATTACCGACGCCATTTCGGCGTCGGTAATTTTTTAACACAATCCCACATCGAAAAAACATCAATGTTTTTGGTGGTTTATAAACCAAAATCCTTCTCAACCATTTGAAATTGAATGGAGCCCGAACACGATCCGCCGGACCCGCACCCGACCCGCCCGAACCCCGACTGACCTCGACCGAACCCACCCTTTGAGCCGGACCTAACCCGCTGAGCCCCGCTGAGTCCCGACCCGACTTTTTAATTTTTTTAATTTAACGACGCCAAAAATGGCGTCGGTAAATGGCGTAAACGGCGTCGGTAAATTAAAAAAAAAAAAAAATTTACCAACGCCAAAATGGCGTCGGTAATGGCGTCGGTAAATGGCGTCGGTAATGGCGTAAATGGCGTCGGTAAAAAATTACCGTCGAGCGTTTTTCCAACGGTGGGTTGCCGTCGGTAATGGCGTCGGTAAATTTTTTACCAACGCCATTTTCTGTTTTACCAACGCCATTTTGGCGTCGGTAAAAACTGTTTTTTTTGTAGTGGCAGTTGTTTTCTTTGAACTAAAATGACCTCCACAGGCATGATCATGACAAAAAGAAATGATATTTTGTTGTTCATGTTCTGGCACACATCTCCTAATGATTTCATCAGGACAATATTTGAACAAATATGGATCATCCCAAAAGAATTTTTTTACTTCGTTTAAAAATTTTGTTTTATCTTGATTATTCCAATGAGATGGCATGTTACCAGTAACAAGGTAATTGACAATGTCTGCATACCAAGGTATTTGAGAAACAGACATGAGTTGCTCATCAGGGAATGTCTCATTAATGGGAGGTTCTTTATCAGTAAAATTCACGATTAGCCTAGACAAATGATCAGCAACAACATTTTCAGCACCTTTTTTATCTCGAATTTCTAAGTCAAACTCTTGTAACAATAGAATCCAACGGATCAAGCGAGGTTTAGCATCTTTCTTAGAAAGAAGATATTTTAATGCAGCATGATCGGAGTAAATTATGACTTTCGAACCAATCAAGTAAGGTCGAAATTTGTTTAAGGCAAAAACGACTGCAAGCAATTCTTTTTCAGTTGTAGAATAATTTAATTGGGCATCATTTAGAGTTCTACTTGCATAATATATTACAGTTGGCAATTTATTTTCTCTTTGACCCAATACTACACCGACGGCATAGTCGGATGCATCACACATTATTTCAAAAGGAAGATTCCAGTTTGGAGATTTGATGATAGGTGCAGAGCTCAACATAGATTTTAGTGTCTTAAAAGCTTTTAGACAATGATCATCAAATACGAAAGATGTGTCTATTGAAAGTAAGTTACATAATGGCCTTGAGATTTTGCTAAAATCTTTGATGAATCGACGGTAAAAACCAGCATGGCCTAAGAATGACCGAATTTCTTTAATCGTTCGTGGGGGTGGAAGACTGGATATTAAATCAACTTTAGATTTGTCCACCTCAATTCCTTTTTCAGAAATCACATGTCCTAAGACAATTCCTTTTTAACCATAAAATGACATTTTTCCCAGTTTAGGACAAGATTCTTCTCCTTACACCTAACCAACACTTGGGTTAAGTGGTGTAAACATTCATCAAAGCTAGTCCCGAATACAGAAAAATCATCCATAAAAATTTCCAAAAACCGCTCAACCATGTCAGAGAAAATGCTCATCATACACCGAAAAGTAGCAGTGCATTACATGCACCAAATGGCATTCGTCGGTAAGCAAAAGTGCCAAAAGGACGGGTAAAAGTGGTTTTTCTTGATCTTCGTGAGCAATGGGAATTTGGTTATAGCCGGAATATCCATCAAGAAAACAATAATAAGCATGACCGGCTAACCTTTCTAGCATTTGATCAATAAAAGGAAGTGGAAAGTGATCTTTTCTTGTATGAGTTCAATTTTACGTAATCAATACGGACTCTCCATCCGATTTGAATTCGGTTGGAACAAGTTCATTTTCTTCATTCGTGATTACGGTTATGCGATTTCTTTGGAACTATATGAACAGGACTAACCCAAGAGTCGGAAATAGGGTAGATGATCCCTACATCTAAGAGTTTGATTATTTCAGCTCTTACAACTTCTTTCAAATTAGGATTTAGTCTTCTTTGAAATTCTCGGGAAGTTTTCGCATTTTCTTCAAGGTGAATTCGATGCATGCATATAGAAGTACTAATACCTTTAATATCGGAGATGGTCTAGCCTATTGCTTCTTTATGTTCTTTAAGGACATTGATTAATTTATCTTCTCGTTCTTCATCTAAATCAGATGCTATGATGACAGGCAGGGTTTCTGATGGTCCTAAAAATGCATATTTTAGAGATTCAGGTAATGGATTGAGTTCTATCTTTGAATCCTCAATAGGTACTTCTTTATTCATTTGGCTCTCAAGTGGTTCGGTTTTAGCTTTCCATTTATCATTATCCAATAATGGTATAGACTCTAGTAAAGAATTTACTTCATTAATTGAACTGTCGATGTCAAAATCTGAGCCAAAATGAGCAAGACAGCTTTCAAAAAGATCATCATCATCTATTTTTGGAAAGAAATAAGGACCCATACTCTCTATCATATTTACCTCACAGACATCATCATGATCATCATGTTGTTGAGAAATGTTAAACATATTTAGTTCAACAGTCATATTTCCAAAAGAAAATTTTATGATGCCATTTCTACAGTTAATTAATGCATTTGAAGTAGCTAAAAATGGCCTTCCTAAAATGACAGGGATTTGATCTTTGGTATTCTCAACAGGTTCAGTGTCTATGACTATAAAATCAACAGGAAAGTAGAATTTATCTATTTGAATCAGAACATCCTCTACGATTCCTCGAGGTATTTTTATAGATCTATCAGCTAGTTGAAGTATCACAGATGTTGATTTTAGCTCCCCTAATCCAAGTTGTGTATAAACAGAATATGGTAATAAATTCATGCGGCTCCTAAATCAAGCAAGGCTCGTTTAATGATGTGATCTCCAATGACACAAGATATTGTAGGACTACCGATCTTTATACTTAACGGGAGTTTTATTTTGGATTATTGAGCTAACATGTTCACTAAAAATGCCTTTCTTGGAACATTTGTTCTTCTTTTACAAAGGCAAAGATCTTTCAAGAACTTAGAATAAGCAGGCACTTGTTTAATAGCATCAAGGAATGGAATATTTATCCGAACTTGTTTAAATATTTCCATTATATCTTTGTATTGCGCACTTTTATCTTTTGGAATAAGTCTTTCAGGAAATGGAGCTTTTGGAACGTAAGGCTTTTCTTTTTCTTTAGAATCTTTTGATTTTGAAACTTGTGGTTCATTTTATTTTTCTTCCGGATCATAGTCAGACTTTTGTATTTATTTTCCAATTCTAAGGGTAGTTATAGACTGAACTTCTGCGTTAGAAGAGTTTACTTCATATTGTCCTTTAGGATTAGGGATAGACTGACTCGGAAATTTTCCGTTTTCTCTTTCAGCTAAAGTTGTTGCAAGTTGACCAATTTGTGTTTCAAGCTTAGAAATAGCCTGTGAGTTTGATTGTACGACTTCTTTGAGTTGATTGGAACATTTGTTGAGTAGATTGCATGAATTGTTGCAACGTATCTTCCAAAGATGGTTTCTTTGGCACTATAGAAGGATACTGATAAGTATTTGGAGGATATTGATTAGGACGGACATTTTGTTGATTTGACATATTCATTTGATGTCCTCCTTGATTCATTGGAGGCATATTTTGCTTCCAGGAAAAATTTGGATGATTCCTCCAATTTGGATTATAAGTTGGAGCAAATGGGTGTCCAAGATTTTCCATATGAATGTAACACATTGACTTCTTCATTAAAAATTTCTTGATTTTGTGGACCAGAGGGACAAGATTGAGATGAATGAAATGATTCCGCACATGAAATGCAAAATTCATGTTTTGAGTTTGACGAGGGGATGGATTGCTTCAAGACTAATGCATCCACTTTTCGTACTAAATCATCTATAGTAGATTTTATTTCAACATCTTGTTTAACCTCGTAAATTCCACCTTTTTTTTGGGGTCGTATGCATCGATTTGGCTCTAGAGTCTAGTGAATTCCATTGTTGTGAATTAATTGAGATATTTTCTAGTGCATTCCAAGCTTCGTCTCCAATAAGGTGAAGAAATTTTCCACCATGCATTGATTGAATTAATTGGCGATTGTTTGGAGTTAAACCATCATAAAAATATTTTACCAAACGCCATATTTCAAAACCATGATGGGGACACTTAAGGATTAAATCATTAAATCTTTCCCAACACTAATAAAATTCTTCATTTTCTTTTTGGAAAAATTCTGATATTTCTCTTCTAAGACTATCAGTTTTGGACATTGGAAAAAATTTTGCGAGAAATTTATTCACTAGTTGGTCCCAAGTAGTAATTGTTCTTGCTTGAAGAGAATCTAGCCAGAATTTTGCTTTTTCTTTGAGAGAAAATGGAAATAATCTAAGTTTGACAGATTCATCAGAGAAATTTTGGAATCGGAAAGTAGAACAAATGTCGAGAAATTCCTTGACATGCATATAAGGATCTTCTCTTTCCAAACCGTGAAAAGATGGAAGAAGCTGAATTATTGATGGTTTAAGTTCGAAATTGTAATACCCGTAATTTCGATTTCCGGTAATTTCTTTTTTTCGGCAGAAGTCCATTTTGACGACTCTCTCATGACCGTTTCGTCATTCTGAGAATGATTAATTCTACACTTTTTGTCATCCGAGTTCGTTTCGGTATCATTTTGTTGAGTTCCGTGTTCTTAAGCGGTTTTTCCGCACTTGAGTTCGATTCTTGCGAATCTCGTCCGAAACTGTAGTTTCGACTTTCTCGTAAGTTCATTTAATGTTATTATTTATGTTGCAAGCTTAGGCTTGGTGTTTCGATCATGTATCGTGTATTTCGGACGTTTTGGGCCATTTTCGTAATTTCCCAAAGTTTGGGGTAATTACTTTCCGTTGTTGAATTTCGAGCCTTCGGGTGGTCGGAATCGTGTGTTCTCTTAGTGCTCGAATTCGTCTTTGCGAGTACTTCGTAACTGTATCTTTGATTCGTATTCAGGTTCGGGTTTCGGGGTCGTTCGGGCCGTCGGAGTTGGCCCCGGCCGAGTCATGGCCGGCGCCTGGGCCAGTGCCAAGATCGCCGAGTTACGACGTTAGTGCTCGGTAGTTACGCACGTAAGGGCCGTTACGTAAGGCCACGGCGTAACGCACGAGCGACCGGCGATTTTGGAAGTGACTCGGTTACGTACGTAAGCCTTGGCCGGTTACGTACGTAACCCGGCCGGCAGGCAGGCAGCCTATATAAGGCCCTGCAGCCGGGTTTTTGGCCATTTTTCTCCTTCTTCTCCCTCTCTTCAGCGGTTGAGGGTGTGCTTATCATGGAGCCATGTAGTTGAACAACAAATCCTCGAAGTTCTTGAGGTTATATCATCAATCAATCATCCGTTATCATCCTTTGATCCAGCGAATCAAGGTAATCTTCCTTAGAACCCTAATTTCGTGAATTTGGGGGGTTTTGCATTTTTGTCCGATTCGTTCCATGTTGTTGATTAATTCATGATGGGTATGATTAATCTTGGTAGTATTATTGTGTTTAACATCATTTAATCTATTGTTCTTCGTCGAATCGAAGTATATTTCTTGATTTCCTTCGAATCGACTTTTTGGGGGATTTGTTCTCGATCTCGTTTTCCATCCGTTTTTGTTGGATAGATTGTGGTTAAATGATATTGTTAAACATATTCTATGGATTGTATATCCATATTTCAACTTGGAATTCCGTTTTCGTGTTTTATCGGGACGAATCGTGTTCTTGGCCGTTTTGGGGAAAACACTTGAACATTCGTCGTTCGTTCTTTGAATTCAACGGCTTTGAGTCATGCTATGGAATTCATTTTCATTTTTGTTATTGTCTTCCGTAGTTTATTATCGCGAGTTGGCGTTCGGTGGAGTCGGCGGGTTCGTAGTCGGTTCGTGCCAACCTACTTCGGTCGATTCTCCACGTTGTGGTTGTTCAAGGCAAGTACCTTGTCCATACTATTCTTGTTTTGTGGATATGATAATTAGTGATCATCTTGGTGTGTTTGTTTATTTGTTTGAAATGAGTTTTCAAAAGATTCGGCTAGCCTCGTTAAAAGGTTCACTTTCAAAAAGCGTGTGTTTTGTAAATTGTGTGGGTTGTAAGTGACTACGTGAATCCTTTGGATATATTTGGTGTTGATGTTGCGCTTGATAATGCGTGCATACGTATATTTCTTATTTCCGTCGCGTTATGGTTGACGTGCGTGTTGTTATTTATTCGCGTGGTCGTGGACTGACGGATGAATTATGTGAATTGGTGTATTGACTTGATAATTGTTACGACGATGATTGTGTACTTGATGTTTGTGACAATGTGAATACTTGTTGTGAGAGACGTCATATCCGGGAGCCTCTGAGGGCGGGGCGTGCGATCTCCGGCCTGGTGTACGCTGCAATGTGCGGCTCCATATGGTTGGTGAACGCCGGTGTTTACCTAATGCGCGTGCAAGGGGCGGCTCTTATGGGAGTGACGCCGGCGCGGTGACACGGACAATGTGCGGCTGACATGTGGAGTGAACGCCGGTGCACATGCGTTTCAGTGGAGGCGCCTGGCAGGCTTATTGGTAACGGATATTTGAGTGTTTATCTAAGACCCCGTTACCGAACGATTATCGTATTTCAAATTCTTTCAACTTTTTTCAAATGCTGGTCTCGATATAGACCGTGATTCATGTTTTCTGAAAGTGTGTTTCAACTTGTTTTAAAATGTTGGTATCAGGGTTAATTAACCAAGGACATTTGTGAGATCTCGAGGTTAATTAATCGGGGTCTTGAGCGGTTTTGGGCGGACGAAAGTGTGTCCTTGATTATACTGTGTTGACATTTTGTGTTTTGGGTCGAGGACCCCGTGTGATGTTGAGATGTTTGATCTCGTGTTGATATTATTTGGATTGGGTCGAGAACCCCGTGGGAAATATTTGTGAAGACTCGCTTGTGTTGATTGAATGGTTTTCTTGCAAATTGCTTTCCGCCTATTGGTCGAGGACCCTGTTGATTTTGGAATGAGGAGGATTTGATAATCCTAAATTGTTTTCTATTAAAACTCTCGATGGCACTTTAAACGGTTTTATAAATTGTTTTCCCTTGATTTGTGATCTTTTGGTTTTGAAGTGTTTTACCCAAACTCATGCCTCGGGAAGTACTTTTCGTTACGTTCGAATCTTTGAGGATTTCCTGGTTATTGTTATTCGTGGAATGTGAATTGTATGGCTCGTATTTGCACTTTGTTCTTGCACTAGCAAAATAGTGGAGTTTTGCTAACCCCCGAGTATTCGGGGGGTGGATGTCTGTTTTTGCATTCAGGTTTTGGAGCATAACACAGAGTCGGCACAAAGGATGATGAAAGATGATCGATACTAATCACATGAGGAACCGTACATTGTGTATTGGTTCAGTTGTACTTTATTTTCCGCTGCTATATTTTTTCCCGTTGTACGGGTGTGGTTGTATTTTTGACCCCTGCGTGGGCATGAGTTGTATATTTTTATTGAAAGACCAAATCGGTCTACTGAGTCATTTTAGCCTTGAAGGCATTGTCGAGATGTTAAATGTTGTTACCAGCCTGGTAGATCCTCGAGGAGAGGGTCTACGGCGTGTAATATCCCTGAGTGGATTGGGGGTGTTACATAAATGGTATCGGAGCTTAGGTTGTGGAAACCTAGGCTTTCGGGTCAGTGGTGTCTGTTGAGTTTTGTCTTGTCGGATTTTATCTGACTGAGTCGTGTCGCGACGCGTCGTCTGAGTTTGTTGGTCGTGATTAGTATCGTGGGGCGATCATCATCTTCGTGCGACCTGTGGATGTAAGTCTCCCTTCTTTGTGTTTGTGCCTCGTCTGATGCGAGCTATTTTTTTATGATTATTCTTTAAGTGACGGAATCCTCTTATGGATTTTGATTTCTTGATATGTGATTATTTGACTCTCATATTTCGTTCATGTGAGGAGTAGTGTTGCTGGATTGTGCATGTTGGATTGTATTTCTCTTATCCGCTGCGTGAGTTCTTTTGTAATGGCTTTCGGTATTTTACCGACTGAGTTTTATTTCGAAAACCGATTCCCTTAACCGAGTTTTTGACATTATGGCCTTGATCGTTTTGGTGAAATTCTTATGACGGTATTTAGTATTTTGTAAATGGCTTTTGTAAGTTTTTAAAATATTACCGTCATCGGCCTTTTTGACATTGTAAATGATTTTTGGCCTGGTGAGTTCCGGCGCGGGACCCACAGCGCTATAATGTTCCGTGTAATTACCTGAAATTTTTGGGCATTCTAGCCCATTGAATTATCTTTGAAAGCCTTGAGTATCCTAGAAATAAATTTCGAGACGTACGTTTAAAATGAATTGTTTTCTCGTGTTACTTCCAAGGTGCCACGATATGTTTCAAAATTCTTCTACCTCGAGGACCAAAATGTTTTGAGATATTTTTCAATGTTTTAGAAACACTTTTATTTAGACCCGAGGGTCGAATATTCTGAAAGTTTTCACTAAGAGAAAATGTCCTCATTTTTATCAAATGCGAAATGGTTCTCCAAAGTCTCGATAACGATGTTTCACCTTTGTATTTTTTTTTTTGAAAGGTGATACTCAAGATCAACCGGTATTCTTCTAAATTATTTTCAAAATGAGGTTTTCGTTTTTAAAACCTATGCATTCCCGTTTGAGGGCTGGGTATCTATGTATGATGTTCGCGTTGTCATTTTGATATTTGCTCCCGAGAATGATCGAATTGGTGGTGTGAGCGTTGAGTCGTTTTCCACACATTTGTTGTGTTAGCCCCCTGTGAGAGGCGGGATGTTGGTGTTGAATATTGTCTCCCCGTAGTGATTTCTGCGTTATCGCTCTTGTGCGAACTGTTAGAGCTTGTTTGGTACGACCGTGTGTATCGGTGATTATTCCATTATGTGTCGGTTGTTTAATGTATTGTTACCTTGCTTCTATTTTTGTGAATTTCGTGGACGAGGTCGAAGATAATACCCGTATTGTTTTTGACTTCTGCATTTTCTCTTTATCAATTCTACCGACTTGCTCGTGTTCGTTGATACTTTCTGAACTTGTTCTGTATTTCGGTTTCATCGTTCGGACGAGCTGTGATCTTGTTGTGGGTCGATCTGGTTATCGCTGTGACTTTTTCGGGTTCGGTTCGATTCTTGTGAACCTTGTTCAGGAGTGACATCATCTGGTTCTATTAGTTCTTTTATTCGAAGTGGATCAGATTTGGAACTCTTGTGTTTTCGACTCTGTCGACTCGTTTATGTTCGTTGACATTTCAGAGCTTGTCTTGCCCCTTGCTTTTGTTGATCGAACGAGTGTGGTATTATTTCGGAATAACTCGTTTGTCGTTGTGACTTTTCAATCGCTATTCCCTTTCCTGTGGATCTTATGGGAATGCATGGCTTGTAGTTCTCACCAGATCATCCTGGGAGTTGTTGTTTGAATTTTATTATCCTTCGTATTTCGGACATGATTGTTCGATTTTTGTTGTCTCGATCGTTTGTTTGTTCGGTTTTTGTTCTCGTTTCGTGATTGTTGAGCGTTCAGGCTCCTTCCTAATTCCCTCAAGTTCGGGAAATTAGTCTCGTTTTCGATCTTCCAACCCTTAGGCGGTGGAATTCCGTATTTGTTCAGCGTTTGGCTCGCGTTTTGATTGATGAACCGTTGGGTTGGTCAATCGTATTGATTTTCGTTCGTGTGTCTTGTGACTGTTCGGATAATTGACTTGACTATATTATCCGTTTGATGACGCTTGTCATTTGTTGGTTTTATTACATTCCTAACGGCGACGTTGTGTTGGTCGCCGTAGAGCGTGTTTTCACACCGTATATTCCTTTGCGTTGCTTATAACGTTTCGCCGTTGGGAATGAGTTACGCGCTTCTTGTGTATCTCGTTGAGTTTTTCCTGGCGGGATATTTCTTCTCCCTACTTGTTTTAAGTTTCGGGACGAAACTTCGTTTAAGGAGGGTAGAATGTAATACCCGTAATTTCGATTTCCAGTAATTTATTTTTTTTCGGCGGAAGTCCATTTTGACGACTCGCTCATGACCGTTTCGTCATTCTGAGAATGATTAATTCTACACTTTTTGTCATCCAAGTTCGTTTCGGTATCATTTTGTTGAGTTCCGTGTTCTTAAGCGGTTTTTCCGCACTTGAGTTCGATTCTTGCGAATCTCATCCGAAACTATTGTTTCGACTTTCTCGTAAGTTCATTTAATGTTATTATTTATGTTGCAAGCTTCGGCTTGGTGTTTCGATCATGTATCGTGTATTTCGGACGTTTTGGGCCATTTTCGTAATTTCCCAAAGTTTGGGGTAATTACTTTCCGTTGTTGAATTTCGAGCCTTCGGGTGGTCGGAATCGTGTGTTCTCTTAGTGCTCGAATTCGTCTTTGCGAGTACTTCGTAACCGTATCTTCGATTCGTATTCAGGTTCGGGTTTCGGGGTCGTTCGGGCCGTCGGAGTTGGCCCCGACCGAGTCATGGCCGGGCAGTCTGGGCCCAGGCCGGCACTGGCCGAGTTACGTACATTAGTGCTCAGTAGTTACGTACGTAAGGGCCGGTTACGTACGTAAGGCCCTGGCAGGTAATGTACGTAGCGGGCCGGTAGTTTTGGGGAAGTGACTCGGTTACGTACGTAAGCCTTGGCCGGTTACGTACGTAACCCGGCCGGCAGGCAGCCTATATAAGGCCCTGCAGTCGGGTTTTTGGCCATTTTTCTCCTTCTTCTCCTTCTCTTCCGCGGCTGAGAGTGTGCTTATCATGGATCCATGTTGTTGAACAACAAATCCTCGAAGTTCTTGAGGTTATATCATCAATCAATCATCTGTTATCATCCTTTGATCCAGCAAATCAAGGTAATCTTCCTTAGAACCCTAATTTCGTGAATTTGGGGGTTTTTGCATTTTTGTCCGATTCGTTCCGTGTTTTTGATTAATTCATGATGTGTATGATTAATCTTGGTAGTATTATTGTGTTTAACATCATTTAATCCATTGTTCTTCGTCGAATCGAAGTATATTTCTTGATTTCCTTCGAATCGACTTTTTGGGGGATTTGTTCTCGATCTCGTTTTCCATCCGTTTTTGTTGGATAGATTGTGGTTAAATGATGTTGTTAAACATATTCTATAGATTGTATATCCATATTTCAACTTGGAATTCCGTTTTCGTGTTTTGTCGGGACGAATCGTGTTCTTGGCCGTTTTGGGGAAAACACTTGAACATTCGTCGTTCGTTCTTTGAATTCAACGGCTTTGAGTCATGCTATGGAATTCATTTTCATTGTTGTTATTGTCCTCCGTAGTTTATTATCACGAGTTGGCATTCGGTGGAGTCGGCGGGTTCGTAGTCGGTTCGTGCCAACCTACTTCGGTCGATTCTCCGCGTTGTGGTTGTTCAAGGCAAGTACCTTGTCCATACTATTCTTGTTTTGTGGATATGATAATTGGTGATCATCTTGGTGTGTTTGTTTATTTGTTTGAAATGAGTTTTCAAAAGATTCGGCTAGCCTCGTTAAAAGGTTCACTTTCAAAATGCGTGTGTTTTGTAAATTGTGTGGGTTGTAAGTGACTACGTGAATCCTTTGGATATATTTGGTGTTGATGTTGCACTTGATAATGCGTACGTATATTGCTTATTTCCGTCGCGTTATGGTTGACGTGCGTGTTGTTATTTATTCGTGTGGTCGTGGACTGACGGATGAATTATGTGAATTGGTGTATTGACTTGATAATTGTTACGACGATGACTGTGTACTTGATGTTTGTGACAATGTGAATACTTGTTGTGAGAGACGTCATATCCGGGAGCCTATGAGGGCGGGGCGTGCGATCTCCGGCCTGGTGTACGCTGCAATGTGCGGCTCCATATGGTTGGTGAACGCCGGTGTTTACCTGATGCGCGTGCAAGGGGAGGCTCTTATGGGAGTGACTGTAACACCCCCAATCCGCTCAGGGATATTACACGCCGTAGACCCTCTCCTCGAGGATCTACCAGGCTGATAACTAAAATCAAACATCTAAACCTCGCCTTTAAGGCTAAAATGACTCAGTAGACCGACTTGGTCTTTCAATAATAACATACAACTCAATTCCAAATACATACCCACGCAGGGGTCAAAATACAATAAACTCCCGTACAACGGGGAAAAGATCTTGCGGAAAAGAAAATACAACTAGACCAAAACGACATCAACAGATCCTCGTGTGATTAGTATCGTTCATCTTTCATCATCCTTCGTGCCGACCATGCTATGCTCCAAAACACGAATGCAAAAATAGACATCCACCCCGAATACTGGGGTTAGCAAACTCCACCGTTTTGCTAGTGCAAGTACAAGTGCAAAAATACGATCCATACAATACAAGTTCCAAGAACAATAATAATCGGAATCCTCAAAGATCCAAACGTAAAGAAAAGTACTTCCCGAGGCAAGAGTTTGGGTAAACATTTCCAAAACCGAAAGATCGCAAATAAGGGAAACAATTTACAAAACAGTTTAAAATGCCATCGAGAGTTTTAATAGAAAACAATTTAGGATTATAAAATCCTTCTCTTTCCAAAATCAATGGTCTGACCCAAATGTTTTGTTTTCGCAAATAGGAAACCGCCAACAATTTACGGTGGTCGAGCCCAACATCCCGTGTCCTCAACGGACGTAAAATCAACGAAACATAATCACGCACGCGCATCGCCTAGACCGGACGCTACCACCGACATCCCACCCGAGGCCTCGAAGGACCCTCCCAAGTGGCTAGCGAAACAAATCACACACATCTCACGGTTGGATCAATCGCTTGTTGCATCTGGCCACATGATCACATGCCATGTGCCACCGTAGATTATCTCGAGCTCTCACGGTTGGATCAATCACTTGTTGCATCGACCACATGATCACGTGCCATGTGTCACCGTAGACCTTCAACCATATCCACACATTCACACAAATAACATATCATATCAAGGATATTCAAACAATTCGTCCAGAGGCATCAAACACTTAGCAAAACACCACGTCAAACCACAACGCACCGAAATGAAATAATATACGTCCACACACAATACCAAGTGCAACATGAACACCAAGCATATACATAGAATTCACATAGTTATTCACGAACCACACCAATCACAAAACACACACGGTTTTGAAAGAGGGCCTTTAACGAGGCTAACCAAATCTTTTGAAAACTCATTTCAAACAAACAAACAAATCAAGACGATCACCAATCATCATATCCACGAAACAAGAAAAGTATGGACAAGGTACTTGCCTCGAATAAGAACAACGCGGAGAATCGACCAAAGTAGGTTGACACGAACCGATTACGAACCCGCCGACTCCACCGATCGCCAACTCACGTCATAAACTACGAAGGACAATAATAACAATGAAATGAATTCCATAACACGACTCAAATCCGTTGAATTCAAAGAACGAATGACGAAAGTTCAAGGATTTCCCCCAAAACGGCCAAGAACACGATTCGTTCCGTCAAATCACAAAAACGGAATTCCAAATTGAAATATGGATATACAATCCATAGAATATGTTTAACAACATCATTTAACCATAATCGATCCATCGAAAATGGATGAAAAACGAGATCGGGGACAAATCACCCAAAAAGTCAATTCGAAGGAAATCAAGAATTATACTTCGATTCGACGAAGAACAATGGATTAAATGATGTTAAACACAAGAATACTATCAAGATTAATCAAACCCATCATGAATTAATCAACAACACGGAACAAATCGGACAAAAATGCAAAAATCGCCAAATTCACGAAAATAGGGTTCTAAGGAAGATTACCTTGATTCGCTGGATCAAAGGATGATAACGGACGATTGATTGATGTTATGAACTCAAGGACTTCATGGATTTGTTGTTAAACAACATGGCTTCATCACCCATGAATCGCCATCCGCGGACGGAGAAGGAAGGAAGTGAAAAACGAAATGAAATGTTGACTCAACCACATTTATCTCGGGCCGGACTAGCGCGCTAAGTCTGCGAGCTAGCGCGGCGCTATCGGCCTGTGCCGCGACCCGAGCCTTGTATACGACTAGATCGCTCGGCAGGTAGCGTCGCAGCCTTCCGGCCAGAAGGCGCGCTACTGCCGGGCCGTAGCGCTGCGCGGCCCGACAGTAGCGTGCGCTACCTGCCGAGCATGACCGATTCGAACCCAGGACTCCACCGTCCGGCCCGATAGCGTCGTTGGTCGACCAAGCTAGCGTGCGCTACACTGCCGGTTAGCGCGCGCAGCCTTCCGGCCGAAGCGTGCGCTACGCCGGTTCTGCGCACCCGTCGGCGGTGCCCGCAATCGTCGGGCGATCCCAAGCCGTCGGCGAGGCCCCGCAACCGGGCTGTGGCGACGATTCGACACGAAGCGCACGGAACAAACACGACGAAAAGTTCGCGGACGACATCAACGACCCGAAATGAAAACATAATACCATATTCAATCATACGCGACCAAGAAACGGGTCGAGACGACAATTACAGATACGGATACCCGTAACTTTCAAGAAATTACAAAATGGCCCAAAACGCCCGGAAATCACGATACGTGATCGAATAACCAAACGGAAGTTCACAACACGTCTAACAAAGTTAAACGGACTTACGGGAAACTCAAATGCTAGCCAACGAGATTCGCAAGAACCGAACTCAAGTGCGGAAAAGTCGTTAAAAAGCACGGAACTCAACAAAACGACTCCGAAATGAACTCGGATGTCAAAAAGTGTAGAATTAATCATTCTCAGAATGACGAAACGGTCATGAGTGAGTCGTCAAAACGGAGTTTGGCCGAAAAAAGAAATTTACCGAAAATCGAAAATTGCGGATATTACATTCTACCCTCCTTAAAAGAAGTTTCGTCCTGAAACTTAAAACAAGTAGGGGGAAGAAATATTCCGACAGGAAAACTCAACGAGATACGCAAGAAACGCGTAACTAACGCCCAACGGCGAAATGTTACAAATAACACAACGGAATATACGGTGTGAAAACACGCTCCACGACGACCAACACAACGTCGCCGGTAGAGACATAATAACACCAACAAGTGACAAGCGTCATCAAACAGATAATACAATCAAGTCAATTATCCAAACAATCACAAAACACAAAGTACTTGTTACAAGAAAACACGCACAGCGAGAAAACAGGGAATAAACACAAAACGATCCACAAGGGCAATCATAAATAATTCGGACTACGCCGAAATCCTCAAAACCACCCTAGGCATCTCCGTGTCCTTTCGGAGCAGAGACGCAACCTCGATCCCCAAACCTCTCAGCTACCGTCTCGCAATGTACGGATCGGTGACCCACCTGGCCACACTCGAAACAGCTGACTAACGGTGAACGACAATTCTTCGCAGTATGGCCCGCTCGACTACAGTTATAACATATCTTCGAAGTGCTCACATTACTCACTACAGGGGTACTACTCCTCTGATCACGCGATCTAGGAACCATTTTGGGATGACGAGACGAAGTCCCAACCTCAAGGGTCCCACTCCCCTGATTTCCTGAAAAGTTCCCAACGGTTTCCTGTTTCTGCGAGTCAGACATACTCTCGGTCGATAATCTGGATAGCTCATAGGCTAACGCCCTATTCTGATAATCTCTCAAGGAAGTACAAGCGAGACCTGCCATGTACTGGCGAATCTCCGGCTTCATCCGCCTACTAAAATGACAAATCTTGTCCTCCTCTGTCCTTACTTGATTCTGCACATAGCCGAGCTGTTTGCTAAAATCAATAATAGCTTGAGACAGCGGTACATCCTGCGGTTTCGCGAAAAGAATTCATTAATCCTCGATTTCTGATCGGTTCGGACAAAACTCATCTCTCATGAATTTACGAACTCGCCCACGTGACAACGCGATCTCGAGGCTTAATAGCCTCCCACCAGCTAGCGGCATCTTTGTCGAAAAGATACTGAGCTACCGGAACCTTACGTTCTTCTGGACAATCAACTATCTCGAAAATCTTTTCCAACTGGAAAAGCCAACCATCCCAGCCTAAAGCATCTGCAGCACCAGCGAAACGAGGGGGATTCATACGAACCACTTCTCGAAGCCACTGATTTGCACCAGTATGCTGGGTCACATCTGTAACACGCTGAACCGCCTGAGTCAACTGAGTCATCTGAGTGGCTACCTGCTGTAAAATAGTAGCAACACCAATACCAATACCATCATCGGCAGCATGCTCTCGACCACGCGTCCGATCGCCACGACCACGACCTCGGCTCCTCGGCATACTGAATAAGTAACCACTCAGCACAACAGAAAATCATACACATACAACGATTACCATCGTAAGGCAACACACACATGAATATCACAATAACGTCGGCATCGTTCGGCGACATCAACGACTCGAATGATGACCACTGCACAATTACAACCACGTATGTACACAATCATACAAACTCCAGTTCCAATAGCTCGCACAAGTGCGATAATACATAATTCATCACAAGGCGACAACATTCAATATCAACATCTTACACACCTTTTTCCGACCACAAGCAGGAAATGATGGGTTTTAAAAACGAAAACCACCTTTTGAAAACAGTTTGGAAACACCAGTTGATCTTGAGTATCATTTTACAAAAAGTTAAACAAACATCATTTTCGAGACTTTGAAAATCATCTTGCGTTTGAACTAAAATGAGGACACCATTCTTTTAGTGAAAAACTTTCAGAATATCCGACCCTCGGGTCTAAGTATAAATGTTTCTAAACATCGAAAATATCTCAAAACATTTTGGTCCTCGAGGTAGAAGAATTTTGAAACAGATAGTTGCGCTAGTAGGCGCCTTGAAAATACAATCCATTTAAACGTACGTCTCGAATTTTATTTTCTAAGATACTCAAGGTTTTCAAAGATAATTCAATGGGCTACAATGCCCAAAAATTTCAGGTAATTACACGGAATATTATAGCGCCGTGGGTCCCGCGCCGGAACCCACCAGGCTAAAAACTAATTACAAAAATGCCCAAAAAGGTCGATGACGGTAGTACTTATCAAAACTCACAAAATCATTTGAAAACACCCAACTACCGTCAAAACGGTCAAGGCCAACAACTCGGTTAAAGGAATCGGTTTTCGAAATAAAATTCAGTCGGTAAAATACCGAAAGCTATTACAAAGGAACTCACGCAGCGGATAAAAGAAATACAGTCCAACATGCACAATCCAGCAACACTACTCCTCACATGAACGAAATATGATAGTCAAATAGTCACGTATCAAGAAATCAAAATCCATAAGAGGATTCCGTCACTTAATAAATAATCATAAAAAATATAGCTCGTGTCACACGAGGCACAATACAAAGAAGGGAGACTTACAGCCACAGGTCGCACGAAGATGATGATCGCCCCACGATACTAATCACGACCAACAAACTCAGACGACGCGTCGCGACACGACTCAGTCAGACAAAATCCAACGAGACAACAACTCAACAGACACCACTGACCCGACAGCCTAGGTTTCCACAACCTAAGCTCTGATACCATTTATGTAACACCCCCAATCCGCTCAGGGATATTACACGCCGTAGACCCTCTCCTCGAGGATCTACCAGGCTGATAACTAAAATCAAACATCTAAACCTCGCCTTTAAGGCTAAAATGACTCAGTAGACCGACTTGGTCTTTCAATAATAACATACAAGTCAATTCCAAACACATACCCACGCAGGGGTCAAAATACAATAAACTCCCGTACAATGGGGAAAAGATACTGCAGCGGAAAAGAAAATACAACTAGACCAAAACGACATCAACAGATCCTCGTGTGATTAGTATCGTTCATCTTTCATCATCCTTCGTGTCGACCCTGTGCTATGCTCCAAAACCTGAATGCAAAAATAGACATCCACCCCTCGAATACTCGGGGGTTAGCAAAACTCCACTGTTTTGCTAGTGCAAGTACAAGTGCAAAAATACGAGCCATACAATACAAGTTCCAAGAACAATAATAATCAGGAATCCCCAAAGATCCAAACGTAAAGAAAAGTACTTCCCGAGGCAAGAGTTTGGGTAAACATTTCCAAAACCGAAAGATCGCAAATAAGGGAAACAATTTACAAAACAGTTTAAAATGCCATCGAGAGTTTTAATAGAAAACAATTTAGGATTATAAAATCCTTCTCTTTCCAAAAATCAATAGGGTCACAGCCCAAATGTTTTGTTTTCGCAAATAGGAAACCGCCAACAATTTACAGGGTCAGAGCCCAACATCCCGTGTCCTCAACGGACGTAAAATCAACGAAACATAATCATGCATGCGCATCGCCTAGGACCGGGACGCTACCACCGACATCCCACCCGAGGCCTCGAAGGACCCTCCCGAGCTGGCTAGCGAAACAAATCACACACATCTCACGGTTGGATCAATCGCTTGTTGCATCCTGGCCACATGATCACATGCCATGTGCCACCGTAGATTATCTCAGGCTCTCACGGTTGGATCAATCACTTGTTGCATCCTGACCACATGATCACGTGCCATGTGTCACCGTAGACCTTCAACCATATCCACACATTCACACAAATAACATATCATATCAAGGATATTCAAACAATTCGCCCAGAGGCATCAAACACTTAGCAAAACACCACGTCAAACCACAACGCACCGAAATGAAATAATATACGTCCACACACAATACCAAGTGCAACATGAACACCAAGCATATACATAGAATTCACATAGTTATTCACGAACCACACCAATCACAAAACACACACGGTTTTGAAAGAGGGCCTTTAACGAGGCTAACCAAATCTTTTGAAAACTCATTTCAAACAAACAAACAAATCAATACGATCACCAATCATCATATCCACGAAACAAGAAAAGTATGGACAAGGTACTTGCCTCGAATAAGAACAACGCGGAGAATCGACCAAAGTAGGTTGACACGAACCGATTACGAACCCGCCGACTCCACCGATCGCCAACTCACGTCATAAACTACGAAGGAAAATAATAACAATGAAATGAATTCCATAACACGACTCAAAGCCGTTGAATTCAAAGAACGAATGACGAAAGTTCAAGGATTTCCCCCAAAACGGCCAAGAACACGATTCGTTCCGTCAAATCACGAAAACGGAATTCTAAGTTGAAATATGGATATACAATCCATAGAATATGTTTAACAACATCATTTAACCATAATCGATCCATCGAAAATGGATGAAAAACGAGATCGGGGACAAATCACCCAAAAAGTCAATTCGAAGGAAATCAAGAATTATACTTCGATTCGACGAAGAACAATGGATTAAATGATGTTAAACACAAGAATACTATCAAGATTAATCATACCCATCATGAATTAATCAACAAAACGGAACGAATCGGACAAAAATGCAAAAATCCCCAAATTCACGAAAATAGGGTTCTAAGGAAGATTACCTTGATTCGCTGGATCAAAGGATGATAACGGACGATTGATTGATGTTATGAACTCAAGGACTTCATGGATTTGTTGTTAAACAACATGGCTTCATGACCCATCAATCGCCATCCGCGGACGGAGAAGGAAGGAAGTGAAAAACGAAATGAAATGTGACTGCTCAGCCACATTTATACTGGGCCGGACTAGCGCGCTAGTCGCCGAGCTAGCGGCGCTATCGCCTGTGCCGCGACCCAAGAGCTCGACTAGACTGCTCGGCCGTAGCGTGCGCAGCCTTTCCGGCCAGAAGGCGCTACCCGCCGGCCGTAGCGTACGCGGCCCGACAAGAGGTGCGCTACTGCCGAGCATGACCGATTCAGAACCCCGAGACTCCACCGTCCGCCCGATAGCGTGCGTTGGTCGACCAAGCTAGCGGCGCTACACTGCCGGTTAGCGCGCAGCCTTTCCGGCCAGAAGCGTGCGCTACGCCGGTTCTCGCCGCACCCATCCGGCCGGTGCCCGCAATCGTCCGGCGCCCCGCAACCGTCCTGGGCCCCGCAACCGCCAGTGGCTCGGCGACCCGACATCAAAAACGCACGGAACGAACACGGCGAAAAGTTCGCGACGACATCAACGACCGAAATGAAAACATAATACCATATTCAATCATACGCGACCAAGAAACGGGTCGAGACGACAATTACAGATACGGATACGTAACTGTCAAGAAATTCCAAAATGGCTCAATACGCCCGGAAATCACGATACGAGATCGAAGAACCAAACGGACGTTCACAACACGTCTAACAACGTTAAACGGACTTACGGGAAACTCGAAATGCAGCCAACGAGATTCGCAAGAACCGAACTCAAGTGCGGAAAAGTCGTTAAAAAGCACGGAACTCAACAAAACGACTCCGAAACGAACTCAGATGTCAAAAAGTGTAGAATTAATCATTCTCAGAATGACGAAACGGTCATGAGCGAGTCGTCAAAACGGACTTCAGCCGAAAAAAGAAATTTACCGAAAATCGAAAATTGCGGATATTACAGTGACGCCGGCGCGGTGACACGGACAATGTGCGGCTGACATGTGGAGTGAACGCCGGTGCACAGGCGTTTCAGTGGAGGCGCCTGGCAGGCTTATTGGTAATGGATATTTGAGTGTTTATCTAAGACTCCGTTACCGAACGATTATCGTATTTCAAATTCTTTCAACTTTTTTCAAATGCTGGTCTCGATATAGACCGTGATTCATGTTTTCTGAAAGTGTGTTTCAACTTGTTTTAAAATGTTGGTATCAGGGTTAATTAACCAAGGACATTTGACGAGATCTCCGAGGGTTAATTAATCAAGGGTCTTGAGCAGTTTTTGGGCGGACGAAAGGCTGTGTCCTTGATTATACTGTGTTGACATTTTGTGTTTTGGGTCGAGGACCCCGTGTGATGTTGAGATGTTTGATCTCGTGTTGATATTATTTGGATTGGGTCGAGAACCCCGTGGAAAATATTTGTGAAGACTCGCTTGTGTTGATTGAATGGTTTTCTTGCAAATTGCTTTTCGCCTATTGGTCGAGGACCCTGTTGATTTTGGAATGAGGAGGATTTGATAATCCTAAATTGTTTTCTATTAAAACTCTCGATGGCACTTTAAACGGTTTTATAAATTGTTTTCCCTTGATTTTTGATCTTTCGGTTTTGAAGTATTTTACCCAAACTCATGCCTCGGGAAGTACTTTTCGTTACGTTCGAATCTTTGAGGATTTCCTGGTTATTGTTATTCGTGGAATGTGAATTGTATGGCTCGTATTTGCACTTTGTTCTTGCACTAGCAAAACAGTGGAGTTTTGCTAACCCCCGAGTATTCGGGGGGTGGATGTCTGTTTTTGCATTCAGGTTTTGGAGCATAACACAGAGTCGGCACAAAGGATGATGAAAGATGATCGATACTAATCACATGAGAAACCGTACTTTGTGTATTGGTTCAGTTGTACTTTATTTTCCGCTGCTATATTTTTTTCCCGTTGTACGGGTGTGGTTGTATTTTTGACCCCTGCGTGGGCATGAGTTGTTTATTTTTATTGAAAGACCAAATCGGTCTACTGAGTCATTTTAGTCTTGAAGGCATTGTCGAGATGTTAAATGTTGTTACCAGCCTGGTAGATCCTCGAGGAGAGGGTCTACGGCGTGTAATATCCCTGAGTGGATTGGGGGTGTTACAGAAATGAGTTGCATTAGTTGTAGGCAACACTATGCAAGAAGGAGAGTTAGCACTCACTGGAGAAAAATATTCTATTAAAGTTTTCTCTTTTGCAACTTGATTATTTCGATTTTCGATTTCGTCCATTTTTGGTATCAGTTTCGTTTGTTGAACTTCAATTTTAGTTAAAGACAATCTTCTTCTCGTTAATCGACCTTTATTATTTTGTTGTCAAACTTGCATTCACCGATATTTCAATTTTTTTAACTTTGCATACAAACCAAATTATGATAGTCGATCGAACTTCCAGATCGTTGGAGGCGTCACAACGGTCGCACTTAAAATCCAACTTTCTTCGGCATGTACAACAGAGGCCTTTTTGCCAAAATTCAATCGATTTTTAAAATCAGTTTGTACAAGATTGATATTTAGCTTTTCTCTATTCAAATCGAACAAAGTAGTGAGTGAAAAATATCAATCCCTTCTTGAATCTTTTAAAGGATTTTTTTGTTTTAATTATTTTTTTACTTTTTATATTATTATTATTATTAATAATAATGATAATTATTATAATTATTACTAAAATTATAGGATGTAATAGATTGCAAAGGAATAAATTTACTAATTGATCTACGGAAGCAATATCTATTGATAAACTAAATTGTACGACGAGAAATATTGCAACTAAACTAAATGTCTAAGAATACTGTAAATAGAAAAATACAACTAAAAACACAATATAAATTTACCACTACAAGATTCTATTAAAACTAAACACAAGATATAAAAATTAAAAAAAATTCTGATTTTTTTTTGTTTTTTTATATTTTCTATTTACTTTTTATATTTTTATATTTATTACAATTTTATTATATTTTTGGACTAATAATATTGAGCTAATATATATATATATATACATCCAGATATATTATTTATTTTTTTTCAGATTTTTTTTTAGAAAAAAATAAAAGTTACAAACTTTTATTTTATTTATGCAAACAATAAAAATAGTTTTTTTTATTATAAATTTTCGTTTCTGTTTTTTTTTTATAAATTTTCAGGTTTTTAATTTTTTTAGTATTTTCCTTTTTATTAAAATATTGTAATTTATTTTTAAAAAAATAAGTTTCTGTTTTAAAATAAATTCAAAGTTCAGAATTTTTTTATATATATTCCAGATTATTTAAATTATTAATTCTTAATCTAATTTTTTTTTGATTTTTTATGAAAAGTAAATTTTTAATAAAACTAGCAGGTTTTACTTTTTAAAAATAAAATAAATAATTCAGATTTTTATTTATTACAGAAAATAATATTCCAGATTATTTAAATTTATTTTTATTATTTTTGTATTTTTTCGAATTTAAATTAAATTTTTTGATTTTTTAATATTAATATTCCAAAATTACAAAAATATTACCTTAAAGTCTGAAACTTTTTGTTTATTTTCCAGATCTTTTTTTTTAAAATAAAAATAAATAAGTTTTTTGATTTTTTTAAACTTTTTCAGATTTTTAGATTTTTATAAATTTTTGGACCTTTTTAATTTTTTTATTATTTTATTATTATTTTTACGAAAATGAGCAGTAGCTTTTATTATTATTACTTATATTTTTATATTTATTATTATAAGTTTTTATTATTTTTCAGAATATTTTTATGAATAAAATAAATTCTAGAACTAACATAATCTAAAACGGATATTAAAAAGACACATAATAATAAAGAAAATCAGTAAAATAAATAACTAGTAGAAGAATTTAACTAAGTTTGTGATTTACGCCTTCAGTACTTGCTCACGCACCAACGGCGCCAAAAACTTGTTGTTGGTTGATTCTCTAGTCTAATACTCGCAAGCGCACGATTTATTCGATGTAGATATGCGGTGCAAGGTCGATTCCACATGGAGGACTATAATAGTGAAGTCAAATTATTCCTATCGTTTTGAACCAAATTATATTAAATTCTAACCTAGTCCCAAATAATTTTATTTGTGAATGGTTATAATAATTGCATTAAATAACAGTAATTTTTAAGTAGATTTTAGATAAATTGATTTTAAATAATTTACTAGGGTTTAGAGTCCACCAATGTCTATTTATTATTTATTTTATATTTTAATTCCAAGAAATTCAGGGAATCGATTCTGAAATCAATCTCACTATTTCCCTATAGATTTGACAATAAGTACAAAATTATAATTCAAATATAGATTTTTCTTTGCTTGAAGAAATGTAATTTCTACGCATTATATGTATCTAATTTAATGGAAAACAAATAATCAAAGAAATTAGCTAATATCAATAATCACAAAACAATGGGGAATTTATAACTATAAAAAATACGTGATATAATTGATGAAATAATATTCCCCTATTGAAGCAAAAATCATAATCATTAAAACATTTATTTGGAATTATTATATAAATATTAATAATAATATAGACATGGTTTCATCATAACCCCAGTAAAAAAAATTACTAACTGATAATAACAACACAAATAAATAAATATTCCATAATATTATTACTCAAATATAATTTTATTACACAATATTTTTATTTCTCTCCCTTACAATAATATCTCTCTATTTTTTCTTCTTTTTTCTCCTCCCAAAACACTACACATTCATCCCCTATTTATACTACTACAAAATTAATAAAATAATAATTTTTAACATATTAAAATCCCACCCCCAATAATACACGGCTGCCCATTAATGCTGATGCCATGGATGACATCAGCAGAGAGTTGAATTTCCGGTCCAATCGGGTGTTGACACGTGGCACAATATGGTCCGTCTATTTAATTGTCCCTCGAAGGGTCATAACTTCTTCATACGAAGTCGGATTCGGATGAATTTTTTTTTAAAACGATCGTCTCGAAGAGACAAATAAAATGAGACCAGTCGTGATTATATTTGAATTTTGTAAAAATATCACCCTTGAACCAATTGATCTGTCTTGTACCGGTTGGTTAACCTGCAGATATAATTTAATTCCAATTAATTATCCAAAAATGACATAAAATTATAGAAAATTCTAAGAAAATAAAATAAAATAAATATATGGTAAAATGAATAAATTATCACACAACACACAATTATATATATAAAATAGTAATAAAAATATTACTCAAAATATACCAAACAGTTTGTCTTAATGCCCCAATGCGTTTGGATATTATTGTATCGACTTTTGAAGTGGGTCGTGATCATGTTTGAATCGTTTATTAAGCGGATTATTGGTAATTGTGTTATTCAAGGTTGTTCGAGCGACCGACATCTTTTTTTAGGACGTTGTTCGAAGAAGGACTTTCGTCACCGGTATTGTGTAAGTTAATTCTTACTCGGTTAAAAGGATATTCATTCCTTTCGTTGTCGTTCATTCATAATCATAACTCATTCATAATGTATTAACCGTATTGAGACTTGTAAATGTCGAATAATCACTTCATTCACGAGGAACGACGGTTCCAATCATTTCATTGAGTTACCATTCACTTCACTATTATTTCATCTCGGTGAGTCATTCTTGACTTTGTCGGATTGTTATTCATTAATATTCTTCATGATCATTCATGTTCATATGACCTTCTAGGTTCATATTGCGGGGCCGGGTGGGGATGTGTGGAATTTTTAGTCGGGCACATGATGGTCCTGTGTTCGTGTTCACCGACACAATAGACTGTGCACAAGGTAACGTACCTCCGTGAGACTAATTAGGTACAAGGACGGGTGTGTCCGGACACTCGTCTTGTGCACTTGCACATACCATTACGGGCGTACTATGATGCTCCTCTTCAGCTTAATTTCATAATTAAAATATATCATGATTGTGTTATTCAACTCTTGAGGATTGTTGTTCTGTGTAACTGACCCCGTTGGGGGATGTTGTTTTGAGGTCATGGCAAGACTAAAGCACGGGAAGATAACGTTGACGGCGAGGAGTCCCAGTGATACTAGTAGGGGGGCTCAGTCCTTTTTAGTCATTCACGTTTTTCTTCATTTTATTTCCGCTGCAGATTCCCGTTGGATACTCATTTTCATTCAGTGTTGTATATTTTATCTTCATATAAAATATACATGTATTCTGTATTATCTTGGGTGTGTTTGTACTTGAAACTCCTCATCGGAGTAATTGATGATATAATGTTGTTCGGTACTATAATTATATTATTTAAGTTATTAATTTTCATTCGCCTAGTGGGTCCCAGTCGGGGGTCCACAGCACTGTAATATTCGCCTAGTTTGGGGTGTTACAGAATTGGTATCGGAGAGTGGTTTTGAATGCTACCTTCCGAGTCATGTCTCATTTGAAATCATCGTTCATCAGACTAGTATCATTGGACTTTCGCGTCACGTGTGACCTATGCGAGAGCCGAGCCCCTCAGGCCAAAGAACAGTAAGATTTCTGATGCCATGGTATAATTTCTGGCAATAAGAATCACTCATTCATCATTCAACACTCAACAATCCTCAATCATCATTTTCATTTTTGATCATGTCGATCATGTTAATTCATTAATCACTCAGTTCATTTCTGTGATATCCCACATCAACTAGCAGAGAGCGGGCGAAGTGCCTTATTTGAGCGTGCCGTGACACCTAATAGCATGAGGCCTTTTGGGAGCCCATTGGCTTCGGGGTGATGAGAACTCCGAAGTTAAGCGTGCTGGCGCGAGGAGCAACTGCAGGAGGGGTGACCTCCTGGGAAGCTGCTCACTGGGTTCCAGAAACAAAACCGTGAGGGCCGGCTCATAGGAGAGCGCCCAGAGCGGACAATATCATGCTACGGCGGAGGGGTCCCGGGATGCGACAATTTGGTATCGGAGCCACTCTGCCATGCGAGTGTGCCGACGCGGGCGTCGGGTCCTTTGAGGAGGGGTGGATTGTGATATCCCACATCGACTAGCAGAGAGCAGGGCGAAGTGCCTTATATGTGCATGCGGAACTCCAATAGCATGAGGCCTTTTGGGAGCCCATTGGCTTCGGGGTGATGAGAACTCCGAAGTTAAGCGTGCTGGCGCGAGGAGCAACTGCAGGAGGGGTGACCTCCTGGGAAGCTGCTCACTGGGTTCCCAGAAACAAAAACCGTGAGGGCCGGCTCAGAGGAGAGCGCCTAGAGCGGACAATATCATGCTACGGCAGAGGGGTCCCGGGATGCGACAATTTCATTGCTCAGTTGTTGATCTTGAGGATCATATCATTAATCTTGTTAACTTGTTCAAGATAATCATTTCAAGAATTTCATCAGATAATCATGTCACCTCAGTTGATCATTCATGTAATCATTGTGTTAGAGCGCGTATGCTCACCATCATCAATTCATAACATAATCATAATGTGATATTCATGAGAGATATATATCATCATGTGACTTTCCCACTTCAGTATGGAAGGAGCTGGCAGAGGACGTGGGGGAAGAGGCCGCGGTGCGGGCCGAATCCCTAGAACTCGTGTGAATATACGTGCGAACGCGAGGAATAATTCTAATTCATCGAGCAGCGACGCCGCCACTCATTCTCCTGGAAACGATCATTCACTGTCAGGGATTCGTACCCGGGACACAGCTCATTCAGAAGGTGTTCGGGTTGATCCACTCGCGTTTATGCAGGGCATGATGGCCCAGATGACTCAGATGGCATGTATCATGGAGACGATGCAGAACGCAGCTACTCAGAATCAGCAGGCTCCTCCGCCGCCACCTCAGAGGCAAGAGAGGAGTGTGAGCAGTATTATTGGCGACATCTCTCGCCAAAGACCACCTACTTTTAAGGGCTTATCTGAGCCGGCGGATATTGTTCACTGGCTCGAGCATTTCGAGAAGTTGTTTGCTATGGTAGAATGTCCCAAAGGGCACAAGGTTTCAGTCGCGGCTTACTATCTGGGTAAGAGCGCTCATTCATGGTGGTTATCGTTGAAGCCCACCGACGAATCTTGTACTTGGGGTCAATTCAAGACTATCATGATGGAGAGGTATTATCCGGCCCCACTTAGAGAGGCCAAGTTATCAGAATTACTCACTCCCGACCCCTCCACAGACGATGATGTTCTCGCCACCGCCGAGAAATTTAGGGAGCTACTCCCTTTCGCCTCATCTATTATTCACTCCGAGGCGGACAAGATCAAGTATTTCAGCAAGAGGTTGAAACCTCGTATGCGGATGCAGTTGCTTAATCACAATTGCACCACTCTGGATGAATTCATCGAGAAAGCTCTTACTTATGAGCTTACTGTTAAGGAGATTGCTAAGCAGCAACCTACATCTACTAGCAAGAAGTTTAAGAATCGTAATCAGTCTGAAGGCAGCCAGGCAACTTTCAAGAAGCCTCGTATGGGCTCTACTTTCTCTGAGCGACCTCCTATGGCGCCCAGACCCGCAGAATCTCAGTCACGTGCGGCCAGTTCGGCCATCACCTATTTCAGATGTGGAGAACTTGGTCATTTTAGCACCAAGTGTCCGAGGCAGACTATCACGTGCAATATGTAATACCCGAGACCTTTATTCCGGATTCGTTGGGTTTTATGGGTTTTATCGGATTGTCATTGTCCTCACCGTTGGAATTTTGTGTCATATTTTGGTCGTGCCTTATTGGGGCATGTGTTTGGAGGCGTTTCGGATCACTTTGTGAGTTTTTGGGTTTTTGAGGTGTAGCGCACGCTACGGCGTTGTGGTTAGCGCACGCTACCGAATGTGTAACGCACGCTAACTGGCCGTCCAGAGAGTCCAGGAGCCACTGGACTGGGACTGGAGTCTCATTAGCGCACGCTAAGGTTCGTTTCTAGCGCACGTTATCGACTTCTTAGTGCACGCCATTTCTTCTTCCTAGCGCACGCTACCGGGTAGGTGCAGGTCTGTCCAGGAGCTACTGGGCAGCATCCGTGGCTTGTTAGCGCGCGCTACGTGTGTGTGTCTAGCGCACGCTAACCTTGTTATTTGTGGTAGTTCTGAGAGTTGACCTCGTAATGCTGTCTAGTTAGCGCACGCTAATAACTGTCCAGTATAAATACTGGACAGCAGCGTTTTATCATCATTTCTCACCCTTTCTTTGCTTTTGTGGCGGATGCCGACGGGAGAAGACGGGGAGCGACGTCTTTGACCTACTCTACTCTTTTCCAAGGTGGTTTGGAAGATCCTTGTCAATTATATCATCATCCAATCCTTGTTCTTCGTCGGATCGAGGTAATTCTTCCGTAGAACCCTAGTTATGTAATTTTGGGGGTTTTTTCATGATTCTTCGATTTAATCCGTGGTGGATGAATTGATTATGGTATTCTTGTTGTCTTGGCCATGATCTTCGGATTTTGTAACTCACATATCGATTTTTATCACCCGGGACTTGATTTCCGATTTCTTCGAAGGAACCCTCGGATCCTTGTTGTTTTTCCGGTTGATTCGGATTCCGTTTAATGTTATTTATCCGTGGTGATGTTATTTTCGTAGCGATCGTGAGGTTGTCGAATTCTTGGTCGTTTTTGGAAGTTCGAGGGCTATCCGACCGTGTTCGTTTGTTGTTCCGTTGCTCGCGGTACTGAGGCAAGTATCTTGTCCATACGTTTCATGTTTCATAGGCGTAATTATTGGTAAATGATTATATGCGAAACCCAATGTTTAATGAACGTAAAAAGGGATCGGTATGTTCTCGATAAATGATGTCTTTCAACGATAATTCGTGTACTTCGTGAATATATGTGTTCTCGGAATATGTGTGTTGGTTTTGTATGTTGAAAGATGCTATGATAACTTTGAGTAAGTTTAATAGACCATAATCCTTTGTCGGGGATTACGTAATTTTATGTGTACTTGTTCGGTAAGAACGTGTTGTGTATGATATTAGTTGTTACTCTTTTTAAAGGAGGTTGTGATGTTTAAGTGTTGCTTGGTTTGATGTTCTGCTCATTGTTATGTGATCGTTGAAAGTGATGTGCCTCCGGGTATGATTGTTGAATCTCCGGGATCCATACTTGCTAGTATGGGTCGGGCGTGACCATAGGGTTATCCAATCTGGGTATGTCTTGCGGGGACTCCGAGGTTCGGGGCTTGCTAGCCCGATGCCGGGATAACTTGTGGGGGTTATCATCAGGTATGTCTTGCGGGGACTTCGAGGTTCGTGGCTTGTTAGCGCGATGCCGGTATAACTTATGGTTGTGGTTTGGAATGGTTCCGTGACCGTTGTCACGAGGACATGTGATTTGGTATGGTTTCCTATTGGGTTATTCACTCGGGTATGTTCTACGGGAGCATCTGAGGTTCGTGTCTTGTTAGCACGGGATGCGAATAATCCTTAGGAACACGTGTTATGTGACTTGGGTCGTGGACCCTGTGTTCTGTGATTTGGGTCGTGGACCCTGTGGCTTATGATTTGGGTCTTGGACCCCGTGTGTTGTGAATTGGGTTGTGAATCCGCGTTTTATTATTGGAATCGTATTTTGGAAAGATGATTTCAGGCCATGCCCCCAAGTGTTTTCGAAAGACTTGAGAATTCCTTAATTCCAAATGTTTTCAAACTCCCAAGATCGTAAAATATTTTGTATAAGATTCATGGTTCTATTCCTACCTTTTATAAATCAAACTGTTGTGATTAAGTGAATTATCTCGGGAAATATATTCAAGATTTTTATATTCTTGGAGTATGTTGCGTATGGCTTGTATTTCTATTTTATACTTGCACTAGCAAAACAGTGGAGTTTTGCTGACCCCCGAGTATTTGGGGGGTGGATGTCTGTATTGCGTCCAGGTATTTGTAGATGGATGGGGAGCAATTCACAGGATCGTTACAAAGGATGATGGAAGACGGCGATACTAATCACATGAAGACCGGTATTGAGTAATTGTTGGTGTATTGTTTTGTCCTTCCGTTGTGTTTATTTTCCCCTTATGCGGGAACGTTGATTTATGTTAACCCCTGCGTGGGTATGAGTTACGAGAAAGAGTAATGTATGGTTGATGTGTATGTTGTGGCAAAAGACCAAATCGGTCTAATGGTCCGTTAATTTCCCATGTCGGTATGTATGGTATTGTGGTGTTTATGTATATAGCGTGGTAGATCCTCATGGAGAGGGTCTACGGCGCTGTAATATTCCCGAGTGGTTTGGGGGTGTTACAGAATATGGTATCAGAGCTTAGGTTAAGAAAATCTAGGTTGTCGGGTTGAGTTGGGTGTTGTCGGGTCTTGTCTTGTCAGATTAAGTCTGACTGAGTGGTGTCGCGATGCGTCGTCTGAGTTGTTGGTCGTGATTAGTATCGAGGCGCAACCATCATCTTCGTGCGATCTGTGGATGTAAGTCTCCCTACTTTGTTGTGTCTCGTGTTATACGAGTTTATGTGATTCTGTGATATTATGTGGAGTTTAATTGTGCCTCGTGAATACTTACTCCATACTTGTTTGATTCTCGTATTGTGCTGGGATAAAGAGTAGTACCGGTATGTATGTATGTATGTATATATATATATATATACAACCTTGTGCGAAATCGTTTTTACAGGAGCGATGTTTTGGATTGGTTATTCAATAAAAGTTATCAAGTGGTATTTCAATTTCAAATGTTTTGGGGAAGTCACGTAAATTCTATTTAAAAACATCCTTCGAGGAGGAAAAATGATTTGATTTTCGTACGATGACCTCGAGACCGAAGATTTTGAGAATTGAACTACATATATTTTATTTTCATCTTGCATTGAAAATTTTCAAAATTCGATTTTTAAATGCTTAAACGAGGTCTACCAAAAGTTTACTTGAGACGTGACTTCCACCTTCAACTTTTCGGTTAAAAGATATGTAGTGAGGATGTAAATTGTTGGCGTTTGGATTAGCATGTTGTTGATTACTTGTAACCTTCGACTTTTGATATTACTTGGTATATGTTCATGAATGTGTGCTGGATTGGAATAGCTAGTGCGCGCTAACGTGGTATGGCTAGCGTACGCTAAGTCTCTGTTAAATCATATACTAAATGGTCCGATCAGAAGCCCGGAAATTGCATTCTGGCCATCGGTCTAACTTTTGCGATTGTTAGGCAGACCTTTTGTGACCGCACTCTATGTGTGTTGTTTAGGAATAACAATTGTTGTGTGTGGTTATGTGTAATTTGAACTGTGTTCTTGTCCGCTGCGTGTGAAAAGTTCAAAATGATTTTTTTGGTACTTTTACCAGGTAGTGTGTGTTTTAAAATGACCTTTTGGGTTCGTAGATTTGAGTTATTTCGTTGACCCTTTTTCCTAACTCTTTTGTCGGGTGACCTAACGTATATTTTGAAACTATTGAGTTTTCGCGTCTTCGCCTTGTAATTTCAAATGGTATTTTATGACGGTATTTGGTATTTGGAAAATGACTTTTGGTGAGTATTTGGAAAGTATTACCGTCATCGGCCTTTTTGGCATTTTTGAACGTTTTTGAAAACGTTTTTCAACTTGGTGAGTTCCGGCGCGGAACCCGTACAGAAAATGATTTTGATATAATGAATGACTTTAATTTCATTGCATTCATAATTTACATAACAACGGCATTATAAATGAAGATTTTCGGGATAATAGTTTGTATATTGTGCTCTAGCTGGAATTAAATCGTAATATGTATATGATTTAATGATGTTTGATTAAAAACGGAGATGCGAATATCTTGCTATGTGTTATGATCTTTCGTTACCATAGGTTGTTGTTTGTTAGTATGCCGAGGGGCAGAGGTCGTGGTCGTAACCGTGGTGCTGATGGCCACGGGGATCAGATGCGGAATCGAGAGAATGTCGCTGGGAATTATTTTAGTTTGGGTGTTGCTACTATATTGCAACAAGTAGCGACTCAGATGACTCAGTTGACCCAGGTGGTTCAACGTATCATTGACGCGAGTCAGAATGTCGGTGTAAATCAATGGCTTCGCGAGGTAGTTCGTATGAATCCCCCTCGATTCGCTGGTGCTGCGGATGCGTTGGGCTGGGATGGTTGGATTTTCCACTTGGGAAAAATTTTCGAGGCTGTCGGATGTCCTGAAGAGCGGAAGGTACCTATTGCTCAGTACCTTCTTGACAAAAATGTCGCTAATTGGTGGGAAGCTATTAAACCTCGTGATCGCGATGTCACGTGGGCGGAGTTCCAGGCATTTATGGAAGCTGAGTTCTGTCCGAAACCGATTAGAGAGCAGAGGATTCGCGAATTCTACTTGGCAGAACCGCAAGATATATCGGTGTCGCAGGCTATCATCTATTATAGCAAACAACTCAGTTATGTGCGAGATCGGGTGAGAACCGAGGAAGAGAGGATCCTTCACTTTGACAGACGGATGAATCCGGATATTCGCGTGTATATGTCGGGATTCAATTGCACTTCATTGAGGGACTATCAAGATCGAGCATTAGCCCGTGAACTAGCTTCGTTATCATCGGAGCGTGTGCCCGAATCGAAGAAGCAGAGGAAGTCTGATGACCGTGTGGACAGTGCAGGAGTTGGTGTTTCCAGTTTTCAATGTCGTAGCCTTTCTGCTGTGAAACTCCATCGCTCGATGTGTGGAACTGAGAGTTCCAAGTCGTCTGCTCTGACTCCTGGTAAAGCCAGGAGATGTTTTAACCGTAATGTGGCGGGACATGTTTGTGCACATTATCCTTCTCCGCCAGTAACGTGTTATAGGTGCGGACTCGAGGGACACCGAGTTCAGTTTTGCGAGATGGTTACCGAGCCTTCCAGGGCGCGGACTTGAGCATCGATATCTGGATCGACTCCGAGAAGCCCATGAGTGGCTTAGCCTATCAGTTGTTTGTTATGTTATTTCCCTCGTTTTGTTGTTTCGATATTTTGGAGATTAACTTCTTTTATTTGAAGTGGATCGGATTTTGAACTCTGTACTTTTGACTCTGTCGAATCGTTTATATTCGTTGATATTTTCTGAACTTGTCCTATCTTGTGCTTTTGTTGATCGAATGAGTTGTGGTATTGTTTGAGAATAACCCGTTTGTCGTTATGACTCTCCAAATTGCTATTCTCTTTCCTGTAGATCTTATGTGAATGCACATCTTGTTGTCTTCACCGGATCGTATATTGTCTCGAGTCGAGATGTGAACTGTGGGGTTGTTGTTTGAGTATTATTGTTCGTCGTGATTCAAACATGATTGACCGACTGTTGTTGTCTCAGTCGTTGTAACTCAATCGTTTGATTGTTCAGTTTTTGTTGATCTCGTTTCGTAATTGATTAGTGCATAATTGATCTAAAATTCATATACAAAATATTCATTTTTTCGGGCATAATTGTACTGATTTGTGATTAAAAATATATATTTTACAGATATATCCAAACATGAGCTAAAAATGATTATTTTACAGATTACTGACATGAAGCATCAAAAAGGACGGAAAACAAGATCAAATCCAACGACGGGAATTTTTCAAGGCAAAACGACCTACAACACGGCGCAAACAGGACCGTGTTATGTAGGCCGTTTCACATACGGCGCAACAAGGGCCGTGTCTTGGGCCATTTCACACACGGCCGGCATTTAGCGCCGTGTCCTCGCGCGTATTCCGGAAGAGACCGAGTCACCAAAAAACGGCGCACAACACGGGGCAAACTGGGCCGTTTTTCATCGCCGTTTTTCAGCAGATGCCATGCAAAATTAGTCCAGTTTTGACCAACTTGTGAACTCAACCACAAGATATTTTTTTGGTCAAAAATCTGAAAATTCAAAGACATGGGTGAAGTGTGAACAAAGAATTAATCAAAGATATTACAATAGATATTTTGAATTAAATAATCAATTGTATTCTTGAAAATCACCTATAAAAGGACATCTTCATCCATTGCAAAATCACCAATACCAATTACCAATTACCAATACCAATTACCAATTCTAAAACCCATCTTCTTGCTAAGAAATACTCCTTTCTTTTAGCAATATATTTTACTTAGAACTTTCAATTTTAGTTTGTATTTTATTTTTGGTTTGAAGTTTTTCTTTCATTTAGTTTGTAATTGAAAAGTGCTTGATCAATAAGCACTTAGTATTTTACTTAGTATTTTACTTTCAATTTTTGTAAGCTTGTAACCTTTAAACAAGTTTGAAGTTATATTTTGAAGTTTGTTTCTTGCACTTTGATTCATCATATTCAAGTAAGTTTTATCTATTGTCATCAAGTTCTAGTAATTAAAAGTTTCTATATATATCAATTATTTCTATTATAATTTTAGTTTGTATGAACCAATGAGTAGCTAATCTTTCTTCCTAGGGGAAGGGGGATTTCTATTAGGTTATATATTGAGTATTTGATTGATTTAAACTATTTTTAGGACTAATTAGTTTAAATAGAGATTGATCATATCCTATTTTTACTAATGAAACCTTCTTGATTGATTGTTGAGTGAATTGGAAACATATCTTTTCAATCTATCAAATGTTAATCTTGTTATCAACATCTTAAGATTGCGAAAGTGGTTAAGACATCTTTGATTACGAAAGTACGGAGGTGAAAAGTTGATTACTCGATGAACGATCGTTTATCCTAAAAATAGTCAAGTTAGAGAAATGAAAGGACTAATTGGTTTAAATAGAGATTGATCATATCCTATTTCTACTAGTGAAACCTCCTTGATTGATTGTTAAGTGTATTGGAAACACATCTTTTCAATCTATCAAGTGTTAATCTTGTTATCAACATCTTAAAAAAGTGACAGTGATTAAGACATCTTTGATTACGAAAGTACGGAGGTGAAAAGTTGATTACTCGATAAACATTCGTTTTTTCTTTTATATCCATATAAATCAATTCCTATACTTAATTAAATACCTAATTTAATGAACCCGTAATCCCCTAGATTTTATAAATTCCCAACTCATTTTAATTCTATTCATTTTCACTAGTTAAAAATAGTCTAGTATAAATAGTCTAGTATAAATAGTCTTAATATAAATAGTCTAGTATAAATAGTCTTAATATAAATAGTCTAGTATAAATAGTCTTAATAGAAATAGTCTAGTATAAAAATAGTCTTATTAAAAATAGTCTTATATAAACTAGTCTTATTAAAAAATAGTTTAGTTTAAAATATAGTGCAATTTAATTTAGTTAATATTTAAAAACCCAAAAATATATTTTAGAATATTTTAGTATTTATTTCTCGCAATTTGTAAAAAAATATTATACGAAGCCCTGTTGGACAATCCTCGAGAGAAAAGACCTTGGTAGAACTTACCACAAACTACTTCTACCTCGTATATATTTGCGAGCGACTCAAGAACTTCTATTTTTAGGATAAGTTTTTGACCGACCAAATTTTGGCGCCGTTGCCGGGGATTGTTTTAGGCCAAATATAATTTTTCTGTCCGGTCAAGTGGCGGATAACGGTACTCCGTGACTATCAAAGTCGGATTTTTCAGTTTCCCACAAACAACTGATATTTGTAGATATTTTATCGTTTTTCAATTTAATTTTTTTTGTCATGGAAGAAACATTGTATAAAATTGAAAAAAGATTTCCCTTTCTAAGCAAAAATGCAATTTTAAAGATTTACAAGACAAGGCTTGAAAGGATGAAGTTGCTTATGAATAAAAGCATACCTTTTGACATAAGATTCATTATTGAAGCCAAAGTAAGAATAGAAGGTGAATTCACAGAAACACCGACTAGATTTTTACCAGGGCTTGGAAAAAGTTCATATGCAAAGAAACGACGAGCAAAGATGCTAGCCGTTTGCTATAAATGTGCTAGATGGAACTGTAATTTAAAATGTCGATCTTTAGGAATTCCATCTACAAACAGAGAAGATAAAATTCAGTTCATTAATGATGGTCTGAATAAAGAGAATTTAGATAATATCGAAATTTCTCTTGACACGCATCCTAGTGGACTTGTATATTACGGAATTCAATGTTTGTGGAATAAATTTAAACCAGAATATGAACAACGTCTTGGGAATCTGACGTTAAAAGACCCTATTTGCCAATTTGTAAGAAAATTGGATGGGAAGCTTCTCCCCGACTCATAGAAGGCGTTTAGGCCGTTTCTGAGCGTAAAATCAGAGGAAGATGTGAGCCACAATCACAACTACTGTACATACAAGTGAGTATCTTTTATTTTTGTCGTATGGTGAGATTTTCTGAATAAAAAATGTGATACGCGATAAATGCATTCATTATTCTATTGAGTAGTTGAAGCGTAATCAACGAAATCACAAACTTGTTAAGCAATTTTTCCTCATTTTTTCTTCTATAAATAACCTTTGTGGTTGTTTCTTTTATTCATCCCTCAAACTTGTACTTTTCTCTTTTTCTCTCTAAAAAAATTCTTTTCAAAAATGGAGTCATCATCTTCCACAAAAAAATTTAGCACAGTCTGCATTTTTGGTGGAGCTAGTTATGGAAAAGATGCATGCTTTACTGAAGCAGCACACAACTTGGGTCATACTTTAGGAGAAAAATGCATTCATGTAGTTTACGGAGGAGGAAGTCTAGGATTAATGGGACGAGCTGCTGCTTCTGCCTATATGGAAGGAGTAAGAGTGTTGGGAATAATTCCAAAACCTCTGGCTGAAAGTAAAATAACCGGGTCAGATGAGTTTAGATCTGTAAATATGCAAGATCGCATAACTCACATGATAAATAATTCTGGCGCCTTTATCACCCTTCCCGGTGATTTTGGCACTCTTGAAGAACTTTTTCATGTGGTTACCAGAGCCCAGCTAAATGTTCATCAAAACCAATAGGTGCGCTTAATGTCAATGATTTCTTTGATGGTTTGTTATCTTTCATCGACTACTCTCTTGAAAAAGGTTTTATTTCCGAGCGTGCTAAGCGAATCATAGTCGTTGCAACCACACGAGAAGAACTAATCAAAAACTCAATGAATTTGTTCCTCAACAGATCCACTCTAGCTAAAATTGTGCGGATGGAAGATTTTACCGTGAGAAAGCGAAAAGTGGATTCATTCCTCTCCCTTTGATAACCCATATCGGACCTCTTGTATTTTTACTTTGCCGTGTGTAATAATCGTGCTAAATGGTGGCGGCTTAAGGAGTTTCTTCTTGATCTCTTGACGCGCATCTATTCGCGATTTATGTATTGTTATTTTTATTGCCGTATTTCTTTTTGTTTTAATAAAAGCATTGATGGCGGCGTAAGGCGACTCTTCGGACTTTCTTGATGCGCATCTTAAAAATTGTGTTATACTTAGGGTATACTTTTGTTGTTGTTGTTGTTTGCCTTGTATATTTTTCATGCAGATCCAAAAAGGGATAGCTCAAGCATCAATTTTCATAACAGGGAGTATTTTTTTTCTCTTACTTTTTATTTTTTTTTTAAAAACTGAAGACAGTTTCTTTTTCAAGTTTGGGGGTGGTATGTTTTAATTATTGTGGTGTGATTTGATTATTTTTGTTATTTGGCTTTGATTTTTTTTTATGTATATTTATATATATATATATATTGTTTATTTGTGAGATTTCTAGATCTGGCCATAACACCAATAATTTAGCTATATACAAGCTTCTAAAATTGTTTTAACCGGTAAAAAATTGTATATTCCAAAATTTTTTGAGCCTTAATCTCTCTTTCCAAGCCTTGTAGTTATCATATAAAATCGAGTCATTCGTTACCTTGAGAAAAGAAGAATCAGTCGGTTGATGAAAAATAGAACTGAAATTTACTTAATTTGTGGAGTTTTTTTATTTTTCATGCTTAACTAATAAATGATTTTCTGCAAAAATTCTATTCCCTAAAAAAAAAGGAGTCATTGGTGAAAAGAGCTACACGTTAGCAAATAACGGTGTGAAAGCTATCACCTAAAAAAAAATGACAAAAAGGAGAAGTGTTGAGCAGCAACAGCTGCCTAATTTTGGGGGTCTTAAAATTTTGCGAAAAATAAAGGACTAACCATTGTTTGTGCGTAGCTGCCGTCTCACAGAAAAATTGGTGAAAAGAGCTACACGTTAGCAAATAACGGTGTGAAAGCTATCACTAAAAGGGATGTAGTTTATGAGCAAGATCTGAATTAATTAGCGGCTGAATTTCAATCCACTCAATTTCGTGAAAAATCACAATATTTGATGACGCCAATGAAATTCTTCTTCATATTGAGTCGAAAAATAAACGAGTGATCGAGAGCAACCATTAAAGGGAGTCGTGTGAAGTCACGAGTGGGAAAGAAATAATCAACCTTTTGGGGGGAAAACCTTGCATTTTGGAATTACAAAAATAAAAACCGTGTTTTAACTTCAAAATCGTTAGTAGATTTATTTTGAATCTTGATTCATTTCTATCTACTGTATAAAGTTGGTTATTGTGTATTAATGGCATTTTGATCTCTTTTTATCTTTATATATAATTATTTTTCTTAAATTTGTGTGTATTATTTTTTTATTTTTTATTTTATGTCTTATTTTAATTTTTATTTTGTGTGTGATTAATAAAGAGTCTTGCTCGGGACTAGCAAGAATTTAAGTGTGGGGTATTTGATTAGTGCATAATTGATCTAAAATTCATATACAAAATATTCATTTTTCCGGGCATAATTGTACTGATTTGTGATTAAAAATATATATTTTACAGATATGTCCAAACATGAGCTAAAAATGATTATTTTACAGATTACTGACATGAAGCATCAAAAAGGACGGAAAACAAGATCAAATCCAACGACGGGAATTTTTCAAGGCAAAACGACCTACAACACGGCGCAAACAAGACCGTGTTATGTAGGCCGTTTCACATATGGCGCAACAAGGGCCGTGTCTTGGGCCGTTTCACACACGACCGGCATTTAGCGCCGTGTCCTCGTGCGTATTCCGGAAGAGACCGAGTCACCAAAAAACGGCGCACAACACGGGGCAAACTGGGCCGTTTTTCATCGCCGTTTTTCAGCAGATGCCATGCAAAATTAGTCCACTTTTGACCAACTTGTGAACTCAACCACAAGATATTTTTTTGGTCAAAAATCTGAAAATTCAAAGACATGGGTGAAGTGTGAATAAAGAATTAATCAAAGATATTACAATAGATATTTTGAATTAAATAATCAATTGTATTCTTGAAAATCACCTATAAAAGGACATCTTCATCCATTGCAAAATCACCAATACCAATTACCAATTACCAATACCAATTACCAATTCTAAAACCCATCTTCTTGCTAAGAAATACTCATTTCTTTTAGCAATATATTTTACTTAGAACTTTCAATTTTAGTTTGTATTTTATTTTTGGTTTGAAGTTTTTCTTTCATTTAGTTTGTAATTGAAATGTGCTTGATCAATAAGCACTTAGTATTTTACTTAGTATTTTACTTTCAATTTTTGTAAGCTTGTAACCTTTAAACAAGTTTGAAGTTATATTTTGAAGTTTGTTTCTTGCACTTTGATTCATCATATTCAAGTAAGTTTTATCTATTGTCATCAAGTTCTAGTAATTAAAAGTTTCTATATATATCAATTATTTCTATTATAATTTTAGTTTGTATGAACCAATGAGTAGCTAATCTTTCTTCCTAGGGGAAGGGGGATTTCTATTAGGTTATATATTGAGTATTTGATTGATTTAAACTATTTTTAGGACTAATTAGTTTAAATAGAGATTGATCATATCCTATTTTTACTAATGAAACCTTCTTGATTGATTGTTGAGTGAATTGGAAACATATCTTTTCAATCTATCAAATGTTAATCTTGTTATCAACATATTAAGATTGCGAAAGTGGTTAAGACATCTTTGATTACAAAAGTACGGAGGTGAAAAGTTGATTACTCGATGAACGATCGTTTATCCTAAAAATAGTCAAGTTAGAGAAATGAAAGGACTAATTGGTTTAAATAGAGATTGATCATATCCTATTTCTACTAGTGAAACCTCCTTGATTGATTGTTAAGTGTATTGGAAACACATCTTTTCAATCTATCAAGTGTTAATCTTGTTATCAACATCTTAAAAAAGTGACAGTGATTAAGACATCTTTGATTACGAAAGTACGGAGGTGAAAAGTTGATTACTCGATAAACATTCGTTTTTCTTTTATATCCATATAAATCAATTCCTATACTTAATTAAATACCTAATTTAATGAACATGTAATCCCCTAGATTTTATAAATTCCCAACTCATTTTAATTCTATTCATTTTCACTAGTTAAAAATAGTCTAGTATAAATAGTCTAGTATAAATAGTCTTAATATAAATAGTCTAGTATAAATAGTCTTAATATAAATAGTCTAGTATAAATAGTCTTAATATAAATAGTCTAGTATAAAAATAGTCTTATTAAAAATAGTCTTATATAAACTAGTCTTATTAAAAAATAGTTTAGTTTAAAATATAGTGCAATTTAATTTAGTTAATATTTAAAAACCCAAAAATATATTTTAGAATATTTTAGTATTTATTTCTCGCAATTTGTAACAAAATATTATACGAAGCCCTGTTGGACAATCCTCGAGAGAAAAGACCTTGGTAGAACTTACCACAAACTACTTCTACCTCGTATATATTTGCGAGCGACTCAAGAACTCCTATTTTTAGGATAAGTTTTTGACCGATCAGTAATTGTTGAGCGTTCGGACTCCTTCGTGATTTCCTTAAGTTCGGAAAATTTGTTTCAATTTCGATCTTCCAATACTCGTGTTGTGGAATTTCGTATTCGTTCAGCGATTAGATCGCATTTTGATTGGCGTACTGTTCGGGTTGGTCAACCATATTGATTTTGTTCGTTGCGTTCTGTTATCCTTCTGACGTAGCGAGATGCATGGTAGCAGCCACGTGCTGCATGTGATTCGTTACAGGTTGTCGATAACGGATAGCTTATGTCATCTGGAATTGTTTTACATTGTTCGTTTTATGTTTCAAGTTTCGGGGAGGAAACTTCTTTTAAGAGGGGTAGAATGTAATACCCGAGACCTTTATTCCGGATTCGTTGGGTTTTCTGGGTTTTATCGGATTGTCATTGTCCTCACCGTTGGAATTTTGTGTCATATTTTGGTCGTGCCTTATTGGGGCATGTGTTTGGAGGCGTTTCGGATCACTTTGTGAGTTTTTGGGTTTTTGTGGTGTAGCGCACGCTAATGCTTGTGGCATAGCGCATGCTACGGCGTTGTGGTTAGCGCACGCTACCAAATGTGTAGCGCACGCTAACTGGCCGTCCATAGAGTCCAGGAGCCACTGGACTGGGACTGGAGTCTCACTAGCGCACGCTAAGGTTCATTTCTAGCGCACGCTATCGACTTCTTAGCGCACGCCATTTCTTCTTCCTAGCGCACGCTACCGGGTAGGTGCAGGTCTGTCCAGGAGCTACTGGGCAGCATCCGTGACTCGTTAGCGCACGCTACGTGTGTGTGTCTAGCGCATGCTAACCTTGTTATTTGCGGTTGTTCTGAGAGTTGACCTCGTTAGCGCGCGCTAATGCTGTCTAGTTAGCGCACGCTAATAACTGTCCAGTATAAATACTAGACAACAGCGTTTTATCATCATTTCTCACACTTTCTTCGTTTTTGTGGCGGCTGGCGACGGGAGAAGACGGGGAGCGACGTCTTTGGCCTACTATACTCTTTTCCAAGGTGGTTTGGAAGATCCTTGTCAATTATATCATCATCCAATCCTTGTTCTTCGTCGGATCGAGGTAATTCTTCTGTAGAACCCTAGTTATGTAATTTTGGGGGTTTCTTCGTGATTCTTCGATTTAATCCGTGGTGGGTGAATTGATTATGGTATTCTTGTTGTCTTGGCCATGATCTTCGGATTTTGTAACTCACATATCAATTTTTATCACCCGGGACTTGATTTCCGATTTCTTCGAAGGAACCCTCGGATCCTTGTTGTTTTTCCGGTTGATTCGGATTCTGTTTAATGTTATTTATCCGTGGTGATGTTATTTTCGTAGCGATCGTGAGGTTGTCGAGTTCTTGGTCATTTTCGGAAGTTCGAGGGCTATCCGACCGTGTTTGTTCGTTGTTCCGTTGCTTGCGGTACCGAGGCAAGTATCTTGTCCATACGTTTCATGTTTCATAGGCGTAATTATTGATAAATGATTATATGCGAAACCCAATGTTTAATGAACGTAAAAAGGGATCGGTATGTTCTCGATAAATGATGTCTTTCAACGATAATTCGTGTACTTCGTGAATATATGTGTTCTCGGAATATGTGTGTTGGTTTTGTATGCTGAAAGATGCTATGATCACTTTGAGTAAGTTTAATAGACCATAATCCTTTTCCGGGGATTACGTAATGTTATGTGTAGTTGTTCGGTAAGAACATGTTGTGTATGATATTAGTTGTTACTCCTTTGAAAGGAGGTTGTGATGTTTAAGTGTTGCTTGGTTTGATGTTCTGCTCATTGTTATGTGATCGTTGAAAGTGATGTGCCTCCGGGTAGGATTGTTGAATCTCCGAGATCCATACTTGCTAGTATGGGTCGGGCGTGACCGTAGGGTTATCCAATCCAGGTATGTCTTGCGGGGACTCCGAGGTTCGGGGCTTGCTAGCCCGATCCCGGGATAACTTGTGGGGGTTATCATCGGGTATGTCTTGCGGGCACTCCGAGGTTCGTGGCTTGTTAGCGCGATGCCGGTATAACTTATGGTTGTGGTTTGGAATGGTTCCGTGACCGTTGTCACGAGGACATGTGATTTGGTATGGTTTCCTATTGGGTTATTCACTCGGGTATGTTCTACGGGAGCATCCAAGGTTCGTGGCTTGTTAGCACGGGACGCGAATAATCCTTAGGAACATGTGTTATGAGACTTAGGTCGTGGACCCTGTGTTCTGTGATTTGGGTCGTGGACCCTGTGGCTTATGATTTGGGTCTTGGACCCCGTGTGTTGTGAATTGGGTTGTGAATCCACGTTTTATTATTGGAATCGTATTTTGGAAAGATGATTTCGGGCCATGCCCCCAAGTGTTTTCGAAAGACTTGAGAATTCCTTAATTCCAAATGTTTTCAAACTCCCGAGATCGTAAAATATTTTGTATAAGATTCATGGTTCTATTCCTACCTTTTATAAATCAAACTATTGTGATTAAGTGAATTATCTCGGGAAATATATTCAAGATTTTTATATTCTTGGAGTATGTTGCGTATGGCTTGTATTTCTGTTTTATACTTGCACTAGCAAAACAGTGGAGTTTTGCTAACCCCCGAGTATTCGGGGGGTGGATGTCTGTATTGCGTCCACGTATTTGTAGATGGCTGGGTAGCAATTCACAGGATCGTTACGAAGGATGATGGAAGACGGCGATACTAATCACATGAAGACCGGTGTTGAGTAATTGTTGATGTCTTGTTTTGTCCTTCCATTGTGTTTATTTTCCCCTTATGCGGGAACGTTGATTTATGTTAACCCCTGCGTGGGTATGAGTTACGAGAAAGAGTAATGTATGGTTGATGTGTATGTTGTGGAAAAAGACCAAATCGGTCTAATGGTCCGTTAATTTCCCATGTCGGTATGTATGGTATTGTGGTGTTTATGTATTTGGCCTGGTAGATCCTCATGGAGAGGGTCTACGGCGCTGTAATATTCACGAGTGGTTTGGGGGTGTTACACAATAACTGTGGGATTGTTGGGCATAAGGCTCGTTTTTGACGAAGGGACTCCAAACCTACTCCGGCGTCATCTCAGGCCCCGAAGCAATCAGCTGTTCATAATCATGCCACTCAGTCTGCATCGTTTAAGACGACAGGAGCAAACAAAGGTGGAGCCCATAGTCATCAGATAGGAGTGTCCGGTGCGGGGACTAGCAAGCCCCGAATTTATGAGATGAAGAGGACCGACGATCCAGAGACTTGGATGATCTCAGGTACACTCAAAATTTTATCTAAACATGTGTGTACCCTTTTTGATATTGGTGCATCGCATTCATTCATTTCCGAGTCATGTTTGAGTAGACTACGTATGGGTAGTGCTACTAATTATGAGCCTTATGTCATTGGTCTACCTGATGGTAGAAGAATTATCGGGAATCGTGAGATTAAGGATTGTCCGATTCAGCTTCATGGCCGTGATTGGTTAGAAGACCTAATCGTGGTAGATTTACCGAGAGACGACGTCATCTTGGGTATTGATTGGATGGATCGTCACGATGCCATCATTAGTGTCCGTAAACGTATGGGCACAATCATTTCAGACGATGGGGTCGAATGTGTATTTCAGGGAGGTAATCCCAGCTGTTCCGGGAGAGTCATCAACTTGATGAAAGCAGTGAAATTACTCAGTCAGGGGTGTGTTGGTTATTGGTGCTATTTGACCAAAACCGAGAAATCATCAATAATGTTGGAGGATATTCCGGTAGTGAGAGAATATGCCGATGTATTTCCAGACGAGTTACCTGGTTTGCCTCCACAGAGAGATGTGGAATTCACGGTCGAGTTGGAGCCTGGTACGTCTCCAATATCGAAAGCACCGTATCGGATGGCCCCGACCGAAATGCAGGAACTGAAGAATCAATTGGAGGATTTGACCGAGAAAGGTTATATCCGACCGAGTGCGTCCCCGTGGGGAGCACTAGTGTTATTTGTCAAGAAGAAGGACGGTTCATTTCGTTTGTGTATTGATTATCAGGAGTTGAACAGTGTGACGATCAAGAATAAATATCCTCTACCCCGTATTGATGATCTTTTGGATCAACTTCAGGGAGCTTCAGTATTTTCCAAGATCGACTTAAGATCTGGATATCATCAGTTGCGAATTCGAGAGTCAGATATCGCAAGGACGGCGTTTCGAACCTACTATGGTCATTATGAGTTCGTGGTAATTCCGTTTGGGTTACTAATGCACCTGCGGTATTCATGGAATTAATGAATCGGGTTTTCATCAACTATTTGGATCAATTCGTGGTTGTCTTCATTGATGACATTTTGATTTATTCTCGTGACCGTGAGGAGCACGAATTTCACCTTCATCAGGTTCTCGACGTGTTGAGACGAGAGCAACTTCATGGAAAGTTTTCCAAATGTGAGTTCTGGATGTCCGAGGTGACGTTTCTCGGACATGTAATTTCTTCAGACGGAGTTCGTGTTGACCCTCAGAAAATGGAGGTGATCCGAGATTGGAAACCTCCGAAGAATGTTAAGGAAATCCGAAGTTTTCTTGAATTAGCTGGTTATCATCGGCGATTTGTGGAATGATTTTCTAAAATCACTCAACCCATGACGAACCTTTCGCAGAAGGATAAGAAATACACGTGGTCCGACGCGTGTCAGTGGAGTTTTGAGGAACTCAAGTGTTGTTTGATTTCAGCACCTGTCCTTTCCTTGCCACAAGGGACGGAAGGATTTGTGGTTTATAGTGACGCGTCCGGACATGGTCTTGGATGTGTATTAATGCAGAACGCGAAAGTTATTGCCTATGCTTCACAGCAATTGAGACCTTATGAGGTTAATTATCCGACCCACGACCTGGAGCTAGCAGCCGTGGTGTTCGCATTGAATTTGGCACCATTATCTTTATGGCGTTACCTGTCAGATATTCACCGATCACAAGAGTTTGAAATATATATTTACTCAGAAGGAGTTAAATATGCGACAAAGACGGTGGTTGGAACTAATCAAAGATTATGATATTGAGATCCTGTACCACTCTGGCAAGGCGAACGTGGTCGCCGACGCCTTGAGTCGTAAGTCCATTCAGGAGCATATGCTTGCTCGTTTAACTGTTCAGAAGGAACTTCAGCAGGAATTCCTTAGGCCTGAGATCGAGGTCTGGTTACAATGAGTACAAGGGCAACTTTGTACGTTAGAGATTTCATCGCCACTTGAGGAGGCAATCAGAGTGAATCAGGGTTCGAACCCATTTTTGTTGCGCATTCGAGATGATGTGACTCAGGGGAGAGCCCCTGGATTTGTGGTCCACGAGGATGGAATTTTACGATTTAAGAATCGGTTATGCGTACCGGCGAATGACGAGTTGAAAAACTCGATTTTCAGAGAAGCCCATGCTACCCCTTATTCCATTCATCCGGGGTCTAGCAAGATGTACAAAGACTTGAAACAAAATTACTAGTGGAGTAATATGAAGTGAGAAGTCGCGGAATTTGTTTCAAGATGTTTAACCTGTCAGCAAGTCAAGATAGAACATCAGCGACTGGCGGGTATGCTGAAACCGCTCCCTATTCCAGAGTGAAAGTGGGAAGATATTTCGATGGACTTCATCGCGAGTTTGCCGATGAGTCATCGTGGCATGAATATAATTTGGGTAATTGTGGACCGCTTAACTAAATCAGCTTATTTCCTTGAGATTAAGGATACGTGGGGCCCCGATAGACTTGCCCAGTTGTTCATCAAATAGATAGTGAGATTGCACGGTACTCCTAAGAGTATCGTTTCTGATCGTGATGGGCGATTCGTGTCACATTTTTGGAAATCAGTTCATCGTGCTATGGGAACTCAGCTTAATCTCAGCACAGCTTTTCATCCTTTGTCCGACGGACAATCAGAGAGGACTATTCAGACGTTGGAGGACATGTTGAGGGCATGTGTTCTCGATTGGAAGGACGATTGGGAAGCCCAACTACCGTTAATCGAGTTCACATATAATAATAGTTGGCATGCTTCAATTAAGATGGCACCTTACGAGGCCTTGTACGGTCGTCGTTGTCGATCTCCTTTGTGTTGGGATGACTTATCAGAATCAATCGGCACCGAGCCCGATATGCTTATAGCCGCCCGCGAGAAGGTAGCTTTGATCAGGAGTAGTTTGTTGACCGCTCAGAGTCAACAGATATCATATGCAGATAATCATCGTCGGCCATTAGAGTTCGAGGCGGGTGACCACGTTTTGGTCAAGGTATCCCTGAGTCAAGGTATCTTCCGTTTCGGGAAGCGGGGGAAGTTGAGTCCGAGATTCATTGGACCATTTGATATTTTGGATCGAGTAGGAAATCTGTCTTATTGATTGGCCTTACCTCCGGCGTTGAGCCGAATTCATAATGTGTTTCACATCTCTCAGTTGAGGAAGTATGTTCCCGACCCGAGTCACATACTTCAGTTCGATGAAATCGAGATCGCGGATGATCATTCGTATGAGGAGCGTCCTATACGAGTTTTAGAGGGCGAATCAAATAGTTGAGGAATAAGACGATTTCTTTGGTTAAAATTCAGTGGTCTAGGCACAGAGTCAAAGAGGCTACTTGGGAAACCAAAGATAGTATGCGGGAGAGTTATCCCGAGTTGTTGGACCCTTAGTTTCGGGGACGAAACTCATTTAAGGGGGGTGTATGTAATACCCAGTTGTAATTCAGTCATTATCATTCAGTAATTATCATTCAGTAATTGTCACTCAGTATTTTTTTCACTCATTAATAATCATTCATCATTCATAGTCAATCACTGTATTCACCGTTTAGAGTAATTTGTATCGTGTATCAGTTATTATTCGTCTTTCTACCTGGTTGGAGGATCGAGTCGTGGTTATCATCATTGTCATCTTAATAGTGGGCTGTGTGTGAGGAGCAGTGCACGCTACGTACTCTCTTTAGCGCGCGCTAATTGAGTACGGGTAGCGCACGCTACCTCTCAACATTAGCGCACTGTTAGGCGTATTTTTATGCGCTTATTTATCATTATTTTTATCCATTTGAAGTCTAAATCTGCTTAAATGAGCTTTTAATGCACTATCTTTATATGTTTTGTAGGAAATTGGAGTCCGAAAGCTCGAACGGAGAAAAACGGGCCAAAACGATAATTTTTGGCCTGGGGCCGCGGCACACCAAGGCCCGACCGCGGCACACGAAGGCGACTAGTAGGGCGCCACACCAACTGTACCGGGGGCCGCGGCACAAGGATGATGAGCCGCGGCCCATGAAGAAAATGCGCCCAGGTATAGAGGCGCTGAACATTAGGGGCCGCAGCACAGATTAAGTGAGCCGCGGCCCACGGGGCGGTTTTGATGGATTTGCCGCATTTCTGGGCCGTTTCTGAAGCCCGTTTTCAACCTAATTCACGGACGCGTTTTGGAGGCTAAGGATAGCTATAAATAAACATTGAAGGTCAGAAAAAGGCATCATCGAGGAATCGATCGAGGGGATCTAAGAACACAAGAATCCACGGAGAGCGGAAACGAGGAGATTTGTGTACGACGACAAGACCACGGATCCCTTACGGTTTTCCTGAATTTTTCCGCATCTTATTTTCTAGATCTGTTCTAGTAGGATTGTGATTGTAGCCGATTACATGACGGTCTGATTTATTTATTTTTATTTCAATTCACTCGTTATTCGTATTGAGTTGGATTTTTCTCATTGTTCTTAATGCCTTTTAATTGTCTGGCCAACAGTTGAATTGATTTGAATGTCTTTATGTATTCGGGAGATGAAATTTAGGCATAGTTCTTGTGGGAAAAATCATGATTGTCGTGAGATAGGGATATACTCATGGGAATTGTGAAGCCTATTTATTGTGGGGATTCATGAAATGTTTTAGCTATTAATTATCTAATTCGAATAGGAATATATCGAGTTAATAATTATTAGTATTTTCTATCGACTTTGGGAGAAGCTTTAGAATAATTTAGGAATTCCTGGCTTACAATCAATTGAATAAAAGTGAATTGAATTAAATAAAAATCATTCCTGATTGTTTGAGGTGAAAATCATAATGATACGCCATTATTATTATTATTAGTATTATTTTCTATTTATTTTCTGCAATTAGTTTAGAAATAAATTCTATATAATTGTTCTTCAAATAAAATTACGAGTTGACTATATTTTGGTACTTAGTAAAACCAGTCCTCGAGGGAACGATATCTTACTTATCACTTTATTACTTGTTGACACCGTGCACTTGCGGCATAGTGTGAGGGATTTCCTCACAACAAGTTTTTGGCGCCGTTGCCGGGGACTGATTTTTCGCTGATATCATTACCAAGCGACTCTAATTTTAATTTAAAATTTTTTTTTCTTTAGTTTCTATATTTTTTTCTTTCTTATTTTTTTTTTCATTATGTTTTCCTTTGATTATCGTGACCCTTGGCATTTCATAAATTTCGATGATCTTAATAATTTGCCTAAAAGGGTCAGTCATCCCCCTCCCCCAAAACGAAAGACCATGCTTGAATAATATGTAGACGCTCTCAAAAATCCTGATAGTATCCCTCTTGAGCGATAATGTGCAAGTCGTGGTCTTGAGATTCACTATGGTTATTTTCCAGCTCATCGATTTAGTAGTGAAGTTGAGGGGGAGGTTGAGAAGAAAGACATGTTGAGTTTTAGGGTCGATCCCCCATCACCTGATAATTACATAAAGTGTGATGAGCTTGTAGAAGAAGTTACCATTGATGATGTTTCCAAAGAAATTTCATTAATTTGTCATCAAACTTCGAATAATAAGGTGAACACTTTTGTGCCTAAAATTTTATTAACGGTGCCACGCATAATTTTTCCTAAATCCATATTGGGAGAGATTAGCCCCATTACTTTTGATCTTGTTGAGGCTGATTCTTTGAGTTCTAATGAGGTTGTTCATGATATGTCTTTATTATTTACCCATTCGAACTCTGCTTATTTTTTCATACCTTATAATTATTATATTCTTTCATTATTTTTTGGTTGTCCGCATAATTATTCTTACTCATTATTTTTGGCAACCAGGCATGAACCAAAGCCTCCCTTGTAGAATAAGAGGCTTATAGATTGCAAGAAGGGGGTATTTGGCAATCTCCCTAGAAAGAAGCCATGTTAATTTTTTATTTGCCACGTCGTGCTCAAGACGTAAAATAGAGCGCTTGATGGGAGGCAACCCATCATTTTTACTTGCTTTCTAGTTAGTTGTTTTTATTTGATTTTTCGTTAATAATTTTCTTTTTTTGCTTTGTTTTGTTATTTCGTTTGGATTCGTGTATTCTTGTGGCCCTTATTTCTCTAATATTTTTTTAACCCCAATGAGTATTATCATTCATATTCTAGTCTTTCCTGACTTAATGTCTATAGTTATTTCATGACTAGAGACTAAGTTTGGGGGTCCCTGGTAATGTTGAGCATTATTTGAAGTATAGATTGACTGACAATTCTACTCAGACATGTGCTGGCGTTCAAGAAGACATTTGGAATAAGATTCACTTTTCCTTATCTCTTTTATTTTCACATGAGTGTTATTGTTGATGATTTTATGTGTAGTGGAATAAATTGAAGCATGCGATATTTTCTTAATTTTTCTTGGTTATAAATTGCGATTTCATCATTGCTTTATTTTTCGTGAATTTTTCGTGCTTCCGTGTAAATCGATGTTACGATCATCGATTTCTTTTGAAGAAACGGTTGACTTTTGGTCGAGTTTGCAGTCAGCGATATATGTTTCCTCTGAGCATTCATTTAGGTCTATATTTTTCGTTTTTGTAGAAATCTTAGCGTATAAGAAAAGAGACATACGTGTTTTCAAATCGCCGTCTATACGTTTGGTTACACTTTTCGCGTAGCTAGTCGTCCAGTAACATGAGTCTTGTTGGCACTTAAATTGAGTTTAGAGTCGGACAGTTTTTCCCAAAAAGTCGAGATATTATACATATTCTATGATGGGAAGTTTAGTAACCGGGGGTATTCACGTGACCCGTTGTTTACTCTCGCGTAAAACGACAACCCTGAATAGACTAATGATTTAGAAATATAGCATTACCGATGATGGGAAGCCTAGTAACTGGGGGTTTTCACGTGACCCGTTGTTTACTCTCGCGTAAAACAGCAACCTTGACATGCGGGAATTGCTATTCGAGTTTTTTCTCCGCTGTAGAGGGGGACTTAGTAACTAGAAGCATCCATGTGCCCCATGAGTGTCTTTTACATCAAACGGTTCCCCAATACATGAGAATGGAAATCCACCCTAGGATTATCCCAATGAAACATCCCGAGATCCGAACCTAGTGGTTAACTCGAATCTTTATTATGATCATACATAAGGGAATGCTGTCCAAGGAGTAATTTTGATGATGAAACTCTTGAATTTTGCCACTAGACTGTGGGGCTGGGCGAGTTAGCTTGTTTACTCTAACCCTTCATATTGGCGGTCGGTTAAATTCACGCTTATTAATCTTTGAGCTTGATTTTCCTCATAAACGATTGATTAGCACTAAAAATGGTTACTTTGTGGAATCAGTGTCCTTGATGTGACTCACTATTACGATACTCGTATTATTCTTTGAGATTTTCAGGGTAGTATTGATTAAGTTGAGTACTATGTATTTGCACAATCATTCACGATGCTTTTTATTTGAAAATTGATTTTTGCTTGAGGACAAGCAAAGGCTCAAGTTTGGGGGTATTTGTTAGGCGTATTTTTATGCGCTTATTTATCATTATTTTTATCCATTTGAAGTCTAAATCTGCTTAAATGAGCTTTTAATGCACTATCTTTATATGTTTTGTAGGAAATTGGAGTCCGAAAGCTCAAACGGAGAAAAATGGGCCAAAACGACAATTTTTGGCCTGGGGCCGCGGCACACCAAGGCCTGGCCGCGGCACACAAAGGTGACTAGCAGGGCGCCGCACCAACTGTACCGGGGGACGCGGCACAAGGATGATGATCCGCGGCCCATGAAGAAAATGCGCCCAGGTATAGAGGCGCTGAACATTAGGGGCCGCGGCACAAATTAAGTGAGCTGCAGCCCACAGGGCGGTTTTGATGAATTTGCCGCATTTCTGGGCCGTTTCTGAAGCCCGTCTTCAACCTAATTCACGGACGCGTTTTGGAGGCTAAGGATAGCTATAAATAAACATTGAAGGTCAGAAAAAGGGCATCATCGAGGAATCGATCGAGGGGATCGAAGAACACAAGAATCCAGGGAGAGCAGAAACGAGGAGATTTGTGGGCGACGACAAGACCACGGATCCCTTACGGTTTTCCTGAATTTTTCCGCATCTTATTTTCTAGATCTGTTCTAGTAGGATTGTGATTGTAGTCGATTACATGATGGTCTGATTTATTTATTTTTATTTCAATTCACTCGTTATTCGTATTGAGTTGGATTTTTCTCATTGTTCTTAATGCCTTTTAATTGTCTGGTCAACAGTTGAATTGATTTGAATGTCTTTATGGATTCGGGAGATGAAATTTAGGCATAGTTCTTGTGGGAAAAATCATGATTGTCGTGAGATAGGGATATACTCATGGGAATTGTGAAGCCTATTTATTGTGGGGATTCATGAACTGTTTTAGCTATTAATTATCTAATTCGAATAGGAATATATCGAGTTAATAATTATTAGTATTTTCTATCGACTTTGGGAGAAGCTTTAGAATAATTTAGGAATTCCTGGCTTACAATCAATTGAATAAAAGTGAATTGAATTAAATAAAAATCATCCTGATTGTTTGAGGTGAAAATCATAATGCTACGCCATTATTATTATTATTAGTATTATTTTCTATTTATTTTTCTGCAATTAGTTTAGAAATAAATTCTATATAATTGTTCTTCAAATAAAATTACGAGTTGACTATATTTTGGTACTTAGTAAAACCAGTCCCCGAGGGAACGATATCTTACTTATCACTTTATTACTTGTTGACACCGTGCACTTGCGGCATAGTGTGAGGGATTTCCTCACAACACGCACGCTAGCGTGGTTCAGGCAGACAGTCCAGAAGGGACTGGACTGCAGTTGAGTTGTAGTAGCGCAAGCTACGAATGGTAAGTAGCGCGCATTAGTGAGTTCGGATAGCGCACGCTATGCTAGCAGTATAGCACGCGCTAAGGTCGATCAGGCAGAGTCCAGTGGGTACTGGACTGATTTGGAATAATTCATAGCGTACGCTATGAGCGGATATTAGCGTACGTTAATGGTGTAGTAGTGCAGGTTGAGTTTTGGGTGTAGCATACGCTATCGCGAGCAGATCAAATAACAGGAGATTCTGGACTTCAGCCACTGGGCATCAGATATCAGTTAGCGCACGCTAACTTTTTGAGTTAACGCACGCTATCGGGAGGACGTTAGCGCACGCTACCAAGTTTGTAGCGTACGCTAACGAGGCAGTCAGAGCTTACTGGACTGTCTGGTTAACCCGTTAGCACATGCTACATATCAGGTCATAGTGTGCGCTAAGCTGAGACCAGTATATATTGGACAGTGCAGTCCAGATTCGTCATTTCTTCATTCCAGTTCATTCCTTCGTCGGTTTTGGGCGATTTCGGGCATTTTGGAGAGATTTCTTCGAGCTGAATCCATCTACCATCATCTTCAAGCTTATCATTCGGATTAATCATCATTTCATCCTCTCCAACACATCAAATCAAGGTATTGATCTCCTGGATCTAGAATTTCGGATTTTGAGTATTTTTCCTTCCGATCTCTTTGTGTAAGCTTGCTATTATGTTGGAATATATTAGATATGAATTATCTATCTTGGATACATATATTCCTACAGATTTATTTATGTGTTTTTCGGATTTGATGAATATTTGGAGAATTAATCAAGAACACTTTAGAGTTGACTTTGATATTTGGGGGTTTTCGATTAGATGTTGTCGTTAACTCGATTTGTGGATTCCTATATCGATGTTGTTGTCCACGAACGCTTCGTCATGTTCGTTCCGTGCATTTTTGGGAATCGAGTCGTCAGGCCACGGCAGTCGGGCGCTGGCCGGACGGTTGCGGCAGGAACCGGCATTGCAGCTGGGCGCTGGCCGGACGGTTGCGGCAGGAACCGGCATTGCAGCTGGGCACTGGCCGGACGGGTGCGGCAGGGACCGGCATAGCGCATGCTACTGCCGGGAGACTGTGCGCGCTGTTGTTACCCAAAATATTATCCGGAGATGATATTGTAATATCCGCAATTTTCGATTTTCGGTAAATTTCTTTTTTTTTCGGCGGAAGTCCGTTTTGACGACTCGCTCATGACCGTTTCGTCATTCCGAGAATTATTAATTCTGCACTTTTTGTCATCCGAGCTCGTTTCGGTGTCGTTTTGTTGAGTTCCGTGCTTTTTAGCGGTTTTTCCGCACTTGAGTTCGATTCTTGCGAATCTCATCCGAAACTGTTGTTTCGACTTTCTCGTAAGTTCATTTAATGTTATTATTCATGTTTCAAGCTTCGGTTTGGTTATTCGATCACGTATCGTGATTTTGGGGCGTTTTGGGCCATTTTCGTAATTTCCCAAAGTTTGGGGTAATTACTTTCCGTTGTCGAATTTCGAGCCTTCGGGTAGTCGGAATCGTGTGTTCTATTAGTGCTCGGATTCGTCTTTTCGAGTACTTCGTAACCGTATCTTCGATTCGTACTCAGGTTCGGGCCGTCGGAGTTGGTCCCGGCCGAGTCATGGCCGGGCATGATCGGGCCAGGCCAGCCCTGGCCGAGTAACGTGCGGTAATGATCGGCCATTACGTACGTAAGGCCGGTTACGTACGTAAGGCCTGGCCGTAACGACGTAACGCCCGCATTTTCCAGCAGAGTTCGCCATGGCGATTACGTCGTAAGCCATGGCCGATTACGACGTAACCCTACGATCGGCTATAAAAGGCCTCGGCGCTTTTTCTTGACATTTTCTCACTTCTCTTCTTCCATTCCGCGGGCCGGAGATGGTGTAATCATGGAGAGATGTTGTTGGACAATCAATCCATGAAGTTTTGGAGTTCATATCATCAATCATCAATCCTATAACATCCTCCAATCTACTGAATCGGTGATTTCCTAGAAATCTAGTTTTGGGGAATTTGGGTATTTTGGTTGTTTTCGTCCGATTAATCCGATTTAACTTAGGATTATGATGGATTGATGATTATTTAGATGTAATATATCATTTCCCTTGTTATTCCATGGTTGGATCGTATCGATTCGTTATTTGGGTCGAGTTCTTGACCGACGCCTTGAAGGTGTCCGGTAAAATGCCATAGAGGGGTTTTCGGGCGTTCTACGATTATCCTTCCTCGTATGATTGTTGATTTATGGATTATATGTTGTTAGGGTCGAGTTTCTTGCGAAGAAACCGTGTTGAACCCTTCCGTTCGTTGTCATCTTCCTTTTCGTTAGCATCGGGCGTTCCGAAGCTTTCCGGTTGAGCCGTGTTCGTCGGAATACTTGCGTGCCGATTTCGAGGCAAGTACCTTGTCCATATAATTCTTGTTTTTTTGGATATGATAATTGGTGATCGTTTAAATGTGTTTGTGTGGTCGTTTGAATTGAACTTTCAAAAGATTCGGTTTAGCCTTGTTAAAGGCTTGCTTTCAAAACGCGTGTGTTTTGTGAATGGTGTGGATTGAGAATGACTATGTGAACTCTATGGATATGTTTGGTGTTGATGTTGCGCTTGGTATTGGGTGTGGACGTATATTATTTCATTTCGGTGCGTTGTGGATTGACGTGGTGTTTTGCTAAGTGTTTGATGCCTCAGGCGAATTGTTTGGATATCTTTGTTGCATTGTGTTATTTGTGTGAATGTGAGGATATGGTTGAAGGTCTACGGTGGCACATGGCATGTGATCATGTGGCCAGGATGCAACAAGTGATTGATCCAACCGTGAGAGCCTGAGATAATCTACGGTGGCACATGGCATGTGATCATGTGGCGAGATGCAACAAGCGATTGATCCAACCGTGAGATGTGTGTGATTTGTTTCGCTAGCCGCTCGGGAGGGTCCTTCGAGGCCTCGGGTGGGATGTCGGTGGTATCGTCCCGGTCCTAGGCGATGCGCGTGCGTGATTATGTTTCGTTGATTTTGCGTCCGTTGAGGACACGTGATGTTGGGCTCTGACCCTGTAAATTGTTGGTGATTTCCTATTTGCGAAAACAAAACATTTGGGCTGTGACCCTATTGATTTTTTTTGAAAGACAAGGATTCGGAAATCCTAAATTGTTTTCTACTAAAACTCTCGATGGCATTTTAAACTGTTTTATAAATTGTTTTCCCTTGATTTGTGATCTTTCGGTTTTGGAATGTTTTACCAAACTCATGCCTCGGGAAGTGCTTTTCATTACGTTTGGAACTTTGAGGATTTCTGATTATTATTGTTCTTGGAACTTGTATTGTATGGCTCGTATTTTGCACTTGTACTTGCACTAGCAAAACGGTGGAGTTTTGCTAACCCCGAGTATTCGGGGTGGATGTCTGTGTGCATTCGGGTTTTGGAGCATAGCACTGGTCGGCACGAAGGATGACGAAAGATGAACGATACTAAACACACGAGGATCCGTATGATGTTATTGGTTTAGTTGCATTTTATTTCCGCTGCAGTATTCTTTCCCCGTTGTACGGGAGTGTGTTGTATTTTGACCCCTGCGTGGGTATGAGTTGTATTTGAGTTGTATGTATTTGTTGAAAGACCAAATCGGTCTACTGAGTCATTTTAGCCTTAAAGGCGAGGTTTAGATGTTTGATTTTAGTTATCAGCCTGGTAGATCCTCGAGGAGAGGGTCTACGGCGTGTAATATCCCTGAGCGGATTTGGGGGTGTTACAGAATGGTATCGGAGCTTAGGTTGTGGAAACCTAGGTGTCGGGTCGATGGTGTCTATCGAGTTTTTGTCTCGTCGGATTTTATCCGATCGAGTTGTGTCGCGACGCGTCGCCCGAGTTTGTTGGTCGTGATTAGTATCGTGGGGCGATCATCTTCGTGCGACACTTTGTGGTAAGTCTCCTTCTTTGTGTTGTGCCTCGTGTGACACGAGCTATTTTTATGATTATTTGTTAAGTGACGGAATCCTCTTATGGATTTTGATTTCGTGATACGTGATTATTTGACTCCCATTTTTCGTTCATATGAGGAGTAGTGTTCATCTGTGCATGTTTGACTTTATTTCTTTTATCCATTGCGTGAGTTCTTACGTAATGGCTTTCGGTATTTTACCGATCGAGTTTTATTTTGAAAACCGATTCCCTTAACCGAGTTTGTGGCATTATGGCCTTGATCGTTTTAGCGAAATTCTTATGACGGTATTTAGTATTTTCTAAATGACTTTTGTAAGTTTTGAAATAATACCGTCATCGACCTTTTGGCATTTTTGTAAATGGTTTTTAGCTTTGGTGGGTTCGGCGCGGGGCCACGGCGTGTAATATTCCGGGTTGAGCAAGGTGTAATATCTCCGTGAAATTACCTGAAATTTTTGGGCATTCTAGCCCATTGAATTATTTTTGAAAAACCTCGAGTATCTTAGAAAATTAAAATTCGAGACGTACTTTTAAAATGAATTATTTTCTCGTGGTACGTCCAAGGTGCCACAATATATTTCAAAATTCTTCTAACTCGAGGACCGAAATATTTTGAGATATTTTCAAATGTTTTATAAACACTTGTACTTAGACCCGAGGGTCGAATATTCTGAAAGCTTTTCACTAAAAGAAAGTGTTCTCATTTTTAACAAATGCGAAATGGTTTTCCAAAGTCTCGATAACGATGTTTCACGTTTTTACTTTTTTTTTTGAAAGGTGATACTCAAGATCGACCGTTGTTTTTCTAAATTATTTTCAAGAGGTGGTTTTCATTTGTTTTAAAACCTATCAATTCCCGTTTGCGTTTGGGAATGTATGTATGATGTTTGCATTGTCGTTATGGTGTTTGCTCCAGTATGATCGAATTGGTGGCATGAACGTCGGCGTTGCCACGCATTTGTTGTACTAGCCCTCTGTGAGAGGTGTGGTGGTATTCTTGTTTGTCGCCTCGTGGTGATTTGCGTGTTGTCGCACGGGTGTGGTATTGAAGCTTGGGTTGGTACATTCGTGTATATGTGTGATTGTTCCATGATGTTTTGTGATTATGTCTTGGTTATCGTTCGGGCCGTTGAGGTTCTTTGAACGATACCGTCGTTGCTATGATTCTAATATGCGTGTTGCTTTACGATGGAAATCATTGTATGTGGTATGTGCTATGATTTTACATTGTCTTTGAATGGTTACTTATTCGGTATGCCGAGGGGCCGAGGTCGTGGTCGTGGCGACCGGATGCGTGATCGGGATCATGCTGCCGGTGATGGTATTGGTATTGGTGTTGCTACTATTTTGCGGCAGGTAGCCACTCAGATGACTCGATTGACTCAGGCGGTTCGGCGTGTTACAGATGTGACCCGAACACCGGTGCAAATCGGTGGCTTCGAGAAGTGGTTCGTATGAATCCCCTCGTTTACTGGTGCTGCAGATGCATTAGGTCGGATGGTTGGCTCTTCCGGTTGGAAAAGATATTCGAGGTAGTTGATTGTCGGAAGAACGTAAGGTACCGGTCGCTCAGTATCTTCTCGACAAAGATGCCGCTAGCTGGTGGGAGGCTGTTAAGCCTCGAGATCGTGTTGTCACGTGGGCAGAGTTCCAGAAATTCATGAGAGATGAGTTTTGTCCGGAACCGATCAGAAATCAGAGGATTAATGAATTCTTTTCGGCGAAACCGCAGGATGTACCGCTGTCTCAAGCTATTATTGATTTTAGCAAACAGCTCGGCTATGTGCAGAATCAAGTAAGGACAGAGGAGGACAAGATTTGTCATTTTAGTAGGCGGATGAAGCCGGAGATTCGTCAGTACATGGCAGTCTCGCTTGTACTTCCACGAGAGATTATCGAGAATAGGGCGTTAGCCTATGAGCTATCCAGTTATCGGCCAGAGTATGTCGACTCGAAGAAGCGAAAACCGTTGGGAACTTTTCAGAAATCGAAGTGGGCCCCTTGAGGTTGGGACTTCGTTTCGTCATCCCAAAATGGTTCCTAGATCGCGTGATCGGAGGAGTAGTACCCCTGCGGTGAGTAATGTGAGCACTTCAAGATATGTTATAAGCGTAGTCGAGCGGGCCATCTGCGAAGAATTGTCGTTCACCGTTAGTCATTTGTTTGAGTGTGGCTGGGTGGGTCACCGATCCGTACATTGCGAGACGGTAGCCGAGAGGTTTGGGGATCGAGGTTGCGTCTGTTAGAAAGGACACGGAGATGCCTAGTGTGGTTTTGAGGATTTCGGCGTAGTCAATTATTTATGATTGCCCTTGTGGATCGTTTTGTGTTTATTGTTTTCTCGTATGCGTGTTTTCTTGTAACAAGTACTTTGTGTTTTGTGATTGTTTGGATAATTGACTTGATTGTATTATCTGTTTGATGGCGCTTGTCACTTGTCGGTTCTATTATATCCCTAACGGCGACGTTGTGTTGGTCGTCGTGGAGCGTGTTTTCACACCGTATATTCCGTTGCGTTGTATGTAACGTTTCGCCGTTTGGCATTAGTTACGCGTTTCTTGCGTATCTCATTAAGTTTTCCTGGCGGGATATTGCTTCTCCCTACTTGTTTTAAGTTTCGGGACGAAACTTCTTTTAAGGAGGGTAGAATGTAATATCCGCAATTTTCGATTTTCGGTAAATTTCTTTTTTTTTCGGCGGAAGTCCGTTTTGACGACTCGCTCATGACCATTTCGTCATTCCGAGAATTATTAATTCTGCACTTTTTGTCATCCGAGCTCGTTTCGGTGTCGTTTTGTTGAGTTCCGTGCTTTTTAGCGGTTTTTCCGCACTTGAGTTCGATTCTTGCGAATCTCGTCAAGCTGTTGTTTCGACTTTCTCGTAAGTTCATTTAATGTTATTATTCATGTTTCAAGCTTGGTTTGGTTATTCGATCACGTATCGTGATTTTGGGCGTTTTGGGCCATTTTCGTAATTTCCCAAAGTTTGGGGTAATTACTTTCCGTTGTCAATTTCGAGCCTTCGGGTAGTCGGAATCGTGTGTTCTATTAGTGCTCGGATTCGTCTTTTGAGTACTTCGTAACCGTATCTTCGATTCGTACTCAGGTTCGGGTTTGGGTCGTTCGGGCCGTCGGAGTTGGTCGGCCGAGTCATGGCCGGGCATGATCGGGCGAGCCACCGGCCGAGTAACGTGCGGTAATGATCGGCCATTACGTCGTAAGGCGATTACGTCGTAAGGCCACTGGCCGTGCGTGCGTAACGTTCCGGCATTTTCAGGCAGAGTTCGGCCATGGCGATTCGTACGTAAGCCATGGCGATTACGTCGTAACGTGGCCGATCGGCTTTATAAAAGGCACTCGGCGTTTTCTTGACATTTTCTCACTTCTCTTCTTCCATTCCGGTGGAGATGGTGTAATCATGGAGAGATGTTGTTGGACAATCAATCCATGAAGTTTTGGAGTTCATATCAACAATCATCAATACAATAACATCCTCGATCTACTGAATCGATTGATTTCCTAGAAATCTAGTTTTGGGGAATTTGGGTATTTTGGTTGTTTTCGTCCGATTAATCCGATTTAACTTAGGATTATGATGGATTGATGATTATTTAGATGTAATATATCATTTCCCTTGTTATTCCATGGTTGGATCGTATCGATTCGTTATTTGGGTCGAGTTCTTGACCGACGCCTTGAAGGTGTCCGGTAAAATGCCATAGAGGGGTTTTCGGGCGTTCTACGATTATCCTTCCTCGTATGATTGTTGATTTATGGATTATATGTTGTTAGGGTCGAGTTTCTTGCGAAGAAACCGTGTTGAACCCTTCCGTTCGTTGTCATCTTCCTTTTCGTTAGCATCGGGCGTTCCGAAGCTTTAGGTTGAGCCGTGTTCGTGGAATACTTGCGTGCGATTTGAGGCAAGTACCTTGTCCATATAATTCTTGTTTTTGGATATGATAATTGGTGATCGTTTAAATGTGTTTGTGTGGTCGTTTGAATTGAACTTTCAAAAGATTCGGTTTAGCCTTGTTAAAGGCTTGCTTTCAAAACGCGTGTGTTTTGTGAATGGTGTGGATTGAGAATGACTATGTGAACTCTATGGATATGTTTGGTGTTGATGTTGCGCTTGGTATTGGGTGTGGACGTATATTATTTCATTTCGGTGCGTTGTGGATTGACGTGGTGTTTTGCTAAGTGTTTGATGCCTGCGGGCGAATTGTTTGGATATCTTTGTTGCATTGTGTTATTTGTGTGAATGTGAGGATATGGTTGAAGGTCTACGGTGGCACATGGCATGTGATCATGTGGCGAGGATGCAACAAGTGATTGATCCAACCGTGAGAGCTCGAGATAATCTGATGGCACATGGCATGTGATCATGTGGCGAGGATGTAACAAGCGATTGATCCAACCGTGAGATGTGTGTGATTTGTTTCGCTAGCTTGGCTCGGGAGGGTCCTTCGAGGCCTCGGGTGGGATGTCGGTGGTATCGTCCTGGTCTAGGCGATGCGCGTGCGTGATTATGTTTCGTTGATTTTACGTCCGTTGAGGACACGTGATGTTGGGCTCGACCACGTAAATTGTTGGTGATTTCCTATTTGCGAAAACAAAACATTTGGTGTGACCACTATTGATTTTTTGAAAGACAAGGATTGGAAATCCTAAATTGTTTTCTACTAAAACTCTCGATGGCATTTTAAATGTTTTATAAATTGTTTTCCCTTGATTTGTGATCTTTCGGTTTTGGAATGTTTTACCAAACTCATGCCTCGGGAAGTGCTTTTCATTACGTTTGGAACTTTGAGGATTTGATTATTATTGTTCTTGGAACTTGTATTGTATGGCTCGTATTTTTGCACTTGTACTTGCACTAGCAAAACGGTGGAGTTTGCTAACCCCGAGTATTCGGGGGTGGATGTCATGTGCATTCGGGTTTTGGAGCATAGCACGAGTCGGCACGAAGGATGACGAAAGATGAGCGATACTAATCACACGAGGATCCGTATGATGTTATTGGTTTAGTTGCATTTTATTTCTTGCGATATTCTTTCCCGTTTATGCGGAGTGTGTTGTATTTTGACCCCTGCGTGGGTATGAGTTGTATTTGAGTTGTATGTATTTGTTGAAAGACCAAATCGGTCTCTCGAGTCATTTTAGCCTTAAAGGCGAGGTTTAGATGTTTGATTTTAGTTATCGGCTGGTAGATCCTCGGAGAGGGTCTACGGCGTGTAATATCCACGAGCGGATTTGGGGGTGTTACAGAATGGTATCGGAGCTTAGGTTGTGGAAACCTAGGTGTCGGGTCGATGGTGTCTATCGAGTTTTTGTCTCGTCGGATTTTATCCGATCGAGTTGTGTCGCGACGCGTCGTCCGAGTTTGTTGGTCGTGATTAGTATCGTGGGGCGATCATCATCTTCGTGCGACTGTGGCATGTAAGTCTCCCTTCTTTGTGTTGTGCCTCGTGTGACACGAGCTATTTTTATGATTATTTGTTAAGTGACGGAATCCTCTTATGGATTTTGATTTCGTGATACGTGATTATTTGACTCCCATTTTTCGTTCATATGAGGAGTAGTGTTGTCATCCTGTGCATGTTTGACTTTATTTCTTTTATCCATTGCGTGAGTTCTTACGTAATGGCTTTCGGTATTTTACCGACTGAGTTTTTATTTTGAAAACCGATTCCCTTAACCGAGTTTGTGGCATTATGGCCTTGATCGTTTTGGCGAAATTCTTATGACGGTATTTAGTATTTTCTAAATGACTTTTGTAAGTTTTTGAAATAATACCGTCATCAGCCTTTTGGCATTTTTGTAAATGGTTTTTAGCTGGTGGGTTCCGGCGCGGGGCCCACGGCGTGTAATATTCCGGGTTGAACCGGGGTGTAATATCTCCGTGAAATTACCTGAAATTTTTGGGCATTCTAGCCCATTGAATTATTTTTGAAAAACCTCGAGTATCTTAGAAAATTAAAATTCGAGACGTACTTTTAAAATGAATTATTTTCTCGTGGTACGTCCAAGGTGCCACAATATATTTCAAAATTCTTCTAACTCGAGGACCGAAATATTTTGAGATATTTTCAAATGTTTTATAAACACTTTTACTTAGACCCGAGGGTCGAATATTCTGAAAGCTTTTCACTAAAAGAAAGTGTTCTCATTTTTAACAAATGCGAAATGGTTTTCCAAAGTCTCGATAACGATGTTTCACGTTTTTACTTTTTTTTTTTGAAAGGTGATACTCAAGATCGACCGTTGTTTTTCTAAATTATTTTCAAGAGGTGGTTTTCATTTGTTTTAAAACCTATCAATTCCCGTTTGCGTTTGGGAATGTATGTATGATGTTTGCATTGTCGTTATGGTGTTTGCTCCCGAGTATGATCGAATTGGTGGCATGAACGTCGAGGCGTTGCCACGCATTTGTTGTACTAGCCCTCTGTGAGAGGTGTGAACTGGTATTTACTGTTTGTCGCCTCGTGGTGATTTGCGTGTTGTCGCACGGGTGTGAGCTGTTGAAGCTTGGGTTGGTACATTCGTGTATATGTGTGATTGTTCCATGATGTTTTGTGATTATGTGCTGGTTATCGTTCGGGCCGTTGAGGTTGCTGAACGATACCGTCGTTGCTATGATTCTAATATGCGTGTTGCTTTACGATGGAAATCATTGTATGTGGTATGTGCTATGATTTTCTGTTGTGCTGAATGGTTACTTATTCAGTATGCCGAGGGGCCGAGGTCGTGGTCGTGGCGACCGGATGCGTGATCGGGATCATGCTGCCGGTGATGGTATTGGTATTGGTGTTGCTACTATTTTGCAGCAGGTAGCCACTCAGATGACTCAGTTGACTCAGGCAGTTCAGCGTGTTACAGATGTGACCCAGAACACTGGTGCAAATCAGTGGCTTCGAGAAGTGGTTCGTATGAATCCCCCTCGTTTATTTGGTCTTTGCAGATGCATTAAGTCAGGATGGTTGGCTCTTCCGGTTGGAAAAGATATTCGAGGTAGTTGATTGTCCTAAGAACGTAAGGTACCGGTCGCTCAGTATCTTCTCGACAAAGATGCCGCTAGCTGGTGGGAGGCTGTTAAGCCTCGAGATCGTGTTGTCACGTGGGCAGAGTTCCAGAAATTCATGAGAGATGAGTTTTGTCCGGAACCGATCAGAAATCAGAGGATTAATGAATTCTTTTCGGCGAAACCGCAGGATGTAACATTGTCTCAAGCTATTATTGATTTTAGCAAACGGCTCGGCTATGTGCGAGAATCAAGTAAGGGCGAGAGGAGGACAAGATTTGTCATTTTAGTAGGCGGATGAAGCCGGAGATTCGTCGATACATGGCAGTCTCGCTTGTACTTCCCGAGAGATTATCGAATAGGGCGTTAGCCTATGAGCTATCCAGTTATCGGCCAGGAGTATGTCGACTCGAAGAAACAGAAAACCGTTGGGAACTTTTCAGAAATCGAGTGGGCCCCTTGAGGTTGGGACTTCGTTTCGTCATCCCAAAATGGTTCCTAGATCGCGTGATCGGAGGAGTAGTACCCTGCGGTGAGTAATGTGAGCACTTGAAGATATGTTATAAGCGTAGTCGAGCGGGCCATCTGCGAAGAATTGTCGTTCACCGTTAGTCAATTTGTTTGAGTGTGGCGGTGGGTCACCGATCCGTACATTGCGAGACGGTAGCCGAGAGGTTTGGGGATCGAGGTTGCGTCTGTTCGAAAGGACACGGAGATGCCTAGTGTGGTTTTGAGGATTTCGGCGTAGTCCGAATTATTTATGATTGCCCTTGTGGATCGTTTTGTGTTTATTCTGTTTTCTCGACTGTGAGTGTTTTCTTGTAACAAGTACTTTGTGTTTTGTGATTGTTTGGATAATTGACTTGATTGTATTATCATTTTGATGGCGCTTGTCACTTGTCGGTTCTATTATATCCCTAACGGCGACGTTGTGTTGGTCGTCGTGGAGCGTGTTTTCACACCGTATATTCCGTTGCGTTGTATGTAACGTTTCGCCGTTTGGCATTAGTTACGCGTTTCTTGCGTATCTCATTGAGTTTTCTGGCGGGATATTGCTTCTCCTACTTGTTTTAAGTTTCGGGACGAAACTTCTTTTAAGGAGGGTAGAATGTAATATCCGCAATTTTCGATTTTCGGTAAATTTCTTTTTTTGAAGTCCGTTTTGACGACTCGCTCATGACCGTTTCGTCATTCCGAGAATTATTAATTCTGCACTTTTTGTCATCCGAGCTCGTTTGGTGTCGTTTTGTTGAGTTCCGTGCTTTTAGCGGTTTTCCGCACTTGAGTTCGATTCTTGCGAATCTCGTCAAAGCTGTTGTTTCGACTTTCGTAAGTTCATTTAATGTTATTATTCATGTTTCAAGCTTCGGTTTGGTTATTCGATCACGTATCGTGATTTTGGGGCGTTTTGGGCCATTTTCGTAATTTCCCAAAGTTTGGGGTAATTACTTTCCGTTGTCGAATTTCGAGCCTTCGGGTAGTCGGAATCGTGTGTTCTATTAGTGCTCGGATTCGTCTTTTGAGTACTTCGTAACCGTATCTTCGATTCGTACTCGAGTTCGGGTTTCGGGTCGTTCGGGCCGTCGGAGTTGGTCGGCGAGTCATGGCGGGCATGATCGGGCGGGCGAGCCACTGGCCGAGTAACGTCGGTAATGATCGGCCATTACGCACGTAAGGCGGTTACGTCGTAAGGCCTGGCCGTGCGTGCGTAGCGTTCGGCATTTTCAGGCAGAGTTCGGCCATGGCGATTCGTCGTAAGCCATGGCCGATTACGTCGTAACACGGCCGTGATCGGCTATAAAAGGCACAGCGGCGTTTTTCTTGACATTTTCTCACTTCTCTTCTTCCATTCCGCGGTGGAGATGGTGTAATCATGGAGAGATGTTGTTGGACAATCAATCCATGAAGTTTTGGAGTTCATATCATCAATCATCAATCCTATAACATCCTCCAATCTACTGAATCAGTCGATTTCCTAGAAATCTAGTTTTGGGGAATTTGGGTATTTTGGTTGTTTTCGTCCGATTAATCCGATTTAACTTAGGATTATGATGGATTGATGATTATTTAGATGTAATATATCATTTCCCTTGTTATTCCATGGTTGGATCGTATCGATTCGTTATTTGGGTCGAGTTCTTGACCGACGCCTTGAAGGTGTCCGGTAAAATGCCATAGAGGGGTTTTCGGGCATTCTACGATTATCCTTCCTCGTATGATTGTTGATTTATGGATTATATGTTGTTAGGGTCGAGTTTCTTGCGAAGAAACCGTGTTGAACCCTTCCGTTCGTTGTCATCTTCCTTTTCGTTAGCATCGGGCGTTCCGAAGCTTTAGGTTGAGCCGTGTTCGTCGGAATACTTGCGTGCCGATTTCGAGGCAAGTACCTTGTCCATATAATTCTTGTTTTTTTGGATATGATAATTGGTGATCGTTTAAATGTGTTTGTGTGGTCGTTTGAATTGAACTTTCAAAAGATTCGGTTTAGCCTTGTTAAAGGCTTGCTTTCAAAACGCGTGTGTTTTGTGAATGGTGTGGATTGAGAATGACTATGTGAACTCTATGGATATGTTTGGTGTTGATGTTGCGCTTGGTATTGGGTGTGGACGTATATTATTTCATTTCGGTGCGTTGTGGATTGACGTGGTGTTTTGCTAAGTGTTTGATGCCTCTGGGCGAATTGTTTGGATATCTTTGTTGCATTGTGTTATTTGTGTGAATGTGAGGATATGGTTGAAGGTCTACGGTGGCACATGGCATGTGATCATGTGGCCAGGATGCAACAAGTGATTGATCCAACCGTGAGAGCCTGAGATAATCTACGGTGGCACATGGCATGTGATCATGTGGCCAGGATGCAACAAGCGATTGATCCAACCGTGAGATGTGTGTGATTTGTTTCGCTAGCCAGCTCGGGAGGGTCCTTCGAGGCCTCGGGTGGGATGTCGGTGGTATCGTCCCGGTCCTAGGCGATGCGCGTGCGTGATTATGTTTCGTTGATTTTACGTCCGTTGAGGACACGTGATGTTGGGCTCTGACCCTGTAAATTGTTGGTGATTTCCTATTTGCGAAAACAAAACATTTGGGCTGTGACCCTATTGATTTTTTTTGAAAGACAAGGATTCGGAAATCCTAAATTGTTTTCTACTAAAACTCTCGATGGCATTTTAAACTGTTTTATAAATTGTTTTCCCTTGATTTGTGATCTTTCGGTTTTGGAATGTTTTACCAAACTCATGCCTCGGGAAGTGCTTTTCATTACGTTTGGAACTTTGAGGATTTCTGATTATTATTGTTCTTGGAACTTGTATTGTATGGCTCGTATTTTTGCACTTGTACTTGCACTAGCAAAACAGTGGAGTTTTGCTAACCCCCGAGTATTCGGGGGGTGGATGTCTGTATTGCATTCAGGTTTTGGAGCATAGCACAGGGTCGGCACGAAGGATGACGAAAGATGAACGATACTAATCACACGAGGATCCGTATGATGTTATTGGTTTAGTTGCATTTTATTTCCGCTGCAGTATTCTTTCCCCGTTGTACGGGAGTGTGTTGTATTTTGACCCCTGCGTGGGTATGAGTTGTATTTGAGTTGTATGTATTTGTTGAAAGACCAAATCGGTCTACTGAGTCATTTTAGCCTTAAAGGCGAGGTTTAGATGTTTGATTTTAGTTATCAGCCTGGTAGATCCTCGAGGAGAGGGTCTACGGCGTGTAATATCCCTGAGCGGATTTGGGGGTGTTACAGATATTGCTGGAATGAATGAGTAACAAACAAAATGCGAGAGCACGTCCGTGGAGAAGTAAATAACACAAGATTTGCCGGGTTTGTTAGGCCCGGGCTTGAATGCTCTCGCGAGATGTTATTAATACGAATACTTGAGAGTACAAATATTAATGTAAGAGTATAATTACAATGAGTGCAAAAGACCCTAGTTATCTAGCTCTTGAGTGCTGATGATTGCCGGAAGAACTAGAGTTGAAGCTCTGTGAGTTCTTGTTCTCGTTTCTGCCGACCGTCTTATGAGTTGAGAGGTTTTCAGAGTGAAAAGCCAAGAGAAAAGCAGAGAGTCTGAATTTCTGACCCTTTGTCCAGTTGCTGGAGGTTCTCTATTTATAGGACTGGGGGTCGCTGGGTGATCGCCTCTGCTGTATTATGATAAGCGGGTGATCGTCTTTAGCACATGGGTTGATTGCCTTAAAGTCTGCGGCTACTGCTGGAAGCCAGCTGTGTGAACCAATGAGAAAAAACCATGTGCCTTACGTCACTGTCTTGGGAGGTCCACTTTGGACCTTTCGGTGGGTCTGTCAGTAGGTGAGGTTTGTCCTTGCCGTTTGACAGCTGTTGATGGGCTGGAGTCAAAGGCCTCTTCCTACGATGCCTTTTCTGGATCTGCACGTGGGTCTCTATTCCGAGTTTCGGTCTTTGCAGACTGGGCGGATGTTAGATTTTCATGGCATGAGGCGGTCGTCCGTGATCAGGCACTTGAGACGATCGCAAGCTGCCGGAGACGATCGCCTTGGGAGTCGATCGCTCGGCGCTGGGTCCTGTTATGGGTCTTTCGATCGGCAAGTCTGCCTTGGTCTACTTGACTCTAGTTCGGTCGCCCGGTCTTTATTGATATCATTGGAGGTGTTTTGTTGGATTGAACTACTCATTTTAGAGTTTGGTTCCGATATAGTGGGGTTGATTATAATCAAAGGATGAATGTTTGTCAAGTGTTTGTCTTAATGCCCCAATGCATTTGGATATTGTTGTATCGACTTTTGAAGTGGGTCGTGATCATGTTTGAATCGTTTATTAAGCGAATTATTGGTAATTGTGTTATTCAAGGTTGTTCGAGCGACCGACATCTTTTTTTAGGACGTTGTTCGAGGAAGGACTTTCTTCACTGGTATTGTGTAAGTTAATTGTTACTCGGTTAAAAGGATATTCATTCCTTTCGTTGTTGTTCATTCATAATCATAACTCATTCATAATGTATTAACCGTATTGAGACTTGTAATTGTTGAATAATCACTTCATTCACAAGGAACGACGGTTCCAATCATTTCATTGAGTTGCCATTCACTTCAATATTATTTCATCTCGGTGAGTCATTCTTGACTTTGTCGGATTGTTATTCATTAATATTCTTCATGGTCATTCTTGTTCATATGACCTTTTGGGTTCATATTGCGTGACCGGGTGGGGATGTGTGGAATTTTTAGTCGGGCACATGATGGTCCTGTGTTCGGGTTCACCGACATAATGGACTGTGCACACGGTAACGTACCTCCGTGAGACTAATTAGGTACAAGGATAGGTGTGTCCGGACACACGTTTTGTGCACTTGCACATACCGTTACGGGCGTACTATGATACTCCTCTTCAGCTTAATTTCATAATTAAAATATATCATGATTGTGTTATTCAACTCTTGAGGATTGTTGTTCTGTGTAACTGACCCCATTGGGGGATGTTGTTTTCAGGTCATGGCAAGGCTAAAGCACGAGAAGAGAACGTTGACGGCAAGGAGTCCCAGTGATACTAGTAGGGGCCCCTAGTCCTTTTTAGTTATTCACGTTTTTCTTCATTTTATTTCCGCTGCAGATTCCCGTTGGATACTCATATTCATTCAGTGTTGTATATTTTATCTTCATATAAAATATACATGTATTCTGTATTATCTTGGGTGTGTTGTGTAACACCCCCGAGTTATTCAGGAATATTACAGCGCCGTAAGCCCCGCCGTGGGACCCACAAGGCTAAACATACGCGGAACCATAAATTTTGACCGATAAGGTCTACACACAATGGGATGAAAAACAATACAAAGGTATTCAAAACATAACCAATGTATTCACAAACTTCACAACTCGAATCAATACTTCGGCAAACACAGGCCGGAACATCAAGGAAAACGGAAAACAATACTCGAGTATTCAATAGCCAATCCAGTACAACAACACTGAATGGAAAACTCCAAACATAACTGGAAGAAAAACACAGTATCACACTTGCCCACCATCTTCATGCCGACCCGATACCTGCATGTCCGCTCTTCTGGAACCTGAAATACATAAAACGTATTTCCCCCATACGGGGTTAGCCGTCGAATAGCTAGTGCAAGAATATCAAGTATGAAACACAATACTTCTCGTCAATAAAGTAAATGTAACCGTCAATTCATCAATTCAAGACTAGCATTCCGGAATAACTAAATCTCATCGTACCACATCAAGACGTATATGAATGCCGTAGAAACGGTTCGTTCATATCATACGCCGTTACATGTAGGAATGCCGTCAAAACGGTTCGTTCATTACATGCCAACAATACATATATGAATGCCATAGAAACGGTTCGTTCATATCATGCCATCAATACTTCTTACTTTCAAATTCGAGAACGTACAATCATAATTATATACTTGCCTTTGAGACATCGAGAGAACGAACGGAAAAAGGGGTATGAGATCGGTAGGTCCAAGCACGCGCTTCCGGCACCTAAACGATTCGCAAGGAATGTGATAATCAATTATCCATATTCAAATTACACGAAGAAACCCCCTAAACCCGTCTACGATTCGTAAGGATGTACGGATAATCGACTAGAGGTTGGAAAAATCGTCCAAAATCTCACAAGTCCGAAAACGGTACAACCCAAACCATAAAATCGTAGGAAAAGCATGCATACGGTATAGATACATCATAATCTCAAGGTTCTCAAGCTTCCAAATGGATAAATCGGACGAATCTATGAAAAACCCCAAAATTCCCGAAAAGTAGGGTTCTAAGGATTTTTACCTTGATTCGGACGTTAGGAGGAATTAGATGTTGAGAAATCCTTGTTCTCCAACCAAGTATGTTGTTGTTAGAAGGAAGATTGCTTCCAATCGCCCAAGATCGTCTCTCCCGAGAGATTTCCGTCGAAAAGGAGTGAAGTAGGTGAGAAATGACGAAATGGAAGTCAACTGTCATATTTATATACGCCGATCTAGCGCACGCTACACCTCCTTCATTAGCGTGCGCTAGCGAAGTCACCGGATAGTCCAGTGGCTTCTGCAGGCTCCGATAGCGTGCGCTAATCGTCTGCCTCTAGCGTGCGCTAGTCCAAAATGTGGCATTCGAGATCGAGTCCGTAACTCACTGTCTCTGCCCTGCTCCAACTTAGCGTGCGCTAGCTCTATGATTTAGCGTGCGCTACGCAATAGCTTTAGCGTGCGCTAGCCGAAACCTAGCGTACGCTACCTGATATTCCAGAAAACCTGGCAACTACACTGTCTCTGCTGACCAGCCCAGTAGCGTGCGCTACGGACGGATGTTAGCATGCGCTACTAACCACGAATAGCGCGCGCTAACAACTCCTAGCGTGCGTTAATCCGCCGATCAGAGCAGTTCGAAATACTGGTTCTGACCTGACTGATCCTCTTAGCGCGCGCTACGGCCCCAAAGCTAGCGTGCGCTAATCAAGCAGAATTAGCGTGCGTTAGCCTTGGCCTAGCGTGCGTTATATCTCTGGCCCAGAACATTTCCGCAAGGTCTAAACGACATGATCAAAAACCAAACGAGATACGAAACTCAATAACAATATTAACAACATCTCCAAGCATTTACAGAGCGACAAAATAAGGAGGATGACAGAGTCAAACAGTCAATAAAAGTACGGGTATTACATTATCCCCCTCTAAAAAGAAGTTTCGTCCCGAAACTTAAGAAATAAATAGTTCGGGGTATTCCACCCGCATCTTCTCTTCCGTCTCCCAAGTTGCCTCCTCAACTCCATGCCTCGACCATTGCACTTTAACCAGTGGAATGGTTTTATGCCGGAGTCGTTTCTCGCGACGCTCAAGGATCTTCACGGGTCTCTCCGGAAAGGTAATATCCTCGGCTACGTTAATCTCACTGTAGTCGATGATGTGGCTTGGATCCGGCACGTACTTTCTCAACTGAGACACATGAAAAACACTATGGACGTGACTCAAAGCTGGAGGCAACGCCAAGCGATAAGCTAAATCTCCAAGTCTGTCCAAAATCTCGAAAGGTCCGATATACCTCGGACTAAGTTTCCCCTTTCTCCCGAAGCGGAAAACTCCACGGGTCGGCGACACCTTGAGTAAGACATGATCCCCCACTTCAAACTCCAAAGGTCGACGACGAATATCAGCATAAGATTTCTGACGACTCTGGGCGGTTAGCAATCGATCTCGGATAATAGAAATCTTTTCCTTAGTCTCCATCAACATATCCGGCTCCGTTCCAACTAGCTCGGAAGCCTCGTCCCAACACAATGGGGACCTACATCGTCTACCATAAAGTGCCTCGAAGGGTGCCATTTTGATCGACGCATGCCAACTATTATTATAAGCAAACTCGATCAACGGCAAGTGAAGCTCCCAATCTTTACTCCAGTCTAAGGCACAAGCCCGTAACATATCTTCCAATGTCTGAATCGTCCTCTCTGTTTGTCCATCCGACTAGGGATGAAAAGAAGTGCTCAATCTCAACTCAGTGCCCAAAGCCTAATGAACGGCCTGCCAAAAGTGCGATACGAAACGGCCGTCCCGATCAGAAACAATGGTCTTGGGGGCACCGTGTAATCTCACGATTTCAGCAATAAAGGTTCGAGCCAGTCTATCCGGTCCCCACGTATCCTTAATACCCAAGAAGTGAGCTGACTTAGTCAACCGATCGACAATTACCCAAATCATATTCATTCCGGCTCGAGTCCTCGGCATGCCAGTGATGAAATCCATAGAGATGTCTTCCCACTTCCACTCGGGAATGGGAAGCGGTTTCAACAACCCCACTGGTCGTTGATGTTCGATCTTGACTTGTTGACACGTCAAGCACCGTAGTACAAACTCCGTAACATCCTTCTTCATATTATTCCACCAAAAATTGCGCTTCAAATCTTTGTACATCTTGCTCGTCCCGGGGTGGATTGAGTAAGGCGTAGCATGAGCTTCTCGGAGAATTCTCTGCCTCAACTCTAAATTGTTCGGAACGCAAAGCACATACGAAATCTCGGATACTATCCTCGTGAACCATAAAGCCAGGAGCTTTACCTTTAATTACATCTTCCTTCGGTTGAGAAATCATCGGGTCACTCCACTGCTTCCCTTTGATGTCATCAACTAAAGACGAAGTAATTTCGAGTACACACTGTCCACACTCGTTGAAGCCAAACTTCTATCCCTTGCTCAATTAAATCGACGAATTTTAAATGCGAGATGTAAGAACCTCGAGCATTTGAAGAGATGCCGATTTGCGACTCAAAGCATCCGCAACGACATTAGCTTTTAGGGGTGATAAAGAATTTCCAAATCATAATCCTTTATCAATTCTAACCAACGCCTCTGTCTCATATTCAGCTCCTTCATGAAAATATACTTGAGCTCTTGTGATCGGTATAAATCCGGCACGGTGAGCCATACAAATAGTGCCGCCAAATTTTGAGCGCGAAGACAATTGCGGCCAATTCCAAATCGTGAGTAGGATAATTCATCTCATAAGGCTTTAATTGTCGTGATGCAAAAGCTATCGTCTTATCATGCTGCATAAGTACACAGCCCAGACCTTGACCCGAAGCATCACTATAAACTGCAAAGCCCTCACTACCATGTGGTAAAGTTAAAATCGGTGCTGAAGTCAAACGCCTCTTCAGCTCATCGAAGCTCTGTTGTCTCTCATCCGTCCAAACATACTTTTCGGTCTTCTGGAGTAATTTCGTAAGCGGCCGAGCGAGTTTCGAGAACCCCTCGACAAACCGACGGTAATACCCAGCAAGGCCCAAAAAGCTACGAACTTCCTTAACATTTTTAGGCGGTGCCCAATCCAGCACTGCCTCAATCTTCTGCGGGTCTACACGAACCCCTTCGGCCGAAATCACATGGCCGAGAAACATAACTTCTTCCAACCAAAATTCGCATTTCGAGAATTTCGCATAGAGATGCTCGGTTCTCAAAATATCTAAAACCAAACGCAAGTGTCGGGCATGTTCCTCCTTATCTCGAGAATATATCAAGATGTCATCAATAAAGACGACTACACACCTGTCGAGGTACTCGATGAATATCTTATTCATTAACTGCATGAACACTGCCGGTGCATTAGTCAACCCAAAAGGCATGACTACAAATTCATAATGCCCGTATCTCGTCCGAAATGCCGTCTTCGGAACGTCGGACTCCCTCACCCTAAGTTGATAATATCCGGATCTTAAATCAATTTTCGAGAAAACTGCAGCCCCTTGCAATTGATCAAATAAATCGTCTATACGAGGTAGAGGATATTTGTTCTTGATGGTTACTTTGTTCAGCTCGCGGTAGTCGATGCACAAACGTAGTGAGCCATCCTTCTTCCTCACGAAAAGAACAGGCGCGCCCCAAGGCGAAGCGCTCGGTCTGATGTACCCTTTTTCCAGAAGTTCTCCCAACTGATTCTTCAATTCTTGCATCTCGGAAGGTGCCATCCGATAAGGTGCTTTAGAAATCGGGGCCGCATCCGGCTCTAAATCCACGGAAAAATCTATCTCTCGATCTGGCGGTAATCCCGGGAGTTCATCCGGAAAAACGTCGGGGTACTCACTAACAACCGGAATCGAAGAGAAATCGATTTCGTTTCCTTCCGTTTTCAAGGCATAACACCAATAGCTCGTACAGCCTTTATTCAAAAGTTTTACGGTCTTCATGGCACTGATAAGCAATTTGGATAGACCCGACTTACGCCCCAAAAATGCATACTCGGATCCGTCTTTAGTCATCATGGTGATAACCTTGGTACGGTAGTTCATAATCGCTTGATGATTATCAAGCCAATCCTCACCGAGGATCACATCCTCGCCCTCTATATCAACTACAATCAAATTCGATAACCATTCCATACCGGATATAATCACCGGAAAATCTCTAATCTCCCGATTCCCCACAATCCTATCCCCGCTGGGCAGTTTCACGATAAAGGGATCGCAAGCAGTTAAACAAGTTATATTCAGACGGCGTACACATTCCAAAGATATAAAAGAATGTGTAGCACCCGTATCAAAGAGTACACGGACTGGATAAGATAAAACATGGATGGTACCTGAAGCCACCGCATCGGGCTCGTCATTCGACGCATCTCATAAACCCGAGGTTGTACCGAACCGACGCTAGAATTCCCCCTCCGGCATTCGACCACTGTCCCGGCCCTCGAAGTCTGTGAGGTTGACCCGGTGGCGGAAGCCGAGTGTCCAAGGTCCGATTCGGCTCGGAACAATAAGCCGCTCTATGTCCCATCTGTCATCCGCACGTGTGACACTTCAATGGTGGGAAGTTGCATTCCAAATCGACGTGGCACAGACGGCCACAATTATAGCAAGTCACCGTGCGATTTGTGGTGCCGGAGTAGACGGTAGCCCCTCTTTCCTTTATTAGAACGTGACGGTATGCGGCAAAGCGGCTAGTCGTGCATGACTTCGAAAGTTGCCACCTTTAGAGCGAGAAAAACTTCCCGCGACTTTCGCTTCTTCGGTTCTTCAACGGTATCATTGTCGGGGCTCAACATATCATGGGCTAAAGCTCTGTCCTGATACTCTTTCAGTGTGGTACAAGCAAATCCGGCCATATACCGCCGTAAGTCCAAATTCATCCGCATATCAAAATAACGTATTTTATCACGCTCGCTACGCACTTGATCATTCACGTGGATCAATTGTTGGTTGTACTCCAGGATCGCCCGCGATACGGGAATATCTTGAGGTTTAGCCTCGAAAAAGGCTCGGATTCGGCTCTCTCGCACCGGCCAAGGACAAAACTCGGCCTCCAAGAGTTCCTTAAATTCATCCCACGTGGCAATGCGATCTTGTGGCTTGATGACCTTCCACCAGGTAGCGGCCTCCTTGGTGAGGAAATACTGAGCAATCGGTACTTTCCTCACTTCGGGGCAATCAACCGCCTCGAAAATCTTTTCCAATTCCGCTAGCTTGATCTTCCCGGCTAACGGGTCCGTGGCACCGCCAAAAGCGTGGAGGTGCATACGAATTACATTACGAAGTAAGGCATCCGTGTTCGGGTTCGGATTATTCATTTGAACAGTTTGGGCCAAGATAGTCATCTCGAGTAGCTAATTGTTGAAGTGCATTCACCACTCCAACGTCCGCGTTATTCCCCGACCGTCATCGGTGAGTCGTCTTGACTCTCGGTGTCGGGATGCACCGGATTCGACAAGCCGGGTTGGTCGACCCGAATCGTGGTGATGGAAACAGCGGCGCCACGACCTCTTCCACGACCACGGCCACGGCCCCTACCAGCTGACATACTGAAGAACACACAAGTCACGTAAGCACAATTCAATTACACGTCATCAAAGTGACCGATTCTCACGAATACCAACAAAACGAAGCAAAACAAACAAGGAAACACTAGAAGAGTAAGAGGTCTTACAAGTACCGATCGCACTGTGATGATGGCAAAGTAGTGATACTAAATGACAACTCGATCGACCCAAAAGACCGACAGCCTAGGTATCCATAGACCTAAGCTCTGATACCATATTCTGTAACACCCCCGAGTTATTCAGGAATATTACAGCGCCGTAAGCCCCGCCGTGGGACCCACAAGGCTAAACATACGCGGAACCATAAATTTTGACCGATAAGGTCTACACACAATGGGATGAAAAACAATACAAAGGTATTCAAAACATAACCAATGTATTCACAAACTTCACAACTCGAATCAATACTTCGGCAAACACAGGCCGGAACATCAAGGAAAACGGAAAACAATACTCGAGTATTCAATAGCCAATCCAAGACAACAACCTTTGAATGGAAAACTCCAAACATAATGGAAGAAAAACACATTATCACACTTGCCCACCATCTTCATGCCGACCCGATACTGCATGTCCGCTCTTACGGAACTGAAATACATAAAACGTATTTCCCCCATACGGGGTTAGCCGTCGAATAGCTAGTGCAAGAATATCAAGTATGAAACACAATACTTCTCGTCAATAAAGTAAATGTAACCGTCAATTCATCAATTCAAGACTAGCATTCCGGAATAACTAAATCTCATCGTACCACATCAAGACGTATATGAATGCCGTAGAAACGGTTCGTTCATATCATACGCCGTTACATGTAGGAATGCCGTCAAAACGGTTCGTTCATTACATGCCAACAATACATATATGAATGCCGTAGAAACAGTTTGTTCATATCATGCCATCAATACTTCTTACTTTCAAATTCGAGAACGTACAATCATAATTATATACTTGCCTTTGAGACATCGAGAGAACGAACGGAAAAAGGGGTATGAGATCGGTAGGTCCAAGCACGCGCTTCCGGCACCTAAACGATTCGCAAGGAATATGATAATCAATTATCCATATTCAAATTACACGAAGAAACCCCCGAAACCCGTCTACGATTCGTAAGGATGTACGGATAATCGACTAGAGGTTGGAAAAATCGTCCAAAATCTCACAAGTCCGAAAGCGGTACAACCCAAACCATAAAATCGTAGGAAAAGCATGCATACGGTATAGATACATCATAATCTCAAGGTTCTCAAGCTTCCAAACGGATAAATCGGACGAATCTATGAAAAACCCCAAAATTCCCGAAAAGTAGGGTTCTAAGGATTTTTACCTTGATTCGGACGTTAGGAGGAATTAGATGTTGAGAAATCCTTGTTCTCCAACCAAGTATGTTGTTGTTAGAAGGAAGATTGCTTCCAATCGCCCAAGATCGTCTCTCGAGAGATTTCCGTCGAAAAGGAGTGAAGTAGGTGAGAAATGACGAAATGGAAGTCAAGTCATATTTATATACGCCCGATCTAGCGCACGCTACACCTCCTTCATTAGCGTGCGCTAGCGAAGTCACCGGATAGTCCGGTGGCTTCGCAGCTCGATAGCGTGCGCTAATCGTCTGCCTCTAGCGTGCGCTAGTCCAAAATGTGGCATTCAGTACTGGAGTCCAGAACTCACTGTCTCTGCCCTGCTCCAACTTAGCGTGCACTAGCTCTATGATTTAGCGTGCGCTACGCAATAGCTTTAGCGTGCGCTAGCCGAAACCTAGCGTACGCTACCTGATATTCCAGAAAACCTGGCAACTACTGCTCTCTGTTGAGCGGCCGTGGCGTGCGCTACGGACGGATGTTAGCGTGCGCTACTAACCACGAATAGCGCGCGCTAACAACTCCTAGCGTGCGTTAATCCGCCAGTCCAGAGAGCAGTTCGAAATACTGGTTCTGACCTGACTGATCCTCTTAGCGCGCGCTACGGCCCCAAAGCTAGCGTGCGCTAATCAAGCAGAATTAGCGTGTGTTAGCCTAGGCCTAGCGTGCGTTATATCTCTGGCCCAGAACATTTCCGCAAGGTCTAAACGACATGATCAAAAACCAAACGAGATACGAAACTCAATAACAATATTAACAACATCTCCAAGCATTTACAGAGCGACAAAATAAGGAGGATGACAGAGTCAAACAGTCAATAAAAGTACGGGTATTACATGTTGTACTTGAAACTCCTCATCGGAGTAATTGATGATATAATGTGGTTCGGTACTACAATTATATTATTTAAGTCAATAATTTTCATTCGCCTAGTAGGTCCCAGTCGGGGGTCCACGACACTGTAATATTCGCCTAGTTTGGGGTGTTACATTCCATTTGGACGAGTTTCGGAGATATTTTTACGTAATTCCATTTTATGTTATGTTTGCCGTATGTACGTTTGATTCTCGTAAAACTCATTCGTTTTCATTGTTTCTTCGTTTATATGAGTTCGTATGGTTGAGTTGTTCGTGTTGTGACTTTCGGGTTGTTAATCCGATGTCGTATCGTGATTTTCGAGCATTTGGGCCGTTTTGTAATTTCCTTAAACTTAAGGAAAATTTACTTTCGTCGTCGAATTTTAAACCTTCGAGGAATCGGAATTGTGTTTTCTTTTAATGCTTAGATTCGTCATCAAGAATACTTCGTAACCATATTTTTGGTTCGATAGCAGGTCTGAGTTTTGAAATCGTCCGGGACAGTTCGGATAGCAGCTTCTTAGACTGCTGTCCAGTAGGGTGTTATGGCCGTAACACCCCATTCATTACGGCCGTAATGTTGGCCTTGTTACGGCCGTAAGGCAGACCCTGTTACGGCCGTAATAGCCAGCTGTTTTAAAACAACGGGCAGAGGTCAGAAACCTCATTTCACATCTTTTCTTTCGTTTTCTTCATCGGGCGACATCAGAGAGCGATTCCCATCATTCTTGATCAGGGTCTTCTTCATTTTCCATCACCGTAGAGTCGTGCTATCATATTATCATCAACGTAATCACCCTGAACCGTCTGAATCCGAGGTAATTGGCTTAGAACCCTAACTTTGTCAATTTTGGGGGGTTTTCGGGTTTTGCTTGATTAATCTCGAATTGTTCAAGTATGTTGTATTATTCCTTACCAATTGTTGTTATTGGGTGATTCCCAATCCGATTTTGTCGAGTTTAATCCGTGAATTATCGATTCGGGGAGATTTTGCGTAAACCTCGCCCGTATCGATTGAACCTATATTGTCATAGCTTGTAATCGGGGTTGTGGGCGTATTCCATTCGATTATTGTTATCGTATATGACTGAGTTATGTTAATCCTTCGTTTAGGAGCGGCCGTTTTCCCTCCGGATCATTCTTAGTCGTTGTTCATTCCCGTTTCGTCAAAGATGTCTCAAAGACAAGTACTTTACATTTATTTACATGTTCTAGTATTTGAATTATGGCTTTTCGTGGTTGTTGTGGATGGATATGTGTATGTTCACCTAGAGACGGTCTGACGGGGCCTCTATGGATACGTATTGCCGTGTGTGTGCGTATCACGAACTAGAGTTAACCACCCAGGGATGTCCGACGGGGCTCTGCGGGGTACGGTGGCCGTGAGTCTCGTACCAACGGTTAACTTTGAATTGTTTTGTTGGAGAAATGTGTTTTGTGCTTGTGCACCGTGAATATTCCAGAATACAAATGATTTCTAAAATGATTTTTAGCGCATATTTCATCTGATTAGAATCGTAGTTCAAATGGATTGTACTTGCACTACCAGTTGTCGCTAACCCTTTAAATGGGGGGAAATACTTTTGTATTTCAGGTACAGGTCATGGAAGCAAACGAGCATGCGAGCCGTATGAGGATGATGGGCAAGCGTGATTCTGTTCAGTGGTCGTCTGTTGGTGTCTTGTTTTTGGGATTTATTTATTATGTCATTTGCTTAAGTACTCGAGTACTTCTTTCTTGAATTTATTTATGTTGTGTACCCGTTTTGGGAATGGATTTGATGTCGAATAGTATTGTCGAATTTCGTCTTTGGTTTTGAATGTCGTGGATTGAGAAATTGTCTGTTTATTGAGGATGTATGTCTTTGTCGTTTGTCGGGTCAGTTTGTTAGCCTGGTGGATTTCAAAGTGTGGGGTCCACGGCGCTGTAATATGCCCTGATCGTCTTAGGGGTGTTATAGTTACCTAAATATTTTATTTGAATACCAATAGAAGTCGTTATTCTTGTAACTATTTTAATTTGTGAGATTTTTGTAACTCTTTTATAAAATATATTATAATGTATAATTTACCCAAAAAAATATGGGGCCATCGTAGAAAGTGGACTCACGTTCGAACATGGCTTTTTTTTTTGTACGTTGAAGAAAAAAATTATGGGCCCGTTGTAGAAAGAGGACTCGTGCTCGAACATGGCTAAGTTCGGCGCTGGCTATCCGCTAGGCTATTCGGGCTGCGTGCTACCGATTTCAAAACGCTATTGGCTGCTGTATATTATTCAAAAAGGCTATTGGCTGCTCTATAGTATTCAAAACATTGGTTATATGCAACACTAATTTTCTTTGAATAGAATCAGAAATCCGTGGAAGAAAACGCGTCACATTCATTGGGAAAGCAATTTGCAAAGTATTAAAAACTTGACGTTGTAAACCAGTGGCGGTGCCGGTACTAGCCTCTCTCGTTCTTGATCATTTCTCTCTCTCTCTCTCTCTCTCTCTCTCTCTCTACAGGGTGAGAATTGTTTTGAAATAGACTCGGACATGCATAGATACAGCTACATTCCTATAAAGGGTTTGAAACAAAGTTTGTATTCTCTATTCTATATTTTATTTGAGTTTTGATACAAGTAGCACTTAGGACTGTATATAAGCACTAATTGCGTATATAAATTGTATTGAATTTTATGTTAATTGCTCAAAATTCTATGTTATTTGCAGTTTCAAGCCATTGAAGCTTTAAAAAAACATTATCGGCTCTTACTTCCACTGCATAGGATTACAAATAATATAGAATTCGGTGCAATTTTTCCTTAAATATTCCAAACTTTGGTGTAGTTTTTGTAATTACCCCTTAGTCAAATTAAACTGCATTCCCTAGTGTTGAAAACGTCAATTAGCAGATATGGATGTTAATGTACTCAAATAACACACACTTAACTAGGTTTGGATGTCCTAAGAAACTTTATTCATGCATTCTTCATTCCGTTCCCAGACGAACAAACAACACATAAAAGAACCAACCATAGGCGCGCACATTTTTCTGCCCGACTTGACGCGGACATTTTTATCGTGAACTTGTAAATGTTACTATGAACTTCCATGAGAATGTGCGGATGATACTGATCTTGCCGACACTGATGCTGCTGGACTATTCATGTCGCGCTCGGCATTTTCAAAATCTGCATGGCCCATCAGCATTTTTATCGCGATTTGAGCAACATCAGCAAACCATTCATCCTCCGGCAACACACTACAAAAAGAAAAAAATATATTTTTTAGCGCGTATTTCTCGTAGACAAAATTAGTCGACTTGAGTGCGGTAGCAAAATGGCCATGCGAGAGAAAATATGAAAAAAAAAAATATGAGAAGCTACATAAGTATATAAGTATCTCAATTGGTCCTAATTTAACCAGATTGGAGCAATAGACGTGACTCCGAGTAACAAGACTAAATATCACGACAGCAACCAGGGGGACAGAGCGGGCTTCAGCATGGGGGGGGAGATTTTAAAAAATGCCTATCAGTTCTTGCACAAAATTACAAAGAAAAAATTATAAGTCCACCCATCTGATAAGTTTCGGCCCATAGTCACACCTGTGAAAAATCCTGGATCCGCCTCAGCTGATTATGCAAATCATGCATCCTACATTACCAAATTTGTAACTTTGCCTCCTCTGATCATGCATGTGTATTCATTCTGCATCGACCAAAAAAAAATATACCTATATGGGTCGATGTTTTTCGCCTGAACGGCTTCGATAGCTCTACCGATAATGTTCTTCATCACTTGATGCAGATTTCGGGACAGATAACGCCCTTGAGATGCAAAAAGAATCACAAACTCCATATCCAAATAGAACTGCCAAAAAAAAAGGGTAAAAAAAAAATTCGGTCACTATTGTTTGTCTGAAACATTTTTTGGAGCTGGATGACCAACATTGTTAATAAACTTGGATATGAGATGAAAATATAAAACCTGTTGAAGCCCGAGCGGGCCTAATGACCTCTCCCCGGCTTCGAGCTCATCCCAAAAGTTCTGATCCTCGGAAAACCATAGGATGACAGTCTCTGTTAACCTCATTAAAAGAATAGTTGCAAACCTCTCTCTTCCTACAAATATATCAGAGACAATTCCGGCTATCCTCGTCAACTTTACAAAGAGTTCCTGAATCATGTTTAGTTTAGCCAGTGTTACAAATATAACCATTGTGGATACAAATAATTACAAATAGTACCCCCAAAATTTTAGCTTAATTACAAAGTACTTCAGCTATATGTCATTTGTAAATATACCCTCTTGAGAATGTAATTTGTAAAGGAAAACACATGTCAGGAGAATTTAATAATCTTGATATAACTGTTTTTCTTATAAAGTTGATATAACTGTTTCTCTTAAAAATAATATAATATTCCTTCAAATTGAAGTTTTTCATTATATAAATTACTACAACATTAGTTTTGATTGGGAAATAATAGAAATAAGCAATAATGGATGATTTAAAACGAATTGTGTCTGCGTTAAATGAAAACAAAAAGAAGAGAGAAAATTGAAAATTAGAAATGATCTGAAGTTACCTGAAAAACCGGAGACGGAAACCATTCAGGTTCATCTCTACCATCATCCATGCACAAATACATATCGGCATTTAGTCGAACACCTCCATCTTCAGTAAATATGAGATCAAGCGCATGTTGCCGACAGAAGCTATCCCTCAGCTGATCGACTAACCGTTGGAGCTTTCGTTTAAGTTCCCTTTGCTCAGGAGGAGGACGAGTATGTTTGTCTGAAGAAGCTCTGTGGGCATTTTCGTCATTTCTACATGCGGACGATAGCTTGATTGCCCCACGTGGAAGGAGCTCGTCTGCTAACGACAATGCGTTGGCCAGCAAAGCTATTTGTTGAGTTTCGGTCTCTGCAAGTTTCACTATTTTTCTTTCGGAGCCTTCTATGTTCTCGGTTTCTAAAGATGCAGGGAACGCGTTTATCATTGTGTTGACGTATGAATTGAAGGATTGCAGGACGCCTTCCAGAGCCTGCTCGGATAACTGAAGGATATCGAGAGAGCCAATATCCTCACAAAGCTCCTGAGATCAACATAAGTAATCTTTAGCTCCTTTTTCAACTTTTCCAAAAAAATTTACAAACACTCGCATAATAGAAAGAGGAAGGCAAGTCTTGAAATACGTCTAAGGGAGCGTTTGCGAGCACATAAAAAGGGACTGTTGGATTTTCGCCGGGAAAAAGAAGGTAGTGTTCAGTGTTTTCAAATACTAATTTTTGCTTAAGGTTCCGTATAGTTTAAAATAAATCGAAAATGAGGTGCAGGTGCTTAAGATTTCTGATTCTACTTCTGGTGACTTTTACACACAAAGCACTTCTAATATTTTTTAACTTGTTCAACTTTTAGCTTTTATGAGCAAACACTACCAACTTTTCATTCTCAACTACTTCATCCTCTAAAATCAACACAGTGTGCATGCACTGCCTGAATGCTCTATCAGACCAAAACACACACACAAACACACATGTATTTATGTCATTCACCTGAATCATCATATTGAATCTATGTGCACTACTCGAAAGCTTCTGTTGTGATGCCAGCACACTCGATGCAATCCCCCATGAACGACCCGAAACCGGAGGATAATTCAACGACCAATCATCCAAAGCGGCAACTGCAGCCGTACACATATCAATCCTTTTCAGACTTGCACTCAATGCCTGTTCCAAACAAGGCCTAAATATTTTCAAGAGAGCCGGACAAAGTGCCAGCCCACGATCCTCTAGCAACGAGCAGTGCGCCAAGCACACGTGAACACACTCGGTTACAACCCTCAAACACCCGGATGCCGCTGGTCCTGCTATCACATTTTTCTTAATGAGGCCCGCGAAAGCCTCCGTCTGACTAACGGCCCATGTCACTAGCTCGGACGTGAAAGCCGGCTCGTCGTTGAATATGGCTAAGGAGTCGTTTGCCGCTTGAGCTATTGTTGAGAATACTAAGTGTGAGAGTGCGGTCGTGTAAGATGTCCCGTGGGTATTGGTCGAAGGTTGTAATAGTTGCATGTTTCTGTGTAGTTTTTGGTGGTGGGATTTCAGGAGTAGAGTGTGGGCCCGTGGGCCGTCCCCAAGCCGTTTCATGGCTTGTACGGAAGAACGGAGTTCGAACCCATTTGTCGACGGCTGGCAAGTCGACTCGGCTAATTGGTCGGCTAGTTTCTGCCGGTTTTCGAGGATCGCGGTTCGTAAGGACAGCAATGATGAGGGAGTTAGTGATTTATGGTCGGCTACCCGTTCGCCTTCGTCTAGTGCGGACAAGGCTTCATCGACTCGTCTCTCGGCCAATAGGATTTCGAGATTTTCGGTGAACTGGGAAACCCACTCGTCGTCGGTTTTCGTAGGCGCTTCGTCTTCAAGGTCGATTATGTCCTGTAATGAATTATCGGTCCCGTCTTGGAGGGACTCGACTCTGACGCCGTCGGCTATGGTGTGGATGATGTTTGCGCGGGAAGATAGAAGGTTTTTCAAGGACACGAGCTCACCTTCGAGATTCGAAATTTCTTTTGATGTTCTGTATATAAAGAAGCAGTATGTAATTTCAGAATGTGAATTCAGAAGGTATTTTCTCAAATGAAGATATAATATTTAAGATTGTAACAAAGTCCACTAAAGAGATAAATTGAGATGATCCACATCACACTACTCAACATTGCAAAAAAAAAAAAAAAAAACATTAATGCGAAAGGATTGCGTTATAACCGACTAAGACCGTTACTCGCCTTATAAACGATGCATAATTGGCATATACATTTTTCCGCATTTCTTCGGCAGAAGCCTTCTTCAAGCCGACAAGATAAATGCAAAGGTGCCTGATTGCCTGCCAAATATGTGCACATCAGAAACCTATTTCAAGCTTTATGCCTCATTTGCAGAAACATAAACTGTGAGCTTAATTACATATTTTATACCCAAAGAGAAACTGGAAAAGATACTTTACCACTTTTGTGAACTATATAATGTGTACCACTAGTGTATTTTTTGGTTATACCCCATCCCCAGTGTTGTAGGTCCCACCCACCCCATTTTGCACTAGTGGTACCCATTATGTACACAAAAGTGGTACAGAGGATCCATACTGGAGAGAAACATATGCTCAAACATATATAGTGCATTAATTGGCAGTAACTCTTTGCCTTCATGAGAATTATCTTTCACTTTTTTTATTACATTTTCCTAAATATAAGCTGAGAATCATTTTTTTAAAGAATTTAAAAACACTCCTTCACAACGGAAGACCCACATGTTGTTAAATTTTCTCTCTCTATCTCTCTCTCAAAAACACACACACACACACAGAGAGAGAGAGAGAGAGAGATTTTCTCTGATCCTATTAAAATTCAAAAAGAAATCTTGAAATAATATGAAACAAAAATAAATGTTGTGATAAAATTCAGTAATGCATGCAGGATGAATCATCCATGATTCTCTTTTGAACAATCTCTCCCACCCAAAAACAACAAATTCCTGAAAACAAAAACAATGTTGTGATAAAATTCAGACCTTCTCGCTCATGGCGCCACAGTGATTGGTGACATAAGACTGGGGATCGAAATTGGTGGATTTGAAGACTTTGAGCTTGTCGCTCAGCGTCAACTCGCTCTCGAAATCCAACGAGTCTCCTTTACTCGACGAGAATGACTCTCTCTCCATTATCTCCCTCTCCCTCTTTTTCTTCTCAATTATTTAATGCAAATAAATTATTCACGTATCAGATGGAAAACATGGCGGAAAAGAGGAATCCAGTAAGGCGTGATCTATTTCAACATACTTTGTCTGTGACTGTTGCATGTGGTTTTGAAGGACGACGATGTGATGATATTTTTTGACAATGCAGATACACGGTCATGGTGATGAAAACAATGTTCTGATCAAAATATGACCGGGTGGACCTACATCAAAAAATGCACCAATAACATACACGGGTATTCAAGGCCGGCCCAACCTGATTAGAGGCCTCAAACCAACTTTTTAAAGAGGTCCTTCAAAAAAAAAAATAACATAAAATTGATAAATATATTAAAAGAAATTAACTAAAAGTAAAACTTTTTAAAATGAGAGTATTAAATAAATTACAAACCTTATAAAAAATTAAAAAGAAATATAATTTTATATGGATAATACATATAATTTCGAGGCCCATGTATTTTTTGAGGCCCAAAGCAAGGACTTGGGCTGCCTTATGCTTGGGCTGGCCTCGCGGGTATTAATAAAGTTGTTAAACTAGTGAAAAATGATGTAAGAAGACATAAAGGGTGGTGTTAATTAAAGTGAACTAATTTAAAATGGGTTGATAGAAGTGATGGCAAATGGTGTAAATAGAGGGGGTAATTTAGGGTGTATAAGTCTATAAAGTGAAGCAGGGCATTTTTTGTGTACACTTTAAATGTAGTAAGACCATCTCCAATAGCAATTGCAAAATAGTACTGAACACTATTTTAGTATTAATCTTTCTCCAACAGCTACTGTAAAAGATCTTGTATTTTTTGGATATCTTCAGTATTTCCCTATTTGTTGCGTAATACTATTCATTCCACTTTCTTGTATCATTGTTATATATATATATATATATATATATGTGTGTGTGTGTGTGTGTGTGTGTGTTAAAGTAATAATACCGAATGTGTGCTTAAGTCTGTTAGTTTACGGGCTTTCCTAGTTAGTTAGGATTAGGCCTGCTTGTATGTATTTCTCCCTATTTAAAGGGATGTCATCAATGGAATAATACACTATTTTTGCACTACTTCCTGTCTCAGTTATTTTCCCTCCAACACGTTATCAGCACGTAGTTCCCAACCGAGCAAAAAAAAAATCCCCTCCCGTTTTTCTGAAAATTCCAAAGAAAAAAAAAAATCGAAAAATCGATTTTTTCTGTAAACCCTCCGCCGTCTGCAAACCCTAGATCGGCCCCCTCCACCATCTCTGCAAATCTCCGCCGTCATCCCCCGGACCTGTTCGTCGCCCCTCTGCAAATCGCCCGCCACTTGTCCAGCCCGACGCGAACAGAATCCGATTCCGACAACATAATCATGTACACCAAGAACTTATTCAAGAATATGAAGTTTTCAAGAACCCATGGTAATTTTTCAAAGTCGAACCTTATACACGAGACTTTCCAAAAAATGTCCAAATCTTATTTCCTCTAGCACTTCAACATATAATCTTAATCATGTCATATTCACCAAGAACTTATTGAAGAATATGAGTTAATCCATAACCATGTTCAATTAACATTACTTTGTTCATATTCATCAAAACAACATAATCCAATATGTGTTTTAACATCTAAATCACCATCTTAACTCATAGTCCAACATATATCAACATATCATCATTTTCTCAATACGAACTCCATGAAACTCCAATAATATTAACAATACTTCCGTAATCTATCATCATACGAAGGAAACATCAACAACATCAAGAATCTGAAGGAAAAGGGAGGGATAGACCAACATACCTCTTGAAGATGAACAACACAATCAAACTCCTCAAGTATACTCTTACGTACGTAACATAATAGGTATAACATACGTAATCTTCATGCTCAAATAACTTACGCAACATCATCAACGTAACGCACGTTAAGTCCTTCGTTGACTCTCCTGTCCACATCTGCGCCGAAAGTTGCCGACACCAGGCCCACTCGTCGATCATAGCTCGGATCCTGTCCGATTCTTCTCATAACGTACGTAACGTGTGCTACATAACATACGTTACACTTGTATCTTAACGTACGTAAGCTTCTCTACTTAACGTATGTTATGGCTTCTATACTTAGCCATTTACATCTGCTCCTGCCTTGCGTCTCAACTTATCGTATACGCATACTCATCCCAATAATATTCTCATACAATAAATCTGATATCAAAATTAAGACAACCTGATACACGATATCCTCAAATATAATTGTCGACCAATTACGTCAATTGTACCAATACAACTGTCTCAGTTCTCAATTTATTTTATCCATACTGTATAGACACCATGCTAATCAATATATCTCAGATAAAATAATGCGAAAAATTTATACTGAAATTACAGGATATTACATCCCTCTCTCTCTCTCTATTAAATTACTCTCTCTCTCTCCCTCTTTCTCTCTCTCTCTCTATCTCTCTATCTCTCTATCTCTCTCCACTCCGCTCTTAGACCAAAGAAGATCAATGATGAAACCAATAAATATTGAAACCACAATATTACTTGATGACTGGTCGAAGGCGGAGCTTAGGGATCAAGAAATTGATTGGGATGATGTAGATGAGAGCGAAATGAAGAGTTTACCGAAAGTGATCGATCTGCGGCGGACAAGAACTAGGAAGCATTAAAAATGTAATCGAACTATGTGGATTTTACTACAAAAAGGGGTTTTAACGACGGTTCTGGAAGGGTTTCTACGACGGTTTTGGAACCGTCGTAAAATCCACCGTCGTAGAAAGTGGGCACATTTTACGACGGTTTTAAAACCGTAGTAAAAGTTCACGTTTTACATCGGTTCTTCCAAAACCGTCATAAAAAATATACATTTACATCGGTTCTTCCAAAACCGTCATAAAACATTCACATTTTACATCGGTTCTTTTTAAAACCGATGTAAAAATATTTACATTGTACATCGGTTTTGATACGAACCGATGTAAAATGTCTTATATTTACATCGGTTCTTTTCAAAACCGATGTAAAATGTCTTAAATTTACATCGGTTTTAAAAAGAACCGATGTAAAATGTCTTAAATTTACATCGGTTTTAAAAAGAACCGATGTAAAATGTCTTATGTTTTATGGAAGGTTTGGCACCCGACCCCAACCCGAATCCTTCAAGGCCCAACCCGAAACCCACTGCACCCGACCCGACCCGAACCCGCACTGAAATAACAATATATTGCACTTTGTCACCATAATGATTCGAACCTCGACCTTGGGGTTGGGGAGTCAAGTCCCAACCACTAGGCTATAGTTATTTGTTTGAACACTTTATATTTATATTATATTTAAATACATTTTGGTATCTACCTTTTAAATAAAAATAAAAAAATTAATTTTATTCTTTTTGTATTATTTTGGAAAAAATGATTTTTTTAGATTGTTTTTTATTTTTCATTTATTTTATATTTTAAAGAATCATCGTAAATAAAAATACATATTTTTAAGAAACGGATTTTATGACGGTTTTAAAAGAATCGATGTAAAGTTTTTCCCTTTTTATTATTTACATGGGTTATTCTAAAATTGATGAAAAAGTATTAATTTTACATTGTTTTTGGAATAACTAATGTAAATTAACCTAATTTTAATTTTTACATCAGTTATTCAAAATCAATGTAAAATTACTATCTTATACATCGGTTTTGGATTATCAATTTTATTCTTTTTTGTATTATTTCGAAAAAATGATTTTTTATTTTTATTTTTTATTTTTCATTTCTTTTATATTTTAAAGAATCATCATAAATAAAAATACATGTTTTTAAAAAAGAATTTTATGACCGTTTTAGAGAAACCGATGTAAAATTTACCATTTTATTTTTATTCCAAAACCGATGTAAAAAGTATTAATTACATCGATTTTGGAATAACTCGTGTAAATTTATCGTATTTTTAATTTTTACATCAGTTATTCTATAACCGATGTAAAATTAATACTTTATTTCATATCAAAATTGGAATAACTTATGTAAATTACAATATTTAAAATTTTACATCGGTTGTTTGTATAACTGATGTAAAAGAATAATAATTTGACATCGGTTATTTGAACAACAGATGTAAAAATAGTAATTTTAGTTTTTACATCGGTTGATTTAACAACCGATGTAAATATATAAATTTTACATCGGTTATTTGAACAATCGATGTAAAAATATAATAATTTTACATCGGTTATTATAACAACCGATGTAAAAATAGTAATTTTAATTTTTAGATCGGTTATTTGGACAACCGATGTAAATATATAAATTTTACATCGGTTATTTGAACAATCGATGTAAAAATATAATAATTTTACATCAGTTATTTGAACAACCGATGTAAAAATATAATAATTTTACATCGGTTATTATAACAACCGATGTAAATATAGTAATTTTAATTTTTACATCGGTTATTTGGGCAACCGATGTAAATATATAATTTTTTACATCGGTTATTTTAACAACCGATGTAAAATATAGTAATTTTAGTTTTTACATCGGTTATTTGGACAACCGATGTAAATATATAATAATTTTACATCGGTTATTTGAACAACCGATGTAAATTGACCAAAATTTTATTTTTTACATCGGTTTTATTTGATAACCGATGTAAATTGACCGTATTTTTAATTTTTACATCGGTTTTCGTTAAACCGATGTAAATTGAGCGTCGTAAAAAGTATATTTTGTAGCAGTGAATTGATTCCTCTTTGAGGATACATAAACAACTCAATTTTAATTTTAAAATTGAGCTCCCTTTTTATTTTATTTTTTTCTTTTCAAATGTATAGAGTAATTATTTAGTTTAGTATCGTTATGTTACTCGTAATGTTTCCTCCTTTCACTTGTTTGTATGTTTATTTTAATTTATGATTTAATAATTCTATTTAGTAGTGTTTTAATTAAACAACAAATTTTTTTTTACAAAATGTGAATTACGGAATACCCAAACCTGAACCGGCGGTTTTTAAGCCCGGCTCGAAACCGACTCTCTTCTTCAAAGGCCGGTTACGGTTCACCCTCCTATGAACCTTGAACCAGCGGGCCGAGGCTCGGAACCGGGGGACTTAGGCCCGTGAGCGGGTCTACCCCTGCCTAAAACGCTAAAATCATATACTTCCATAATCTCTCACTTTAAAAGTCTATTCCGATTAGAGTATAACTCTTAAATTTTAGCCATTCTAATGAATGCATCATTCTTTATAAATCATCTATCGTCATTTATTTTCTTAGTTCTTTAAATGACCTAATAATTTAATTTTATATAAAATCTCAAAATTTTATTTGAAAATATAATTTTTTTTTATCTGGGAAAGTTGTTGAATTTTAAAAATAAACTCTTCAAAGGGACTCGTGAAATATAAATTATATTATGGCAATTGAATAAACGTCCGGAACCCAAACACCACATTTTTTGCTCTTTTATCTGTTTTATACTCAACAACGCAATTTGAATAAAAAGTTGTCGCGTTCTCAGAAACCAATCGCAGACCACTTTAATTAGGATTTCAATATTTGTTCGGCTTGAGCCGTGGCTGGCTTCTCCATCACGCAGCCGTCGTTTCCCGCCAGCGCTCTGTACTTATCCTTCCTCGTAAAACTGGTGCACTCGTAAGAAAGTGTGGCTCCGATCACCCTCTGTATATAATTCGCCACCTCATGGCTAGACTTTCCGGCTCCGCAGGTCAGGTCGAACGGCAGCTTGTTCAAAAATATCACCTCGTAAGCGGGGCTCGGGTTCATGAAAAAGTAAAATGGGTCCATCCCCTTCCACCCACGTGCGGTCGTGCCATGGAACAAGCTCATCCGGTTCACCATGGCAACCGGCACCAAATCGTCTGTTAACTCCGCGAAAAGGGATGAGAACCGAAGCAAAAACGGCTCACGGCAAGTGGTGCCCTCTGGGCAAATACCGAGATCTCCTGCTAATTGAATTTAATTAGTACCGGTCCTGACATTTCGTTGGCCCTAGGCGAAGGCTGATAAATAGGCCCATACCTTAATTTAATATACGTCCAAAATTTTTTGAAGTAAAACGGAGTAATGTATAATGAGTTTCATTAAAACTTTGTGGCGCAAAAGTGAAAACAATCTTGTCGAACTTTAATATTGTTTTTTTGTATGCAGACACATTAATCTTCAATGGGTAGATATCTTTTTTTCAGTTTTGGGCTGTGTATTGAGTAGAGGTGGTAAAAAATTATTTTTTGGGCCCATGTTTGAGCTGGGCCATGGGCCGGCACACTCATGGCCTACCCCCAGGGCCGGCCCTGATTAATAGGGTTTAAAGTTCTCGAACAAACATTTATATTAGCAAGCGGTATGAGATAATTACAAATTCATCCAAAAATCAGCATCGAATATAAAATTTAGATATAAATATAATTGTTCAAACTGTTAGTACTATTATACAATTGAATCAAACAATAAAAATATTTCATATATTTCACTATTCATATCTCCCTCCTTCACAATTCAAGTGGTTGGTTTCACTTTTTCATAATTCTCAAAATAAGCTTCTCATCCGGATAATATCACTTTTATACCTAAATTACCCATATTGGATTGTATATCATTCTAAGGGTAACACTGGAGGTATTTTCAATATTTGAAATAAAGAAAGTTTTTATGTGTAAAACATGCGGTAGGTACAACACCCATAAAATACGGGGTGTGTATGGGATGTGGTTCAGGAATTGCCCTATCACCGCTCGCAATTTTTTTATTATGTGTTGAGCAGGAAAGATGTGACAGTAATTATACTGTTTAGTAAGAAATCCTAAAATTCATAAAGTAATATCCAAAATTTCTTACTCAATAATACATACGTTATCACCGACTTTTACTCAAAATATACAATGTAAGAATTATAGAATTTCATAATTAGACTAAAACAATTTAAAATTAATTTCCGAATATCATACTCAATCTTATTTTTGTGCAAATAATAATTTTCACGATTGTGATCTTATTTTTTTGTAGTGTCGATTTAATGTTTGGCTGACTTTCATATATCTAGTGGCGCAAGCAATGGAAAATATATATATATATATATATATATATAGTGGTGCATTCTATGCAATACTAATATTAGATGCAGTACTTTACAGTACTAGTTTATGCATGAGTTTTGTATTAAATATGCATAAAATATATGCATTTCGTGCATCAAAATTTCAATGCATTAAAATATGCAATATATGTATCAAAATATCGATGCATTAAAATATTAAATTATATGCATCAAATATATTGTATATTTTAATACATTGAAATTTTGATGCACGAAATGCATATATTTCATGCATAATTAGTACAAAACTCATGCATAAATTAGTACTGTAAAGTACTGCATCTAATATTGGTACTGCATAGAATGCACCCCTATATATGTATATATATAAGCACATGCATTTCATCTGTTCATTTATTGTTAATGGAAAATATTCAGATAACTATAAAATTTTTACCTTCTTGTATGAGTTCTCTAATCATGATGGCGTCTGTGGTCCGGTCGCGGTTGAGGCGCACAGCCTTTATTGGGCATAAGAACTCCGATAGCCTAGAGACTGAATATGTGACGCCGGAGATTGGGCGGCCAAGGGCAATGGAGAGAAAAATCGGATCAAGGACTGTACGATGGGAGCAGACGAAGAGAACGCCGGAGGAGGATTTGTCTGCCGGAGGCGGAGGCATCCCCTTGACGGTGACGCGGACGCCAAGGGCCCAGAAAGCGTAGTAGACGAGCCGCATTGGGAGGAGGGCACCGGCGGCTATGCGGAGGCAGGCTAAGAGGAAACCGATTGGGATCCAGAGAATGATTAGTAGAGAGAGAAAGGGTGTGGGTTTTGGCACAAGGCGGCCGTCGTGGAAGATAATCGGCTTTGGGAGCTTCTCGACTGCTACTGGTTTGACTTCTGGTTTAGGCGGCACTATATAGCTTTCCTGCATTTAAATATTAGAGTAATAATAAATCAATGAGTTTTAGTTTTTCGATTATCTATATATTAACTTATATGAAGTTTAACATACAATTTTGCAAAATTAATATTTTTAATTATTATATATTGTGCAAAATTCAACTACGTCATTCATACTAATATTTGTTTTTATATTAATATAAAAAAAAATATAAACGAATGTTCATAGAATAGGAGGCCATCATCGACCGCAAAATGCAACCAAGGAGACATACCATCTGCTCCATTGAAAGTCGTTGCCCATGCTTGGCGTCTAACCCAAGATAGGTTGCCAACGAAGAAGAATATACATAAACGGTGTGCAGGTCCGGCCCCGATGGGATGTCCATGGCGGCTATCATTTTTATGCTCAACATGAGAATAAGAAAAATATATAAAATTACATAAAAAAATTCCACTAAATATGCACATATATATATATATATTATATATATATATAAGGTTTAAAATATATACAATTTTTTTTTTTAGAAATTTGGGTTGCCGGTGGACTATCCTTGGCCGCCTCCAGGAACGCCTCCTCCGGGGCCGGCCCTGAAGGTGTGGAGTTGTTGGATGTATGTTAAAGATTCAGCATACTCAAAATTCATTTATGATGATTGGCTTTCCAATCCTACAACCGGGATAGGGAGCTAAACAGTAACCTATATTGTACTTCCTCCGTCCCGCCCAAAGGTTTATATTTCTATCAAAAAGTAGTCCCTTTAGTAAGTTTACATATATCACTTTTTACAATCAAATCAAACAATCCTCCGTCCCGCCCAAAGGTTTATATTTCTATCAAAAAGTAGTCCCTTTAGTAAGTTTACATATATCACTTTTTACAATCAAATCAAACAATCACTTTTTACTTTTTAATCTCCACCACTCATTCATCATCAATACTTTTTACTTTTTAATCTACACCACACATTTAATCATCATTACTTATACCAATCATTACCTAAAATATACCAAATATACACCCTCTGTCAACCTTTGACTTGGACAGAGGGAGTACTTGGGTATTTATGTCTCTAGTAGAGCTGTCAAAATGCAGTCCGAACTGTGGACGAACTCGATCAGCCCGATTTTGAGTTAGGTTGGGCTCTAATTTTCCAAGAATGAAAATCATCGGGCTTTTTTGGCCCGGCCCAGCAACTTGACGATTCCGGCAAGTCCGGGTGGCCCGGCAGGACCGATGCAATTTTATGATGCATAGTTCGGGCTGGAGCCATCAAAAAGCATCCAGACTTTTTTCGGACCGGGCCGACCGGGTCCTGTCTGTTCTTTTCCCTTGGTCCGGCCCGCTCGTATCGGGCTGACCCGGCACAATCATTTGACAGCTCTTATGCCCATACTTTCGCGTGGAATAAAATGGATTTTACCAATAAGAAGAAAATATGTGTTCGTCAGCTAATATTTCAGCATGTCATAGAATGATCTGTGTGTGAATAACAAACAAACCTTGCACAGACTCATGAATGGAAAATCCGTATGCCTATCCCCCAACCCAATCTCCGGCCGCGCCTCCCCCGCGAACGCCGCCTTAAGCGCCTGCGCCTTATTCCTCCCCACCAAAACCCCCGGCGCCTTCACAAACCCCGTCGCCCTACCACAACAAACCGAAACCTCCGTCCCCAAAACTAAATCCACCCCCAAAAAATCCTTCAGAAATGCCTCCACCATAATCCTAGGGTTCGCAGTCAGCACGCACCGCCGCCCGCACGAAGAGAACACCCGCCACGCCTCCGGGTGTAAATCAGCGGAGTAGAACTTCGGCAGCACGGCGCGCCCCACCGATTCGATATCTGAAACCCTCATTCCGGCGAACGCCGCGAAGATGAGGACGCGGATTCCGGCGGACTCGGAGACGAAGTAGTACAGAATTCCGGCCATCGGCGCGAGGAGCAGCAGAAATAGGAGCCGCAAGACCCCGCCGTTTTCGAAAGCCACCAATGCGAAGTAAGGAAATGAACTTCTTCCTCTTAGTAAAGTACCGTCCATGTCGGCCACCACCGTATCTTTCTCTCTCCCGATCGACGGGCAATCCTCGACGGTGGGAAAGATAGCCTTGGCCATTACGAGGCAAGTATTAAGTAATACTCTGAAATTTCCGTGTTCCTTATGTGTGGATTGTTAGTTGGAGGTCCATCATTCATTATATAGATGAAGGATAACTACATGTTTAAATGCCATGGATTCTGGCATTGAAGTAGCGGTTGACATAGGAACAAAATAAGGGAGAAATTTGGGTCCTATAAGTTGACGTCTATGGTTTTTACTATCTAGAAAGTATTAACAGCTTCTAGTGTTTGGCTTATTTTTTCAACTACGATTTTTTCATAAACAAAATTATTTTTGTACCTGGCTCTCCAAAAATTAATACATTTTTTTTTATTTTTATATTGTTTGATTTTAATTTTTTTTATCGAGGTTTTAATGTTACACGTGAATCACCTGATTAATCTTCGGGGCAACAACCGCGGTTCCGCATAACTGCTAACAGTTAAATCGCGAGATGCAACTATCGCGCACAAAGGAATCGTCCCCCAAGTGATTGCTCCATGTTGGACCCCCTCAAATCCAACCGCAGGGTCCCACCGAGATCTCGAGTCCCACACTGCCGTTTGAAGCCCTTAATATTTAATTGTTCCACCAGCGGAATTCAGAGGGCTAGGGTCTCTTCTTTAGTCATAAACTAAATAGTCATAAACCCTTAAAAATTCTTGTCCTCAGAGGGACTCGAACCCGAGTCTTCCACTTGAAATGAAAACCCCGTGACCAGTGAACCAATGTCAATCGTTGAATCGTTAAACAATGTTGGGTAAATTTTTTAAATGACTGGCCCCACCGCACTGCGGTCCCATACTCATGAAATCCTCCCCCTGCTTGGCTCTACGGGTTAATACCGCTTGGCCCTACGCGTATGAAGGATTTTTTAGAGAGGCATAGTTCCACTAATTTGCTGGTAAGAGGAATCGAAGACGGAACCTCAGCCAGGAGGTATCAGAGTCTTTTACCCCTAGGGCAAGTGCTCTTGATGTTTGATTTTTAGTTTTTAATTTCAAATTTTCATACTATGATGCTCCCTTCCAAATTGTTAGAACTATAAGTTAAGTAACTCTAACTTAATCCAAAATCATGGTCAAAAATAAAGAATTGATTCTTACTTATATATCCTTCCACACTTTCATGTGGAATCGATTTGGTGTATCTAACAACCCATTCCTTTTAAATCGGACGTCCACAAACGCATAATCCGGGTGGCAATCCATACGAAGGCCCACTTTCCGGGTGGCAACCCCTTCTGGGTCCACGTCCGAGGTGGCAACTCGTTATTGAACCAAACTGAAATAAGCCAGATTGAGAACCTAGTTGATATTTGAACCTAGCTGAAATAAGTCAGGTTGATAACCTATCTGATATTTTGACTCAGCCGAATTAAATGACCCAGACTTAAATATGACTCTTCACACTCCATAACGTAACGTCCGAATTAAATGAGATTATTTATGAAGGTAATGTAACACCCCCAGAATCAAACCGGGAATATTACACGCCGCAGACCCTCTCCGTGAGGATCCACCAGGCTAGACATTAAAACTACACAATAAATTACATACCGACATGATAAAATACAAAATCCGTAGACCAACTTGGTCTTTCGTCACTAACATACAAGTCAAAAATACACATTTCCATCTCGACTCATACCCGTACAAGGGTAAAATACACTCACAAACTAAAAGTACGACAGAAGAAAGACCATACACAAACTCGGACTGACTGTATCCAACACTGGCCTTCGTGTGATTAGTATCATTCGCCTTCCATCATCCTTCGCGCCGATCCTGTGTTTTGCTCCCAAACCTGCATGTACCTGGATGCAAAAACAGACATCCACCCCCGAATACTTGGGGGTTAGCAAAACTCCACTGTTTTGCTAGTACAAGTATAAAGTGCAAATACGAGCCATACAAAACACATTCCGAGAATACAACAAAAGTCTTCCCGAGATATTTGATAATTAAAATAGTTCAAGTCTTGAATGTAGAAACCAAAACAAGAAAACACTTTGAAAACATTTTCAAATCTCGGGAGTTTTCGAAAACAATTACGATAGTAAAGTTCTTAATTCTCCAAAAGCCACTTAGGGTCACCGCCCCAATATTCATTTTCCAAAAATGCAAATCCGATTAACAAAACACGGGGTTCACAACCCAATTCACTCTAGTCACAAAACACAGGGTCCACGACCCAACCATTTCGATCATCAATACAGGGTCCGCGACCCGTTCAGTCACTTCAATTCACTTTCAAAAATACATTACACATAACACATTATTTTTATGCCATTTTAGTCAAACACCAAGACTCGATATATAATGTCTCTCGACTCCGAGCAACAAGCATTGTGATACTCCGGACATATCACAATTAATCAACAGTACAAACACTCTGGCAATTCTCGCGACCCGGTCCAGCCCTACGGTCCCGCCGTAAGGCCACCAAGTCCCTGCGTGCCCTGTCGAGCAATCCCCAGGTGAGAATGCCCACTCGAGGTAACTCTCGCGACCCGGTCCAGCCGCTAAGCCACCAGGTCCCCGTGTGACCCCGTCAAGTCAATCCACGAGTGAGAGTACCCGAGAAAAACCTTACAACTCTCATCAATTCACATTTCCAAAACCGCAATCCTCAAGAGTCAATCACAATATATATAGTCGAGGTATTTTGCTAAAATGGCCATATTATCCAACACATACTCACGACCCAAAATTTATACTATCCACAAAGAAACACACCATCTAAACAGCACCAATCGACACAACCAATATCACACAAGTTCACACATTCACACACATCCGTATGACTCCACACAAAATCTTAACAAAATGATTGAACTTTAACTTACCAACAACAAAATCACACATAATGGCATCACTCGAATATAATGTGATCCTATATTCGACACCAATACGCATAGTCAATTAAGCACATTAATTCCCGAACACAAGAATCCTCTTTAAATAAAACCATGATTATAGTTATAACGATTCTTTAGAAAAATGGTTGTAAACAATTTGTTTAGCACGTCTCGTCAACTTTCAACCATCATATTCACAAAACACGTAATGTATGGGCAAGATACTTGCCTCAGTAGTTGATACCGGACACTCCGACGAACGTGGATTAACCGGAAAACCTCGAATGCCCAAAACTCTCCGGCGGAAACGACGGTAGAACCACCGATCGGAAAACGGCGAACGGAAGGGTTCCGGCTCGAGTTCTTCGCAAGGAACCTGACCCTAACATAATACCGTCAAAATCAACGACCTTACGAGGAAGAATAATCGTAGAACGCCCAAAACCCCCCTCTAAGGATTTTCACCGGACACCTTCAAGGCACCGATTAGGAACTCAACAAAACGAAGAATCTTTAACAATCGAACCATAGATCAACAAGGAAATTGGTATAAAACAACTTAATAATCATCAATCCCTCACTATTCTAAGATATAACGAATCAAACGGACGAAATCAACAAAATTCCCAATTTTTCCCAAAACTAGGATTTTAGAAAAACTAACCTTGATTCGCTGGATTGAAGGATGTTATGGAGTGATTAATCGATGTTATCAACTCCCAAACTTCGTGGATTAGTTGTATAACAACATGCCTTCGTCACCTCCAAGACTCAGTAGCGGAAGAGAAGGGGAGAAATGGGAAAAATGATCAAATCGATCGCCGGTCATATTTATATCGGTGCGACCTTAGCGTGCGCTAGATCGCCGAGCTAGCGTGCGCTAGCGGCGATCATGGTCGAGAATGTTCGGCCGGCCTCCATCATGCGCCGAACACGTGCGCCGCCGCCCATCCACATTCCAGACTTCTGGCTCGGCCAGAGCGGCGCAGCCTTTCAAAGCCAGAAGGCGCTACGGCCGGCCAGAAGGCGTGCAGATGTCCGGCAAGAGCGTGCGCTACTCGCCGATCTCCCGATCCGTAACCTTTCGCCTTATCGCCTCGGCCGACTAGCGCGCAGCCAACCGCCATAGCGTGCGCCGCCTCTGGCCGAAGCGTGCGCTACTTTCGTGCCGTAGCGTGCGCTACGCGGTTCTTATCGCAACCGCCGGCCAAGTGCTCGCACTCGTCCGGCCAAATGTCTGCAGCCTCGTCCGCCACTGCCCCCAACCGTCGGACGATGTCCGACCACCATGATTCGACGACTCGATTTTCCGAAATCGCACGGAACGAACACGACAAAATACTCGGGGACAACATCATCGGTCCAAAATGAAAACAACGGATAACAAATCATCACCTACGGTCTTAAACGCCAAAATCAGTTGTCGAGAAAATAATACCGGAACTCGACAACCGGGAAATATCCGGAAAAAATCCAAAATAACCGGAACGAAAATCGTGGGTCTTACATTCTACCCCCCTAAAAATAAGTTTCGTCCCGAAACTTAAAACAAAAGCAAGGCGACTCTCGACAACACACCAGAACTCCAGGCAGTATAAAGCCACTACGATCCGATTCAATACGCAAGAATGCTTACAAAAAGTAACGAGCATGAATCGTTGCGTTTGATAAAACCGAGCAATACAAAAATCGAATCACGATTCCAATGCTGAAAGGTATGCAATTCCAATAACTCACAGATTTGGAAGATCAAATACGAAAACAATTTCCCAACACTTATGGAAATCGCAAAATGGCCCAGATGTTCAATAATCACGGTTTCGAGGTCAAACGATAATGATTGGACAACGACGAACGAATAGCAATGATCGAACAACAACGATAACCTTTGAAGTTCATACCTCAAATCAAGATATCAATAACTTGTAGGAAGCACGAGGTGTTAGTTTCGAACACGGTTCACAAGAAATCGGTCCGAACTTGGAAAGATCACAACGATATGCACATCAATTTGTAACAACTCGCTCGAATGACAAATGAGAGAAACAACACAAGGTCAGAAGCATTAACGAACACAATAACCTCAATACGGTCGAACGAAACGGAAACGAGAAGAAGAAGAAAAAAAATGCGGGCATTACATCATATCACCTTTAAAAGAGGTTTCGTCCCCGAAACCTAAACAACGAAACGAAGTGTTTGACTATCAACCTTCCCGGCCATATCCTCTTGGTCCCGCATCTAGTCTCCATAACCAATCAGATGCGGTCACTGGCGTCATTGTCCTCGGCATACTAAGCGGATTCTCACTCAATACGATTGCACCACTTCGCAAAACAAATATGCTAAAGTACCAACTTAGCATGACATATCACATAAGGTAACCAATAACAACTCGCAAAGAAAATCCACGAGGTATCCCTTTAAAGAAAATCTTTTGAAAATCATTGGATTTGTATGTTATTCAAAATAAACATTAAAAGTACTTTTGGTACCTCGGGTTATTTCATCAAAACTTGTAATCAACATACTCTAACCGCCTCATTTGAAATCATTTGCCAAAATAATAATTCCTTGTAACCGGCGTTATCAAAATCGTCATGCCTTTACTCATCACCATCACCGTTAACACCCAACAAGTTAACCATGCAAGATCATCAAACCATTCCTACATACTCTAACATTTCCAAATCCGAGTTTGAACTTTACATCGAGTGAGATTTTTCATCTTTCACTATATATTTTTGAAAAAGAAATCGTATTGGTTTTTGAAAAAAAATATTTTATGATGTGAAAGATTTTTGAAAATCATGTACTCGAATTATTCGAAAATACAATAGTACGTTAAAGTCATTTCTGAAAATTCTCCCAACACTACACAAGAATCAACGACGGTAACATTTTACAAAATGTTCAAGGTATTCTAAAACAACTCTTTCAATACCGTCGAGGTTTTATTTGAGAATCCTAGGCCGGCTCGCAAATTTCAAACAATTTCCAAAGTTCATATAAAGCCGCCGGCATAATCGCAACGTCAAATTAGTTTCAAAAATTGATTTCCGCAACTTGCACAAACTTATGAAAGTTTTAGGAAAACATTTCGAACACACACACAGCAGACATAATTTATCAACTCACCGAACAAAATCAATTATCACTTAGCGCGAATGAAAGGTCACAACACACGTTCACACAAAACGGTTGTCATCACTAGACAACGCACATAGAATAAGATCACGGGCATTTACGATCGCAGAAAGCTAGACCTAACGGCAAAAATGCGGTTCCACATCCTCTGTCCCAGCTAACTAACGCACGCTACAACAATTATTTAGCGTGCGCTATTCATGCTGTATTAGCGCGCGTTACAATAACTTTAGCGTGCGCTACTCATGCCACATTAGCGCGCGCTAGCCTTGTACTTAGCGTACGCTAACAGCTCAAATTCAGCACGTGATTACGAACATATATACGACATTACTAAAACCGATAGTTACAAATGAACAACGACAGCATATGAATCTAAATGCCATCGATTCACATGCTTACAACACTTCGCGAGTAACCATCAAAGGACAACTGTCATCCAAAATCGAAATCTCGTCTATTAATAAAGAGAGCTGTCTTAACTCATACCGAACTCATACCATAAATGTAACACCCCCAGAATCAAACCGGGAATATTACACGCCGCAGACCCTCTCCGTGAGGATCCACCAGGCTAGACATCAAAGCTACACAATAAATTACATACCGACATGATAAAATACAAAATCCGTAGACCAACTTGGTCTTTTGTCACTAACATACAAGTCAAAAATACACATTTCCATCTCGACTCATACCCGTACAAGGGTAAAATACACTCACAAACCAAAAGTACGACAGAAGAAAGACCATACACAAACTCGGACTGACTGTATCCAACACTGGCCTTCGTGTGATTAGTATCATTCGCCTTCCATCATCCTTCGCGCCGATCCTGTGTTTTGCTCCCAAACCTGCATGCACCTGGATGCAAAAACAGACATCCACCCCCGAATACTCGGGGGTTAGCAAAACTCCACTGTTTTGCTAGTACAAGTATAAAGTGCAAATACGAGCCATACAAAACACATTCCGAGAATACAACAAAAGTCTTCCCGAGATATTTGATAATTAAAATAGTTCAAGTCTTGAATGTAGAAACCAAAACAAGAAAACACTTTGAAAACATTTTCAAATCTCGGGAGTTTTCGAAAACAATTACGATAGTAAAGTTCTTAATTCTCCAAAAGCCACTTAGGGTCACCGCCCCAATATTCATTTTCCAAAAATGCAAATCCGATTAACAAAACACGGGGTTCACAACCCAATTCACTCTAGTCACAAAACACAGGGTCCACGACCCAACCATTTCGATCATCAATACAGGGTCCGCGACCCGTTCATTCACTTCAATTCACTTTCAAAAATACATTACACATAACACATTATTTTTATGCCATTTTAGCCAAACACCAAGACTCGATATATAATGTCTCTCGACTCCGAGCAAAAAGCATTGTGATACTCCGGACATATCACAATTAATCAACAGTACAAACACTGGGCAATTCTCGCGACCGGTCCAGCCTCTCCGGTCCCGCCGTAAGGCCACCAAGTCCCCGTGTGCCCCGTCGAGCAATCCCTGTGTGAGAATGCCCACTCGAGGTAACTCTCGCGACCCGGTCCACCGCTAAGCCACTGTGTCCCCGTGTGACCCGTCGAGTCAATCCCCGAGTGAGAGTACCCGAGAAAAACCTTACAACTCTCATCAATTCACATTTCCAAAACCGCAATCCTCAAGAGTCAATCACAATATATATAGTCGAGGTATTTTGCTAAAATGGCCATATTATCCAACACATACTCACGACCCAAAATTTATACTATCCACAAAGAAACACACCATCTAAACAGCACCAATCGAGAGAACCAATATCACACAAGTTCACACACATCCGTATGACTCCACACAAAATCTTAACAAAATGATTGAACTTTAACTTACCAACAACAAAATCACACATAATGGCATCACTCGAATATAATGTGATCCTATATTCGACACCAATACGCATAGTCAATTAAGCACATTAATTCCCGAACACAAGAATCCTCTTTAAATAAAACCATGATTATAGTTATAACGATTCTTTAGAAAAATGGTTGTAAACAATTTGTTTAGCACGTCTCGTAAACTTTCAACCATCATATTCACAAAACACGTAATGTATGGGCAAGATACTTGCCTCAGTAGTTGATACCGGACACTCCGACGAACGTGGATTAACCGGAAAACCTCGAATGCCCAAAACTCTCCGGCGGAAACGACGGTAGAACCACCGATCGGAAAACGGCGAACGGAAGGGTTCCGGCTCGAGTTCTTCGCAAGGAACCTGACCCTAACATAATACCGTCAAAATCAACGACCTTACGAGGAAGAATAATCGTAGAACGCCCAAAACCCCCCTCTAAGGATTTTCACCGGACACCTTCAAGGCACCGATTAGGAACTCAACAAAACGAAGAATCTTTAACAATCGAACCATGGATCAACAAGGAAATTGGTATAAAACAACTTAATAATCATCAATCCCTCACTATTCTAAGATATAACGAATCAAACGGACGAAATCAACAAAATTCCCAATTTTCCCCAAAACTAGGATTTTAGAAAAACTAACCTTGATTCGCTGGATTGAAGGATGTTATGGAGTGATTAATCGATGTTATCAACTCCCAAACTTCGTGGATTAGTTGTATAACAACATGCCTTCGTCACCTCCAAGACTCCAGCCGCGGAAGAGAAGGGGAGAAATGGGAAAAATGACTGAAACTGGACTGCTCGGTCATATTTATACTGGTGCAGCCTATAAGGACAACAAGACCATCATACACAGCCCATGTGAATATAACGATGTCATCGGCATAGGATAAATGCGAGACGGGGAGAGGCCGTCTGGACGTCCTATACCTCATCAAAGGATGGTCCCGAATGAATCGATCCAAGCAGCGCGATAGATAATCAGCGGCAAGCATGAAGAGCGATAGAGAAATAGGGTCGCCCTGACACAAACCCCGACCAGAGGCAAAATAGCCGGCCGGACTGCCGTTCACCAAGATGGAGAATGTGCAACTCTCGATGCAATGACGAATGTACATAATCCATCTAGCTGGGAATCCCATCCTCACCAGGACCTCATGTAAAAACTGCCAGTGAACCCTATCATACGCCTTAGCCATATCAAGCTTCAGCGCAAGGTTCGGGACACCATGAATGTCCACGACGTGGAGGTCGTGAATAAGTTCTTGGGCCAGAAGAATATTATCAGTAATAACCCGCCCGTGAACAAATCCACTCTGGTTCGGAGAGGTAATAAGAGGGAGGAGAGGAGCAAGCTGAGCGTTAAGGATTTTCGTGATAATCTTATTGGTCACATTACACAGACTAATAGACCGGTAATCTGACCAACTGCTCGGAACAGGCTTCTTCGGGATCAAGACGACCGTAGACGCCATGAAAGCCGGAGGCATGGGATGGCCATCAAAGAACTCGAGCACAGCCCCCTCCACGTCGGAAGATACAATCTCCCAACAATGCTGAAAAAATAAATACGAGAACCCGTCAGGCCCAGAAGCGCTGTGGGGATCGATATCATATACCGCAGCATGAATCTCCTGGGGAGAGGGTGGGACACACAAACTATCAGAATCAAAAGAAGAGGGGATAGAGGGAAAACAAGTGTCATCCGAGGGGACGATAACATCACCATCGGATGTAAGCAGAGTCCTAAAGAAATTCACAGCGAATGATCGGATGTCCGACTCTACAGCGATCGTCGTACCACCATCCTCAATGATGTGAATATGTGTCTGACAGCGCTTCTGCTTCGCAAAACCCTGGAAAAACTGGGTGTTGCGCTCGCCTTCAGTAACCCAACGAACTGCGGCCTTCTGTTTCCAGAAATCTTCCTTCATAGAGAGACGAAGATGGTACTCAGCACGAAAATGGTGCTTAGCGGTTCTATTCTCCGGAGTAGGATCCGAATCATATCGCCGCTCGGCCTCGTCGGCAGCCCTTAAGGCCTCATCCAACTTCATATGAAGATTACCAAAAATGGACCAGTTCCACTGTTTCAGTCTGTGCTTAACCTTGAGGAGTTTGGCCTGTAGGTTACACATGCCAGATAATCCAGTCGTGGTAAGCCAGACCTCCCTAACAGTGTCCAGGAATGTGTGATGCCGGATCCACATACTCTGAAAACGGAATGACGACTTGTGACGAGTCGTGGAGAAGCGACACTGGATAAGAAGGGGCGCATGGTCAGACCGAAGTCGAAGCAGGTGAGTGACGGTAGAAACTGCAAACACATTCGACCATGCTTCATTAAATAAAGCACGATCTAGCCTTTCCCTCAAACCATTGCGCTCCCAAGTGAAAATATCGCCCTCGCAGCCCGCATCAATCAACTCACAGTCAGCAATAGCCTGTGCGAAGTCCAGAATCTCTGGAGAACGGTATGTGGTACTACCCTCGCGTTCTGTTAGGCGTATTTTTATGCGCTTTTATATCATTATTTTATATCCATCTTGAGCCTAAATCAGCATAAATAAGCTTTTAATGCACTATTCTTATATGTTTTGCAGGAAATCGGAGTCCGGAAGCCGAAACGATGAAAAACGGGCGAAAACAGCAGTTTTTGGTCATGAGCCGTGGCACAAACCAAGTGAGCCGCGGCACAGGAAGATGGCCTGAAAGTCCCGAGCAAACTGTACTCTGAGCCGCAGCACAGACTAAGTGAGCCGCGGCCCAGAAGGAAAATGTCGCGCCCAGGCATAGGCGCTGAGCACCGTGAGCCGCGGCACAGATTAAGTGAGCCGCGGCCCACGGGGCGGTTTTGGTGTGTTCTGTGCGGTTTTGGGCCGTTTTGGAGCCTGTTCTCGACCTAATCACACGGACGTGTTTTGGAGGCTGATGACGACTATAAATAAGCATTGAAGGGCTGAAGAAAAGGGGGGATCATCATCGATCAAGGAGGGCATCGACAGAAAGAGAGAAGAACACAAGGAGGAGATTTGTGGGGCGACGACAAGACCACGGATTTCTATGGTTTTTCTTAGTTTTTCCGCATCTAAATTTCTAGATTTATTCGAGTAGGATTGTGATTGTAGCCGATTTCATGACGGTTTGACTTATTTATTATTATTTAGATTTACTCGTTATTCGTATTGAATTGGATTCTTCTTACTGTTCTTAATGCTTTTTAATTGTCTGGCCAACATTTGATTTGTTTTGAATGTCTTTATGGATTCGGGAGATGAAATTTAAGCATAGTTCTTGTGAGACGAATCATAATTTTCGTGAGATAGGGATATACTCATGGAATTGTGAAGCCTATTTATTGTGGGAATTCTTGAACTGTTTTAGCTATTAATTATCTAATTCGAATAGGGACATATCGAGTTAATAATTCGTAGTATTTTCTATCGACCTTGGGAAAGGCTTTAGAATAATTTAGGAATTCCTGGCTTACAATCAATTAAATAAAATTGAATTGAATTGAATAAATATCATTCCTGATTGTTTGAGGTGAAAATCATAATCCTACACCCTTATTAATATTATTATTATCATTAGTACTATTATTTATTTTCTGCTATTAATTAGTACTATTAGTTTAGGCATAAATTCTGTATAATTGTTCTTCAAATAAAATTGTGAGTCGACTATATTTTGGTACTTAGTGAAATCAGTCCTCGAGGGAACGATACTTTACTTATCACTTTATTACTTGTTGACACCGTGCACTTGCGGCATAGTGTGAGGGATTTCCTCACAACAAGTTTTTGGCGCCGTTGCTGGGGACTGATTTTTCGCTAATATAATACCAAGCGACTCTAATTTTAATTTGAAGTTTTTTTTTCTGTAGTCTCTATATTTTTATTTTCTTCATTATGTTTTCCTTTGAGTATCGTGGCCCTTGGCATTTCATAAATTTCGATGTTCTTAATAATTTGCCAAATAGAATTGATCTCCCAAAACAAAAGACCATGCTTGAACAATGTGTAGACGTTCTCAAAAATCCTGATAGTACCCTTTTTGAGCGAGAATGTGCAAGTCGTGGTCTTGAGATTCACTATGGTTATTTTCCAGCTCATATATTTAGTAGTGAAGTTGAGGGGGAGGTTGAGAAGAAAGACATGCTAAATTTTAGGGTCGCTCCCCCAGCACCCGATAATTACATAAAGTGTGATGAGCCTGTAGAAGAAGTTACCATTGATGATGTTTCCAAAGAAATTTCATTAAATTGTCATCAAACTTCGACTAATAAGGCGAACACTTTTGTGCCAAAATTTTTATTAACGGTGCCACGCATAATTTTTCCTAAATCCATAATGGGAGAGATTGACCCCATTACTTTTGATTTTGTTGAGGCTGATACCATGAGTTCTAATGAGATTGTTCATGATAAGTCTTTATTATTTACCCATTCGAACTCTGCTTATTTTTTCATGCCTTATCATTATTATATTCTTCCATCATTTTTTGGTTGCCCGCATAATTATTCTTACTCATTATTTTTGGCAACCGGGTGTAACACCCCCGATATATTCAGGAATATTGCAGCGCCGTAAATCCTTTACATAAGGATTTACAAGGCTGAAGAATTGAACAGACATTAAAAGGTACTAATGAATGGAAATAACATAATTAAGATACAACAGTTCTGACCAAATACTGAAAATACAATTGTTCAACATAAACTTAATAATACATCACCAAATTCAAATTCATCATAAATGACTTCGTACTCGAGTACTTATTGAAATAACCAATAAACAACAGACAAATGAACCCGGCCGAAACATCACTCTGCACCCTCGTCGTCATGCAGCTCCAGTGGTTGTTTTCCGCTCTCTGGATCCCGAACATAAACAAAATGTTCACCCCGAAGGGGTTAGCACAACGATGCTAGTACAAGTACCACAACATATTATTCATATCTCACGAAGAATAATAACGTAAGCGACAAAAATACCAACGAGTCTTCTCCTACGAGAAACTCATAAACGACATACACAATCGATAATCACAACATGATATCATAACATACACATGGTAATTCGTCGATCCAGTGCTTCACTTGCTAGAACCCACGATGATCGTCGGACCAACCCGTGGTGGAAAAACCCGTCCGATGATCCAGTATGCGCTAGCATAGATCCCCCGATGATCCCGTCGGACCAACACGAGGTGGACATACAACAACGACATACATGCATGACAATATGTATAACATCAATACGTAAAACAAATAAGGTACTTGCCTCGATTCGAAGACAATAACAATACTTCCACGAAAACGAACACTCGAAGGTCGTCCCCCTCAATCAATCATGTAACAAGCTCAAACCTTAACAAAAGAAATAATATAGGATTTATCTCACATCGTACGAATGTCTAACAATTCGATTTACGGCCAAAAGCTCATAAAATGTAATCTGCCTGAAATTCTTAGCGCACGCTAAGTACTCTGTGTAGCGTGCGTTAAGTCTGCTCGATAGCGCACGCAAACAACAAAGCATAGCGTACGCTAACAATGCATGGTCAGTACTTCACTGATCAGCTGACTGACTCGTCTGATGGCCTAGTGTACGTTACGTACCAAACGTAGCGTGCGTTAACCGATGCTCGATAGCGCACGTTAATTTACATAACTTAGCGTGCGCTAACTGTGCATGACAGTTCACTACTGGGCAGAAGACTGTTCTCATCATGATCAAAACAATGAAATCTTCCGTGATAATTCATGTTACCTCCATGAATATCATGTTCATACGATTATGAATGATCTTACGGATAACAACAACTTCGGATTCAAGAATATGTATACTATTATAAAACCATATTCCATTTCGACTACAAATCTTCATACGACAATTCGAAAGGCTTAACGGTTGATATCGACACCTTTATATCAATCAAAATTATCATACTGTAGTTGTTTAACATTCCATCTATACTAGATAAATCCTTCCATGATCAATCCCTTAGATTCATCTAACAATAATGATGTTAAAGTCAAGTCCATTATTGCTATGAAGTCATCTACTAGATTTGGATTACCAATGATAGAAGCTTCCTCTACTTGTTCAATGTAATAAGATTCGAATCATGATGTTCATAATCAAGGTAATTAAGGCCTATTCATCTCAATATTCCAAACATGATGTACTTTGGATAATTTATCCACAAAGATCAATATTTGCTAACATGATCATCTTATTCTCCATAACACGAATCTAGAGTTTGAAGATAGAATCAACATACCTTAATATGACGAAATCACTGAACCACAAGGTAGAATCCGACTCCGGTTGGTTATGTGCCACTCCAAGGTGTTACTTCTCTTCAATGATCACTCACAAGTGATAACCAATATACAAGGATCAATATGATGTGTTCTAAGTGTGTTAGAAGGATTAATATAGCTCTGTGGCCTCTCAAGAATGAAGAATGGACGAAGGAAATGTAAGCCAAAACGGGTTGTTGTCTCATTTATAATATTCTGCACTTTAGCTAATTAGCGCACGCTAGCATACAATACTTAGCGCACGCTAATAAGCGTTGACTCCAAATATGTCCAGGTTCGTCCGCGGGAATCTTATCCGGACCCATGTCCCGGCTGGCGCATGTGCTAGCCACCTGATACGGAATTGAATAGTTCGAATAAAGAAACCGAAGCAAGAATCGACGTTAAAGGCCTTACAACGCGGCATGCACATACGGCAATATTTTTAGGCGAGAAAACGGACACAAGCCGGAAAATGACACAACCTGCCGGAAAATGTCGTCACCTGCCGGAAAATTCACCACCGGCTGGAAAAATCACCACCTGCCGAATCGCCGAGCAACTGCCGGCGGACCGACCATGTCGTCCGACACGGCCGTGCGCACTCGTCGTAAACGCATGTCATCGCCCGAGGACTCGGCCGTGTTATGCAGCGCGGTCGAGTCGAACTATCTTGGAGAAGCCAAACCTGCGCGAGACGGCCGGCCGTGTTCGAGGACACGATCGGACCCACACCGAACGTCCTTGTCGGGCCGCGCCCATGCGGCCATCGTCGGACGAGACCTGTCGGATGTCCTGTCGCGCCGCGGCCGTGTCAGCGAACACGGTCATCAGTCGCAGACGCGCCCGTGCCGAGTGTCCTTGTCGCGCCGCAGCCGTGTCGACACGGCCGACAGTCTGCCCGGCAGATTTCACCTTTTTGTATTTTCTTTTGTGTGTTTGTCTTTGCCTTGTTTTTTACTCATTTTAGGGATTGTGTTTCCCCTAAAATTTGGATTGTTGTTCCTTTTATGTTTTATTTTGATTATTCAAAGATTTTATAAATCTTTGAATTATTTTCTCTTATTATAGGAAGACTTGAAGTCTCCTATATATAGGCTTGGGTAAGCATTGTAACATATATGTATTGTATGTTGAAGAAATAAGAATACACTTGTGTTTTCTTGGTGAATGCTTTTCATCGAAACCTTGGTTATAATTCGACGCGTTTTCGAGTTTTAATCGAATCGATTCTCAATAGGTCTTGAGGAAAGATTATCTTATCAAACTATAGGTCTAGTTTGATAAATCCTTCATATTGTTCTTGTTTATGTAAGCCGAATTGCCCTACTTTCGGTTATATCTTACGAGTGTTACACATATTCGAGTGTTGGGAGGATCAATTATATTTCCGCTGCATTCCTTACGAATTTACGTCCATTCTCATACGTAATTTTATCATTAGTGGTATCGGAGCCCAGGGTCATCTCCTTGGGCGATTTCTTCAAAGATTTTTTTTTTTTTTTTGTCGAAGAAAATATCTCTTGATTCTTGTCATCGGAAACCACACCTAAATTTCTTAATTCAGTCAAGGTTCTTGATCTTTCAACCAAATGGAGTTCAACGATATTTATCTCTTGGCGATATTACGCGACACATTACACAGCGTACCGGAGTTCATGGGACATTCCGATCCGAGCGGTGTTGATTGGCTCCACGTTTGTGAGGAGTTTTTCAACCACAATTCAATTCCAGTAGACCGCCGAGTCTCGTTGGCGACAAAACGCCTTCGTGGTCGCGCCTCGACCTGGTAGCAGAAATTGAAAACCAGTCGTTTACACCAAGGTAAACCCAAACTAAGAGACTGGAACAAATTCATAAAACACTTTACTCGGAAATTCATCCCCACAAATTCTCACCGCCACGATCCACCAACGGCACCACTCCGGAAATTGCAGAAGTTCGGCGCCACCCCGCCACCAACCTTCGATCTAAGGTTTATCCCCATCGAAGAATTTCCAGCAAAGCCATTTTTCGGTGAAGATGATGTCCCTACCACCGTTTTCGATGGAGTAGACGAGACAGAGGTTTCAATGCCGCAATACAACGAAGAAAGTGAGTTGAGCCATGTTTCCATAATTGACGAACTTGGAACTTGCTATTATGAGCATGAACCAATCAGTTGTGTTGGTCAAATTAACCAAAACGGAATTGATGGGTCGAAGGAATTATTCACACAAATGGGATCTTTTAAAGTTGTGGAAGACAAAATTGAGCTTGGTACTAAAATATTTTGTGATGGGTCATTATTGGAGGAGCCCAACAATATTGGAACGGAGAGTTGGTCAGATTATGACGGACCGCCAGCATTTGATGAGGAACCAGTTGTTGAAGAGGAATCCGTAATAAATCCTGTGTTTCCCATTCTTGATGGTGAAACCGATGAGGAATTATCGGTGTTTCCAATTCTGGAGGATGAACCCGATGTGAAATTAACCGTGCGTCCCATTTCAGATGTCCACTCATTTCATGATATCGGTATTACCTGACGGAGTAATTATTATTATTTTATTAATAATGATAGTTATTTTGTTGGTGATTCTCGAGGGGGCCCCACTACCTATCGTCTCAAGATTTTGGGCCATGTACGTACTGCGGACATTTTCGAGGTCAAGTACTTAGAAGCTTTAATTAATTATCTTGACGACGAAGGAAGTTCGGAATTGAGGACAATTCCCTTTAAAGGGGGAGGGGATGATACGGAATTGAATAGTTCGAATAAAGAAACCGAAGCAAGAATCGACGTTAAAGGCCTTACAACGCGGCATGCACATACGGCAATATTTTTAGGCGAGAAAACGGACACAAGCCGGAAAATGACACAACCTGCCGGAAAATGTCGTCACTGCCGGAAAATTCTGCCGTAGGAAAAATCACCACTGCCAGGCGGCCGAGCACTGCCGGCCAGGACCGGCCGTGTCGTCCGACACGGCCGTCGCACTCGTCGAGAAGCGTACAAGTCACGCCCACGAGGACTCGGCCGTGTTATGCAGCGCGGTCGAGTCGAACTATGCCGGATAAGCCAAAACCTCTGCGAGGCGGCCGGCCGTGTTCGAGGACACGATCGGACCCACGCCGAACGTCCTTGTCGGCTCGCGCCCGTCGTCAGCATCGAGGCGAGACCTGTCGGATGTCCTGTCGCGCCGCGGCCGTGTATCAGAACACGGTCGAGTCATGCCAAGCAATGCCGCGCCGTCGAGTGTCCTTGTCGCGCGCCGCAGCCATTGTCAGCGACACGTAGAATCTACGGCAGATTTCACCTTTTTGTATTTTCTTTTGTGTGTCTGTCTTTGCCTTGTTTTTTACTCATTTTAGGGATTGTGTTTCCCCTAAAATTAGGATTGTTGTTCCTTTTATGTTTTATTTTGATTATTCAAAGATTTTATAAATCTTTGAATTATTTTCTCTTATTATAGGAAGACTTGAAGTCTCCTATATATAGGCTTGGGTAAGCATTGTAACATATATGTATTGTATGTTGAAGAAATAAGAATACACTTGTGTTTTCTTGGTGAATGCTTTTCATCGAAACCTTGGTTATAATTCGACGCGTTTTCGAGTTTTAATCGAATCGATTCTCAATAGGTCTTGAGGAAAGATTATCTTATCAAACTATAGGTCTAGTTTGATAAATCATTCATATTGTTCTTGTTTATGTAAGCCGAATTGCCCTACTTTCGGTTATATCTTACGAGTGTTACACATATTCGAGTGTTGGGAGGATCAATTATATTTCCGCTGCATTCCTTACGAATTTACGTCCATTCTCATACGTAATTCGTATCACCACCTACCTCAATAATTCAGTGTCTAGCGCACGCAACTTCTACATACGTAGCGTGCGCTAGTAATAGCCGATAGCGCGCGTTAAGCTATATTCTTGGCGTGCGCTATCACGAGTTTGCATGAGAAAATTTGCATATTGATATACTTAAGTACAAGGATGCCAATGCAAGAAATATCATACTCCAATAATCAAAACCACAAATCCGAATAATACAGGGGATGAATACAGATGAAATACACAGTAATAAATCTGGATATTACTTACTCTCCTACTAAAAAGGAGTTTCGTCCCGAAACTCAAAACGAAAATAACTCGGGATATCTGGACTTCATACTAGCTTCCGTTTCCCATGTGGCTTCTTCCATTCCGTGACGTGACCATTGAACTTTGACCAAAACGATTGGTTTGTTCCCCAATTGCTTAACTCGACTCTCGAGTATCTTGACCGGTCTTTCTTCAAACGTCCCATCTTGCGCGACTTCGATCTCGCCGAAATCAATGATATGACTGGGATCCGGTATATACCTCCGTAACTGGGATACGTGGAACACGTTATGAACATGGCACAATGACGGCGGCAATGCCAACCTGTATGCCAACTCTCCAACTCTCTCAAGGATCTCAAATGGTCCGATATATCTCGGACTCAGCTTTCCCTTCCTTCCAAAACGAAAAATTCCTCGAGTAGGAGAAACTTTCAAAAGTACGTGGTCTCCAGTACTAAACTCCAATGGGCGACGACGTACATCTGCGTAAGATTTCTGGCGACTCTGGGCGGTCAACAACCTTTCACGAATTAGGGTTATCTTCTCTCGAGTCTGCACGATCAACTCTGGTTCTGTTCCGATCAAGTTTGATGAATCGTCCCAACATAGGGGCGATCTGCATCTCCTCCCGTATAATGCCTCGAATGGTGCCATCTTAATGGAAGCATGCCAACTATTGTTGTAGGTAAATTCAATCAATGGTAGATGAACTTCTCAATCGTTTGACCAATTTAAGGCACAAGCCCTCAGCATATCCTCCACCGTTAGAATGGTCATCTCGGATTGTCCGTCAGTCTGCGGGTGATAAGCTGTACTGAAGTTCAATTCGGTCCCCAAGGCCTTATGAACTGCTTTCCAAAAGTGAGACACAAAACGGCCGTCTCGATCAGAAATAATGGTCTTCGGCATATCATGCAATCGAACTATCTCCGAAATAAATACTCGTGCCAACCTCTCTGGTCCCCACGTGTCCTTAATGCCTATAAAATGAGCTGATTTGGTTAAACGATCAACTATCACCCAAATCATGTTCATTCCTGTCTTGGTTCTCTGCATACTGGTGATAACGTCCATCGATATGTCCTCCCACTTCCATTCAGGAATTGGGAGCGGCTTCAACATTCCGGCAGGCCGTTGATGCTCGATCTTAACCTGCTGACAAGTCAAGCATTTCGAAACATAGTCCGCTACATCTTTCTTCATGTTGCCCCACGAAGTCTGCTTCAAGTCCTTATACATTTCTTGGTGCCCGGGTGGATAGAATAGGGCGAATTGTGAGCTTCCTTCATAATCGTCTGTTTGAACATCGACATCAGGAATGCAGAGTCGGTTCTGAAATCTCAAAACTCCATCATCATGAATTATGAATCCGGGGGCCTTTTCTTTGATCACTTCATCACGTAACCGAATCATCAGAGGATCATCAGCCTGTCTAGATTTGATTTCTTCGGTTAATGATGAAGTTATTTCCATCACGCACAGTTGTCCTTGGACTCTTTGTAACCACACTTCAATTCCTTCTCGAATCATCTCTCGTTGAAGGCTAAGTTGGGAGGTCAGAGTCTCCAGCATCTGAATAGAAATAGGCTTGCGGCTGAGTGCATCGGCCACTACATTCGCTTTGCCTGGATGATACAAAATCTCCAAGTCATAGTCCTTAATGAGTTCTAACCATCTTTTTTGCCGCATGTTCAACTCTTTCTGACTGAAGATGTACTTGAGACTCTTGTGATCCGTAAAGATCTGACAGTGAGTCCCGTACAGATAATGCCTCCAGATCTTCAAAGCAAAAACTACTGCTGCTAGCTCCAAATCATGTTTTGGGTAATTCACTTCATAAGGTTTTAGCTGTCACGACCCATAAGCGATCACCTTGTCATTCTGCATCAATACGCACCCGAGTCCTTGGTTCGAAGCATCACTGTAAACTATAAATCCCCCAGTTCCCTGTGGAAGTGATAGAATCGGTGCCGTCGTCAACCTCTTCTTTAACTCATCAAAACTAGTCTAACACGACTCGTTCCAATCAAACTTTTGAGTTTTCTGCAGGAGTCGAGTAAGTGGGCGGGAAATTTTAGAAAACCCTTCCACGAATCGACGATAATACCCAGCAAGTCCTAAGAAGCTTCAGACTTCTTTCACGTTCTTTGGAGGTTTCCAATCCATAATTGCTTCGATTTTCTGAGGGTCTACTCGGACTCCTTTAGCTGATACTACATGGCCGAGTAACATCACTTCCTTAAGCCAAAATTCACACTTAGAGAGTTTGGCGTACAGTTGCTCGCTTCTCAACAGTTCTAATAAAATTCGCAAATGCTGCGCATGTTCTTCCGGGTTCTTAGAATACACCAGAATGTCATCAATGAACACGACCACAAATTTATCCAAATATTCGATGAACACTCGGTTCATCAACTGCATGAATACAGCAGGTGCATTAGTGAGACCAAACGGCATCACTACAAACTCATAGTGTCCGTAGCGAGTCCTGAATACTGACTTTGGAACATCTGATTCCTTAATCCTCAGCTGATGGTATCCTGATCTCAGATCAATTTTAGAAAATACTGTTGCTCCTTGCAACTGGTCAAATAAATCATCAATCCGTGGCAACGGATATTTATTCTTAATCGTCATCTTGTTCAGTTCTCGATAATCGATACACAGTCGAAGCGATCCATCCTTCTTTCGGACAAAAAGAACTGGCGCTCCCCAGGGCGATACGCTTGGCTAGATATAGCCTTTGTCCAGTAATTCCTCCAGCTGCTTTTTCAGTTCATACATCTCAGTAGGTGCCATACGATACGGCACCTTAGAAATTGGTGTAGCCCCGGGTTCCAGCTCAATGGTAAATTCTACATCCCTTCGTGGAGGTAGTCCAGGTAACTCGTCAGGAAATACATCTGGAAATTCGTTCACAACAGGAATGGATGAAAGTTTCACAATTTCGTCTTCTTTCTTCATTGCATAGCACCGATTATCGATACAACCTGTTTCAACAATTTGTGACTTTCATCGCCTTGATCAATTTTCTGAGCTTCCGGTTTCCATCCCTCAAACAGAATTTGGAACCATCGTCAGCGATCAGCGAGATATTCCTCCTTCGGTAGTTTACAATTGCTCCATATCGATTAAGCCAATCGTCTCCGAGTATCAGGTCGTCTCCTTGCATTTCTATTACAATCAAATTTGAGAGCCACTCTCTGCCTCCAAATGATACAGGGAAATTTTTAGTTTCTAAGTTCCCGACAATCCTCTCCCCACTCGGTAAACCAACAATATAAGGTTCACAAGTATGAAAACCGGAAATATTCAAACGATTTACACAAGACAAAGATATAAAAGAATGCGTAGCTCCTGTATCGAATAAAACGCTAGCCCTGGGAAAGGATGCGGGCCGATGCACGATGCGGCGGCATCGTCTGTCCTCCTCATATCGTACAGAGGTGGGGGAGCAGATCCGGCACTCGATGTCCCCTTTCGGTCCCATTGTCCTCTGCCTCGTCCGCGGCCAAAATTTTGAGGCATCTGAACACTTTGCTGCGTCTGTTGGATACTGGCTTCCTTCTGGACTGGCTGTGGTGTACGGGCTCTAAAAGACTTTGCAGCTTCTTCACAGAACACCGCATTAATTCCCTCTCGACCACAATCAAAACAAGTTATGGCAGGTACGGGGCAATTCCGTCGATAGTGCCCCGTCTGGGCGCAGTTAAAGCATTTCCTGGTAACATCAGTAATAGTTGATGTCGCTCCGAAGTTCTTTCCGCTTCTAACTGGGTGCGGAGGTTTCTTGAAAGAGTGAAAGGATGACTGGGCCTTACGGGGCCATTGTTCTTGTGCTCGTAAAAGTACCAGAGACTTTCTGTTTCTTGGATTAGAAAATTTCTCCATATTGCTTTCTTGATCTCATACGCCAACGCCTTATCCCGGTATTGATGGAGTGTGGTACATTCAAAACGGACATGTACCTCTGGATTTGGTTTCATCCTCATATCGAAATGGATCATCATCTCTGCATCATTACGACCGGATGTCGAACAAATGCCATTTGTTGGTTAAACGTCTTAATTGCTGCGATACGGAACACTGAAGGCGGCGGAGAAAAACTCCCGAACCTTGGCTTCCCTCACGGGACGAGGCGATCGAGCTTCCATCATCAATTTAAACCTGTCAATCGGCATCATGATCTACAAAGGATGGCTTCCCACCATTGGTCGCTTCCCTATCGAGAAAATATTGAGCGATAGAGGCTCTCCGATCGTCTGGCGATTAATTAGGCAAAGATTTTCTCCAGTTCCTTCAACCAATGGTCCTGGTGGGAGTCTCGAAATCTGTCGAATTTGGGTGGTTGCATCTTCGCCACCTCTTGCGACCACCGGTCACATCGATTTCCCATGTCCGGATCCCTTGCTGTCCTTCTCCTGCTGTAGTCCCACCGCCACTTGCATTCGGTCCACGACTTGGCGGCCCAGGTCATCTGGTTCACCACTTGACGAAGGATCTCAGTACTGAGAGTTACAGTTCGTTATTAATAGATTGTTGCGGCTACTTTGAGCTATGGCGGCACGATTAGAAGGCGACGCTTCCCTTTCAGCATTTCTTCGTCCGCGTCCACGACCGCGACCACGTCCACGTCCGCCTCTCAACATACTGTAAGCATAAATACTCAATATACAGGAAACAACATCGTTTTAATATTCGAGTATAAAGATACACAACATGTAAAGAACGAGATAGAGTTTAGGAACTTACAACCACCGTTCGCATGAAGACGTAGGCAGTGCAGTGATGTCATTCACGGCCGGTTACCTCAAAAGACGTAAATGACCCCTATTTTAACCGAATGGCCAAGATATCTATAATCTTAGCTCCGATACCATATTCTGTAACACCCCCGATATATTCAGGAATATTGCAGCGCCGTAAATCCTTTACATAAGGATTTACAAGGCTGAAGAATTGAACAGACATTAAAAGGTACTAACGAATGGAAATAACAGAATTAAGATACAACAGTTCTGACCAAATACTGAAAATACAATTGTTCAACAGAAACTTAATAATATATCACCAAATTCAAATTCATCATAAATGACTTCGTACTCGAGTACTTATTGAAATAACCAATAAACAACAGACAAATAAACCCGGCCGAAACATCACTCTGCACCCTCGTCGTCATGCAGCTCCAGTGGTTGTTTTCCCGCTCTCCTGGATCCTGAACATAAACAAAATGTTCACCCCCGAAGGGGTTAGCACAACGATGCTAGTACAAGTACCACAACATATTATTCATATCTCACGAAGAATAATAACGTAAACGACAAAAAATACCAATGAGTCTTGTCCTACGAGAAACTCATAAACGACATACACAACTGATAATCACAACATGATATCATAACATACACATGGTAATTCCGTCGATCCAGCGTTCACTGCCTAGAACCCACGATGATCCCGTCAGACCAACCCGTGGTGGAAAAACCCGTCCGATGATCCAGCGCACGCTAGCATAGATCCCCCGATGATCCCGTCGGACCAACACGAGGTGGACATACAACAACGACATACATGCATGACAATATGTATAACATCAATACGTAAAACAAATAAGGTACTTGCCTCGATTCGAAGACAAGAACAATACTTCCACGAAAACGAACACTCGAAGGTCGTCCCCCTCAATCAATCACGTAACAAGCTCAAACCTTAAGAAAAGAAATAATATAGGATTTATCTCACATCGTACAAATGTCTAACAATTCGATTTACGGCTAAAAGCTCATAAAATGTAATCTGCCTGAACTTCTTACGCACGCTAAGTACTCTGTGTAGCGTGCGTTAAGTCTCCTCGATAGCGCACGCAAACAACAAAGCATAGCGTACGCTAACAATGCATGGTCAGTACTTCACTGATCAGCTGACTGACTCGTCTGATGGCCTAGCGTACGTTACGTACCAAACGTAGCGTACGTTAACCGATGCTCGATAGCGCACGTTAATTTACATAACTTAGCGTGCACTAACTGTGCATGGCAGTTCACTACTGGGCAGAAGACTGTTCTCATCATGATCAAAACAACGAAATCTTCCGTGATAATTCATGTTACCTCCATGAATATCATGTTCATACGATTATGAATGATCTTACGGATAACAACAACTTCGGATTCAAGAATATGTATACTATTATAAAACCATATTCCATTTCGACTACAAATCTTCATACGACAATTCGAAAGGCTTAACGGTTGATATCGACACCTTTATATCAATCAAAATTATCATACTGTAGTTGTTTAACATTCCATCTATACTAGATAAATCCTTCCATGATCAATCCCTTAGATTTATCTAACAATAATGATGATAAAGTCAAGTCCATGATTGCTATGAAGTCATCTACTAGATTTGGATTACCAATGATAGAAGCTTCCTCTACTTGTTCAATGTAATAAGATTCGAATCATGATGTTCATAATCAAGGTACTTAAGGCCTATTCATCTCAATATTCCAAACATGATGTACTTTGGATAATTTATCCACAAAGATCAATATTTGCTAACATGATCATCTTATTCTCCATAACACGAATCTAGAGTTTGAAGATAGAATTAACATACCTTAATATGACGAAATCACTGAACCACAAGGTAGAATCCGACTCCGGTTGGTTATGTGCCACTCCAAGGTGTTACTTCTCTTCAATGATCACTCACAAGTGATAACCAATATACGAGGATCAATATGATGTGTTCTAAGTGTGTTAGAAGGATTAATATAGCTCTATGGCCTCTCAAGAATGAAGAATGGATGAAGGAAATGTAAGCCAAAATGGGTTCTTGTCTCATTTATAATATTCTGCACTTTAGCTAATTAGCGCACGCTAGCATACAATACTTAGCGCACGCTAATAAGCGTTGACTCCAAATATGTCCAGGTTCGTCCGCGGGAATCTTATCCGGACCCATGTCCCGGCTGGCGCATGTGCTAGCCACCTACCTCAATAATTCAGTGTCTAGCGCACGCAACTTCTACATACATAGCGTGCGGTAGTAATAGCCGATAGCGCGCGTTAAGCTACATTCTTAGTGTGCGCTATCACGAGTTTGCATGAGAAAATTTGCATGTTGATATACTTAAGTACAAGGATGCCAATGCAAGAAATATCATACTCCAATAATCAAAACCACAAATCCGAATAATACAGGGTTTGAATACAGATGAAATACACAGTAATAAATCCGGATATTACATACTCTCCTACTAAAAAGGAGTTTCGTCCCGAAACTCAAGACGAAAATAACTCGGGATATCTGGACTTCATACCAGCTTCCGTTTCCCATGTGGCTTCTTCCATTCCGTGACGTGACCATTAAACTTTGACCAAAACGATTGGTTTGTTCCTTAATTGCTTAACTCGACTCTCGAGTATCTTGACCGGTCTTTCTTCAAACGTCCCATCTTGCGCAACTTCGATCTCACCGAAATCAATGATATGATGGGGATCCGGTATATACCTCCGTAACTGGGATACGTGGAACACGTTATGAACATGGCACAATGACGGCGGCAATGCCAACCTGTATGCCAACTCTCCAACTATCTCAAAGATCTCAAATGGTCCGATATGTCTCGGACTCAGCTTTCCCTTCCTTCCAAAACGAAAAATTCCTGGAGTAGGAGAAACTTTCAAAAGTACGTGGTCTCCAGTACTAAACTCTAATGGGCGACGACGTACATCTCCGTAAGATTTACGCGACTGCAGGCGGTCAGACCTTTCACGAATCGGGGCTATCTTCTCTCGAGTGCACGATCAACTGCAGTTACATTCGATCAAGTCGATGAATCGTCCCAAAGATAGGCGATCTGCATCTCCTCCCGTATAATGCCTCGAATGGTGCCATCTTAATGGAAGCATGCCAACTATTGTTGTAGGTAAATTCAATCAATGGTAGATGAACTTCCCAATCGTTTGACCAATTTAAGGCACAAGCCCTCAGCATATCCTCCACCGTTTGAATGGTCCTTTCGGATTGTCCGTCAGTCTGCGGGTGATAAGCTGTACTGAAGTTCAATTCGGTCCCCAAGGCCTTATGAACTGCTTTCCAAAAGTGAGACACAAAACGGCCATCTCAATCAGAAATAATGGTATTCGGCGTACCATGCAATCGAACTATCTCCGAAATAAATACTCGTGCCAACCTCTCTGGTCCCCACGTGTCCTTAATGCCTAGAAAATGAGCTGATTTGGTTAAACGATCAACTATCACCCAAATCATGTTCATTCCTGTCTTGGTTCTCGGCATACTGGTGATAAAGTCCATCGATATGTCCTCCCACTTCTATTCAGGAATTGGGAGCGGCTACAACATTCCGGCAGGCCGTTGATGCTCGATCTTAACCTGCTGACAAGTCAAGCATTTTGAAACATAGTCCACTACATCTTTCTTCATGTTGCCCCACCAGAAATTCTGCTTCAAGTCCTTATACATTTTACTGGTGCCCGGGTGGATAGAATAGGGCGAATTGTGAGCTTCCTTCATAATCGCCTGTTTCAGAACATCGACATCTGGAACACAGAGTCGGTTCTGAGATCTCAAAACTCCATCATCATGAATTATGAATCCGGGGGCCTTTCCTTTGATCACTTCATCACGTAACCGAATCATCAGAGGATCATCTGCCTGTCTAGATTTGATTTCTTCGGTTAATGATGAAGTTATTTCCATCACGCACAGTTGTCCTTGGACTCTTTGTAACCACACTTCAATTCCTTCTCGAATCATCTCTCGTTGAAGGCTAAGTTGGGAGGTCAGAGTCTCCAGCATCTGAATAGAAATAGGCTTGCGGCTGAGTGCATCGGCCACTACATTCGCTTTGCCTGGATGATACAAAATCTCCAAGTCATAGTCCTTAATCATTTCTAACCATCTTCTTTGCCGCATGTTCAACTCTTTCTACCTGGAGATGTACTTGAGACTCTTGTGATCCGTAAAGATCGGCGGTGAGTCCGTCTGAGATAATGCCTCAGATCTTCAAAGCAAAACTCTGCTGCTAGCTCCAATCATGTGTTGGGTAATTCACTTCATAAGGTTTGGTGTCGCGGCATAAGCGATCACCTTGTCATTACGCATCAATACGCACCCGAGTCCTTGGTTGAAGCATCATCAGAACTATAAATCCCCCAGTTCCCTGTGGAAGTGATAGAATCGGTGCCGTCGTCAACCTCTTCTTTAACTCATCAAAACTCGTCTGACACGACTCGTTCCAATCAAACTTTTGAGTTTTCTGCAGGAGTCGATTAATTGGGCGGGAAATTTTAGAAAACCCTTCCACGAATCGACGATAATACCCAGCAAGTCCTAAGAAGCTTCGGACTTCTTTCACGTTCTTTGGAGGTTTCCAATCTATAATTGCTTCGATTTTCTGAGGGTCTACTCGGACTCCTTTAGCTGATACTACATGGCCGAGGAACATCACTTCCTTCAGCCAAAATTCACACTTAGAGAGTTTGGCGTACATTTGCTCGCTTCTCAACAGTTCTAATACAATTCGCAAATGCTGCGCATGTTCTTCCGGGTTCTTAAAATACACCAGAATGTCATCAATGAACACGACCACAAATTTATCCAAATATTCGATGAACACTCGGTTCATCAACTGCATGAATATAGCAGGTGCATTAGTGAGACCAAACGGTATCACTACAAACTCATAGTGTCCGTAGCGAGTCCTGAATGCTGACTTTGGAACATCTGATTCCTTAATCCTCAGCTGATGGTATCCTGATCTCAGATCGATTTTAGAAAATACTGTTGCTCCTTGCAACTGGTCAAATAAATCATCAATCCGTCGCAACGGATATTTATTCTTAATCGTCATCTTGTTCAGTTCTCGATAATCGATACGATCAAGCGATCCATCCTTCTTTCGGACAAAAGAATCTGGCGCTCCCGGGCGATACGCTTGGTGGATATAGCCTTTGTCCATAATTCCTCGGTGCTTTTCGGTTCATACATCTCAGTAGGTGCCATACGATACGGCGCCTTAGAAATTGGTGTAGCCCCGGGTTCCAGCTCAATGGTAAATTCTACATCCCTTCGTGGAGGTAGTCCAGGTAACTCGTCAGGAAATACATCTGGAAATTCGTTCACAATAGGAATGGATGAAAGTTTCACAATTTCGTCTTCTTTTTTCATTGCATAGCACCAGTATCCAGTACAGCCATGTTTCAACAATTTGACAGCTTTCATCGCCTTGATCAATTTTCCTGAGCTTCTCGGTTTCCATCCCTCAAACAAAATTTTTGAACCATCGTCAGCAATCAACGAGATATTCCTCCTTCGGTAGTTTACAATTGCTCCATATCGATTAAGCCAATCGTCTCCGAGTATCAGGTCGTCTCCTTGCATTTCTATTACAATCAAATTTGAGAGCCACTCTCTGCCTCCAAATGATACAGGGAAATTTCTAGTTTCTAAGTTCCCGACAATCCTCTCCCCACTCGGTAAACCAACAATATAAGGTTCACAAGTATGAAAACCGAAAATATTCAAACGATTTACACAAGACAAAGATATAAAAGAATGCGTAGATCCTGTATCGAATAAAATGCTAACTGGATGGGAAAGGATCTGGACAGTACCTGATGCGATAGCAGCATCCTGATCGTCTGTCCTCCTCATCTCATACAGACGTGGGGGAGCAGATCCTCTGCCTCGTCCGCGACCAAAATTTTGAGGCATCTGAACACTTTGATGTGTCTGTTGGATACTGGCTTCCTTCTGGACTGGTTGTGGTATACGGGCTCTAAAAGACTTTGCAACTTCTTCACAGAACACTGCACGATGTCCCTCTCGACCACAATCAAAACAAGTTACGACAGGTAGGGGGCAATTCCGTCGATAGTGCCCCGTCTGGGCGCAGTTAAAGCATTTCCTGGTAACATCAGTAATAGTTGATGTCGCTCCGAAGTTCTTTCCGCTTCTAACTGGGTGCGGAGGTTTCTTGAAAGAGTGAAAGGATGACTGGGCCTTACGGGGCCCGCTGTTCTTGTGCTCTGTAAAAGTACCAGAGACTTTCTGTTTCTTGGATTCCGAAAATTTCTCCATAGCTGCTTTCTTGATCTCATACGCCAACGCCTTATCCTGGTATTGATGGAGTGTGGTACATTCAAAACCGGACATGTACCTCTGGATTTCTGGTTTCATCCTCATATCGAAATGGATCATCATCTCTGCATCTGTTCTGACCAGATGTCGAACAAATGCCATTTGTTGGTTAAACGTCTTAATTGCTGCGATACGGAACACTGAAGGCCGAGCGGAGAAAAACTCCGAACCTTGGCTTCCCTCACGGGACGAGGCGATCGAGCTTCCATCATCAATTTAAACCTGTCCAATCGGCATCATGATCTACGGTAGGATGGCTTCCACCATTCGGTCGCTTCCTATCGAGAAAATATTGAGCGATAGAGGCTCTCCGATCGTCTGGCGATTAATTAAAAGATTTTCTCCAGTTCCTTCAACCAATGGTCCTGTGGGAGTCTCGGAAATACCGTCGAATTTGGGTGGTTGCATCTTCGCCACCTCTTGCGACCCACCGGTCACATCGATTTCCCATGTCCGGATCCCTTGCATCCTTCTCCCTGCTTTGTAGTCCCACCGCCACTTGCATTCGGTCCACGACTTGGCGAACCGAGTCATCTGGTTCACCACTTGACGAAGGATCTCTCTGACGGAGTTACAGTTCGTTATTAATAGATTGTTGCGGCTACTTTGAGCTATGATCGCCTTTGATTAGAAGGCGACGCTTCCCTTTCAGCATTTCTTCGTCTGCATCCACGTCCGCGACCACGTCCACGTCCGCCTCTCAACATACTGTAAGCATAAATACTCAATATACAGGAAACAACATCGTTCTAATATTCGAGTATAAATATACACAACATGTAAAGAACGAGATAGAGTTTAGGAACTTACAACCACCGTTCGCATGAAGACGTAGGCAGTGCAGTGATGTCATTCACGGCCGGTTACCTCAAAAGACGTAAATGACCCCTATTTTAACCCAATGGCCAAGATATCCATAATCTTAGCTCCGATACCATATTATGTAACACCCCCGATATATTCAGGAATATTGCAGCGCCGTAAATCCTTTACATAAAGATTTACAAGGCTGAAGAATTGAACAGACATTAAAAGGTACTAACGAATGGAAATAACAGAATTAAGATACAATGATTCGACCAAATCGAAAATACAATTGTTCAATGAAACTTAATAATACATCACCAAATTCAAATTCATCATAAATGACTTCGTACTAGTACTTATTGAAATAACCAATAAACAACGAGACAAATGAACCGGCCGAAACATCACTCGCACCCTCGTCGTCATGCGGCTCCAGGTTGTTGTTTTCCGCTCTCCGGATCACGAACATAAACAAAATGTTCACCCCGAAGGGGTTAGCACAACGATGCTAGTACAAGTACCACAACATATTATTCATATCTCACGAAGAATAATAACGTAAACGACAAAAAATACCAACGAGTCTTCTCCTACGAGAAACTCATAAATGACATACACAACTGATAATCACAACATGATATCATAACATACACATGGTAATTCCGTCGATCCAGCGTTTCATCGCCTAGAACCCACGATGATCGTCAGACCAACCGTGGTGGAAAAACCCGTCCGATGATCCAGTATGCGCTAGCATAGATCCCCCGATGATCCCGTCGGACCAACACGAGGTGGACATACAACAACGACATACATGCATGACAATATGTATAACATCAATACGTAAAACAAATAAGGTACTTGCCTCGATTCGAAGACAAGAACAATACTTCCACGAAAACGAACACTCGAAGGTCGTCCCCCTCAATCAATCATGTAACAAGCTCAAACCTTAACAAAAGAAATAATATAGGATTTATCTCACATCGTAGGAATGTCTAACAATTCGATTTACGGCCAAAAGCTCATAAAATGTAATCTGCCTGAACTTCTTAGCGCACGCTAAGTACTCTGTGTAGCGTTCGTTAAGTCTGCTCGATAGCGCACGCAAACAACAAAGCATAACGTACGCTAACAATGCATGGTCAGTACTTCACTGATCAGCTGACTGACTCGTCTGATGGCCTAGCGTACGTTACGTACCAAACGTAGCGTACGTTAACCGATGCTCGATAGCGCACGTTAATTTACATAACTTACCGCGGCGCTAGCGTGTGCATGGCGATTCACTCTCAGGCGTAAGACTGTTCTCATCATGATCAAAACAATGAAATCTTCCGTGATAATTCATGTTACCTCCATGAAAATCATGTTCATACGATTATGAATGATCTTACGGATAACAACAACTTCGGATTCAAGAATATGTATACTATTATAAAACCATATTCCATTTCGACCACAAATCTTCATACGACAATTCGAAAGGCTTAACGGTTGATATCGACACCTTTATATCAATCAAAATTATCATACTGTACTAGATAAATCCTTCCATGATCAATCCCTTAGATTCATCTAACAATAATGATGTTAAAGTCAAGTCCATGATTGCTATGATGTCATCTACTAGATTTGGATTACCAATGATAGAAGCTTCCTCTACTTGTTCAATGTAATAAGATTCGAATCATGATGTTCATAATCAAGGTACTTAAGGCCTATTCATCTCAATATTCCAAACATGATGTACTTTGGATAATTTATCCACAAAGATCAATATTTGCTAACATGATCATCTTATTCTCCATAACACGAATCTAGAGTTTGAAGATAGAATCAACATACCTTAATATGACGAAATCACTGAACCACAAGGTAGAATCCGACTCCGGTTGGTTACGTGCCACTCCAAGGTGTTACTTCTCTTCAATGATCACTCACAAGTGATAACCAATATACAAGGATCAATATGATGTGTTCTAAGTGTGTTAGAAGGATTAATATAGCTCTCTGGCCTCTCAAGAATGAAGAATGGACGAAGGAAATGTAAGCCAAAATGGATTTAATGTCTATTGTTATCTCATGACTAGAGACTAAGTTTGGGGGTCCCTCGTGATGCTGAGCGTTATTTGAAGTATGGATTGACCGACGTTTTCACTCAGACATGTGCTGGTGTTCAAGAAGATATTTGGAATAAGTTTCACTGTTCCTTATCTCTTTTATTTTCACATGAGTTTTTATTATTGATGGTTTTATGTATAGTGGACTAAATTGAAGCATGCGATATTGTCTAAAATTTTCTTGGTTATAAATTGCGATTTCATCAGTGCTTTACTTTTCATGAATTTTTCGTGCTTCCGTGTGTAAAATTGATGTTACGATACTCATTTCTCTTTGAATAAACGGTTGACTTTTGGTCGAGTTGCAGTCAGCGATTTCTGTTTCTGTTGAGTATTCATTTAGGTCCGAAATTTTATCGTTTTTGTAGAAATCTTAGCAGATAAGAAAGGAGACATATGTGTTTTCAAATCACCGTCTATATGTTTGGTTACACTTTTCGGTTAGCTAGTCGTCCAGTAACATGAGTCGTGTGGGCACTTAATTAGAGTTTAGAGTTGGACAGTTTTTCCCAAAAAAAAATCGAGATATTATTTGTTCTATGATTGGAAGTCTACGTGACCCGTTGTTTACTCTCGCGTAAAACAACGACCCTGATTAGACTAGTGGTTTAGAGATTTCGCATGTGCCGATGATGGGGAGCCTAGTAACCGGGGGTATTCGCGTGACCCGTTGTTTACTCTCGCGTAAAACAGCGACCTTGAATCGGACATGCGGGAATAGCTATTCGAGTTGTTTCTCCGCTGTGGAGGGGAACTTAGTAACTAGAAGCATCCATGTGCCCCATGAGTGTCTTCTACATCAAACGGTTCCCCAAGACATGAGAATGGAATTCCACCCTAGGATTATCCCGATGAAACATCCCGAGAGCCGAAACCTAGTGGTTAACTCGAATCTATATTATTGATCATACATAAGGGAATGCTGTCCGAGGAGTAATGTCGATAATGAAACTCTTGAATTTTGCCACTAGATCGTGGAATAGGCGAATTAGCTTGTTTAATCTAACCCTTCATATTGACGGTCGGTTAAATTCACGCTTGTTAATCTTTGAGCTTGATTTTCTTTATGAACGATTGATTAGGACTGAAATTGGTTACTTAGTGGAATCAGTGTCCTGGATGTGACTCGCTATTACGATACTTGTACTATTCTTTGAAATTTTCAGGGTAGTATTGATTAAGTTGAGCACTATGGACTTGCATGATTATTCACGATACATTTTGTTTAAAATTAATAATTTTTGCTTGAGGACAAACAAAGGCTCAAGTTTGGGGGTATTTGTTAGGCGTATTTTTATGCGCTTTTATATCATTATTTTATATCCATCTTGAGCCTAAATCAGCATAAATGAGCTTTTAATGCACTATTCTTATATGTTTTGCAGGAAATCGGAGTCCGGAAGCCAAACGATGAAAAGCGGCGAATGATTTTGGTCATGAGCCGCGGCACAAACCAAGTGAGCCGCGGCACACGAAGATGGCCTGAAAGTCCCGAGCAAACTGTACTCTGATCCGCGGCACAGCCTAAGTGAGCCGCGGCCCAGAAGGAAAATGTCGCGCCCAGGCATAGGCGCTGAGCACCGTGAGCCGCGGCACAGATTAAGTGAGCCGCGGCCCATGGGGCGGTTTTGGTGTGTTATGCGCGGTTTTGGGCTGTTTTGGAGCCTGTTCTCGACCTAATTACACGGACGCGTTTTGGAGGCTGATGACGACTATAAATAAGCATTGAAGGGCTGAAGAAAAGGGGGGATCATCATCGATCAAGGAGGGCATCGACAGAAAGAGAGAAGAACACAAGGAGGAGATTTGTGGGGCGACGACAAGACCACGGATTTCTACGGTTTTTCTTAGTTTTTCCGCATCTAAATTTCTAGATTTATTCGAGTAGGATTGTGATTGTAGCCGATTTCATGACGGTTTGACTTATTTATTATTATTTCGATTTACTCGTTATTCGTATTGAATTGGATTCTTCTTACTGTTCTTAATGCTTTTTAATTGTCTGGCCAACAGTTGATTTGTTTTGAATGTCTTTATGGATTCGGGAGATGAAATTTAGGCATAGTTATTGTGAGACAAATCATAATTTTCGTGAGATAGGGATATACTCATGGAATTGTGAAGCCTATTTATTGTGGGAATTCTTGAACTGTTTTAGCTATTAATTATCTAATTCGAATAGGGATATATCGAGTTAATAATTCATAGTATTTTCTATCGACCTTGGGAAAGGCTTTAGAATAATTTTAGGAATTTCTGGCTTACAATCAATTAAATAAAATTGAATTGAATTGAATAAATATCATTCCTGATTGTTTGAGGTGAAAATCATAATCCTACACCCTTATTAATATTATTATTATTAGTAGTACTATTATTTATTTTCTGCTATTAATTAGTACTATTAGTTTAGGCATAAATTCCGTATAATTGTTCTTCAAATAAAATTGTGAGTCGACTATATTTTGGTACTTAGTGAAATCAGTCCTCGAGGGAACGATACTTTACTTATCACTTTATTACTTGTTGACACCGTGCACTTGCGGCATAGTGTGAGGGATTTCCTCACAACACGTTCATGTGAGTGCAAGAAAATGTTGAAGTCACCGTTGACAATCCATGGCAACCCCTCTACTTCCAAAGCAATCTCACGGAGGGTGTTCCAAAGGGCGTAGCGACCAATACGGTTAGTGCTGGCATAGACATAAGTGACATAAATCGACTGGGGAAGAAGGGGAGAAGAAATATAAAGATGAAGGACCTGATCTGTATCTAACAAAACATAGTGCTGAAAGTTAGGGGAAGAAAAGAACCAAAATTTGTTAGACCGATTATAAAGTCCCGATGCAAAACCTAAAGAAAAAATATAAAAATCAAAATTAGCATTGGAACCTATGGGTTATAAAATGCCAATAAAATAAAACCTATGAACACGGTGGAGATGTCGAATACGCTTCTGTGCTCCGGTGTTAGCCAGACCACGAGCGTTCCATGTAAGAATGGGTATCGACATAAACTAACCCACCGACTCTGACGAAGACCTAGGGCCTTGTTGGGCGCCCCCGTCTCCGAGGTGTATCCTGCCGGGCAGATGTTCCCCCTTTCGAAGGCGATGAAGATCGCCCCTTGGAGGAGGAAGAGGGTCCGCGAGAAGCTGCTCTTCCTCGTGTGGAAATCGAGGAGTCAGAAGCAGCTTTGCCCCTAGTCGTAACACCAGGGGCAACATTAATAGACATGAGACGTCTCTTAACCGGGGGTTTTGGTGCCGCCGGGAGAGGCACCATCACCGAGGAAGAGAGACTGGACTCAGAAATCTCAAATTGAGTGCGGTTAGGACCACACTCAGTCGAAGAAAGGAGGGGAGGGGGAGGCTCGTAAACCACCATGGCTAAGGTCTCACACTCAATGATGATCGGATCATTGATAAAGCCCTGGCCGTCATGGCGGGGCGAGGTAGACTGAAAGAGTCTAGAAAAGTGAGGGACGGTGGAGGACTCTGTGTCGTCCTCTAAGAGACGCTCATCATCGCTATCACGACCGATATCAACGCTACCCGATGTAATATCCGCAATTTTCGATTTCCGGTAAATTTCTTTTTTTTCGGTCGGAGTCCGTTTTGACGACTCGCTCATGACCGTTTCGTCATTCTGAGAATGATTAATTCTACACTTTTTGACATCCGAGTTCGTTTCGGTGTCGTTTCGTTGAGTTCTGTGCTTTTTAGCGACTTTTCCGCACTTGAGTTCGATTCTTGCGAATCTCATCCGAAACTGTTGTTTCGAGTTTCCCGCAAGTCCGTTTATCTTTGTTGGACGTGTTGTGAACTTCGGTTTGGTTATTCGATCACGTATGGTGATTTTCGGGCATTTGGGCCATTTTCGTAATTTCCCAAAGTTTGGGGTAATTACCTTCCGTTGTCGAATTTCGAGCCTTCGGGTGGTCGGAATCGTGTGTCCTACTAGCTCTTAGATTCGTCCTTGCGAGTACTTCATAACCGTATCTTCGGTTCGTATTCAGGTTCGGGTTTCGGTGTCGTTTTGTTGAATTCAGGATTACTAAACGACTTTTCTAAGTATGAGTTCGTCTTTGTTAGATCACCATTAATTTTTGGTAACTCCAAAAATTATAGATCTTTGCAATATTATAGAACATCGAGTTAGCTTTCCAATGGTTCAAACGGTGAGTCAATGGTCGGACGAGAGAGTTATGGTCGTTTGATTTTGGCGAACACTCCCGGGAGCCTTTCGGCCGATAGGGGGCCGATAGACTCTCTGCCGGCATCCCGTGGGGGTATCGGTTGGGCTGTCGGCGATAGGCCGGCCGATAGGTTCTGTTGTGTTGCACTATAAATGTGGTTTTGAGCGTGAGCGGCTCATTCTTTCCCAATTTTTTCCACCGAGTCGCGAGAGAGAGTTAGAGAGGAGAGAGTTCTTCATCCGGGTCGATTTTCATCATTTCTTTTCGGTTGTGAGGCTCGGATAATCAATCTAACGCGTGTTCTACGGATCTTAATGCTTGAATCACTCAAGGTAATATCTCTTGAAACCCTACCTTTTTGGATAATTGGGGATTTTGGGGTTTTGTCCGATTCTTTCCGTTTTGTTGATGGATTCTTGATGAATATGATTAATCTTGTTAGTATCTTTAGTTTCCCTACGGATTCATGGATATTTTGTGGATTTTTACGGAATCGAGAGGGTTTGGTTGTGGTCCGCCTCGTTGTTGTTTTTGGTATGAATATACATGAATCGTAGGCGGGTTTAGGGTGTATTCCATTTCCATAATCGTTTAGAAGTGGTTGTGATTGTGCTATTCGAATCGTTAGGTTCATTTTCGTCGGTTCCTCGCGGTCGTGCTTGATTCTTCCGTTCCGTTCGTTGTCGTATTCCTTTTCGTTAGCATCGGGCGTTAAGCTTCGGTTGAGCCGTATCCGTTCGTGGTTCCGTGCTCGTGGTATCGAGGCAAGTACCTTGTCCATACAATTCTTGTTTTGTGAATATGATAATTGGTGATCGTCTTTATGTGGTTGTTTGATTGTTTGAAATGAGTTTTCAAAAGATTCGGTTTAGCCTTGTTAAGGGCTTGCTTTCAAAACGCGTGTGTTTTGTGAATGGTGTGGTTTGAGAATGATTATGTGAACTCTATGGATATGTTTGGCGTTGATGTTGCACTTGGTATTTGCGTGTGGACGTATATTGTTTCATTTCGGTGCATTGTGGTTTGACGTGGTGTTTTGCTAAGTGTTTGATGCTCTGGGTGAATTGTTTGAATATCCTTGATGTGATATGTTAATTGTGTGAATGTGTGGATACGGTTGAAGGTCTACGGTGACACATGGCACGTGATCATGTGGTCAGGATGCAACAAGTGATTGATCCAACCGTGAGAGCCTGAGATAATCTACGGTGGCACATGGCATGCGATCATGTGGCGAGGATGCAACAAGCGATTGATCCAACCGTGAGATGTGTGTGATTTGTTTCGCTAGCGGCTCGAGAGGGTCCTTCGAGGCCACGGGTGGGGCGTCGGTGGTGTCGTCCGGTCTGGCGATGCGCGTGCGTGATTATGTTTCGTAGATTTTACGTACGATGAGCACACGTGATGTTGGGCTTTGACCTGTAAATTGTTGGTGATTTCCTATTTGCGAAAACAAACGTTTGGGCTGTGACCCTATCGATCTTTTGGAAAGAGAAGGATTTTATAATCCTAAATTGTTTTCTATTAAAACTCTCGATGGCATTTTAAACTGTTTTGTAAATTGTTTCCCTTATTTGCGATCTGTCGGTTTTGGAAATGTTTACCCAAACTCTTGCCTCGGGAAGTACTTTTCTTTACGTTTGGATCTTTGAGGATTCCTGATTATTATTGTTCTTGGAACTTGTATTTTATGGCCGTATTTTTGCACTTGTACTTGCACTAGCAAAACGGTGGAGTTTGCTAACCCGAGTATTCGGGGTGGATGTCTATTTTGCATTCGAGTTTTGGAGCATAGCACGGGGTTGGCACGAAGGATGACGAAAGATGAACGATACTAATCACACGAGGTTAGTTGACGTCGTATTGGTCGATTGTATTTTCTTTTTCATTGCGGTATCTTTTCCCGTTATGCGGGAGTTTATTTTATTTTGACCTGCGTGGGTATGTGTGCAGGAATGAGTTGTATGTTATTATTGAAAGACCAAGTCGGTCTCTTGAGTCATTTTAGCCTTAAAGGCGATGTTTAGATGTTTGATTTTAGTTATCGGCTGGTAGATCCTCGAGGAGAGGGTCTACGGCGTGTAATATCCTGAGTGGATTGTGGGTGTTACATAAATGGTATCGGAGCTTAGGTTGTGGAAACCTGGGTGTCGGGTCGATGGTGTCCATTGAGTTTTTGTCTCGTCGGATTTTATCCGATCGAGTCGTGTCGCGACGCGTCGCTCCGAGTTTGTTGGTCGTGATTAGTATCGTGGCGATCATCATCTTCGTGCGACTGTGGATGTAAGTCTCCCTTATACGTGTTGAGCCTCGTGTGACACGAGCTATTTTTATGATTATTTGTTAAGTGACGGGATCCTCTTATGGATTTTGATTTCTTGATACGTGACTAGTTGACTCTCATATTTCGTTCGTATGATGAGTATTGTTCTTTGGGTGTGCATGTCGAATCGTATTTCTTTTATCCATTGCGTGAGTTCTTACGTAATGGATTTCGGTATTTTACTGGAGTTTTATTTGAAAACCAATTCCCTTAATCGAGTTTTTGGCATTATGGCCTTGATCATTTTGGCGAAATTCTTATGACGGAATTTAGTATTTTGTAAATGGATTTTGTGAGTTTTTGAAATATTACCGTCATCGGCCTTTTTGGCGTTTTTGTGAATGGTTTTTAACTTTGGTGGGTTCGTAGCGGGACCCACGGCGCTATATTGTTCCTTGTAATTACGAAATTTTTGGGCATTCTAGCTCATTGAATTATTTTTGAAAACCTTGAGTATCTTAGAAAATTAAAATTCGACGTACTTTTAAAACGAATTATTTCCATGCGGTGTTTTCAAGGTGTTTTCTAATGCCGCAATACATTTTAAAAATTTTCGGTTGAGGACCAAAAATATTTTGAGATATTTTCAAATGCGATTGCTTAGACCCAAGTCGAATATTTTTGAAAGTTTTTCACTAAAGGAAAGGTGTCCTCATTTTTGTTCGAACGCAAGATGACTTTCAAAGTCTCGATAATGGTGTTTGTACTACTTTTTGTAAAATGATACTCAAGATCAAGTTGTTTCCAAAGCTGTTTTCAAAAGGTGGTTTTCATTTTAAAACCTATCATTCTGTTTGCGAATAGGAAATGCGTGTATGGTTTTCGAACTTTCGTTACGGTGTTAACCCGAATTGTGGTTGAATTGGTGGTGTGAACGTTGAGTCGTTCGCCACGCATATGTTTTGTTAGCCCTCGTGAGAGGTGTGAGCTGGTGTTCTTGTTTGTCGCCTCGTGGTGATTTGCGTGTTGTCGCACGGGTGTGGTATTGAAGCTTGAGTTTGTACGTTTGTGTACATGTGTGATTGTTTCATTATGGTTGAAATTATGTCTTGGTTATCGTTCGGGTGTTGAGGTCGCGAACGATAAATCGTTCTTTGTAGTGTTTGTGTGTGTATTACTTTATGATGGTAATCGTTGTATATGGTATGTGTTATGATTCTTTATTATCTTTGAGTTGGCATCTCCGCTATGTTGTTTTGCGACGTTATGCCCCATGGTATCTAGCATTTGTATTTTCGGTATGCCGAGCCAGGCGTTTCAATCGTGATGTCTTAGGGGAATGTACGTGCAAATTGTCCTTCTCGTCATTAACACATTTCGAGTGTGGGCTCGAGGACACGAGTCGGTTTCTCGGGTGGCTCACGAGACTTTCGGAGTTCGCGCTTGACCTGATGTCGAATCGGCTTTGAGAGGCCTTCGAAGGATGTTTACGTCGGTTGCTTGTTGTGTCGTCACCTTGATTTATTTGTTGTGAGTTGCGGGGCGACCTTCTTTTATAAGAGGTCGAATGTAGTACCGTGTTGTTTTTAGACTCCTGCATTTTCTCTTTCTCGAGTCTATCGACTCGCTCGTGTTCGTTGATACTTTACAGACATTACGTATTTGATTTCGTCGTTCGAGCAGTGTGATCTTGTTTTGGGTCAACTGGTTATCATTTGTGACTTTTTCGAGTTCGGTTCGATTCTTGTGAACCTTGTTCGGAAGTGACATCATCTGGTTTTACTAGTTCTCTTATTCGAAGTGGATCGGATTTGGAACTTCTGCATTTTCGACTCTGTCGACTCATTTATGTTCATTGACATTTTCAGAGCTTGTAATGCCCCTTGCGGTTGTTGATCGAACGAGGGTGGTATAATTTCGGAATTACTCGTTCGTCGATGTGACTTTTCAATGGTTATTCCCTTTACAGTGGATCATAAGCGAGTGTGCATCTTGTTGTTTTCACCGGATCTTGTTTTGTCTCGAGTCGAGATGTGAACCTCGGAGTTGTCGGTTGAACCTTATTGTTCTTCGTGATCCGAACATGATCGTTCGATTTTTGTTGTCTCGATCGTTTGTTTGTTCAGTTTTTGTCCTCGTTTCGTGATCGTTGAGCATTCAGGCTCCTTCCTAATTCCCTTAAGTTTGGGAAATTAGTCTCGTTTTCGATCTTCCAACCCTTGGGCGGTGGAATTCAGTATTAGTTCAGCGAATGGCTCGCGTTTCGATTGATGTACCGTTGGGTTGGTCAATCATACTGACTTTCGTTCGTTGTGTTTTGTGATTGTCGGATAATTGACTTGTCTATATTATCCGTTTGATGACGCTTGTCATTTGTTGGTTTTATTATATCCCTAACGGCGACGTTGTGTTGGTCACCGTGGAGCGTGTTTACACGCCGTATATTCCTTTGCGTTGTTTGTAACATTTCGCCGTTGGGCATTAGTTACGCGTTTCTTGCATATCTCGTTGAGTTTTCCTGGCGGAATATTTCTTCCCCCTACTTGTTTTAAGTTTCGGGACGAAACTTCTTTTAAGGAGGGTAGAATGTAATATCCGCAATTTTCGATTTCCGGTAAATTTCTTTTTTTTCGGTCGGAGTCCGTTTTGACGACTCGCTCATGACCGTTTCGTCATTCTGAGAATGATTAATTCTACACTTTTTGACATCCGAGTTCGTTTCGGTGTCGTTTCGTTGAGTTCTGTGCTTTTTAGCGACTTTTCCGCACTTGAGTTCGATTCTTGCGAATCTCATCAAAGCTGTTGTTTGAGTTTCCCAAGTCCGTTTATCTTTGTTGGACGTGTTGTGAACTTCGGTTTGGTTATTCGATCACGTATGGTGATTTTCGGGCATTTGGGCCATTTTCGTAATTTCCCAAAGTTTGGGGTAATTACCTTAGTTGTCGAATTTCGAGCCTTGGGTGGTCGGAATCGTGTGTCCTACTAGCTCTTAGATTCGTCCTTGCGAGTACTTCATAACCGTATCTTCGGTTCGTATTCGAGTTCGGGTTTCGGTGTCGTTTTGTTGAATTCAGGATTACTAAACGACTTTTCTAAGTATGAGTTCGTCTTTGTTAGATCACCATTAATTTTTGGTAACTCCAAAAATTATAGATCTTGCAATATTATAGAACATCGAGTTAGCTTTCCAATGGTTCAAGCGGTGAGTCAATCGAGTCAGGACGAGAGAGTTATGGTCGTTTGATTTTGGCGAACACTCCCGGGAGCCTTTCGGCCGATAGAAGGCGATAGACTCTCTGCCGGCATCCGTGGGGGTATCGGTTGGGCCTATCGGCCGATAGGCCGGCCGATAGGTTCTTTGTGTTGCACTATAAATGTGGTTTTGAGCGTGAGCAGCTCATTCTTTCCCAATTTTTTCCACCGAGTCGCGAGAGAGAGTTAGAGAGGAGAGAGTTCTTCATCCGGGTCGATTTTCATCATTTCTTTTCGGTTGTGAGGCTCGGATAATCAATCTAACGCGTGTTCTACGGATCTTAATGCTTGAATCACTCAAGGTAATATCTCTTGAAACCCTACCTTTTTGGATAATTGGGGATTTTGGGGTTTTGTCCGATTCTTTCCGTTTTGTTGATGGATTCTTGATGAATATGATTAATCTTGTTAGTATCTTTAGTTTCCCTACGGATTCATGGATATTTTGTGGATTTTACGGAATCGAGAGGGTTTGGTTGTGGTCCGCCCTCGTTGTTGTTTTTGGTATGAATATACATGAATCGTAGGCGGGTTTAGTGTATTCCATTTCCATAATCGTTTAGAAGTGGTTGTGATTGTGCTATTCGAATCGTTAGGTTCATTTTCGTCGGTTCCTCGCGGTCGTGCTTGATTCTTCCGTTCCGTTCGTTGTCGTATTCCTTTTCGTTAGCATCGGGCGTTAGAAGCTTCCCGTTGAGCCGTATCCGTTCGTGGTTCCGTGCTCGTGGTATCGAGGCAAGTACCTTGTCCATACAATTCTTGTTTTGTGAATATGATAATTGGTGATCGTCTTTATGTGGTTGTTTGATTGTTTGAAATGAGTTTTCAAAAGATTCGGTTTAGCCTTGTTAAGGGCTTGCTTTCAAAACGCGTGTGTTTTGTGAATGGTGTGGTTTGAGAATGATTATGTGAACTCTATGGATATGTTTGGCGTTGATGTTGCACTTGGTATTTGCGTGTGGACGTATATTGTTTCATTTCGGTGCATTGTGGTTTGACGTGGTGTTTTGCTAAGTGTTTGATGCTCGGGTGAATTGTTTGAATATCCTTGATGTGATATGTTAATTGTGTGAATGTGTGGATACGGTTGAAGGTCTACGGTGACACATGGCACGTGATCATGTGGTCGATGCAACAAGTGATTGATCCAACCGTGAGAGCACGAGATAATCTACGGTGGCACATGGCATGCGATCATGTGGCCGATGCAACAAGCGATTGATCCAACCGTGAGATGTGTGTGATTTGTTTCGCTAGCCACTCGAGAGGGTCCTTCGAGGCCACGGTGGGACGTCGGTGGTGTCGTCCGGTCTAGGCGATGCGCGTGCGTGATTATGTTTCGTTGATTTTACGTCCGTTGAGGACACGTGATGTTGGGCTTTGACCACGTAAATTGTTGGTGATTTCCTATTTGCGAAAACAAGCGTTTGGTGTGACCCTATCGATCTTTTGGAAAGAGAAGGATTTTATAATCCTAAATTGTTTTCTATTAAAACTCTCGATGGCATTTTAAAGCTGTTTTGTAAATTGTTTCCCTTATTTGCGATCTGTCGGTTTTGGAAATGTTTACCCAAACTCTTGCCTCGGGAAGTACTTTTCTTTACGTTTGGATCTTTGAGGATTCCCGATTATTATTGTTCTTGGAACTTGTATTGTATGGCCCGTATTTTTGCACTTGTACTTGCACTAGCAAAACGGTGGAGTTTGCTAACCCAGAGTATTCGGGGTGGATGTCTATTTTGCATTCGGGTTTTGGAGCATAGCATGTGGTCGGCACGAAGGATGATGAAAGATGAACGATACTAATCACACGAGGTTCCGTTGACGTCGTATTGGTCGATTGTATTTTCTTTTTCCGTTTGCGGTATCTTTTCCCCAGACGGAGTTTATTTTATTTTGACCCTGCGTGGGTATGTATGCAGGAATGAGTTGTATGTTATTATTGAAAGACCAAGTCGGTCTACTGAGTCATTTTAGCCTTAAAGGCGATGTTTAGATGTTTGATTTTAGTTATCAGCCTGGTAGATCCTCGAGGAGAGGGTCTACGGCGTGTAATATCCCTGAGTGGATTGGGGGTGTTACACCCGATACACTATCTTTATTCCCCACTCTAATAATATCATCAGTACCAACTAAATCCTCCTCCTCTCTACCAGAGGAGTCCAAAGATGCAAAGTATGAGTGTTGTCCAGTGGCAGCCGTGCCCTTGGGGATCATCCCCGTCTCTCTAGGTCCTTTTTTGGCAACAACCTGCCAAACGGCAGGTTCCTTGCCTTTGGCGGCCTTAAGAGCTGCATGCGAAGTGTTAGCCTTAGAGGCGTTAGCAGGGGCCGGCTGTGCCTTCTGTTGTCGAGAAATGACAACAGTAGGCTTCTTACGCTGGGGCGGAGGAGGCCGTTCTTTGTTGCCAACTATGTAGCAACTGGACGGCTCGTGCCCCACATGAGAACAGAGAGAGCAATATAATGGAACTCTCTCGTAAGTGTAATACCCGAAAATTTTAAAGTTATTAAATACCTAAAATACCCTCTAATTTGAAACTTTTGGAAGACGATTAAATAACCTAAAACATTTAATTATATTTAACCTAAGCATTATAAACACTAATGCTTGAACATTTCACAACTTCACTAACCTTTAAGACTTATGATAATTAAAAGTTACAACCATATACATGTGTATTAAGTATCACATGCCTAATATGTTCCTTTTGGGCCGAGTATATTGAGTTGATTTCAAGTGATCATAAAGATAAACAAGCCCAAGTCCATTATTGAAACTAAATAAGGAATGAGATACCACAATCCCATATGACACGACATTACTTGATTTCTCCTCTCTCATCACACGTTATATACACATATCACACACAAAGCAGACCCTAAGAATACATACACATACATCGGCTGCTACCACTCTTCATAAATTCTTTCTAGTTCAAAAGTAAAAGGCTGCAGGGGTGTCTTGATCGTGGTCTAAGGTTCGGTTGGAGTTTGCTTGTGTTCGGCTCGTTTGTAGGCTGGTATTCGATCTTGTTTTGTCTCTCCTTTGTGTCACGCTACAAGGGTAACAAATTCAGACCTTGTTCAATTCCTCTTCCTTTTCTTATTTGATCATGTCGTATGATTTGAGAATCGGCTAGCAGGTTTTGTTTATGAATAAACTTGCAGAAAATCTTATGATACCACATGGAATAATAAGATAAAAACCTTATAAAATCGACTATAAGTGTGTGGGTTGTGGTGTCGACATGTAAGGCTGTAAACATGTGTGATATTGGCTAAATAAACCTATGAGATGTGTGTGCAATCGGATTTATTAGGGTTAAAGGATTGAAGTTGTTTTCTACCTCACTTTCTTGCTGACAGAATATTAGAGTCGTTTTGAGCAGGGTGAATCTTGATGATACCCAAGTGTTTTTCTGAGTTTCTTGAGTCCAAAACTAATTTTAAAGAGTTTACTAACTGATCCAATTGGTTTGGAGTGATTTCGAGTTGTTTGGGTCGTGTTTTTGATTTTTGTGTGTTTAAGTATTGAATCTGAAATTCGGGAGTCTGAAATCAGTCCACTTTGTCGATTTTTTATTCAAAAACTATAATGAGTTTGGCCATGAAACTCCAGTATGTAACTTCTATATGATTAGTAATACCATGAATATTTGGGAAATTTTCCTGGATGTTTTGGTAGGTCGTTGAGGCGAATACTTTTTGGGTACAACTGCAGGTCGGTTTTCTAAATAGTCTGAGTTTAAGTATTTTTCGTGTGGGATTAAACTAGCTAATACTTTCGGGAAAAATTTGTGTGGGTTATAAAGGCATTTAAGTACCTGTGTGAATTTTTGTGAATTTTAATTCTGAGTTTTGATATTGTTCAAAAATTCGTCAAGTTGTGACCTGTTCATAGATAAAAGCTGATAAAAAGGTTAAAAGGCTAAATAAGGGTTATGTGTGTATTATTAAACTTACGGGTTGAACTTATCATTTTCGAAACTAAAGGGCTTAACTTGTGAAATCATGTAACTTTATGATACTTATATTTTATACCCTAATCTTACAATATTTGCACTATAAACCCTAAATTTATATAATTATCATTATGAACCTTAAACTATTAATATTATCACGTTTGATACCTTAAATTGATTAAATGATAACTTTGGATATTAATGACTAATGTTTCTAAATCTGAAAACCTTTTAAATATGGAAACTTACTATTTATAGAAAGTATACTAAAATGAGTAACCTAATTCAAATTGAACTTAAAGTAATACTTGGTATTTAATTCGTATAGGTTCCGTGAAGCGGGAGTGATCCATCTCGTGTGACCTTTCTTTCCTTTTGCTTGCTTTGAATAAGGTACAGATATTCTGACCTTATCTCTTAAGGTTTCTCCTGATTCGTACGCATCTTGTTGATATTAGTTTTGATTATGATACCTTTGTTCTGAGCCTTCTTATTATGGCTTTCTTAGTTGATCTATGGCTTTGCTATGCTCCCTTATATTTGTAAACTTTTGATTATGAACATTTGATATGAACCTTTGATATGAACTTTGATATGATATGACATTTGAACCCTTCAGTTTGATACCCGAGCCAAGTTCGTTTCCTAGCCATGAAGGTAACATGGCCGTGTCATTGATGCACCAATGGCACGACTCTAGTGTGGTTGAGTGATGTTCCACACCGTCCCATTTTGTTATGATATGTGCACTTTATATTTGTTATGGACAATACGATTGTTCGGGGGCGTATGGATGCATCCTATGTTCGATTTGTATTTGATTGGATATGACATGATTATGATATGATATGTTCGGTGATTGATGCTTGTGTGCAATACACGTCTTTCACATGTTCAGGAGTTAGCTACTCCATGGTTACTATGATATTGATTTGATTTGTGTTCGGGCTCGTGGTAGATTACTGACCTTTCCTTACTTTTGATATCCATTTGTTTATATCTCATGCTTTTACCAATGCACCGTACTTTATATGTTCGTTCCTTATATTTTAGTTTCGTTTATATATGTCTATTCACTGGGCTTTTTAAGCTCATCCGCATTTTCCTTTTCCTGCGGCAGGTATCTAAGCTAGGAGCTGGGGTTGCTTTGGGGTTGAGAGTTGAGCTTGTGGAGACTTTACCCTAGTCATCTTAGATTTAGTTTGCTATTGTTATGAAATTGTTTAGACTTGGATGATTTGTTATTCCTCCCTTTGGAGTATTTCTTTTCGTTGAACTTATGTTTTGGTTTAAGTCATTTCGACTTAACTCCTTTTGATTATTTATGTTTAAGACTTCCGCTGTTCATTATGTTCATTATCTATGCTTTGATATGTCACCATACTGTGATGCTTATACCCTTGTCAGGTTGGGGTGTTTCAATTATGGTATCGGAGCTTTAGGTTCGACCTATAGAGCTTAGGCTATGACATATGAGGATTTGGGTAGACATTAGGTTTCCTTCTACGTATTTTCCTCTCATACTTCATCTTTATTTGACCTTACTAATCGTTTTGATGATCATTCAGATGGTGAATACGCGTAGAAATCCTAATGGGGATGATATCTATGACTTCGAGGCTATGATAGCCGCTGCTTTGGCTAATGCTCTCCCGAATCTCTCTGCTGAATTGAGGACCAGAATCATCGATGACATCAGAAATGGTGTTGGTTCGTTGGGTGGCAGTACTCCACCTATCGGGATGCATGGTTGGATTGAAAAGTTCACTAAGCTTAAGCCTCTTTCTTTCCGATATTCTACCACCCGCACAGAGGCAGAAGATTGGATCACACATATAGAGAAGTTGTTCAAGGTCTTGGGTTGTGGTGATGAATTCAAGACGCGTTTGGCTACCTTCAAGTTGGAAGGTGATGCGTTGAATTGGTGGAAGGCGTATGCTCTGGCTAAGGGAGAGAATTTTGCTGACACTTGTGCATGGAATACTTTCCGTGACATCTTCTATAAGCAGTACTTTCCTTTCTCCGAGCAGCAAAGGTATGAGCGCGAGTATGGGGCTATTCATCAGTTGGATCGGGAATCGTCTGGAGAGTATATGCAGAGGTTTCTGAGGTTAGCTAGTTTTGTTGGACCGATTGCGGGTGATGCTCATAGGCAGGCTAGGAACTTTAAGTGGGGGCTGAAGAAGTGGATATTAGACCGGATCGTGAATACTGATTACACCGATGTTGCACTAGTAGCGGATGCGGCCCGCAATATTGAGTTACTTCATGCTGATAGGGGTTCGAACAAGAGGGACAGGGATGGTGATCGTATTAACTACAGGGGTCGTCAGGACCAGGGTCATGATCATAGGGGTCGTCAGGACCAGGGTATTGAGCACAGGGGCCGCCAGGATCGGGGTTTTGATCAGAGGCGACAGGAGTACAGGGGTCAGGATCAGAGGGTTACTGGGAGGAATGGGAATGAGCATCAGGGTCATGGCAACAACAACCAGCGTCAGTACAGGGATCAGTCGACTCGGGGTTCTCAACAGGGTCGTTCTTAAGGTTCTTCGTGTCAGAGGAGGCCTACTGAGACCTTACCTCCTCCACCTCTCTGTGCTACTTGCGGAAAGCCTCACCCGGGCGTTTGTCACAAAGCTACTAGAGGATGTTTCACTTGCGGGTGTTAGGAATATGCCCTCGAATGCCACTCAGAGGATGAGAGAGTGAGAGCAATTGTATTGTAATTATGAATATTATATTTAATAAGGCAATTATTATTTCTATATTATTGTATATCACTGGCATTGTGATTTGGTATATAGAATAGTAGTCCTTGCATTTGAGAGTGAACATTCTACTCCTTATAGAGATAAGGAGATAGGCACTAGAAGTGTTTAGAGCTCGAATGCTTAACTAGTTCGCAAGTCGATAAAACTTAACAGGACATTAAGTTTTAATAAGACTTGTATAACTGATGCTAGGACGTGTGCACGTCTTGATAGCATAGTTATAAGTATATTGGTGGGACCAGTATACTCGAACACGACTCATACTCGATTGAGTCACACGGTATTCACTCTCAAAGAGTCGATGACGAATCGAAAGGTTGTGATAGTATACGTGGACCTTTGACTTGAGGGTTCGGTAGAAGATGTATGCGTGACGTTTAGTTTGTCATTAGAGTAGTTAGACTCATTTGCTTAATTCCGAGTCGACCTCGAAGTGCGGACTATACGGGCAGTAGCGATCTTTCTTTGTCGCGCCAAGAAAGGATTCTATCTCTGTTAGTGAGCGGGCGAATGTCTATACGGTTAATGGCAAATAAGATCATAAGTCTTTGGCAAAGCATTACGATATAGTCGTATTAGATACACTATTAATCAGTCGGTCTTGATTTGCATTAACACATGTATAGAGTTTAGTAAACGATGAGGTTTGACTTTACCGTGACGAAGACTTGACCGGGACATCGATGAAGGGTCTATACGTATATAGTATTCACGACATAATGGTTACGGAATGATTCGTTCATTCGTTCTCGATCGGGGTTTACGGTGCGGCCCGCTAGTTGGCTAAGTGTTGCCCGCACTCATTGGTTCCTCCCAATGCCGGTGAGACGAACCTACGGATTCGCGAAATAGGATCATACAGGGATAAATATGAATTAATAATCTCTCTTATAATATTAGATATTAGATATCTAATTTTGATATATCGGATAAATCAAATAGAGGACTAATGAATTGAAAGTAGTTCTTGGTGATTACTTTAATTCATAAATTATATTTCTTAGAGAAATATATATTTGTGTTTGATATAATTAATTAATTGGATTAATTAATTAGTCCAAACACATTGGAAATAAAGCGGATTCGTTTGTGAACATCCGGTACGAGGGATTCGTTTTGACGAACATCCGATTACGAGCCGAGTAAATTCGACCCGTCTTCTTGGAAATTTCCCTTAAGGCCACCACCCCTCCATCTCTTGTCTCTTATATACTTATTTTATGTCACTAGGTGACATATGTGAGGTGTATTTGATACCCTCAATCATGTGTTAAAGGTAGACTTTCATTTTTTTATAAATAAAAGTCTTTAAAAAGGAGTTATGACTACTTCTTCTCACTTTAACTCATAATCACGAATTTGAGAGAGAGAATAAGGTAGAAAACTTCATCTTGATCTTAGAGACAAGATATAAGAAGAATACATTGAGAGAGAAAATTCCTACAAGCTTCCCTAGCCGCATTCTTGAAGAAAGGAAGCTTGTCGATTTTTCCATCAAGTTCCGTGTGAAGTAGAGGCATCTTGCTTTAGGTGCTTGGAACGAAGGGCTCTTCATCATCATCATCATCATACGAAGGTTTTCAGAGACATCATAGGTATGGGACTTTGATTCCTTGATCTTCGTATTTTCTTTTCGTATATACGTTACTTGATCGATCCTCTTAGGGATTAGTTTTTTCTTCCGTTGCGTTTATTTTACGAGAATCCCAACGGTGGTATCGGAGCGAGGTCAAATATATCGTATATACGATCATCTTTGCATTTGGAATGTTATTTGATGATGTTTATGATTTAGAATCATAATAGATATAATCGAAGAAATTTAATCGTTCGTAGTAAGTCAAGTTTCGACTATTGTATGTGAATTATAAATCTGAAAAATGTGATTTTTGTTGATTTATAAGTTCTTCATGAAGTTAAGAAACTTTTTCGTTTTAGGCGAGTCGAAAAATGAGAAAAACGGGGTTAAACACGAATACCGCGAAGACGCAGTGCCGGCAGGCTTCTGGGCTATTTGCTGCTGGCCGAGAGTGACTCGCTAGCTCCGTGTTTGCTCGGCCCTAAGGCGATGGCGAAGTGACTTCGGTCCGGCGGTTTTGGGTTTTCGGCCCGATTTTGAATCGGGCCGTGGTGGGCACGATCTGGATTTTCAGGACTCCATTTGTGTTTATATTTCGTTGTAATAATTTCCAAATTTAAATTGGATTTAATTAGATTTAATAAAATATTTGGAATATTTTTTAAGGGAAATTATTAGACGAGAATATTATTTTGGCGGATTACTTTGAACGGATTAAATGACGATTATAAATATTAATTTGATTAATATTGTAGAAATTAAATAAATTAATTTTTATATTAATTGGATTAATATATTAATTGATTATTTAATTTTATTTACCGTTACATGTTGTATTAAATGCCTTATGTGATGGTGATATAGCTCGTGGACTTAGTTGTTGATTTCTTCGATTCGATATGGTTGTAAAGGCCATTTTGAGCCTATTTATTTTTACTAGAAAATATGTATAAAAGGATGTATTGTTCAATGATGTAATTATTCATATGGCTATGACTAAGACCGAAGACGACTGGAAGACGAAGAATCAATACCGTATTTTTCTTTTCGTTATTTGGCTTGGCCCAATACTTAGGAAAAGTCCATGAGCTATATGTTGGTAGTAACTAGGTTGCTATTTATTGTTTTTCATTTTGAATGATTGACAAATCACAAACCGCGCTTATAAACGGATTAATGTGCAAAGTGTAACATATAATCGCGTTAATACTCCCACTTACAAACACTAAGTTATAAAGGTTACGAGGTTTCCTACCCTCCGTCAAACTCATGGAAAATTGAAATCTAAACCGAATATTATTCTTCCGAGTATGTCGGGTAATATTTTTGGGGAAAGTTGATAAATTCCTAGAGTGCATTAGATGCCTTTGGTTGTGACAAATCAAACCCCTATAAACCGTATGGGTTGCCGGTAAGATTCAATTGTCGACTAATAGGAGTTGACGGTTTAAACTTAGATAGTTCAATGAGCCATAGAACCGAATGGGTTGAGGGCAAGTGAACTAGGGGTAAAAGAAGATCGAATCATCCATTAGATGGGTTGGTATTAGACACCACTTTATAAAGAATAATAGAATATAAACCGTATGGGTTGCCCTCTATTAAACTTTGTAAAGAAATCGATCACCACTATGAAGTCACCCAAGACTTAGGATTTAACATGGGAGTGTGTAAATGCCGATAAAATAGTGGGAGCCGAGTTATGAATAAAGAAAGTCCTTAAATTCTTTACTCGGATCATAATTAAACAATCACTAACAAATCTCAAATTATTCTCTCAGCTTAACAAAACTCTCAATATGACAATGAACCCACTCGCTATACTACTTGAAAAGAACGTCTGATCGTCCGAACTATGTGGATCGGCTTCTAACTTGAGGATTGTCCTAACTATGGAAATGCCGGGATACGTCTTGAGGCAGACATCCCGCTGCCCTGCAAGAACCCGAGCCAATCAGAAGATGTCGATGCCCATGAGAAATGGGTAAAAGACGACATAAGAGTGCGAGGGTACATGTTAGGCTCAATGACCAATGAGCTTCAACGTGCCCATGAAAAGATGACGTCTTCACGAGCCATCTTAGCGCACTGGCCGAGCTCTATGGAGAGCATAGCCGAACCGCTAGATATGAGATATCAAAGCAATTATTCGGCGCCGGATGAAGGAAGGAGAGAAGGTTGGGGACCATGTCCTCAAGATGATCTCGATGATTGAGAGATTGGAAGCTCTTGATTTTCGGATGCATGCATCTCTCCAACCGACCTTATCCTGCAGTCACTTCCCGACTCCTTTTCCCAATTTGTCATGAACTTCAACCGCAATGAGATTGCATGTAACTTAGTGGGCTAATGAACAACCGACGACCGCCTGCCTCGATGAAGACAAAGGAAAGGAAGTCGCACTTGTGATTTCTTCTAAGACTTGAAGTCCAAGAATAAGAAGAAAAAGAACAAGAAGCGATTAGGTCCGATAGCCAAGATCGACAAGGGAAGGGGCAAGGCCCCAATGGTTCAAAAGAGCAAAGGGGCCAAGAAAACGGATGTATGCCTCAATCTGGTGAGCTAGGCCACTGGAAGAGGTATTGTCCAAAGCTTGACCATAATGCGCCTTGGTGTACGGAACTATTGGTTTTAGAAACAAATTGTTCTCAGAATCGTATATTCTACTTCTTGGATACTTGATTAGGTGCGAGTTCTCACATTTGTACAATGAATCGGGATCTGGAACGGGCAAGTAGGAAGTCGGATTCGGGGAGGTGATGGTCACCGTCGGAAGTGGGCATAGTGTCGAGGCTTCGATATCGGATCCCTTATGTTGGATTTAGAATCGGGTTTTATTCTCACTTTAGATGATGTACTTGTTTTGCCCAAGGGGCACAAGAATATCAGATCAATTAGGCCATGGACCGAAAGGGATTTCACTTCTTTATTGGAGATGGGTCTGTCGTATTTATTTCGAAATAAATTGGTTGGTATGCTACATTATTAAATGGTTTATACCATTTAAATTTAAAGAATAAGACAACCGTGAACACTATAACTAGGAAGCGTGGTAGGGATGAAACGAACCAAGCACTTAAGTGGCATCTTAGACTTGGTCATATCGGTCGGACCAAGGTTCATAAAATGGAGAAAGATGGGCTTACGGGTCCATTGGGATCGATCCCTATCCAACTTGTGAATCTTGCCTTCAAGGCAAAATGACTAAGTTACCCTTCGCAGGACTTTTGAAAGAGTCTTTGAAAAACTTGGATTGATCCATACCGACGCCTCGTGGCCCTTTGAAGTGGCACGAGACGGCTTTCAGATTTCATTACATTTATCGATGACCATACTGTATGGATTCGTACTTAATGAAACATAAGTCTGAAGCTTTTGATAAATTCAAGGAATTTAAAGCCCTAGTTGAAAATCAAATAGGTAACCGTGTTAAGACTCTTCTGTCGACCGGGGTGGTGAGTACATGAGTACCGAATTTGATGAGTTCTTAAAAGAACTAGGAATAGTGTCACAATTCACACCTCCGGCTACTCCACAATTAAATGGTGTATCGAAAGAAGGAACCGAACCTTGTTGGACATGGTTCGCTCCATGCTTAACTATACCGATCTACCGATTTATCCGTGGGGTTACGCGCTCCTCATGCTTGTGCATATCTTGAGCAGATGTCCTTCCAAACCGTTCCTAAGACTCCCATGAGATGTGGAGAGGTAGGAAACCAAGTCTTAATCACATTAGGATTTGGGGATGCCCCGCTTATGTCAAGAAGACTAAAGTAGAGAAATTGGAAACTAGGTCTCGTGAAAGGTCGTTTCACAGGATATCCAGGGATTCCATGGGATATCTATTCTACATGCACGAAGATCATAGGATCATCGTTGCTATACAAGCACACTTCTGGAAGATCGGTTTATTCAGAAGGAGGGGCAGTAGAAATATTTCTTTGGAAGAAATAAAAGAAACACCAAATGAGACACCTATGCAAGATACAAGAACCGAACCTTCAAATACAAATACAACCTCGCAAGTCTAGTAGAATTTCTCAATTACTAGGAGAGGTATGGCTATCTGCATCAAGAGGAACCGGGTGTCCATGAGATGACAGAAGTAGTCAAGAGAAAGATCCTTCTACATACGACTGCGATGGTAGACGTTGACTCCACCAAATGGCAAGAAGCTATGGAAGCCGAGATAGACTCAATGCATGCTAATCAGTGTCTGACTTTAGTAGATCGTCCTAAAGGCATAGTGCCTATTGGAAACAAATGGATCTATAAGAGAAAGACGATGGAGATGGCAAGGTTGATACCTATAAGGCCGGGCTTGTGGCAAAGGGTTATTCCCAAAGAGAAGGAATCGATTACTTGAGACCTTCTACTTTGTAGCTATGATTAAGTCTATTCGCATGATGCTTGCTATAGCACCCACTTAGATTATGAAATATGGCAAATGGATGTGAAAACGGCATTCCTAAATGGATTCCTCGAGGAGGAGATTTATATGAATGACCTAAGGGATTCATATCTCAAACCAATATTCATAAAGTATGCAAACTTCACGTGCCATTTATGGATCAAGCAAGCTTCACGGAGTTGGAATCTTCGTTTTAACGAGACACCAAAGAGTTTGATTTTGTCCAAAACGAAGAAGAGCCCTGTATTTACAAGAAGGTTAGTGGGAGCAAAATTGCGTTCTTAATACTATATGTAGATGACATTCTACTTATAGGAAATGACGTAGGAATGCTCGGTTACGTGAAAGCTTGGCTTTCTAAAGAGTTCTCAATGAAAGACTTGGGAGAAGCTACCTATATTCAGGTATTCGTCTCTACCGGGATAGAGCGAAAAGAATGTTAGGTCTTTCCCAAGCCCTCTACATAGAAAAGATCTGAAGCGATTTAGGATGGAAGATTCTAAAAGAGGGTTTCTACCTATGCAACATGGTGCAAAACTTTCCTTAGAGATGTGTCCTCAAAGTGAGGAAGATAGAAAGGAAATGAGCAAGGTACCTTATGCTTCAAAGAAGAGGTAGCCTTATGTATGCAATGATTTGCACTAGACCGACATTGCCTATCTTTGTGAGCGTAGTAAGTCGGTTTACCAAATCCAGAGGTGAACATTGATCTCAGAAAGAACATTCTTAAGTACCTAAGGAGGACTAAAGACTTGGTTCTTACATACGGCGGTGGAGAACTAAGAGTGATGGGTTATACAGACTGCATTTTTCTGGGGACATGGATGCTCGGATGTCCACATCAGGGTATATCTTTACTCCGAATGGTGGGCGATTTCTTGGAGAAGTGCCAAGCAAAGTTCGACTGCTATCTCCACATGTCAAGCCGACATCAGCAACACGGAGGTCGCTAAAGAAGCTTTTGGATAAAGAAGTTCACCGAGGAACTTCAAGTGGTTCCTAACGCAGAAGCCCGTGACACTGTTTTGTGACAACGACGGAGTCATTGCACGTGCTAAGGAGCCTAGGGCTCACCACAACACCAAACACATTGCGAGAAAATATCATTTTGTTAGAGAAATGGTTCGGGATGGGAATGTTACACTGCAGAGAGTAGACACAAGAAATAACGTTGCCGATCCACTTACCAAGCCACTATCTCGGAAGGTCTTAGAGAGACATCCGGAGAGTATGGGTATTAGATACCATAGTTTGTGGCATTGAGTGCAAGTGGGAGATTGTTAGGAATATGCCCTCGAATGCCACTCGAGGATGAGAGAGTGAGAGCAATTGTATTGTAATTATGAATATTATATTTAATAAGGCAATTATTATTTCTATATTATTGTATATCACCGGCATTGTGATTTGGTATATAGAATAGTAGTCCTTGCATTTGAGAGTGAACATTCTACTCCTTATAGAGATAAGGAGATAGGCACTAGAAGTGTTTAGAGCTCGAATGCTTAACTAGTTCGCAAGTCGATAAAACTTAACAGACATTAAGTTTTAATAAGACTTGTATAATCGATGCTAGACGTGTGCACGTCTTGATAGCATAGTTATAAGTATATTGGTGGGACCAAGATACTCGAACACGACTCATACTCGATTCACCACACGGTATTCACTCTCAAAGAGTCGATGACGAATCGAAAGGTTGTGATAGTATACGTGGACCTTTGACTTGAGGGTTCGGTAGAAGATGTATCCGTGACGTTTAGTTTGTCATTAGAGTAGTTAGACTCATTTGCTTAATTGCCGAGTCGACCTCGAGTGCGGACTATACGGCAGTAGCGATCTTTGGCCAGACGCCAAGAAAGGATTCTATCTCTGTTAGTGAGCGGCGAATGTCCTATACGGTTAATGGCAAATAAGATCATAAGTCTTTGGCCAAAGCATTACGATATAGTCGTATTAGATACACTATTAATCGGTCGGTCTTGATTTGCATTAACACATGTATAGAGTTTAGTAAATGTAGGGTTTGACTTTACCGTGACCAAGACTTGACCGGGACATCGATGAAGGGTCTAAACGTATAAAGTATTAACGACATAATGGTTACGGAATGATTCGTTCATTCGTTCTCGCCGGGTTTACGGCGGCCCGCCAGTGGCTAAGTGTTGCCCGCACTCATTGGTTCCTCCCAATGCCTACGAGACGAACCTACGAGTCGCGCAATAGGATCATTGATGGATAAATATGAATTAATAATCTCTCTTATAATATTAGATATTAGATATCTAATTTTGATTTATCGGATAAATCAAATAGCGGTCTAATGAATTGTAAGTAGTTACTGGGTGATTACTTTAATTCATAAATTATATTTCTTAGAGAAATATATATTTGTGTTTGATATAATTAATTAATTGGATTAATTAATTAGTCCAAACACATTGGAAATAAAACGGATTCGTTTGACGAACATCCGGTACACGAGGGATTCGTTTTGACGAACATCCAGTACACGAGCCGAGTAAATTCGACCCGTCTTCTTGGAAATTTCCCTTAAGGCCACCACCCCTCCATCTCTTGTCTCTTATATACTTATTTTATGTCACTAGGTGACATATGTGAGGTGTATTTGATACCCTCAATCATGTGTTAAAGGTAGACTTTCATTTTTTTTATAAATAAAAGTCTTTAAAAAGGAGTTATGACTACTTCTTCTCACTTTAACTCATAATCACGAATTTGAGAGAGAGAATAAGGTAGAAAACTTCATCTTGATCTTAGAGACAAGATATAAGAAGAATACATTGAGAGAGAAAATTCCTACAAGCTTCCCTAGCCGCATTCTTGAAGAAAGGAAGCTTGTCGATTTTTCCATCAAGTTCCGGCGTGTGAAGTAGAGGCATCTTGCTTTAGGTGCTTGGAACGAAGGGCTTTTCATCATCATCATCATCATACGAAGGTTTTTCAGAGACATCATAGGTATGGGACTTTGATTCCTTGATCTTCGTATTTTTCTTTTCGTATATACGTTACTTGATCGATCCTCTTAGGGATTCCGTTTTTTCTTCCGTTGCGTTTATTTTCTGAGGAATCCCAACAGCGGGTCCACTAATCACAAGGTGAGGGATTGTCCCCAGGAGAAACGGATTACATCAGTGAACTCCGCTAAGCCAGCTCCTACTATGGGTCGTGTTTATGCTACGATGCATGATCAGGCAGCAAACTCATCAGGTACTATTACCGGCATTCTTTACATTAGTGATCGTACAGTTTTTGCATTATTTGATACCGGCGCCACACACTCCATTATATCTGTTGCATTTTCCAAGAAACTTAATATGACCCCAACATCACTAACAAATCGTATATCCATCTCAACACCGATGAAAAACCATGTACTCATTGAACATGAATATGTGAATTGTCCCTTACGGTTTGATGACCGCATTCGTCTGGCGAATTTGCTCCCTATTGATATGATCGATTTTGATGTGATTTTGGGCATGGATTGGTTGGCTTCGCATAGAGCTACCATTGATTGCCATGCCAGAAATGTGATCTTTGGCGTCTTGCATCAGCCTGATTTTATTTATCATGGTTCTCAACCTCTTAAATCTGCTAAAATTATTTCTGCTATGAAGGCACGAACTTTGATTTCCCATGGTTGCCAAGGTTTTCTGGCATCTATTAAAGATACATCCTTGAAGAGTCCTAGTATTGAAAGTCTTCCTGTGGTAGGAGAGTTTCCCGACGTTTTCCCCGACGAACTTCCTGGTATACCTCCTGCTAGGGAAGTTGAGTTTGGTATTGAGTTGATCCCAGGTGCTGAACCTATTTCCAAAGCCCCGTACCGTATGGCGCCCTTAGAGTTGAAGGAGTTGAAGGAACAGTTACAGGAACTCTTGGAGAATGGTTTCATCCGACCCAGTGTTTCTCCTTGGGGCGCACCTATTTTGTTTGTTAAGAAGAAGGATGGACGTATGCGACTGTGTATCGACTATCGTGAGCTTAACCGTACCACTATCCGTAATCGTTATCCTCTTCCGTGTATCGATGATTTGTTTGATCAATTGCAAGGGGCTAAGTTCTTTTCAAAAATCGATTTGAGGTCCGGTTATCACCAATTACGTGTGAAGGAGCAAGATGTTCCTAAGACCGCATTCCATACCCGATATGGTCACTACGAGTTTTTAGTTATGCCCTTCGGTTTGACAAACGCTCCCGCTGTATTTATGGATATTATGAATTGCGTATTCCATGAGTATCTCGACAAGTTCGTTATTGTTTTCATCGACGACATCCTTGTTTATTCCAAGACTGAAGAAGATCATGAGCAACATCTCCGAATCGTTTTGGAGACTCTTCGGCAGCAGAAGTTGTATGCCAAGTTTTCGAAGTGTGTGTTTTGGCTAAAGCAAGTTGCATTCCTTGGTCATATTGTATCCGCAGATGGCATCACCATGGATCCATCTAAGGTTGAGGCTATCACCAAGTGGCCGAGACCTACTACTGTGACTGAGGTTAGGAGTTTTCTGGGACTTGCTGGCTACTATCGACGTTTTGTTGAGGGTTTCTCATGGTTGGCGTTACCTTGACACAACTGATGAGGAAGGGTGAGAAGTTTGTTTGGACGGAGGAACGCGAGCAGAGTTTCGAAGAGTTGAAACAGAGATTAGTGTTGGCTCCAATTTTGACTCTTCCATCTGGTTCTGGGGGCTATCAGATTTATAATGACGCGTCGAAGAAGGGTTTAGGCTGTGTCCTTATGCAGCACGGTAAGGTGATTGCTTATGCTTCGAGGAAATTAAAACCTTATGATGAGAATTATCCTACTCATGATCTAGAGTTGGCTGCGGTGGTTTTTGCTTTGAAGATTTGGAGACACTACTTGTATGGCGAATCGTGTGATATCTTTACTGACCACAAGAGTCTCAAGTATATCTTCATCTAGAAGGAACTTAACATGAGACAAAGAAGGTGGTTGGAACTCCTTAAGGATTATGATGCGAATATTCAATACCATCCGGGCAAGGCGAATGTTGTTGCCGATGCGCTTAGCCGGAAGTCTGGTATGATTGCGAGTTTAGAGATTGAGCCAAGGGTTCCTCATGATTTAGAACTTTTGGATGTTGAATTTTGTGTACGAGGTTATGACGGATATTGGGCTAGTATGAAAATAGAATCCAATCTTATATTACGGATTAAGGAAGCTCAAAAGGATGATGGTGAGCTTTGGGTTGTGGTTCAGAATGTTCAGGAGGATAAGCAGTCGGAGTTCAGGGTAGATGACTCTGGTGTGGTATGGTTTGAAAGTCGACTTTGTGTTCCTAATGATCCTGATTTGCGTGAGGCTGTGTTGTCAGAGGCCCATAGTTCCCCATTCACTATCCATCCTGGTTCTACCAAGATGTACAGGGATCTTAAGCAACACTTTTGGTGGAATGGCATGAAACAGGATGTAGCCCTGTATGTTTCTAGATGTATGACTTGCCAGCAGGTCAAAATCGAACATCAGAGGGCTAGTGGTTTGCTGCAACCATTAGATATCCCTACTTGGAAGTGGGATGAGATTTCCATGGACTTTGTTACTAGTTTGCCTCTTACTCGGAAAAGACATGATGCAATTTGGGTAGTCGTCGATCGTCTAACCAAATATGCCCATTTCTTACCTATTCGTATGGATTTTTGTGTTAGTAGATTGGCGGAAATTTTTCTACAGGAGATTGTTAGACTTCATGGTACTCCGACATCTATCGTGTCAGATAGAGATCCGCGGTTTACTTCTCGTTTTTGGAAAGGCCTAGATAAAGCTTGGGGTACACGTCTTAAGTTTAGCACGGCTTTTCATCCACAGACAAATGGTCAGTCACAAAGGACCATTCAGACTTTAGAAGATATGTTGAGGGCATGTGCTTTGGAGTGGACGGGAAGTTGGGACAAATAGTTGTGCTTGGTGGAGTTTGCTTATAATAATAGTTGGCATGCTAGCATCAAGGAAGCACCGTATGAGCTTTTATATGGGAGGAAATGTAGAGCACCTATTTGTTTGGACGAGGTAGGTGAACGTGTGATCGAGGGGCCAAAACTTATTGAGATCACTAATGAGAAAGTGGTTGTAGCCAAGGAGAAGCTGAAAGAGGCTCACACTCGACAGAATAGTTATGCTGATAAGCGTCGACGTGACTTGGAGTTTCAGGTTGGGGATCGTGTATTTCTGAAAGTATCGCCGTTCAGAGGTGTGAAACGTTTTGGGATCAATGGGAAGCTTAGTCCTCGATTCATTGGACCATTCGAGATTCTTGAACGTATTGGGGAGGTTTCTTATCGTTTGGCTCTACCTCCTCAATTATCACATGTTCATAATGTCTTCCATGTGTCTCTACTGAGAGGATACAATTATCATCCTTTGCATGCGGCATCTTATCCGTTTGATCAGATTCAACCAAATATGTCTCTTCCAGAAGAACCCGAAGCTATTTTGGATCGAAAAGATCGAGTAATGAGAAACAAAGTCATTCCGTCTGTTAAAATTCTTTGGAAGAATCACCCAGAGCGTGAAGCTACTTGGGAAACTGAGGAATCGATACGAACCAGTTATCCTCATTTCTTGTCAAAGTCTGGTATGTCTTCACTCAGTTTTCATTTCAATTTTCGAGGACGAAAATTTTCTTTTAGAGGGGAAGAATTGTAATACCCGAAAATTTTAAAATTATTAAATACCTAAAATACCCTCTAATTTGAAACTTTTGGAAGATGATTAAATAACCTAAAACATTTAATTATATTAAACCTAAGCATTATAAACACTAATGCTTGAACGTTTCACAACTTCACTAACCTTGAAGACTTATGATAATTAAAAGTTACAACCATATACATGTGCATTAAGTATCACACGCCTAATATGTTCCTTTTGGGCCGAGTACATTGAGTTGATTTCAAGTGATCATAAAGATAAACAAGCCCAAGTCCATTATTGAAACTAAATAAGGAATGAGATACCACAATCCCATATGCCACGGCATTACTTGATTTCTCCTCTCTCTCATCACACGTTATATACACATATCACACACAAAGCAAACCCTAAGAATACATACAAATACATCGTCTGCTACCACTCTTCATAAATTCTTTCTCGTTCAAAAGCAAAAGGCTGCAGGGGTGTCTTGATCGTGGTCTAAGGTTCGGTTGGAGTTTGCTTGTGTTCGGCTCGTTTGTAGGCTGGTATTCGATCTTGTTTTGTCTCTCCTTTGTGTCACGCTACAAGGGTAACAAATCCAGACCTTGTTCAATTCCTCTTCCTTTTCTTATTTGATCATGTCGTATGATTTGAGAATCGGCTAGCAGGTTTTGTTTATGAATAAACTTGCATAAAATCTTATTTGGCCGTCGGGGCATCAACATATGGGATTGCCAACAGCCTTGGCAATCGTATATAATGCACGTGGATGAAATAAATGCAAAGGCAGACCCGGAAGTCTAACCCAGACCGGACAAATAGACATCTCTGTCCTAACCGAAAAACTAGGCGACCACTTAACAACACGGGCAGGACATCCAGAAAAATTCCAAGTAGATCCTAACCAAATGCGTCTAAAGTCCTCATCATTATCAAACCTAACGGCTATATGACAAAAATTCAACCAACTCCAACTACATTTACCCCTCAGTTTCATGTCAATCAAACCCAAAGACACATCGCGAGGGGTGGGAATAGCATGCGAGAATTTAAGAATCAAAGTGTGTTCCCATGAAGCAGATAGGGTAATCATATCAGAAGTAGAAAAGGAAACACGCGTTTTCTCATTTACGGAGGAGAGAGTACCAAAAGGACATACCTTCGCTCCTTCAAAATTGTATGATTTTATTGTCGAACCGGGCTGGTGGATGAACCCGGGCTGAGCTGTTCCCGTTGTGTTCCTTGCCATTTGTGCGTATGTTTGTTGACGTTGGGTCGGATTGGATGCATCTTGTCGGACCAGGTTGTATAAAACCGGATCATTTGTTCGGTTGGTTTCTTGATTGGCGGTAGGGGCAGTTTCATTGCTGTGTACTTCGCGTGAATTACGGTTGGGTTGGGGTTCGTTTTCAATATTTGGGAGAGGCTGGGTTATGGCTGGGACGGGTTGATGATTGGGCTGGGGGTTTAAGGGGGAAGTGGGTTGGGTTACTGTTGGGCCGGGGTGATGGTTGGACTGGGGGTTTAAAATGGAAGTCGGCTGGGTTAATGATGGGGCGTGGTGTTGAATGGACTGGGGGTTAAAAACGGGAGTGGGTTGGGTTAAAGTTGGCGTGGGCTGAGAGGTTAGGTTGGGCTGGGAATTAAGAGAAGTGATTTTAGTGGGCTGGTGAGGATAATTTGATGAGGGCTGGGGATCTTGTTGTGTTAAAGGGCCAAATAAATTGGGCTCGGTCTTATTAATATTAATGGGCCGAAAATAATTAAATATGGTGTTGGGTTTATGGTTTGGTTTAGGAGCAAGCCCAGAAATATTATTAATATCGGAATTAATGAAAGTCCCAGTGTTAGAGCGTCCCAAAGAGGTATCTGGGTTGGGATTAAGGTTGGGCCAAATAAGAGCAGGCCCGCGGTGATTGGGAATAAAATTAACTGGGCTAACCTGAGTGTTATCATCTTGGACGTGGGCCTTTGCAATGGATCCAGAAGAGCAGCCCAAATGATCGTGACCGTCAGCAGGGAAAGACCCTAAGATCAACGGTTGCCCATCATTGATAATATTGTTTAAATTCCCAAGCTTGTTCGCCGTTAGGGTTGGGAGCGCCGACTTGAGCCCTGCAACTAGGGTTTTTGGGGACTTTGACGGCGACGAGGGCATGGCGACGGAGGACTCGTGCAGCGGCATCGGAATATCTTTACTGTAAGGACTAGATTTAGGTAGACCTGAGCTTTTTGGATTCTTCTCGAACGGCGCCTGAGATGGCGAGGTTGGCGACGAAGACGGCGAAACTGAAGACGTACTGCGGCGATCAACATATGACTGAACGGGGCTGCGGCGACCATCATGTGACTTATCGGGAGTCACCGCAGGTAATTTTTCGGGCGTCCGCGACGCCTGTTTCTTTCTTGTCATGAACACGACAACCTTAGTTCACCGGAAGGTTGGCGATGATGGTGACCATGCGAAGTAACTACTGCTTTTGTGTGTGGCTTGATGTGGCGATGGCGGATCTGTGGTCGGATGAGGGAAACGACGCCGGAGTATCTTGGAAAAGGCAGGCGACCGAATAGGCGATTTACACCTTGAGTGTGTGTAAACACAATCGTCGTCGGGGCTAATTCCGACGTCTATTCTGGCTGGGGCTTGGTGGCGAAGTATTGCCGGGTGATGAGGAGTCGGCTGGTGGGGAAGTTGGCCAGAGACGATGGATGGAAGTGGGTGCGGTTGGAGAAAGGTGTGGCGGCGTGTGTGAAGGGAGCAGTTTTTTCCAAAACCATTCCCTTGGTTAAAGTGAAATGGTCGAGACATGGATCCGAGGAAGCCACGTGGGAGACGGAAGAGAGTATGAAGTCGAGATACCCCGAGTTATTCGCGTTGTAAGTTTCGGGTCGAAACTTATTTTTAGGGGGAGAGAATGTAAGATCCTTATTTTCTTGGTAATTTCTATTTTTGGTGTATGTTCGTTTCGGACGACTCGCTTGTCACTGTTTTGGGATTCTGAATCTAGTTTGTTCTTTGAGTTTTTCCATTTGGACGAGTTTCGGATATGTTTTTACGTAATTTCATTTTAAGTCATGTTTTATCGCATGTACGTTCGATTCTTGTAAAATTCTTTCGATTTCATTATTTCTCTGTTCCCATGAGTTCGTTTGGTTGAGTTGATCATAATATGAGTTTCGGATTGTTAATCCGACGTCGTAACGTGTATTTCGGACGTTTGGGTCATTTTTATAAATTTTTAATACTTTGGGTGTTGTTGTTAATACTCGTTTTATACCGACCTTCGGGTGGACGGAGGTATGTGATGATTGTGATCTTTGACTCGTCAGCAGAGAATTTTTGGGTATCCAGTGATCCTACCCTTGTATTTTCTTCCGGTGGTTGTCGAGCCGTTATTTTTCTTTCTCAGATTGCAGGCTGGCCGACTTCCAGGCCTGAGTTACGGCCGTAAGTACCCATGCATTATGGCCGTAAACCTCTACACATTACGGCCGTAATGTCCCCTTCGTAACGGCCGTAACGATGTTGCGAAACCAGTCCAGTGGGAGCTGGAATGCCATTACGGCCGTTACAGGTAACATATTACGGCCGTAATGCTGCCCAGTATAATAAACTAGGCAGTGGGTTTTCCTTCTCATTCTTCATTTCTTTCACTTCCTTCGAGACGGGAGCGACTTTTCCAGCCTAGGGATCGACCGATTTCGTCCAACCTCAGTTGAGAAGCGATTTTGGGACATCATATCATCACTCTAGCATCAAATCAGCCGTTGGTCATCTTCAAATCGAGGTATATTTTGTTAGAACCCTAGATTTTGGGGATTTCGGGATTTTGTTATGATTTTACACTTTGAAACCGATTTAGCTTTGATGAGTTGTTAGATTTCGATTGCGTAGTCGTAATTACTTGCTACCTATATAGTTTAATGGATTAAACTTCAAGGTTTTCACCGTTAATAGATTAGAATCGTTTATGACTTCGTAGTGTTCGACGAATTGTTCCATCGGGTAGAACTAGGATGAATTCCTACGTTTTCACAATATTGAGATGGGTTGTGTATTGTTATTGTGTTAGGATCGGATTTGTGAAGATTACGGGCTGAAACCCTTCCTTTCACCGTTTTCCTTCACGTCGTGTTATCCAACGCAAGTACATGTATTATATTTCGTTATGTGTGTACGGTTTTGATGCGAATGATGTAAATTGTGCTATTAAATGGATGTGGTTATCGTTCTTCCACCCGGGGATGGCATATGTGGCCTCTAGGGGCCGATACTAATGGGTATGGCCACGACAGTGGACTTGGGTGCGTGTGTTGATGTTCTTCCACCCGGGGATGGTTCGACGGGACCTTTGGGGGCCGATACTAATGGATACGGCCGCGGAAGTAGTTTCTCACCCAGGGACGGTCCGACGGGGCCTGTGGGGGTCGATACTAATGGGTACGGCCGCGGGTTACCAAGCGTGGATAGTTGTGATGTGGAAAACTTGAGGATATACTGTTTTTTGGGGTAAATATGATATTCCGGAATATTGATTTCAAATGTTTTTCTCAAAGGAATTGCTTGTGTCGAATCGTGTATGTATATAATGTAGTGTAATTGTGTACTTGCACTAGCTATTCGAATGTTAACCCCTTAAATGGGGGAAATACGTCTTATGCATTTCAGATACTGGTCGAGCCGAGGAGCTGGCACGGGATATGCATGCAAAGGATGGTCCAGCATGATGATGAGGCTCAAGTCGTGTTTCATGTTTTATTATTGCATTTATCTTGATGTTAGAGTTAGATTGAGTATTTTATAAATTGGTTAAAGTCCCCTGCGTGGGCAATGGATTTAGGTGGATTTATACTTTACGATGCTTGATTAAAATATTTTGGCTGAGGCCACGACCCTATTTTACTATGATGATTGTGTCTTTTGGGATTCTCATATTCGGATTGTGTGTCATGTGTTAGCCTGGTAAACCTCATGAGGGTTCTACGGCGTGTAATGTCCCATTTGTGATTTGGGGTGTTACAATTATTATTATTATTATTATTATTATTATTATTATTATTATTTTATTATTATAATACTAAATTTTATTAGAAACTCATGGGGTTTACAAGAAATTAGTGGGGAGCCGAGAAACAATCTGATCCCCCACTCCTCTAGCTATAGCGAAGCTAACCCTACTAAAAATATGAGCAGCAGCACGTGCTCTAATGTCTTGAGTCACCGAGAATCTTCGGATACGTTTTAGTAAGGTCACCGCATCCTTCTCAAGTTCTCCAAAAGGAGAGAATGAAAAGGGGAGAAACCCATATCCCATATCCGAGCACTTAGCCTCGTACTTGATGCGTTTACGTTGTGCGGCTTCAATCACCGCACGACCCGGCACAAAATCAACCATGCCAGTTTGCGTCAAGGGCGATGACCCTGTCAGATCAACACATACATCAAGCCCACCATCCCATGAGTAAAGTAACATATCAGTTGGACGTAAGGGTTTGTCCCTTTCCCCAATAAGCCCAATATCAACCTCCTAACATATAGCTGGACGTAAGGGTTTTTATTATTATTATTATTATTATTATTGTCTTCACGACTTACAGGCATCACATTCATTTTGAACAATCCCCTGCCAAGATATCATCGACCAAGGAACATCCCAAACTTGCTCATAATAAATTTATCAGACTCAAAAACTAGTCTAAACCCATGACTAACTTGTAGAGAGCCTGAAACTAAATTCTTTCGAACGTCTGGACATGCAACACATACTTAAGCAATAGCTCCTTTCCATATGTCAGCTCTAAGATCATGTTACCCACACCTGCAATACCTGCAATCACAGAAGAGGCAGAGTTTGCCATATGTAGTTTCCTACCATCAGTAACAGTATAGGAAGAGAACATATCCTTGTCAGAACAAACATGACGAGTAGCCCCAGTATCAATGTACCAGGCGCGGTGATTTTCCACCATGTTGGTTTCAATCACCATAGCTGAGACCTCGTCATCTAGCTCCTCGACCATAGCTGACATCTACAGATCTGGCATGTCAACATCGCCATGTTCAACCACATTGGCAACTCGCTTGCCTTTGTTTTTCTGACAAGTTGAATTTATTGGCAAGCGACAGTCCTTTGCCTTGTGGTTCGACTTACCACAGTTGTGGTAATTTCCAGTAAACTTCTTTGCCTTAAAAGGCTTTTTCCCCTTTTCTTGAACATGGTTCAGTTTCCTCTTTTTTGCTAGAGGATCCATGTTCAAGCAAGTTTGGTTTGGCCTCCATCGGCCCTCTCTTGAATTTAGAGTCAAACTTTCGGTTGTCTTCCTCAATTATGAGAAGAACAACCAAGTCCTCTAAACTCATTTCTTTTCATTTGTGTTTCAGGTAATTTTTTAAGTCCTTCCAACTATGAGGCAACTTCTCAATTACCGTCCCCACAACAAATGGTTCAGGAAGGACCATTCCTTCAGCATTGATTTCGTTCACAATCAATTGAAATTGTTCGACTTCATCATCAACGGTTTTGAAGTTCGTCATCTGAAATTCCAGGTAGTGTCCGATCACAAACTTCTTGGCTCTAGCATCATCGGTTTTGTACTTTTTCTCCAAAGAATTTCAGAGCTCTTTGGAGGTTTTGATTTTACTGTACACATTGTACAGAGAATCAACCAACCCATTCAGAATCGTATTACAACACATGACGTCACCGTTAATTCACTGATCATAAGCAAAACGCTTCGTACGATCAGCTTTTGTCTCACTGACCACAGGAGGATCATCCTTGAGATAAATAGCAAGTTCCAAGGTAGTGAGATAAAACAACATCTTTTGATGCCATCTCTTAAAGTCAACACCCGAAAACTTCTCGGGTTTTTCAGCATGTACTACAATTGTAAGTGCAGCAGCTTTGACAGCGACGACGGCAGAAACTGTGACAGCATCAGCATCGGTCGCCATTGGAAATTACAGAGAAATAAGAAAAAGTTGTCTTACGATTATTGTTTCTGTGAATTTCCAACAATGTAACTACAATAAAGTTACAAATAAAGGCAACCTATTACAATTATAGTAAATTAAAAAACTGAACAAAAATACAACTTAGCATATGCGAGTGGAACTCTTTCCCTAAGACAATTTTTCCCCTGTATAAATGCAGACGGCTCAGGCAAGATGTCCCCAACATACAACTGCTATGTTTCTGAGTTAGGTGATCTTCAAAACTCAGAACTCCAACGAATGTTCAAGTGCTGGAAACTGGGCACGGAAAGCAAGAAGGAAATATGCTGCAATATGTTGTATGCTTGTATTTCGTTCTATGTTGTTGTGTATGTAATGAAATGCATAAGACCCCTTTTATAGGGTCCAAAACTACACCGTCAGGTGTGAAGTTACTGCATATTAAAGTGACATTAATTCTCTTTAATCCTTCAGCTGAAGAGTTACCTCCATAAATAATCTCATTTAATCCGGACCTTACACTATGGAGCGTAAATAGTCATATTTCAGTCTAGGTCATTCAATTCAGCTGAGTCAAAATATCAGCTAGGTTCTCAACCTGGCTTATTTCAGCTAGGTTTTCAATCTGGCTTATTTCAGCTGGGTTCAAATATCAGTTGAGTTCTCAACCTATGTTCAAATATCAGCTGGGTTCTGAACGTGTCTCATATCAGTTGGATTCTCAATCAGCTGGGTTTGAACCTAGCTGATATCAGTTGGGTTCTCAACCTAGCTGATGATATTGGACTTGGCTGCAAAAAAAATATAGTTACAGCCCAAGCTCCCAAGGCCCAAATCACCCAAGTCCAATTGCCAAGGCCCAAGGCCCGTGCCCGAGCCGAGCGGGCGGCGGCGGCGCACATGTGGGCTTTGCATCGTTGGCCCACTAATGTATACTGCTAACTTATTGGACTACCCATGCATCTTCTTACTACTAAGCTAGTCAAGAAGGCTTTAATTTTCCAATGTGTGATGACTTTTCATACCCATTTTAACTCTTCACCATTTCAATTAAATGACCAACTTTAATCATTTATTTCTTACTCACCGAAAATCGATTTTGAGAAAAATAAAATTCTACGTTTATCTCCTCGAAACATAGATTCACAATTTAATATTTAATCCTAAAAATTAAATGTGTTATTATCTCTAAATTGATTTAAACTGACTCAAAAATCATTCTCTTGAAAACCAATTTCCATAAGGAACACAATCGGTAGAGCATCCGCGAGTAGGGTCAGGCTGGGAGGAATTAAAAAAATTGAGGTACTACTACCGAGGCCCTTCCAGTCCCAGTGTCTGGAAGGGCAATTAAATCCCATCGCCTACGTGGCGCTTGACATGGCTGCCACGTAGGCCAAGTGAAGCTTGCTGGGATTGGGTATTTTTTAAGAGAAGCAAAAATTAAAAGGGGCGGAATTGTAACAAAAATAAAAAGAAAGACAATACCTAACAAAAGGAAACAAAAACGCTGGGAACAGAACACAAAACGAGCGACGCATGGGATTGGAAGGAGAAATAGGAACGACGCGATAGAGGAGAAAAGAAGAACTGTGACGGCGGGCGAATACATAGCAGTGACACGGTCTAATACAATGTCCGACCAAGATGAAAAATACATCTCACCAACGATAATGTCCGACGAAGATGAAGATGAAAGTATGTAACTCTTTATGTATAATATTTATTATTGGTGAGATGTATGTAATATTAATGACGGAAATGTTAAGGTTTAGCATTTGTTCATGAATGTGTGTAATATTTTTTTTATTTTTTTCCATATGGGACTTGAAATCTTGTCAAATGAGAGCTGAATATTCGTCGTAAGGGAGCTGAATTTTCAAATTTCCAAATGCTATTCGAATATTGTTTGTATAGAAGCTGAATTTTTAATTTTCTTTTTGCAGCTAATGAGATGATTGATGTTGTGAAGAACTATACTCCTACTATGACAAACCCCGAGGATGTTCCATTTGTTGGTAAAAAATTTGAGTTATCCGATGATGCTTTAATGTTTTACAAACAATATGTACAACAAGCTGGCTTCAATGTGCGTAAACATAGCAACAAATTAAGTGAAAATGGGACAGGCTATCGCTGGTTTCAATTCACTTGCTCTTGAGAGGGAGTGACAAACTTAAAATATCAGAGAATAGTTAAACACCAAGAGCCGCGATCTGGGGAGCGTAAGTGGGGACGTACTGGATGTGGATGTATGTCTAGAATGACCATGTCTAGACTGATAGACATAAGGCGCGATTAATCCCAATATTTGATGAGACGCCCCAGTCCTTATCTACACAATCTTCGATTTCAGCGAGTATCTTGATGAGCGACGCCCCAGTCCTTATCTACACAATCTTCGATTTCAGCGAGTATTGGGATTAATCACGCCTTCTGGGTCCACCTAGGAAGAATATAGTCATCAATCAACTCCCGAATTCTCTTCCTCTGCATCAAACATAAAATGTGGCGACAAGGATATTCACTGAACTGAAAAAGCTTGCAACTACAAATTATGAAATTAGATGCTAGCGACCAAGTGACCCGCCTAAGAGCATTAGAGACTACATTACACCTTTTTACTTCATAAACCTTCTTATCGATATCAGACAAAATTTTTGAGGGATCATATAGCACATACTCCTTTAATTCATCGTGAAATAGTAAAAAGATTTCTTTTGTGTAGATGGTGTTAAAACAATTGGCACCTCGCTTTTATCAATGTGGTCTGCCTTCGTCTCCTGTTCCCTCTGATGAGTTAATGCTACATGAAAACGGACAAAGAAGTCTACACGTGAATTTTTTCGCAACACATATGTTTTGAGGAACGAATGATGACCCTCGACCCTCTGACTACTCGGCATTCCGACCGCAAAGAAGTCTTTCACATATATAGGTACCCATCGATCCCGAATACCGTACATGCTGCCCAACCAGTCTTTACCTCCTAAAGGGGTGGTGGTCATCAACTCCTCCCATTTCCTCTCAAAATCTTCGAGAGTCTGAGAGTCGTAAACAACTTTGTTGAGTGCATCTTGATGATTAGCATATAGTGTTGGACCCAACTTCTCGGAAAATTTATTTGTGATATGCCACAAACATAAACGGTGAAAGGAAGGGGGAAACACTTTACAAATTGGCTCTCTGATTGCCTGATCTTGATCTCTTATAATCACCTTAGGAATGGTTCCCTCGGGCATCGCTTCTAGAAATTGTGAGAATAGCCAAATAAAAGATTTTGTAGTCTCATTGCTCAAAAAACCACATCCAAACAATACTGTTTGACAATGATGATTCACACCAACAAAAGGCGCTAACTTGAGACCATATCGGTTGGTGTTGTAGGTTGTGTCAAACACTATAACATCGCCGAAATAAGCATATGCACTACGTGATGCAGAATCAACCCAAAAACATTATTCGAAGACCCCTTTCGTATCTGTTGTAAAACTGTAATAAAAGTTCTCATCTCCCTTCTTCTCCCTCTCAAATAGTTTAATAAGGGTCTCAGCGTCACGTCCCAAAAACTCCTTTCTCATATCCCGCTCAACATTTCGTAAGTCCTGCTCAAGACACCCAACAGAAGAAATACTACCGTCTGCTACCCCCATGAAGCGAAATTGTTGATATGTCGGGATATTTGCCTGTGAAAATTGGTAAACTAGATTCTTCTGAGCTGGCGTTTCTGTTAATTTTCAAAAAATGGACCTTCCCTGGGCTTGTCAATGGATGATTGTGCTCAATCTTAAAATTTGAGATGACCCATCCTGTTCCGTCTCTCAGTCTAGACACGGTCATTCTAGCCATACATCCACATCGAGTACGTCCCCACTTACGCTCCCCAGATCGCGGCTCTTGGTGTTTAACTATTCTCTGATATTTTAAGTTTGTCACTCTCTCTCTAGAGCAAGTGAATTGAAACCAACGGTAGCCTGTCCCATTTTCACTTAATTTGTTGCTATGTTTACGCACATTGAAGCCAGCTTGTTGTGCATATTGTTTGTAAAACATTAAAGCATCATCGGATAACTCAAATTTTTTACCAACAAATGGAACAGCCTCAGGGTTTGTCACAGTAGGAGTATAGTTCTTCACAACATCAATCATCTCATTAGCTGCAAAAAGAAAATTAAAAATTCAACTTCCATACAAACAATATTCGAATAATATTTGGAAATTTGAAAATTCAGCTCCCCTACCACTAATATTCAGCTCTCATTTGACAAGATTTCAGCTCCCATATGGAAAAAAATAAAAAAAATATTACACACATTCATCAACAAATACTAAACCTTAAAATTTCCATCATTAATATTACATACATCTTACCAACAATAAATACTATACATAAAGAGTTACATACCTTCATCTCCATCTTTGTCGGACATTATCGTTGGTGAGATGTATTTTTCATCTTGGTCAGACATTGTATTAGACCGTGTCGCTGCTATGTATTCGCCCGCAGTTACAGTTCTTCTTTTCTCCTCTATCGCGTCGTTCTTATTTCTCCTTCCAATCCCGTGCGTCGCTCGTTCTGTCTTCTGTTCCCAACGTTTTTATTCAGCCCCTTTTATTTTTTGCTTCTCTTAAAAAATACCCAATCTCAGCAAGCTTCACTACGTGGCGGCAGTATCAGCTGCGCGTAAGCATTGGGATTTAATTGCCTTCCGAAGGTTGAGACCAGAGGGCCTCGCTACTATCATGTAGTAATTAAAAAAATCGAGTTTTTTTCTTTTATATCAAAGAAGTCTGCATTTTTTTTTTTTTAACTGCTTATGTAGTAATGCAAATGAAAGACAAATTCTGATTTGAGATCTTAAGGCGTGCGTTGGAACTAAAAAGCTGAAGACTTTCGCTGAAGACTTACTGAGCAATTTGGGATATGCAGTAAGGCATAGAGGGAGATTTTGCTTGACAAATGAACAGATGAAATTGGAAAAAACATGAAGTCGTTTTCCCTTTATACCCACCCTGTAAGCCAATCTCCGTAAATCATCCTTAAGAATAATGGCGCCCATTTGAAAAAACGGGGGTCGTCCACCTTGATAAAAGGGGGGAAATGAAAAATGGGCATGTGACTAAACTTGTGCCAACCGGTCTCCACATTTTAAATTAGAAATGAGAAACTTGTCTCATTATGATTGGTTATTTTATTTTTATTTCGAATGTTATATGAACGAAAAAATGAATTACATCCGGCGATCTGATTGTCGATTTTTTTTTTGAGAGAGACAAACACCAACTATACGAAAGCTACGGAAAAAACTAAATTAATGCAACAAATTAACAAAAAATTCTTAGGAAGATATGAAAATCAGAACGAAAAAAAACGGATTTCAATGTGAACAAGAGAAGAAAGAAAACTGCGTATTTACCTGCGAAAGAATAGCAACGGAATGGAGCAAAAAGGCGAGTGAAGAGATTCGAGCAATTTGGAGATGAACAGAGAAGTTTTGTGAGAATCGGCTCGTTTAGAGATGAAGAGAGAAGTTTTGGGGTAGATGTCTTAATAGTGGAAGGGAAGTAAAAAATAACAAGTTAAGCACCTTGGTAATTAATGTGTTAAAAAAATTGAAAAATCCACATAACGACACATCAACTCAAGTGAAGGAGAAGCCTCCAAAAAAACTCAAGTTTTATAATATATAATAAATGGTGAAAACTGAAAAGTGATGAGGACAAATATGGAATAAAAGAGTGAACAAATGACTTAATTCACATGACTCTCATTTTTTGGCTTATTGATTAAGCCATCAGCTTAATGAATAAGCCAGAAATGAACAGTCCGATATGACTGGTCGAATAAGTCATACAAACTATTAAGCCCATTAAGTCATCACCAAACAACCCTTAATCATACTAATAGTAAATTTAAATGGTAGCAAGAATTACAAAGACTAAAAAAACTTAAAAACCAACAAAAATAGAAAATATGTGTAACCAAGAACACAAATTATCACAATTAAAATATAAAATTAAAGATAAACAATCGGTACTTCAAACAAATGATAAAAATTATAGATATAGTTATCACCATCGATAAAAAAAGTGAAAGCTTTCGTGTTTGTGTATAACTATGAAAAATCTGGTCTCAATTTATAGAGAACAAAAAATATGTATTTCAGTTATTTAACACATTAAATAAACGTTTTTGACAGCTCACCTGTAAAAATACCTATTGATACCAATCTTTGTAGCAAAAGGCAAAATCCCTCGCCTCGGGCCCCCCACCCCCCGGTCCGAAAGGGATTGGTGGAGGAATTAAATCATGGTGATTCAACGACCCACTAGGTGGGAGGAACAGTGTCTGGTGCCCACAAGGAGCTATCCCCCACATTGGAGGGATAAAACTCCCACACTGCGGCTGCCAGGACTCGAACCTGCGTCCTTGTAGCAATCTGCCACCCAGGAACCAGTTGAGCTGCCCATGCGGACGCCTATTGATACCAATATTCACTTAAGTAAGAGGGGAGGTGATCCAATGACTCAAGTCGAATACCCAAGAGTAATCGGAAGCCTGATGTACATAACGAATTGTACACGGCCAGACTTGGCATTTGCTGTAAACAAGTTGAGCAGGTTCACGAGTAATCCAAGTAACGAGCACTGGAATGCATTGACTAGGGTTTTAAGATACTTAAAGTACACTCTAAGTTATGAGCTATTTTACAGTAATTATTTTGCAGTATTGGAAAGATATACTGATGCTAATTGGATTTTGAGACACGAAAGACTCTCACTCTACAAGTGGGTATGTATTTACTATTGGGGGTGAGGCTATATCATGGAAATCAAGCAAGCAAACTTGTATAGCCCGATCCACCACGAAATCGAAATTTATAGCTCTAAATAAAGCTGGAGAAGAAGCTGAATGGCTTCGTAACTTTCTTGAGGATATTCCATACTGGAAGAATCCTGTGCCCAGTGTTGGGATTCGGTGCCTAAAACGAAGGCCCAGCGGAAGCGGTAAAATAAAAATTAATTCGATCTGAATCCCTACGAGGATCGATCGAGCTACATATATACGAATATATAAACGAAAAATAAGAGTTGTAAGAAACTCACCCTTGAAGTCCGTTGATTAAATGGTAACCTTCTCTTGAGCTATTCCCCAAGCTTTACTTGAATTCTCTACGATTCGAAGCACTCCAAGCACTTGAACGATCCAATGCCGAAAGCACCGCGTCTCTACTTGCCACGCGCTGGAGAAACGACCGGAACAACGATCACTCAATTAACCTCTAAGGTTACGGCTAGAATTAAGTGATGAAGCTTTGCATGTTAAGATTATTATACTCTAAGTGTTTTAATCTTTTTTTTTTTGATAACTAGGTGATCTCAGCTTAGCCGGACTAATCCTAGTCCCTCAATGAACACACTCCTAACCCATTGAGAGAAGTAAATCGCGAGTCGCTCGAGCAATTCCAGGGTTCCCAATGCCTTTTCTGTACACTTCTGCGCACAAGGAGAAGCCCTTAACTAATTAACAGCGCCTCAGGTTCCCAGCACAGTTCTCGGGAGAACAGCCACTGATTGGTCAGCACCTCCGGGTTCTCAGCAAGTAAATACTCCCACACTGCCGCTTGACGCGAGATTAAACATTGATTAGCGGTTGCTTGAGCTATCCCCGGGGAGCTAGAGGATCATAAAGAGAAAAACTTCCTCTTTCACCTCCTTTGGTGGGGTTAGAACCCAAGACCTCTCCAAAGGAGTGTCTTGGGAGTAGGCGTCCTACCACTGGACCACCTATCTTACTCTCTCTTTATGTTTTGATATTTTCTCTAAGAAAAACTCTCAAGAAATGATATGAAGAAGAAGACTTTGAGAAAGAACTTTTCTCTCTCTTGAACTATTCAACTCTCACGTATGAATTGGTAAGAATCAAAGTGAGAATCAAGATTAGTCTTCCCCTTTTCTTTATACACTCCCACCCACCACCTACAACTCATCCACATGAGATTACCCCACAAGTCACTTGTCTTCCATTTAAAAATGGAAACAAAAGACAAGATGAAATGTGGTGGAAATGGGGGCGGCCATCTAAAAGGGTAGGAAAGAGTTCGGTCCGTTTTGGACTCCCGTGAGTCCAAACAGATAAACCCTGATTCCATTCCGGTGTATTTATATCGATTTATTAATCCAATTAATTAATCATATCAAATACATACTAATATAATTAATTTCTCCAAGAAATAATTATATTTATGAATTAAATTAATCACCCAGTAATTTATTTAACTCATTAGGCCGTAAATTAATTTATCCAATAAATTAATTTAGACATCCAATGTCCCAAATTAGATATCCAATATCTAATATTCATAATGAGAGAATTAGCTAGATTCATTCCGTCGTTAATCCTATTGCTCGACTCGGTAGGTCCGTCTCAGTCAGCAATGGGAGGAACCAAAGAGTAGTAGCACCACCTAGCCAGCCTGGCGGCCTACACTGTACCCCAACTGAGAACGAATGATTGGGATCATTCAAGAACCATTCTGTCGTGAATACCAGTAAACGTATAAACCCTTCTTTCAAATGTCCCGATCAAGTTATAGGGTCACGGTCAGTCAAACCCTATCTGTACTTGACGTTATGCATGCGTTAATGCAAATCAAGATCATCGAGCTGTCGTGTATCTAATACAACGAGCTCCAATGCTTTGGCTAAAGACTTATGATCTCATCTGCCAATAACCGCATAGGACATATAACCCGCTCACTAACGGGAGAAAGAATTCTATCTTGGTGTTCAGTAGGCCCTGCTACTAGCCCGTCAAGATGCATGTCGAGGTTGACCCCCGCCTTCCGGTTTACAGGGTCGAACTACTCTAATGAAAATGTTGGGTACGGGATCGGATATTGCGCCATTTGCGGAAGCAAAAATAGAAGTGGAGAAATTTAAACGACACAGCGATTTATAGAGGTTCGGCTATAATCGAGCCTACGTCCTCTCTTTATCTTTTTCAATAGGTTAAAGATAGCAACCTCTACGCCTCTCTTCTATCGGTCAAGGTATAACCGTTACAATCGCGTCTTCTATTGGTCCGTCATAAACCACTCGTACTTGTCTTTGCGTCGGTCCAAGTTAAACCGTTTTCCTTTTGTATCGGACAATGAATCAACCGCTCTAGCTTTCTATGGGTACTAGATAAACCTCACTTAGATATCGATTGTGATTCTAATAATGCCGGATCCTTGATCCTAATAACACCGAATCCAATCGTATCTTTTCTTTTACCACTCGTGTATGTTTTCGTGAACTCTCACTCAAACACTTACAATTAAGCTCAATATCAACAACAAGAATGTGTGTAATAATATCACAAGAATAGACTATTTGCTCAAGGTTGTTGTGTATGATCAATACCATAAGCATGGTATTTATAGGCTCCATCATCAAACTAGCCGTTAGCTGCCAGACTACTCATTACGTACGCTGTCATCTCCTTATTACGTACGCAAGCCTCTTTACGTGCGTTAACCACAACAGGTTACGTACGTAAGCCTCTTCACAAATCAGTCCAGGGAGTTTCGTCATTTTGGGTTACGTACGTTAGTATAGACTTCGTTACGTACGTTAAGCCTTGTTTTTCTCCAGCATTTTGCACTTCGTTTTCCTTCGATGCTTCCTTCGCCTCTTCGTTGTTTTGTTTTGTTTGTCAACATTAATCATCAAAACACTTTTAATTTATGCATGGAACAAAATGTTCCAACAATCTCCCCCTTTTTGATGATTACAAAACAACACTTCGTCAATGGGATTTACCTGCGAAAATACAAATATATGTATATGTGTACAGACCAAAGTTTTCGAATTTGTCCGTTTCATTAGTTTCTTCTCCCATTTCTTTTTCGACTCCTTCTTTCTCCTTTCCTTTAACTTTTCGAATTTTTCGAATTTTTCATCGTCTTTTCGACGTCTCCTCATTTTTCTTCAACTTCATTTTTCCAATTCTTTTTGTATGCTATCGATTTTCTTCGATTTTCTCCCCCTTTCACGGTTAATCACATTTTCAACTTATTTCTCCATTCTCCTATCTCTCCCCCTTTTTGTATTCATCAAAAAAAAATGCAATAAAATGCCAATGAAAAAAAATCATAAATATGAAATATGCAAAAATAAATACAAGGGTATTAACTCCCCCTGAAAATATTATCCGTTTTTAAAAAAATTACTCCCCCTGAGTAAAATACCAAAAATCAGTGTTTGGGGATCCAACCTATAGTTGGTTTTTGTTTAGAAACGTAGACGATATTTGAAACGATTGTTCCTTTAAGAACCCAAATTTTCTTAATTTTTATCGTCCGTCTCGGGCTTTTGCAACTTGAAATATGATGCCCGATTTTCAAACACTTTTCGCAATGGGGTATTTTAAAATTAACGGATTCATTTTTCGAACGTGGTTTGAATCCTAACCCCTCTTTATTCAAAGTAAATTTTTGAACACCAATCATTTGTTCAAATTTCTCGTTTCCACACGAGAATTTCTTTGTCAAAGATTTAAGCTCGGTTTGGATTTTAGCGAGATCATTCTTCAAAATATTTTCATTTTCAATACATTTTGAATGATCGATTTCAACAAATTTTCCTTTCTTGATAATTTTGGAATTTTCAATTTCCAAAGATTTAATTTTAGACTTAAGGGATTTGATCTCGGACAATGCATTTTGGAAATCCGTATGTAATAATTCAAATGCATCAAATAATTCGTCACAAGAGGATGTACTTACTTGGCTTTCGACGTCGCTGTCGTCGAACGAACTCCGGGCCATGAGAGCGAGATTATTTTGTTCGATAAATTCGTCGTCTTCGTCTTCATCACTCCATGTTGCCACGAGAACCTCCTTCTTGGGTTTAGCTCGGCAATGCTTAGCGAAGTGGCCTGGTTTTCCACATTGTCGACAAGAGTTGTCGAATTTCTTCGTTTCGCTCGAGATATCCTTCTTCCTCCGGTTTAATAAAGTTTGGAATTTATTAATATTTTTGGCATAATATGCCATTTCTTCATCGCTTTCCTCCACCGGGGTTTCTTCTTTCTTTCTCGATATCTTAGCCTTCATGGCTAACGATCGTTCCTTCGGTTTCGGCTTGATACTTCGTGATTTTAATACAATCTCATAATTGATTAGTGAACCAACAAGGGCACTAAAATCGAGCGTGTTGAGATCTTTAGATTCCATAATCGCGGTCACGGTGCCGTCCCATTCGCTAGGTAGTGATCGTAAAATTTTCTTAACTTTTTCACTACTAGATAATGGTTTTCCGAACGAAGCAAGTCCATTGGTGATGACCGAAAATCGGTCGAGCATATTGGTGATGGACTCGTCACCCTTCATCATGAATAACTCGTAGTCATGGAGAAGCATATTGATCTTTGTCTCCTTGACTTGAGTTGTCCCTTCGTGTGTGATTTCAAGAATTTTCCATATTTCTTTCGCACTTTCACACGATGAGATTCGATTGACCTCTACCGGATTTAAGGCACAAAATAAGAGTTGAGTAGCCTTACAATTTAGATGGTCATTTTTCCAATCGGCATCGTCGTATTCTTCGAAAGATTTGAGCGTACCGTCGGATTTGATAGGAACTTTTAGGCCGAGACAAATAATCTTCCAAATCTCTATATCGTAGGCACAAATAAAGATTTGTTGTGAAATACTTTATAATTTATATTTTATAAGATACACAAAATAAATAACAATATATAAAATATGGAGATTGATAATATGTAGAATATGTTTTGTAGTAGTAGTATATTTCTTTCTTTCTCAATGATGTAACATTACATCTTGGAGCAAGCTATTTATAGGCAAAGTTATACTACCATTTCAACAAATGTGTACATCAATTGTCAACAATGGTACACTACAATTCCAATTTGTCCACCTTCAAAGTTTGAATCAATCCCTCTTGGTTTGTCAAAAGTTGTGGGCAACATTTTTCTTCTTTGACAATTAATTGTGCTAAAGTCCACAATTCATAACACTCCCCCTTGGACGTAGCAATGTGAGTTGGATAAGTGTGCCTCGTTAAAAACCTTAAGCCGAAAAACCCAATGGGAATAAAAGCGGTCAGAAGGAAAAAAGAGTACACAACTTAAATCCAACCCTTGTGCATAAGCTGCCTCGTTAAAAACCTTAAGCTGGAAAAACCCAATGGGATAAAAACCAGTCATAAGGGAAAAAGAGTACATCGTACATATTGATTCGCTCCCCCTGAAATAAAGAATATATGCCGTCAAACTGATTTATCAATCTTGGTAAGATTAGCTCTTCTCATGCCTATATCGTATATCATCTTCTCGAATGTTGATGTCGGCAATGATTTTGTAAATAAATCAGCGAGATTATGACAGGAGCAAATTTGTTGAACATTTATTTCTCCGTTCTTCTGTAGTTCATGTGTGTAGAAAAACTTCGGTGAAATATGTTTGGTCCGATCACCTTTTATATATCCACCCTTCACTTGTGCTATGCATGCTGCATTGTCTTCATAAATGATTGTGGGAGTGTCTGTCACAAGCTTCAATCGACATTCATTTTGTATATGAGCTATAACTGATCTTAGCCAAACACTTTCTCTGCCAGCTTCATAGAGAGCAATTATCTCAGAATGATTGGAAGATGTAGCTACTAATGTTTGTTTTGTCGATCTCCATGATATAGCCGTACCATTATAGCAGAATAAATAACCGGTCTGTGAGCGAGCCTTATGTGGATCGGATTTGTATCCCGCATCAGCATCACCAACTAAACCAGAGTTAGTAGCCTCCTTTGAATAGGATAAACCCAGGTCAATGGTACCATTGAGATAACGAAAAATGTGTTTGATACCATTCCAATGCCTTCGAGTTGGTTCAGAACTGTATCGTGCAAGTAAATTTACTGCAAAAGAAATATCGGGTTTGGTGCATTGTGCTAAATACATCAGTGCTCCAATAGCATTGAGATAAGGCACTTCAGGACCCAAAATTTCCTCATTTGGTTCCTTAGGTTGGAAAGGATCTTTCTTAGGATCTAAATTCCGTACGACCATAGGAGTACTCAGAGGATGAGCCTTGTCCATATTAAATCGTTTGAGCAATCTCTTGGTATACGCAGATTGGTGGACAAGTATTCCATTATCTTTATGCTCGAGCTCAAGACCAAGACAGAGTTTTGTTATTCCAAGGTCTTTAACCTCAAATTCTTTCTTCAAATATTCAGCAGCATCAGACAACTCTTTAGGAGTTCCGATTAAATTTATGTCATCCACATAGACTGCAATTATAGCAAATCCAGTATTGGATCTTTTAATAAAAACACATGGGCATTTAAGATCATTTTTATAACCTTCCTTAGAAAGGTATTCATTCAATCTGTGATACCACATGCGGCCGGATTGCTTTAATCCATACAGTGATTTCTGTAGTTTGATTGAGTATAGCTCACGAGGAGTAGCAGATTTTGGCATTTTATATCCATCAGGAATTTTCATATAGATATCAGAATCTAATGAACCATATAGATATGCCGTGACTACATCCATTAGTCGCATTTGCAAACACTCATGGACAGCCATACTAATAAGAAAACGGAAAGTGATTATATCCATCACTGGTGAATACGCTTTCGCCATAGTCAATCCTGTGCCGTTGGGAGAATCCTGGCTACGAGTCGGGCTTTATATCCCGCAATCTCATTTTTCTCATTTCTTTTCGAACAAACACCCATCTCGTAACCAATTGGTTTTATATTATTCGGTGTTCGAGTAATTTGCCCAAATACCATTCGCTTTTCTAGGAAGCTAATTGATCAGATTGCTTCCTACCATTTAGGCCAATCTGACCTTTGACGGCATTCAATTATTGAATGTGGTTCATTATCATAATCATCATTCATAATTTCTTGTGCAACCGAGAAAGCAAATAAATTATCGATTATCATGTTTTTCCGATCCCATATCTCATTGTAATGATTTATGGCATTCTCGGTGTTTTCAGAAACCATGATCCCTTCATTATTTGCAGTATTATGCTCTACAGATTCATCTGCAGCATGCTCACTAGGATGATCTTGGTTTGTGATCCCATTACTTCTCCCATTTCTTTTTCGAGGAACAGTGTCCTTCGAACCAACAGGTCTACCACGCTTTTGTCGTGGGGCATCATCATCCATTTTCGTATTTTGATGAGGAACAACGATCCTAGCTGGAGCATTCGCAGCTGGAATATAAGACTTTGTCACTTTACTTGCATCGTTAAATGCATCAGGAAGTCTATTAGCAATATTTTGTAAATGGATGATTCTCTTCACCTCATTTTCACATTCTGTAGTACGTGGATCTAGGTGGGATAAGCTTTGTACATTCCAGGAGATATCCTCAACTGGTTTTTGTTCATCTTTGTTAAGAACAGTCTTATCCCTGCCAATTGATGGAAACACCGTCTCATCAAAATGACAATCGGCAAACCGAGCGGTAAATAAATCACCCGTTGTTGGTTCTAAATACCGAATTATTGATGGGGAATCAAATCCAACGTATATGCCAAGCCGGCATTGAGGACCCATTTTTTTCCTTTGAGGAGGTGGAATTGGCACATGAACAACACATCCGAATGTGCGTAAGTGAAAAATATTCGGCTCAAAGCCTAGAGTTAATTGCATTGGGGAGTGCATATGATAAGCAGTGGGGCGTAATCTGATGAGTGCTGATGCATGTAATACTGCATGACCCCACACTGCACTATTGAGCTTTGATCTCATTAATAATGTACGAGCAATGATTTGGACTCGTTTAATCATGGATTCCGCCAATCCATTTTGAGTGTGGACATGTGCTACTGGGTGCTCAACATTAATTCCCAGTGCTTCACAATAATCATCAAAAGTCCTTGATGTGAATTCTCCGGCATTATCCATTCTTATATTTTTTATCGGATATTCAGGAAAATGTGCTCGGAGTTTAATAATTTGGGACAAGAGTCGTGCAAAAGCAACATTTCTGGTATATAATAAACATATGTGGGACCATCTGGATGATGCATCTATTAAGACCATAAAATATCGGAATGGTCCACTTGGTCGGATGTATCGCCCACAAATATCACCATGAATGCGTTGTTAAAATGATGGTGATTCATAACCAACTTTTTCCATAGAAGGTTTAGTAATAAGTTTTCCACGTGAACATGATTCACAGAAATAGTCTTTGGACATTAGCATTTTTGTGTCCTTTAATGGATGTCCATGAGTATTTTCAATAATCCTACGTAACATAGAAGTTCCTGGGTGCCCAAGGCGATCATGCCATAACCCAAATATATCAGATTCACCACTTCCAAGCCATGGTAGCGTAGGTTTCAAAAGCTCGAATAGGGACACAATACACCCAAGTTGTTGCTTCAATCTTCTCGTGGACAAGTCGAGTTTCCATTTTATAGATGTGATACATAGATATTCTTTATTATTCTCAATCACTGCTTTCCAAGTGATAGCCATTTAGGCGTACATCTTTAAAACTCAGATTTCGTTTTGATCTACCGTATAATAACGCATTTTCAATGTGTAAAATTGTTCCATTAGCAACATTACGGTTGCATTCCCGAGCCATCAATAATCTCTACGGACCAGATATAGTTGTAACGTGTGTCTGGCATAATTTCATGCTCGAGAAATATGCTTTATTTGTAAATATTGAGTGCGTTGTTGCACTATCAACAAGACAATTGTGTACCTGTTTGATACTTTCCATTTGTATTCATGTTGAATCAAATCATCATATAATAAATATTTAAGACATGAAACATTTTTTTTATTGAGAATGGAAATGTAAACATACATTTTTTTTTCAATAATACATTTTTGTATGTATCATTAGTGCCGATACAAGGCCAACAATATAAATGGTAAATAAAACACCAATCCAGAATAATTCCGGAGGGAAGTCTTTGCTAAACATCAGTATTATGAGCATGCTGATCATTGTGAAAATAAAGACGAGAGATCCGTTAATCATTTTCGAAGAAAGTCGGATGAAGATACTTAAGAATTTCTATAAGAGGGTAGAGAATATGAGTGAGTTGAATAAAATGTGTACATATTTATAGAATAAAAAATCACTATTACTAGCCGTTTATAGCCGTTGGAAGTGGGAGAATTTTAATATAAAAATATAGATGATTTTATTGATGTTTATATTATACATAAAGAAATACACACAAAAATAACTGGGGTATTACAAGCCAGAAAGTAAATATACGACATATAATTGCATAAGTATTTTATTTCAGCCATTCATCGTCATGTCCCACTGAACCAGGATCTTCAAGAAAATCTGCTAGCTCAAGTGATTTCCAGTCCTGGTCAGGATTATCATCAAATATGTTCCCAGATGTGTTGGCCTCAATAACTTTGGATGGCTCAAATGATTCGGTGGTATGATCCTGGGCATCTTTGCCTTTATTTTTTAGCGATGCCTGGTATGAATCCACACGGTGTTGGGAAGTACGACAATATTTAGCCCAATGTCCAGTTATACCACATCTACGACATGGATCATCACCAGAATTTTCCATAGGCATTTTTCCTTTATCACGATGCCCGTGAATTGACTGCCTTGGTCTGTCGGAATATTTATTTTGACAGGAATAATGATAATTATCACGATTATTATAGTTACGTCCGCCGCGGTCATTTCTGTAATTATTTTGACGGTAGCCACCACGTCCACCACTTTTTCGGGTTCCACGCCCGGGTCTATTTTCACGGCTCTTGAACCGGCCGGCAGCTCTACCAGAGCTGGTATGTGCTTCAGGTTCGACACGGGACCCAGAGGGTCGTAGTTCATGATTTTTTAATAATAACTCATTTGTCTTCTCAGCCGTGAGAAGAACTGAAATTAGCTCAGAATATGTTTGAAATTGTCGTTGCCTGTATTGTTGTTGAAGCACCATATTTGAGGAGTGCATCGTGGTGAATGTTTTTTCCAGCTTATCAGTCTCAGATAGCTGTGTACCGCACAAGGCCAGTCGAGACTCAATTTTGAATAAGGCTGAATTATAATCAGCAACAGATTTAAAATCTTGCAATCTTAGTAGTTGCCATTCATATTGAGCCTGTGGCAATATTACAGTTCTGGTGTGATCAAATCTGTCTTTGAGCTTCTTCCAGAGCTCAGAAGGCCTTTCAATTTGTATATATTCATTCTTCAGATCCTCGGATAAATGATGGCGCATGAATATCATTGCATTTGCCTCATTTTTAATATCGGCATTAGCAAGTTCCACAGATTCCAAGGTAGTAGCCAATCCCATACCTTGGAGGTGCAATTTAACATCAAGGCACCATGATAGATAGTTATTTCCAGTGACATCGAGGATCTGGAATTTTTTGTTTTCAATTCCGGCCATTTTCTCTACAAGGATAAAAACGAGTTAGTATAAATATATTCAAACTCGAATAATACTAACCTTTTCCGAGCAATAACTCGTGCTGATAACGTGTTGTGAAATACTTTATAATTTATATTTTATAAGATACACAAAATAAATAACAATATATAAAATATGGAGATTGATAATATGTAGAATATGTTTTGTAGTAGTAGTATATTTCTTTCTTTCTCAATGATGTAACATTACATCTTGGAGCAAGCTATTTATAGGCAAAGTTATACTACCATTTCAACAAATGTGTACATCAATTGTCAACAATGGTACACACAATTCCAGTTTGTCCACCTTCAAAGTTTGAATCAATCCCTCTTGGTTTGTCAAAAGTTGTGGGCAACATTTTTCTTCTTTGACAATTAATTGTGCTAAAGTCCACAATTCATAACAAGATTGACATCTTTTTCTTCCATGTCAAATAATTTGAGTCATCGAAGAATGGTGGTCGGTTAAGAGCAAGGCCTTCGACTGGAGAGAATTGAAACGCCATTTTTGGATCTTTTCTCCTCGGATGTTAAGCCGCGTATTGGAGTACTGCTCCGATACCAATTGTTGGGTACGGGATCGGATATTGCGTCGTTTGCGGAAGCGAAAATAGAAGTGCGGAAATTTAAACGACACAACGATTTATAGAGGTTCGGCTATAATCGAGCCTACGTCCTCTCTTTATCTTTTTCAATAGGTTAAAGAAAGCAACCTCTACGCCTCTCTTATATCGGTCGAGGTATAACCGTTACAATCACGTCTTCTATTGGTCCGTGATAAACCACTCGTACTTGTCTTTGCGTCGGTCCAAGTTAAACCGTTTTCCTTTTCTATCGGACAAGGAATCAACCGCTCTAGCTTTCTATGGGTACTAGATAAACCTCACTTAGATATCGATTGTGATTCTAATAATGCCGGATCCTTGATCTAATAACACCGAATCCAATCGTATCTTTTCTTTTACCACTCGTGTATGTTTTCGTGAACTCTCACTCAAACACTTATAATTAAGCTCAATATCAACAACAAGAATGTGTGTAATAATATCACAAGAATAGACTATTTGCTCAAGGTTGTTGTGTATGATCAATACCATAAGCATGGTATTTATAGGCTCCATCATCAAACTAGCCGTTAGCTGCCAGACTGCTCATTACGTACGCTATCATCTCCTTATTACGTACGCAAGCCTCTTTACGTACGTTAACCACAACAGGTTACGTACGTAAGCCTCTTCACAAATCAGTCCAGGGAGTTTCGTCATTTTGGATTACGTACGTTAGTATAGACTTCGTTACGTACGTTAAGCCTTGTTTTTCTCCAGCATTTTGCACTTCGTTTTCCTTCGATGCTTGCTTCGCCTCTTCATTGTTTTGTTTTGTTTGTCAACATTAATCATCAAAACAGTTTTAATTTATGCATGGAACAAAATGTTCCAACAGAAAATCTTGTCGTCACAAGCACATCCCTACTAAATCCTCAAGTCGAAGGTTCACGAACTATCACAACCTTTCGATTCCGTCAATGACTGTCCTGGAGTGAAATCCGTGTGAAGAATCGAGGGTGAGTCGGTTCGAGTATACGAATCCAATTAGCATACCTATAACGTGTGCTCCCACTAACCATTAGCGTTCGACAGGCACTCTCCATGTCAAAGAACACGTCATACAAGTCTTCACATAAACTAAACGCCCAGTCAAGTTTCATCGACTTGAGAACGATTAAGTATTTGAGCTATAAACCTTTCCAGTGCCGACCCCCTTATCCAATAAGGAGTGGAACATTTTGCTCTCAAACACACGGACTAGTTTCTATATATATATTTACGAGTTAGGAATGTCAGTAACTGCCAGTAAATAAAGAAACATTCATTGCCTTATATTAATTATTTACATAATTACAAGTACAATGCCCTCACTCAACATCCTCTGAGTGGCATTCGAGGGCATACTCCTAACACCCAGTGTTATGATTCATTGCGATAGGCAAGCTACAATTGGAAGAGCACAGAGCCTTATGTATAATGGTACATCTCGACACATTCATCGGAGATATAATACCATGTGACAATTGATAAAAAATGGAGTTATATCTATTGACTATGTGAGATCAAATATTAATTTGGCGGATCCACTCACAAAAGGTCTAAATAGAGATTAGTTTCATAAACTGCTAGAGGGAATGGGATTAAAATCCACATCTTGAAAGAATGATCATAGTGGTAACCTAACCTTGAAGACTGGAGATCCCAGAAATTTGGTACAATGGGAAAACAAAGTTACGAAAGTTCTATTGAATAACGCTTATTATAAATCCATCCCTATAGAGCAGAATAAGTGATGAGTCTTGTGATTGTGGTGAGGTTAAGTCTTTGGACTTTTAATGGTTCCTTGTCCTTGAAAAGGAGAAGTATTGCAGGGTACTTCATAAAAGGAGACCACCTATTTCACCTAGGAATAGAGTGTGTTATTTGCCTTAGAAAAATCTATTGACCTCGGGAGAGGCGATAGAGTATTTTAGCAACATTCGCCTTCAATAAATTGGGAAATCATTAAATTCATATAATCAAGAGAAATTCGGATAAATCGAGGTGGATTCATAATCCTAGATTAATTCCTTATTTGATTTTCTTTCTTCAAACAATCGATTTTACTATTTATTCTTTTTAGTTATTACTTATACCTCCATTTTCGATCGTTCAGATTAAATTATAATACTCATAAATTTGTAGTTAGTAAGTCAGTCCTCGTGGGAATGATATCTTACTTATCATTTTATTACTTGTTTACGACAACATGCACTTGCGTTCACCGAAATTCGCAACAAGTTTTTGGCGCCGTTGCCGGGGACTGATTATTTTACTAATATCTATTTCAGTATTTCTAGTCTTAATTTGAACATTATTTTATTTTTGTGTAATTTTTATTTGTTTTCCTTTCAGGAATTTTTGGTTAGTACATGAGAAAATTCGGTAACGAAGGCCTACTACCTTTGGATACTGAACTCGAGCGCACTCTTCGGAAAAACAAGAAGGAAAAGCGCGAGCTACCAGCAAAAGACACCATGGCCGATAACACGGAAAACCACGGAGGAGACAACCCTATTCAGCAAGCTCAACCGGCATTAGCACTCCGCGATTACGCAATGCCACAAATCAATGCAAACTTTTCGGGGATTCGGCGTCCTACCATCCAAGCGAACAACTTCGAAATTAAGCCGGCTATTATTCAGATGGTGCAAGCAAGCCAATTTTTTGGACTGCGAAATGATGACCCCAATGCACACATCGCTTCATTTCTTGAGATTTGTGACACCTTCAAGAATAATGGTGTTACCGATGATGCTATTCGTCTGCGGCTTTTCCCTTTCTCTCTAAGGGACAAAGCCAAGTTTTGGTTGAATTCTTTACCGCCGGGCTCTATCACGACTTGGGCGGAGTTAGCACAAGCCTTTCTGGCTAAGTTCTTTCCACCATCAAAGACAGCGAGACTTAGGAATGAGATAACCACCTTCGGGCAATTTGATATGGAGTCGCTTCACGAAGCTTGGGAGCGATACAAGGATTTATTAAGGAGATGCCCACACCATGGTCTACCGGATTGGCTGCAAATTCAAACCTTTTATAACAGATTGAGTGCTTCTACACGCAGTCTTGTTGATGCAGCCGCTGGAGGAGAGTTAATGGGAAAGACTATGGCGGAAGCTCATTCTCTATTGGAGGCAATGGCTGCAAATGCTTATCAGTGGCCTTCCGAACGAGTGATCCCAAATATGGGAGTTTCCGACAACGATCCGATCTCTACACTATCAGCACAAGTTGCCGCCTTAACTCAGCAACTTCAAGCTTTTGCACATGCTCCTTCTACCGTCATTACAGAATCATATAATTGGTGTAATGGGTCTCATCCTAGCGCAGAATGCCAAGTTGGAAATCCTTTCGAGCAACACCCGATGGAACAAGCTCAGTTTGTGGGGAATAGGTGTAATATCCGTATTTTTCTTTCCCTTGTATTTTCGTTTTTGGTGTATTTCTCGATCGTGGTGACCCTCGTGTACTTTTCAGCGTGTCCTTCCTGTCAAACTGTTGAACTGTATTCTCGTTATTGTGATGCGGAACCGCTGCCGGGTTGCTGTGGATCCGTTTCGTGTTATTAGTCCCTAAATATGGATTCCTATCGTTTTATTCTCTTTCCGGATCATTTTTATCATTTTGGGAACCAAAATGGGGTGTGGGCCGCGGCACAAGGTGCGTGCGCCGTGGCACACAAATTTCTCCAAATGTTGGTCGAGCAATCAGACTGCAGCCGCGCACACCCATCCGTGCCGCGGCACAGCCATACAGCTGCCGCGCACACTGTCGTGCCGCGCACACTCGTGTCTTCCGCGACCAAAACCTAATCAGACTGTGCCGCAAGACACGCAGCCGTGCCGCGGCACAACGCGAAAACCGGGAGTATTTTTGGCACTGCCGCGGCACACTTTGGCCGTGCCGCGGCACACGAAGCGGTCAATTGTGCGATTCGTCTTTATTAGACGAAATCGCCGCTTTTCCCCATTTGTCATCTGCATCGCGAGAGTAGCGAGAGAGAGGGTATAGAGGGGGGAGAGTTCTTCATCCGGGGGTCGATCTTCATCATTTCTTTTCGGTAGTGAGACTCGGATAATCAATCTAGCGCGCGTTCTACGGATCTTGGTACTTGAATCTCCTTAGGTAATGTTCTAAAACCCTATTTCGATTAATTTGGGGGTTTTGGGTTTTTCTTCCGATTCGTTCCGTTTTGTTGGTGGATTCATGATGTATACGATTGATATTGTTAGTATCTTTAGTTTCCCTATGGATTCATGGATATTTTGTGGATTTTTACGGAATCGAGAGGGTTTGGTTGTGGTCCGCCCTCGTTGTTATTTTTGGTACGAATATACATGAATCGTAGGCGGGTTTCCGGGTGTATTCCATTTCCATAGTCGTTTAGAAGTGGTTGTGATTGTGCTATTCGAATCGTTAGGTTCATTCTCGCTTCCTCGTGGTTGTGCTTGATCCTTCCGCTCCGCTCGTGTCATCGTCTTTTTAGTCGAGGCTAGTATCGTTATTACCTTACTATCTTGACATAGTAGTTTTTTATGAGATATTGTGTGTGTGTGTATGCTCTCTACGGGTTAGACTCGACGGTGTCTCGGTAGGGTTCCACGAAGCCGTGGACCGCGAGCTTGCTTTTAACCACCGTGGGTTAGATCCGACGGTCTCGGCAGGATCCACGGCCGTGGGTCCGCGGTTAATTGTGGTGCATTTTTACAAATGTGGTTTGATCATTGGCATTTCCGAAATGAGCGTTTTGGAAACTATGATTTCTTGAATTGCATGCATTACTATATGTGTAAGATGTAAGTCGATCATCCGGTTACTTGTACTAGCGTAATTGCTAACCCTCCGGGACCCGCTTTGGGGAAATTCGCTTTATGAATTTCAGTCGTTCATCGAGACGAGCGGCACTGACCAAGATACACGGATGACGGCCGTGCGTGATGATGGTGCACGAGTGATGTTTTAGTGTCTTTTACCTTTTTGTCTTTTGTGGTTTTGAACTAATAGTTGTACTCGAGTACTTAAGGGGTTCTTGTTCGTTTGAATTGTATTGTTGCTTATCATGTTGTGTTGGATGATGATGTTATATTGTACGTTTGAACCGGGTGGTTTGTTCTGTATTGCGCCTTTATGACGTGGTGTTATTTTATCGCTTCGTGGGTCGTTGTATGATGTCGTTTCACTGGTGGGTCCCATATAGGGATTCACTACTGTAATATACCTCGGATATCCCGGGGTGTTACGTAAAATGGTATCGAGCTCTAGGTTTATGGATACCTAGGCTTGTCGGTTCATTGGGTCTTGTGGTGTTTGGTTTTGCACATCATCGTCACGCCGCCATGATTCCTACTACCAAAGGTCCGTAAGTTTTCCTTCCTCTGTTCATTAATTCCTTGTATCGCACTTTGATTCTCGATTTGTAATTGTTCTTTTCTTGCATCCGATCCTCGTATGGCTTTTGCTACTTATTTAACTCCGTATGGATGCCGGAAGAGGTCGTGGTCGCGGCCGTGGTCGTGGACGCGCCGGGACGTGGGGCACTGGGGCGCCACGTCACGCTTCGGGAGCCGGCGATCGGCGACCGTCATAGCCATGCTTCTTCTCAGAGCGTGCCGATCTTGGTATTGCGGCCGTTATGCAAATGATGGTGAACCAAATGGCGGCAATAGCTCAGCGTTCGTAACCGGATCAAGCCCATGCTAATCGGGCGAGCGGACCGTTGGCTCCAAGATGTCATCAAGATGCATCCTCCTCGCCGGGAGCTTCAGACCCGATTGGCCGGGAAGGGTGGATCAAGGAGATGTCTAAGGTCTTCGTTGCCACCAATCTGTCCCGAGGACCGTAAAGTCCCTATTGCTCAATATTTTCTCACCGGGACGCTACGACCGTGGGAGGCCGTTGGGCCCAAAGACCATGCTGCTACGTGGGCTGAGTTTCAAGAGTTGATGGAGACTGAATATTGCCCGTGGCCAGTCAGACAGGCTCGGGTACATGCTTTTTATGATGCTCAACCACGGGATATCCCCGTAGCTCAAGCTATTGCTGATTTTAACAAAGAGTTGGGTTATGTGAAGACCCAAGTTGTCGAGGAGAGTGACAAGATTTTCCATTTCTCCAGGCGGATGAAGTTGCCGATTCGGGACTATATGTCGGGGCTCGTATGCACTACATTGAAGGATTATCAGAGTAGGGCCCTTGCTTATGATATGTCGGTGACGGCGAGTGAGGCGGCCCGCGAGAGTAAGAAGCAGAAGTCCGCTGGGAACTTTTCGGGCCACAAGAGTGGGGGTCAGCAGAGATCCCAATCGCTAACTTCCTCACGGCGGTGGTCCAAATTGCTCACTGGGTCCTCGTGGAACTACCAGTGCTCCTTTTCGTGATGTGAAGTGTTTCAATTGTGGTCGTACGGGCCACATCAGTCGTGTTTGTCCGAACCCTTTGCTGACGTGTAATCAGTGTGGCCAGTCGGGTCACAAAGCTGCTTTCTGTGCCGAGAGGGAGAAAATCCTTGGTGCCCGGGCTTCGATTTCAGCGCCTAGGGAACCAAGTGTGAATCAGGGATCGTTTGCTCCTCAATCTCCGCCGAGTGCTAGTCGGGGGAGAGGTCGGGGTCAGCCCTCAAGAGGGGGAGCTTCCAGTGTCGGCTCCGCCCACCCGCGTGTCTATGAGATGCGGAGAGCCGATGATCCAGCGGCTACCGTAGCGACAGGTACCGTTTATATTCTTTCTCATCCTGTCAGTGTGCTTTTCGATTCTGGTGCTACGCATTCGTTCATATCTCTGGATTGTGTGCGCCGTTTGAATCTCGACCGTTTGACGCCTTGCGAGCCCTTCATCGTTAAGCTTCCTAGCGGTGATAGGATCGTTGGTGATCAGGAGGTTCGAGACTGTTCTGTGCTTATTTGTGAGAGGACTTGGCCCTCTAATCTTATTGTTGTGAGTATCGAGGGTGAGGATTTGATTCTTGGTGATGATTGGCTCGAGCGGCATGGTGCAATCATGAACTACCGCACGAGAATCATCACCATGTTGGGCCGATGATGGCATCGAGCACTCTTTCACGGCGAAAGAGGGGGAACCAAACTTCTATTAACGCCTTGAAGGCGATGAAACTCCTGCGAAAGGGATGTATTGGTTATTGGTGCTATGCCTTGAAGGCGGAGAGTGGTGGAGTCGAGCTTTCGTCGATTCCAATCGTTAACGAATTTCCTGATGTTTTTCCTGACGAGTTACCGGGATTGCCACCGGATCGAGAGGTCGAGTTCACTATAGAGTTAGAGCCGGGTGCAGCTCCTATTTCGAAGGCACCCTATCGCATGGCACCTTCAGAGATGTCCGAGTTGAAGAAGCAGTTGAGTGAGCTTCTTGAATCGGGGTATGTTCGACCGAGTGCCTCACCTTGGGGCGCACCGGTCCTGTTTGTGCGGAAGAAGGATGGTTCACTACGTTTGTGTATCGACTATCGCGAACTAAACAAGGTGACCGTCAAGAACAAGTATCCTTTGCCGAGAATTGATGACTTGTTCGATCAGTTGCAGGTGGAGTCGGTATTCTCGAAAATTGATTTGAAATCGGGATACTATCACTCCGGTGAGAGAGTCCGATGTGCCGAAGACAGCCTTTTCGGTCGAGATACGGACATTATGAGTTTGTAGTTATGCCTTTCGGGTTAACTAATGCGCCGGCGGTGTTCATGCGGTTGATGAACAAAATTTTTATCGAGTATTTGGATAAGTGCGTCGTCTTTATCGACGATATTCTTATTTAATAGAGGAACGAGGAAGAGCAAGACCAACATTTTCGGATAGTATTAGACATTTAAAAGACTGATCAACTCAATGCAAATTTCTCGAAATGTGAGTTCGCCGAAAGAAGTGATGTTTTTAGGTCACATGATTTCAAATGAGGGGGTTCGTGTGGATCCGCAAAAGATTGAGGCCGTGTTGGATTGGGCACCGCCAAGAATGTGAAGGAGCTCCGTAGTTTCTTGGGTTTAGTGGCTACTACCGAAGGTTAGACGAGGGTTTCTCGAAACTGGCTCGGCCACTTACGCAGTTGCTCCAGAAATCCGAGAGGTTCGTCTGGAATGACGAGAGGCAGTCGAGTTTTGAGGAGCTGAAGAAGCGTTTGACTTCAGCCCCGGTTTTGGCGTTGCCATGTGGTAACGAAGGTTTTGCCGTTTATAGCGATGCTTCGGGCCAGGGTCTTGGGTGCGTATTGATGCAGCACGGCAAGACCATTGCCTATGCGTCGAGACAATTGAGGCCGTATGAATTGAACTACCCTACTCATGATTTGGAGTTAGCGGCAGTCGTTTTTGCGCTCAAGATTTGGCGTCATTATCTTTTCGGCTCTGCATGTCAGATTTTTACCGATCATAAAAGTCTGAAATACATATTTACCCAGCGAGAATTGAATATGAGGCAGAGGAGGTGGTTGGAGTTGATTAAGGATTATGACCTCGAAATCCTTTATCATCCGGGCAAGGCGAACGTCGTGGCCGACGCCTTGAGTCGGAAACCAGTTGCGTTGCGAACGCTTGAGATCCTTACATCTCTGGCCTCGAGCTTGAGGGCTTTGATCGAGTTAGATGTTGAGGTCTCGTTGCCGGAGCCGTCGGCAACTTCGTGCTTTAGAGGTTTCGCTGCCTTTGATCGATGAAATTAAGTCAAGGCTTAGAGGATCCGATGATTACTCAAATTCGAGAGAACGTTCTTAAAGGAAAGTCTCTGGATTTGTGATTCACGAGGATGGTGTTTTGAGATTCCAGAGTCGGCTTTGTGTGCCGAACGACCCAGAATTGAGACAGAATATTTTACGGGAGGCCCATGCTACACCTTACTCCGTTCATCCTGGTTCGAGTAAGATGTACAAAGACTTGAGGAGGAACTTCTGGTGGAATAACATGAAGGATGAGGTCGCACAGTTTGTAGCGAGATGTTTGACTTGTCAGCAGGTCAAAATCGAGCATCGACCGCCGGACTTTTTGCGATCACTTCCCGTTCGAATGGAAATGGGAAGATATATCGATGGATTTCATTACGAGTCTGCCGAGATCGAAGTCGGGCATGAATATGGTTTGGGTGATTGTCGATCGTCTGACCAAGTCGGCACATTTTCTGGCCATCAAGGACACTTGGGGCCCGGAGAAGTTAGCTCGTGTGTTTATCGCGCAGATTGTGAGACTTCATGGTACCCGAAGTCTATTGTTTCGGATCGTGACGGCCGTTTTGTATCGCACTTCTGGCAGGCTGTGCATAAGGCGTTGGGTACCCGTTTACAATTGAGTACCTCTTTTCATCCCCAGTCAGATGGACAATCGGAACGCACTATCCAGACGTTCGAGGACTTGTTGCGTGCTGTGTTCTCGATTGGAGTAGTGATGGGAGGAACATTTGCCGCCGATCGAATTCACGTACAACAACAGTTGGCACGCGTCGATTCGGATGGCACCGTATGAGGCACTTTACGGACGGCGATGTCGATCACCGATCTGTTGGAATGAGGCGTCCGATTTGGTCGGGACCGAGCCGGATGTCGTTTTAGAGACGAGGCGGAAGATAGAGTTAATTCGAGAACGGATGTTGACTGCCCAGAGTCGACAGAAGTCATATGCCGATGTCCGTCGTCGACCTTTGGAATTCGAGGTGGGAGACCACGTTTTGCTAAAGGTGTCGCCGACGAAGGGAGTTTTTCGTTTCGGGAAGAAAGGGAAGTTGAGTCCGAGATTTATCGGCCCCTTTGAGATCCTCGAGCGAGTAGGTGGGTTGGCATACCGTTTGGCGTTACCTCCGGTCTTGAGTCATGTTCATAGCGTTTTCCATGTTTCCCAGTTGAGGAAATATGTTCCGGATCCTAGTCACGTCATCGATTATGGCGAGATTGATATTGCTGAAGATATTACTTTTGAGGAGCGTCCTTTGAAGATTTTGGAGCATCGTGAGAAACGATTGAGGCATAAGACCATACCTTTGGTCAAGGTGCAGTGGTCGAGACACGGTGTCGAGGAAGCAACTTGGGAAACCGAGGATAGCATGCGTGCTAGGTACCCGGAGTTGTTTGTTTCTTAAGTTTCGGGACGAAACTTATTTTTAGAGGGGTAGAATGTAATATCCGTATTTTTCTTTCCCTTGTAATTTCGTTGGTGTATTTCTCGATCGTGGTGACCCTCGTGTACTTTTCACGTGTCCTTCTGTCAAACCGTTGAATCGTATTCTCGTTATTGTGATGCGGAACCGCCGCCGGGTTGCCGTGGATCCGCTTTCGTGTTATTAGTCCCTAAATATGGATTCCTATCGTTTTATTCTCTTCCGGATCATTTTTATCATTTTGGGAACCAAAATGGGGTGTGGGCCGCAAGACAAGGTGCGTGCGCCGCGGCACACAAATTTCTCCAAATGTTGGTCGAGCAATGCACTGCAGCCGCGGCACACCCATCCGTGCCGCGGCACGGCCAGGCAGTGCCGCGGCACACTGTCCGGTGCCGCGGCACACTCGTGTGTCTTCCGCGACCAAAACCCAATCACCGTGTGCCGCGGCACACGCAGCCGTGCCGCGGCACAACGCGAAAACACAGGAGTATTTTCTTGGCCTGTGCCGCGGCACACTTTGGCTGTGCCGCGGCACACGAAGCGGTCAATTGTGCAGATTCGTCTTTATTAGACGAAATCGGCCGGCTTTTCCCCATTTGTCATCTGCATCGCGAGAGTAGCGAGAGAGAGGGTATAGAGGGGGGAGAGTTCTTCATCCGGGGGTCGATCTTCATCATTTCTTTTCGGTAGTGAGACTCGGATAATCAATCTAGCGCGCGTTCTACGGATCTTGGTACTTGAATCTCCTTAGGTAATGTTCTAAAACCCTATTTCGATTAATTTGGGGGTTTTGGGTTTTTCTTCCGATTCGTTCCGTTTTGTTGGTGGATTCATGATGTATACGATTGATATTGTTAGTATCTTTAGTTTCCCTACGGATTCATGGATATTTTGTGGATTTTTACGGAATCGAGAGGGTTTGGTTGTGGTCCGCCCTCGTTGTTATTTTTGGTACGAATATACATGAATCGTAGGCGGGTTTCCGGGTGTATTCCATTTCCATAGTCGTTTAGAAGTGGTTGTGATTGTGCTATTCGAATCGTTAGGTTCATTCTCGTCGGTTCCTCGTGGTTGTGCTTGATCCTTCCGTTCCGTTCGTGTCATCGTCTATTTAATCAAGGCAAGTATCCTTATGAACTTACAATCTTGACATAGTAGTTTTGTATGAGAAATTGTGTGTGTGTGTATGCTCACTACGGGTTAGACTCGACGGGGTCTCGGTAGGGTTCCACGAAGCTGTGGACCGCGAGCTTGCTTTTAACCACTGTGGGTTAGATCCGACGGGGTCTCGCGAGGATCCACGAAGCTGTGGGTCCGCGGTTAATTGTGGTGCATTTTTACAAATGTGGTTTGATCATTGGCATTTCCGGAAATGAGCGTTTTGGAAACTATGATTTCTTGAATTGCATGCATTACTATATGTGTAAGATGTAAGTCGATCATCTGGTTACTTGTACTAGCGTAATTGCTAACCCCTCTGGGGACCCGTTTTGGGGAAATTCGTTTTATGAATTTCAGGTCAGGTTCATCGAGACGAGAGGGCTGGACCAAGATTACGGATGACGGCCGTGCGTGATGATGGTGCACGAGTGATGTTTTAGTGTCTTTTACCTTTTTGTCTTTTGTGGTTTTGAACTAATAGTTGTACTCGAGTACTTAAGGGGTTCTTGTTTGTTTGAATTGTATTGTTGCTTATCATGTTGTGTTGGATGATGATGTTATATTGACCGGTTGAACCGGGTGGATTGTTCTGTTTTGCGTCTTTATGACGTGGTGTTATTTTATCGTTTCTGTGGGTCGTTGTGTATGATGCTGTTCAGCCTGGTGGGTCCCATATAGGGATTCACGGCGCTGTAATATACCTCGGATATCCTGGGGGTGTTACAATAGGAATCGGCAGAACAATCCGTACACCAACACATATAATCCGGGGTCGACCCCATCGTCTGAAATGATAGTGACCAAACGTTTACGGACGCTAATGACAGCATCGTGACGATCCATCCAATCAATACCCAGAATGACGTCGTCTCTCGGCAAATCTACCACGATTAGGTCTGCTAACCAATCATGGCCATGAAGCTGAATCGGACAATCCTTAATCTCATGATTCCCGATAATTCTTCTACCATCAGGTAGACCGATGACATAAGGCTCACAACTAGTAGCACTACCCAGACGTAGTCTACTCAAACATGATTCGGAAATAAAAGAATGCCATGCACCAGTATCAAAAAGGGTACACACAGGTTGAGATAGAATATCGAGTGTACCTGAGATCATCCGGGCATCTGGATCGTCGGTCTTCTTCATCTCTTAAATTCGGGGCTTGCCGGCCCCTGAACCAGACGCTCCCGTCTGATAGCTCTTGGCTCCGTCTTTGTTAGCTCTTGTCGTCTTAAACGACGCGGACTAAGTGGCCAGATTCGGAACCGCTGACTGGTTTGGGGCCTGAGATGTCGCCGGAGTGGGTTTGGAGTCCCTTCGGCAAAAACGGGCCCTATGCCCCGCAATTCCACAGTTATGGCATGTGATAGTCTGCCTCGGACACTTGGTACTGAAATGACCCTATTTTTCACAGTTGAAACAGGTGATGGTCGAACTGGCTGCTCGGGACTGAGATTCCGCGGGTTTAGGCGTCATAGGAGGTCGCTCGGAAAAAGTAGAGCCCGTACGAGGTTTCTTGAAAGTGGCCTGACTGCCGTTAGACTGATTACGATTCTTTGACTTCTTGCCAGCAGATGAAGGCTGCTGCTTCGCAATCTCCTTAACAGTAAGCTCATAAGTAAGAGCTTTCTCGATTAATTCGGCCAGGGTGGTACAATGATGATTAAGCAACTGTAGTCGCATACGAGGTTTCAACCTCTTGCTGAAATATTTGATCTTGTCTGCCTCAGAATGAATAATGGACGAGGCGAAAGGAAGTAGCTCCTGAAATTTCTCGGCGATGGTGAGAACATCGTCGTCTACTGATGGGTCGGGAGTGAGTAATTCTGATAACTTGGCCTCTCTGAGTGGGGCCGGATAATACCTCTCCATCATGAGAGTCTTGAATCGTTCCCAAGTACAAAATCCGTCAGTGGGCTTCAATGATAACCACCATGAATGAGCGCTCTTACCCAGATAGTAAGCCGCGACTGAAACTTTGTGTCCCTCAGGACAGTCCACCATAGCGAACAGCTTCTCGAAATGCTCAAGCCAGTGAATGATATCTGCCGGTTCAGATGAACCCTCAAAAGTAGGTGGTCTTTGGCGAGAGATGTCGCCAATGATACTGCTCACACCCCTCTCTTGCCTCTGAGGTGGCGGCAGAGGAGCCTGTTGATTCTGAGTAGCTGAGTTATGCGTCGTTTCCATCAGTTGTGTCATATGAGTCATTTGGGCCATCATGCCCTGCATAAAAGCGAGTGGATCAACCCGAACACCTTCTGACTGAGCTGTGTCTCGGGTATGACTCCCTGATAATGAATGATTACGCCCAGGTGAATGAGTGGCAGCATCACTGCTCGATGAATTAGCATTATTCCTAGCATACGCACGTGTATTCACACGAGCTCTCGGGTTTCGGCCCCCACCGCGGCCTCTTCCCCCGCGTTCTCTGCCGGCTCTTTCCATACTGAAGTGGGAAACTCACGAAATGATTATATATCTCGCATGAATATCACATTATGATTACGTTATGAAATGATGAAAATGAGCATAAGCGCCCAAACACAATGATTACAAGAATGATCAACTGAGGTGACGTGATTATCTGATGAAATTCTTGAAATGATTAATTTGAAAAAGTTAACAAGATTAATGATATGATCCTCAAGATCAACAACTGAGTGATGAAATGAATTGAGTGATTAATGAGTTAACATGATCAACATGATTAAAATGAAAATGATAAATGAAGAAATCTTACTGTTCTTTGGTCTGAATGGCTCGGCTCTTGCACAGGTCACACGTGACGTGAAAGTCCAATGATACTAGTTTGATGAACGATGATTTCCATTGATACATGATTCGGAAGGTAGTATTCAAAACCACGCTTCGATACCAACTCTGTAACACCCCAAACTAGGCGGATATTACAGTGTCGTGGACCCCCGACTGGGACCCACCAGGCGAGTGAAAATGAATGAAATACACAGGGTAAATGTAGTACTGAAACACATTACATCATTAATTACTCCGATGAGGAGTTTCATACAACACACCCAAGGAAATGACCGAATACAAGTATATTTTATATGGAGATAAAATATACAACACTAAATGAACTCAAAATCCAAACGGAAATCTGCAGCGGAAATAAAATAAAGAAACACGGTGAATGAAAGGACTGGGGCCCCCTACTAGTATCACTGGGACTCCTCGCCGTCAACGTTATCGTCCCGTGCCTTAGCCTTGCCACGACCTGAAAAACAAAACACCCAACGGGTCGATTACATACGGCAACCAATCCTCAAGAGTTGAATAAACACAATCATATATATGCTGTATAAACCACAAGTTCGATCAAAAATGAATCGGTTAGATTATAACCCAATCTTGTTGAAAACATACGCAATCAAACATGCTGTATGAATCAACTAATGGTACGGCTCAAAGGGTGGCGCCACACTACGCCCGGGATGGAAATGTGTCCGTGCACAAGCCACCATCGAGTATCGATCGAATACACATGTGGTCTTGTACCTAATCAGTCTCACGAAGTGATCTTCTCGTGTGCACAGTCCAATGTGAGACCAACAACCAACACACGACTTAATATGTGCCCGACATAAAAATCCTACACATACCAACCGGCACGCCAGTATGACCCGGAATGCCACGGGATAACAAAAATGACATCGAAATCAATAATGACTCACCGAGATGAAATGACAGTGAAATGAATGATAGCTCAATGAAATTATTAGAACCGTCGTTCCTTGTGACTGAAGTGATTAATTGACAATTACAAGTCTCAATACGGTTAATACATTATGAATGAACTATAATTATGAATGAACAACAACGAAAGGAATGAATATCCTTTTAACCGAGTAAGAATTAACTTACATTAACACCGGTGATGATACGATCTCTCTCGAAGAACGTCCTAAGGAAACTATCGGTCGCTCGAACAACCTTGAATAACACAATTACCAACAATCCGTTCAATATACGAATCAAACACGAATATAACTAACTCAAAACGTCGATACAACTAAACCAAGTTCATTGGGGCATTATATCGAACACGTTGAGGCCAAACTTCGATTGTTTACAACCAAACCTCAATAATACGAATATCAAATCCCCAAGAAGTGTTTCAAACCAACAAAACATCTTCAATACGATCAATAATCCAATATGAATATCCAAATTCATGATTTCAACAACAATTAATCGAAAACCCCCAAATCCAACTCAATATTCAAAGTGTTCTTGAATAACCTTTCAATAATCCGATGAATATTCATACATACTCATAATCATATGTATATCTATTCATACAACATGATTATAACGTCAAAAACATCATATCTCAACACAAATCGAAATCCAAGAGGTTTGAGAATATTACCTTTGAAGATCCAAACACTTTGATTCGATGAATACGCGTTAGATCGACGATCCGAGCTTCACAACCGAATGAAAATGATGAAGAATCGAGTATTAAAGTGATTGATGATGAAACTTTCTCCCACAAACCCTCTCTCTCGAATATAGGATGAAAAATGAGTGTTTCTTCTCAAAAAAACGAAGTTATAGTGCAGACTGCACTGTGTGCCGCGGCCCGGCCGAGTGTGCCGCGGCACAGTGCCGAAATCTGCCCCCAGTGCTCGGCAGTGTGCCGCGGCCCGGCCGAGTGTGCCGCGGTAGTGACTCGGCAGTGTGCCGCGGCCCTGCCGGCATTGTGCCGCGGCCCCCGGTACAGACGGGTCGGCCAAAACTGTGTGTGTCTTAGCTATTTCGACCATAACTCCCTCGTCCAGACTCCGATTGACTCACCGTTTGAACCATAGGAAATCTAACTTGGTGCTTTATAATATTGAAAAGATTCAGAATTTTAGGAGTTTCCAAAAATTAATGGTGATTTTACAAAGTCGAACTCATACGTGGAAAAGTCGCTTAAGAATACGGAACTCAACAGAACGACACCGAGACGAACTCGGATGACAAAAAGTGTAGAATTAATCATTCTCAGAATGACGAAACGGTAACAATAGAGTCGCTAAGATGGACTTCCATCAAAAAAATAAAATTACCAGAAATCCAAATTGCGCATATTACATCAGGTGCCCAGGTAGCGCACGCTATAGCCCGATAGCGCGCACTACCGAGACACTGTTAGTGCACGCAGAGTGGCCGGTAGTGCACTCTAACGCGGTCAGGTGAGTATTGGGCAGGTTACTTCTGGACTCGGCTGATGTCCAGGTAGCGCACGCTATAGCCGATAGCGCGCGCTACCGAGAGGCAATTAGCGCACACTAATTATTTAATAGCGCACGCTAACGGTCCAGAACTTTAGGTCCTGGACTGGAGTGTTAACTTTATGGACTGGAGTTTCACCCGTTAGCGCACGCTAACTTTTAAAGGTTAGCGCACGCTAACGCCCCCTGGCTATAAAGACCAGGGAGTTGACCCGGAACAATTCATTTTTCTTCTTTCTTTTTCTCCACCACAAGTTGGGCGATTTGGGCGACTTGGGCGATTGGAGTGGGGTGATTTTCATCATTTATTCAAGATCTTGAGTCTCTAACACCATATTATCATCATTTAATCATCCTCTACCTCTTGAATCAAGGTAAATCTTCTAGAACCCTATTTTAGGGAAGATTTGGGGGTTTTCATGTTTCGTCCGATTCGTTCCGTTTTGTTGGTTAATTCATGATGAATATGATTAATCTTGTTGATATCCTTAGTTTTCCTATAGATTCATGGTATAATTCGTGGTTTTTGCGTAATCGAGAGGGTTTGGTTGTGGTCCGCCCTCGTTGTTGTTCTTGTACGAATATACATGAATCGTAGGTGGGTTTTCGGGTGTATTCCATTTCCGTGTTTGTTTAGAAATGGTTGTGATTGTATTCTTCAAATCGTTAGTTTCGGTTTCGTTGGTTCCTAGCATTCATTGGTGATTTTCCTTTCCATTCGTTGCGTCGTCAATTATTCAAGGTAATTATTTTTGGAAACCTTTATGCTTAACATATAATGGTGATGTATATTGTGTGTGCTTTACTCACCACGGGAGGGTCCGACGGGGCCACGGAGGGAATCCAATGGTATAGCCCTGGATTCACGAGTTTGCTTCGCTAGCTAGCTCGGGAGGGTCCTTAGAGGCCACGGAGCGGGATCAATGGTATAGCACTGTTCCAACGGCAAATTGATTGAATGTTTGTTTTCGGAAAAGACATGTCTGGTTTTGGTTTTGAAATAAAATTGGTGCATTGTACTATGAAATGTGTAAGCAAATGGTTTGCCTTGATTACTTGTACTACCGTAATTGCTAACCCCTCTGGGGACCCGTTTTGGGGAAATTCTTGTTATGGATTTCAGGTTTTGATCAACCGGATGAGCGGGCGCTGGGACAGTACGCAGATGCTGGCCAGGGTCGTTGACATGTGCATTTGAGTCCTTTTATTTCTGTTGTTCCATTCGATGTGTTGTTGTCTATTTTCTAAACTTATAGATTGTACTCGCGAGTACTTAGGCTTTCCTTTTCGGATTGTGAATTGTATTCGTTGAAGTTAACTATGGTTGTCGATGTTGATTTTTCCGCCGGTTGTACCGGGCATGTTATTTGATATTCATTTGGGTGATGTGTGATTTTTACTGTGGTATTTTCGTGTCTAGCCTGGTGGGTCCTATGTAGGGGTCCACGATACTGTAACATACTTTGAATATCTCGGGGTGTTACAAGAAAATGGTATCAGAGAGCCAGGTTTATGGATACCTAGGCTTGTCGGTTATATGGGTCTAGTTGCGTTTTGTATTGCACATTCTGACACCACTGCCAGCATCTCGGTACTTCCAGTGCTCGTAAGTTTTCCTTACTCGATTATTTGTTTTCTCGTAACATAATTCCGTTTCTTGAATTGTGGATGTTTTCCCTCCTACTTATTATCGAATTGCTTTTTCTACCTCTTAATACCAGTATGAATGCTGGAAGAGGCCGTGGTCGTGGTCGTGGACGCTGCCGGGGACGTAGGGCAGCCGGTGGGGAAGCCACGTCGCATTCTTCGAGAGCCGGCTGTAACACTCCCGATATATTCGGGAATATTACAGCGCCGTAAATCCTTTACATAAGGATTTACAAGGCTGAAGAATTGAACAAGTATAAAAAGGTACTAATGAATGGAAATAACGGAATTACAGTACATCAGTTCTGACCCAATACAGAAATAGTACAATTGTTCAACAGAACTCAATTATACATCACCAAATTCAAACCCATCACAAATGACTTCGTACTCGAGTACTTATTGAAATAACGAATAAACAACAGATAAATAAACCCGTTCGGGACATCACTCTGCACCCTCGTCGTCATACAGTTCCAGTGGTTGTTTCCCCGCTCTCCTGGATCCTGAACACAACAAAATGTTCACCCCCGAAGGGGTTAGCACAACGATGCTAGTACAAGTACCACAACATATTATTCGTATCTCACGAAGAATAATAATAACGTAAACGACAAAATACCAACGAGTCTTCTCCTACGAGAAACTCAAAAACATAACATACACAATTGATAATCACAACATGATATCAATACATACACATGGTAATTCCTTCGATCCAGCGTTCACTGCCTAGAACCCACGATGATCCCGTCAGACCAACCCGTAGTGGAAAAACCCGTCCGATGATCCAGCGCACGCTAGCATAGATCCCCCGATTATCCCGTCGGACCAACACGAGGTGGACATACAATCACGACATACATGCACGACAATATGTATAACAACAATACATAAAACAATTAAGGTACTTGCCTCGATTTGAAGACAATAACAATACTTCCACGGAAATGAACACTCGACGGTCGTCCTCCTCAATCAATCACGTAACGAGACCAAACCTTAACAAAATAAATGATATAGGATTTATCTCACGTCGTATGAATGTTTAACAATTCGATTCACGGCCAAAAGTTCATAAAATACAATCTGCCTGAACTGCTTAGCGCACGCTAAGTACTCTGTGTAGCGTGCGTTAAGTGTGCTCGATAGCGCATGCAAATAACAAAGCCTAGCGCACGCTAACGATGCATGGTCAGTACTTCACTGACCAGCCAACTGACTCGTCTGATGGTCTAGCGTACGTTACGTACCAAACGTAGCGCACGCTAACTAGTGCTCGATAGCGCACGTTAAACTGTATAGCATAGCGTGCGCTATCTCTGCATGGCAGTTTACTGCTGAGCAGTAAACTGTTCTTGCCATGAATGAAACAATGAAATCTTGCGTGATAATTCATGTTACTTCCATGAATACTATGTTCATACCCTTATGAATGATTTTACGGATAAAGACAACTTCGGATTCAAGGATATGCATACCAATATAAAACCATATTCCATTCCGACTTCAAATCTTCATACGACAATACGAAAAGCTTAACGGTTGATATCAACACCTCTATATCAATCCATATTATCATACTGAAGTTGATAAACGTCCTATATATATTAGATAAATCCTTCCATGATCAAACCTTTAGATTTATCTAACAATAAGGATGTTAACGTCTAGTCCAAGATTACTACGAAATCATCTATTAGATTCGGTTTACCAATGATAGAAGCTTCTCTTCACATATTCAGTGTACTAAGATTCGAATCATGATGATTATAATCAAGGTATTTAAGGCTTATTCATCTCACTATTCCAAACATGATATACTTGGATAATTCATCTATGAAAATCCATATCTTGTTAACATGATCATCCAAATCGTTAGAATCCAACTCTAAGTCTGGAGATAGATTGAACATACCTTAAAATGACGAAAATCATCGAACCGTAAGGTAGAATCCCACTCCGGTTGGTTGTATGCCACTCCAAGGTGCTATTCCACTTCCATGAACATTCCCAAGTGATAACCAATGTATAAACACTAACAATATGTGTTCTAAGCGTATAGGAGTATTACTACAGCTCTCTGAACTCTCAAGGTTGAGGAAAGGGCGAAAGAAATGAAAGCCAAAACGGTTGATGTCCCATTTATAATATTCTGCATTAATGACAAGTTAGCGCACGCTACTAAGCATCCCTTAGCGTGCGCTAATAATGGTTGACTTCAGAATTTGTCCGGGTGCGTCAGCGGGAATCTTACCCGGACCCATGTCCCGGCTGGCGCATGTGTTAGCCGTCCCGTTCAATAATTGAGTTCTTAGCGCACGTTACTCCTTCCTGCATAGCGTGCGCTAATAATGGCCCGATAGCGCGCGTTAAGATACATTCTTAGCGTGCGCTATCACGAGGTTGCTTGAGCAATTTTGCAAGTTTCTATACTTATGTATAATGATATCAATGCATGAAATATCATACTCCAATAATCAAAATCACCAATCCGAATAATACATGGTTTGAATACAGATGAAATACACTGTAATAAATCCGGATATTACATACTCTCCTACTAAAAAGGAGTTTCGTCCCGAAACTCAAGACGAAAATAACTCGGGATATCTAGACTTCATATCAGCTTCCGTTTCCCAGGTGGCTTCTTCCGTTCCATGACGTGACCACTGAACTTTGACCAAAACGATTGACTTGTTCCTCAGTTGCTTAACTCGACTCTCGAGTATCTTGACTGGTCTTTCTTCAAACGTCCCATCCTGTTCGACTTCGATCTCGCCGAAATCAATGATATGACTGGGATCTGGTATATACCTCCGTAACTGGGATACGTGGAACACATTATGAACATGGCACAATGACGGCGGCAATGCTAATCTGTATGCCAACTCTCCAACTCTCTCGAGGATCTCAAATGGTCCGATATATCTCGGACTCAGCTTTCCTTTCCTTCCGAAACGAAAGATTCCCCGAGTAGGAGAAACCTTCAAAAGTACGTGATCTCGATCGAACTCCAATGGGCGGCGGCGTACGTCCGCATAGGATTTCTGGCGACTCTGAGCAGTCAACAGCCTCTCACGAATTAAGGCTATCTTATCTCGAGTCTGCTCGATCAACTCTGGTTCTGTTCCGATCAAGTCCGATGAATCGTCCCAACATAGGGGCGATCTGCATCTCCTTCCGTATAATGCCTCAAACGGTGCCATCTTAATAGAAGCATGCCAACTATTGTTGTAGGTAAATTCAATCAACGGTAGATGAACTTCCCAATCGTTTGACCAATCTAAGGCACAGGCCCTTAGCATGTCTTCCACCGTTTGTATAGTTCTCTCAGATTGTCCGTCAGTCTGCGGGTGATAAGCTGTACTGAAGTTCAATTCGGTCCCCAAGGCCTTATGAACTGCTTTCCAAAAGTGAGAAACAAAACGGCCGTCTCGATCAGAAACAATGGTCTTCGGCGTACCATGCAATCGAACTATCTCCGAAATAAAGACTCGTGCCAACCTCTCTGGTCCCCACGTATCCTTAATGCCTAGATAATGAGCTGATTTGGTTAAACGATCAACTATCACCCAAATCATGTTCATTCCTGTCCTGGTTTTCGGCATATTAGTGATAAAGTCCATCGATATGTCCTCCCACTTCCATTCAGGAATCGGAAGCGGCTTCAACATTCCAAAGAGCCGTTGATGCTCGATCTTAACTCCGACAAGTCAAGCATTTCGAAACATAGTCCGCTACGTCTTTCTTCATGTTGCCCCACCAGAAATTCTGCTTCAAGTCCTTATACATTTTACTGGTGCCCGGGTGGATAGAATAGGGCGAACTATGAGCTTCCTTCATAATTGTCTGTTTCAGAACATCAACATCGGGAATGCAGAGTCGGTTCTGAAATCTCAAAACTCCATCGTCATGAATTATGAATCCGGGGGCCTTTCCTTGGATCACTTCATCATGTAACCGAATCATCAGAGGATCATCTGCCTGTCTAGATTTGATTTCTTCGGTTAATGATGAAGTTATCTCCATCACGCACAGCTGTCCCTCGACTCTTTGTAACCACACTTCAATTCCTTCACGAATCATCTCTCGCTGAAGGCTAAGTTGGGAGGTCAGCATTTCCAGCATCTGAATAGAGACAGGCTTGCGGCTAAGTGCATCGGCCACTACATTCGCTTTGCCTGGATGATATAAAATCTCCAAGTCATAGTCCTTAATCAGTTCTAACCATCTTCTTTGCCGCATGTTCAACTCTTTCTGACTAAATATGTACTTGAGACTCTTATGATCCGTAAAGATCTGACAGTGAGTCCCGCATGCATAATGCCTCCAGATCTTCAAGGCAAAACCACCGCCGCTAGCTCCAAATCATGTGTCGGGTAATTCACTTCATAAGGTTTCATTGTCGCGACGCATAAGCGATCACCTTATCATTCTCGCATCAACACGCAACCAAGTCCTTGGTTCAAGCATCAGTAAACTATGAATCCTTCAGTTCCCTGCGGAAGTGATAGAATCGGTGCCGTCGTCAATCTCTTCTTCAATTCATCAAAGCTAATCTGACACAATTCATTCCACTCAAACTTTTGAGTTTTCTGCAGAAGTCGAGTAAGTGGGCGGGAGACTTTAGAAAACCCTTCCACGAATCGAAGATAGTATCCAGCAAGTCCTAAGAAGCTTCGGACCTCTTTCACGTTCTTTGGAGGCTTCCAATCCAATATTGCTTCGATCTTCTGAGGATCTACTCGGACTCCTCTAGCGGACACCACATGGCCGAGGAACATTACTTCCTTTAGCCAGAATTCACACTTAGAAAGTTTGGCGTACAATTGCTCGTTTCTCAAAAGCTCCAATACAATCCGCAAATGCTGCGCATGTTCTTCCGGACTCTTAGAATACACCAGAATGTCATCAATAAATACGACCACAAATTTGTCCAAAAATTCAATGAACACTCTGTTCATCAATTGCATAAATACAGCAGGTGCGTTAGTGAGACCAAACGGCATCACTACAAACTCATAATGCCCGTAGCGAGTTCTGAACGCTGATTTCGGAACATCAGACTCCTTAATCCTCAGCTGATGGTATCCTGATCTCAAATCAATTTTAGAAAATACCGTTGCCCCTTGCAGCTGGTCAAACAGATCATCAATCCGTGGCAACGGATATTTGTTCTTAATCATCATTTTGTTCAGCTCTCGATAGTCAATACACAGTCGGAGCGATCCATCCTTCTTTCGGACGAAAAGAACTGGCGCTCCCCAAGGTGAAACGCTTGGCTGAATATAGCCCTTGTCCAGTAACTCCTCCAGCTGCTTTTTCAGTTCGTACATCTCAGTAGGTGCCATACGATACGGCGCCTTGGAAATCGGTGTAGCTCCGGGTTCCAGCTCAATAGTAAATTCCACACCCCTTCGTGGAGGTAGCCCAGGTAACTCGTCAGGAAATACATCTGGAAATTCGTTCACAACAGGAATGGATGAAAGTTCCACAATTTCGTCTTCTTTCTTCATTGCGTAACACCGCATCTTGCACACTGTTTCAACAATTTGACAGCTTTCATCGCCTTGATCAATTTTCCTGAGCTTCCCGGTTTCCATCCCTCAAACAGAATTTCGGAACCATCGTCAGCGATCAGCGAGATATTCCTCCTTCGGTAGTTTACAATTGCTCCATACCGATTAAGCCAATCGTCTCCGAGTATCAGGTCATCTCCTTGCATTTCTATCACGATCAGATTTGAGAGCCACTCTCTGCCTCCAAATGATACAGGGAAATTTCTAGTTTCTAAATTTCCGACAATCCTCTCTCCACTCGGTAAACCAACAACATAAGGTTCACAAGTATGAAAACCGGAAATATTCAAACGATTTACACAAGACAAAGATATGAAAGAATGTGTAGCTCCTGTATCGAATAAAACGCTAACTGGCTGGGAAAGGATCTGGACAGTACCTGATGCGACAGTAGCATCCTGATCGTCTGTCCTCCTCATCTCGTACAGACTGGGGGAGCAGATCCAGCACTCGATGTCCCCTTTCGGTCCCATTGTCCTCTGCCTCGCCCGCGGCCAAAATTCTGAGGCATCTGAACACTTTGCTGCGTCTGTGGAATACTGGCCTCCTTCTGGACTGGCTGTTGTAATATCCGGAATTTCCACTACTGTTGTTTAAGATTATTTTATCCGAGTTATGTTGTACAGCGTGGAATCTGTACAGTATGGGTAAAATAATTGAAGGACCAAGACATCTGTATTGGTACAATTGTCGTACTTGGTCGACAATTGGATGTAAGAAGTATATGTATTCAGTATGTCGTATGTTCGTATTCTGTATGTTGAGACGATTGGACAAGAATAACTGAAAATGGCTAAGTGTAACATTATTAGCGCACGCTATCGTGCAGGTTTAGCGCACGCTACGGATATAAGATAACGCACGCTAATGCACGGGATCGGAAGGAATCGCGTGTGGACGAGCCACTTTCGGCGCACGTTCGATAAGTCAACGGATGTTGTAATGTAGTGTTAGCGCACGCTAATGCATGTTGATTAGCGCACGCTAATCGTATATCGATAAAAGGAATCTTATCCTCACAAGCACTTTCGGCGTGTGACCGATCGGAGCATACTGCATTTAACGAGTCAACTATGAGTAGCGCACGCTAAGGTAAGACACTTGCGTACGCTAAATAGAGGCATTTACATACGCTATTGCATGGGCATTGCGTACGTAAATCACTTCATGCACTATGACAGTTGTCTCTGGACTGTGATAGCGCACGCTAACAAAGGTCAGTTAGCGCACGCTAAGGCCGTAGCGCACGCTAAACATAAGGTTTAGCGCACGCTAGTAATGTATTCTATATAAGGGACAAACGGGTATTATGAAGCATTTCGTCCATTTTTTCACCTTCAGACGATAGAGAGAGGTATTAGAGAGAAGTTGAGGTCTCAAACACTTGAGTTGATCATTCCTAACAACATTTGAAACTTGGAAGTGATTGAAAACGGATTCAACCTTGGGATTCAATCCATTCCTTCAAAGAGGTAATTACTCTTCATCTTTGGATTTCGTTTTGGATTGAATGTTGATGTTCTTGAGTTGATGATTATTACATAAACAAGTTGATAAGCATGATTATGAGATGGATTACTGGATTATGATGATGTTATTGTTGACATGAAGATATTGATATGATTCTTGTGGTTTGAATAGTGTTGTTCGTTTTCTTGAGATAAGTGGATTAATCCTTCTCCTCAGTTTCGGATGTTGATGTTATTGTCGATGATTACTCCCTGTAATGATAGATTATGAAAGTGTTGTTTCGTTCTTAATGTTTCATGATGTTGATATTGAGGAAGATGATATATAGATATAGAACTTGGATTATAAGTTGGATCATTGTTTATATGTTAAAGGATATCGGATTTCGTTGTTTTGATAGCTTTGAACATGATTCAGAATCACTTGGTGTTCTTGAAATCACCATAAGTTGATCGGTATCTGAAAAACATGCATCTGTACAGTATTAGCGCACGCTACGTTAGGTGATTAACGTGCGCTAAGAAGGCAGAAAGTGCAGTATTTTCGTGTTGTGGTTGTAAATTCGTGCTGGTTTGAGTAGGATTGATCCGACTAGTGTTTAATCGAGATATTGTCGAGCCGTTGGGTTTGTAAATTGGTTTTATCGATTGTTAATTGTTATCGAACTTGTTGTCTATCGATTACTGTAATAGGTTGAGAATATTGATCAGTGATTACAAACTGTGTGTTGCGGTCAAGCTCGAGAATGTTCGTTGATTGCTTTGGTCGGGACCGAGGAACTTGTAGATGACGGCAATGTATTTGGTAACAGCTTCCTCGTCATTGTATCGGTATCGAAGTAAGTTATTACTTACTCAGTTTATAGTATTTAATGAATGGTTTCCGTTTCATTCGTTTATAATTCGTATAACAATGTTTATAATCGTAATCACAGGAGACTTGAGATTATAAATCATATTCGAGTTTTGGGAATCTAAATCATAATGTATATTATTTGCTTTTGTTATTGGTATGCTTGTATATCGAGGATATATCGTGATAAAAACGGAGATATGAATTATCTGCAATCCGTGATACTTTGGACCGTCGAGTATTGAGGATAATGGTTCGTGATGGTTTAGGCATTGAGATCGTTCTTGAAGGACTCGGGGCAAGTACTCTAATCATTTTTATCATTTGAGTCGATCATGTTGTGATACATTCGTGTATCGTTGTTGTCATGCATTTGTGCATTGTTGTTGTCGTGTATTGTGCATTGTTGTTTTGTGCAGTTGTGCATTGTTGTCATATGTCCACCATGCGTTGGTCCGACGGGATCATCATGGGAATCTATAGCTGTGTGCGCTGGATCGCTGGACAGGTAATGCCACCATGCGTTGGTCCGATGGGATCATCATAGGAATCTATAGCTGTGTGCGCTGAATCGTTGGATTACCATATGTTGTTGTTATTGTGCATATGTATATTATGGGTGGCCATAAGTATACATTGTCGTTATTGTTGTGATCATATTGACGTTGTCATATGAGTATGCATTTGTAGGTCTTGTGTTAGGACCATGTCCGTATGTTGTGTTGATCTGATCTCGGATCACACTGACGTGATGGTAATGATATTTCGTATCTTGAGGTATGTTCCGTATTTCCTTGGTACTTGTCTTTGATGGACAATCGATTATCGTATTGGAATTGTCGATGTTATCCGATGGATTGAATTGGCCAGAGTTTGTATAATTTCCGTATCGCGAGTTATGATAATGTTTTGAGAACCTTGAGTATTGTTGAGATACCGTACAGATATTTCGGTATTATTTTAATGTGTTGTTAAGGATACGAATCGTGGATTCTCGTAGTTACTGACGGTAAGATTACATTGGTCGTATTCTTACTTAGTATTTCCATTGATATGTAATTATTGATGAGATGTGATGGTTATCATTGTTGGATATTATGGTGACCCGTCGTGGGCTTTCTTTTTAGGTTCTTGGATTATCAAGCTTGTAGCGGTCGTGGAGAGATGAACTTCCTGGAGGATACCGGCAAGGGCATGTATTTGTGTTTTGAGTTTCGATCGGTTGTTGTATTCATTGCTAGAGTATTTTAATTGTTTGTCTTTATCCGCTGCGTGAGTATTTTTAAATGACCTTTTTGGTATCTGGTAACTTAGGTTACTTTGGCAATCATTTTCTAAATCTATTCTGTCGGTACGTGTAAGCGATAGCTTAACGTATGTGTTTTTAAACTGTTGAGTTTTGGCATTTTGGGCCTTGTGGTTTCAAATGAGTTTTTACGACAGTTTGATAAACGAGTTTTATAAATCTTCGAATGTTTTTAATAGATAATACCGTCGTTAGCCTCTTGGGCGTTTGTAAATGTTTGCGAAAATTTCCTTCTGCCGTGTGGGTTCCATCTCGGGGCCCACGGCGCTGTAATATTCCCGTTCGGATCTGGGGGTGTCAGTTTCGGATGTTGATGTTATTGTCGATGATTACTCCCTGTAATGATAGATTATGAAAGTGTTGTTTCGTTCTTAATGTTTCATGATGTTGATATTGAGGAAGATGATATATGGATATAGAACTTGGATTATAAGTTGGATGATTGTTTATATGTTAAAGGATATCGGATTTCGTTGTTTTGATAGCTTTGAACATGATTCAGAATCACTTGGTGTTCTTGAAATCGCCATAAGTTGATCGGTATCTGAAAAACATGCATCTGTACAGCATTAGCGCACGCTACGCCATCGCCTAGCGCGCGCTAACGGGAGCAACTTAGCGCACGCTACGTTAGGTGATTAACGTGCGCTAAGAAGGCAGAAAGTGCAGTATTTTCGTGTTGTGGTTGTAAATTTGTGCTGGTTTGAGTAGGATTGATCCGACTAGTGTTTAATCGGGATATTGTCGAGCCGTTGGGTTTGTAAATTGGTTTTATCGATTGTTAATTGTTGTCAAACTTGTTGTCTATCGATTACTGTAATAGGTTGAGAATATTGATCAGTGATTACAAACCGTGTGTTGCGGTCAAGCTCGAGAATGTTCGTTGATTGCTTTGGTCGGGACCGAGGAACTTGTAGATGACGGCAATGGATTTGCAATGCCTTCCTCGTCATTGTATCGGTATCGAAGTAAGTTATTACTTACTCAGTTTATAGTATTTAATGAATGGTTTCCGTTTCATTCGTTTATAATTCGTATAACAATGTTTATAATCGTAATCACAGGAGACTTGAGATTATAAATCATATTCGAGTTTTGGGAATCTAAATCATAATGTATATGATTTGCTTTTGTTATTGGTATACTTGTATATCGAGGATATATCGTGATAAAAACGGAGATATGAATTATCTGCAATCCGTGATACTTTGGACCGTCGAGTATTGAGGATAATGGTTCGTGATGGTTTAGGCATTGAGATCGTTCTTGAAGGACTCGGGGCAAGTACTCTAATCATTTTTATCATTTGAGTCGATCATGTTGTGATACATTCGTGTATCGTTGTTGTCATGCATTTGTGCATTGTTGTTGTCGTGTATTGTGCACTGTTGTTTTGTGCAGTTGTGCATTGTTCTCATATGTCCACCATGCGTTGGTCCGACGGGATCATCATGGGAATCTATAGCTGTGTGCGCTGGATCGCTGGACAGGTAATGCCACCATGCGTTGGTCCGATGGGATCATCATGGGAATCTATAGCTGTGTGCGCTGGATCGTTGGATTACCATATGTTGTTGTTATTGTGCATATGTATATTATGGGTGGCCATAAGTATACATTGTCGTTATTGTTGTGATCATATTAACGTTGTCATATGAGTATGCATTTGTAGGTCTTGTGTTAGGACCATGTCCGTATGTTGTGTTGATCTGATCTCGGATCAGACTGACGTGATGGTAATGATATTTCGTATCTTGAGGTATGTTCCGTATTTCCTTGGTACTTGTCTTTGATGGACAATCGATTATCGTATTGGAATTGTCGATGTTATCCGATGGATTGAATTGGCCAGAGTTTGTATAATTTCCGTATCGCGAGTTATGATAATGTTTTGAGAACCTTGAGTATTGTTGAGATACCGTACAGATATTTCGGTATTATTTTAATGTATTGTTAAGGATACGAATCGTGGATTCTCGTAAAGTTACGACGGTAAGATTACATTGGTCGTATTCTTACTTAGTATTTCCATTGATATGTAATTATTGATGAGATGTGATGGTTATCATTGTTGGATATTATGGCTGACCCCGTCGTGGGCTTTCTTTTTAGGTTCTTGGATTATCAAGCTTGTAGCGGTCGTGGAGAGATGAACTTCCGGAGGATCTTGGCAAGGGCATGTATTTGTGTTTTGAGTTTCGATCGGTTGTTGTATTCATTTGCTAGAGTATTTTAATTGTTTGTCTTTATCCATTGCGTGAGTATTTTTAAATGACCTTTTTGGTATCGGTAACTTAGGTTACTTTGGCAATCATTTTCTAAATCTATTCAGTACGTGTAAGCGATAGCTTAACGTATGTGTTTTTAAACTGTTGAGTTTTGGCATTTTGGGCCTTGTGGTTTCAAATGAGTTTTTACGACAGTTTGATAAACGAGTTTTATAAATCTTCGAATGTTTTTAATAGATAATACCGTCGTTAGCCTCTTGGGCGTTTGTAAATGTTTGCGAAAATTTCCTGATGCCTTGTGGGTTCCATCTCGGGGCCCACGGCGCTGTAATATTCCCGTTCGGATCTGGGGGTGTTACAGAATATGGTATCGGAGCTTAGGTTGAGAAAACCTAGGCAGTCGGGTTGAGTTGGGTCGTGTTTCTGTCGCGTCATTTGGGTTGTCGATTGAAAAATATTGGAGCCGTGAGTTTTGTTGTTCACTCGGGCTTATGCGTTGTGCGATTTGCCAGTGTAGTACTGGTCTTGTTATAAACTTTTCCAAATAGTATTAACGTGTTTCATCAGATAGAGCTGTGTTGTTTTCTTGAGTTGAACTGAGTTTGCAAAAAGTGTGTTTTGAAAATATCTGTGTCGAGTATTTTCTTGAGTCGAGACATGTGCCAGTATCACGGGGAATCGTCGGCTTCACGATCTGTAAGTATTGGATTTTTGAATTGCATTGAGATTTATTGTCGTTCTAAGTTGATATGTTCTGAGGTTCAGAAAGATATTATGCGTTACAGTATAAGATGACAGAGTTGGGACAGGATTGATGATCTTGAGAAGTTACGATTTTGGAAATCAATATGTCGATTAAGTTTTGGATCGGAGTTTTGCATTTGAGAGAAATATTGTGGATTGTTCAGGAGAACATGTAATCATGTTAGTTCATCTTGAGATATATGAACTGTTTTTGAGCATTTGAAAATGATACTTTTCAAAATGAATGTTTTACAGATGTTTTACCGTAAACGATTTTTGGGCCGAGACCCAATAGATTTTTGAAATTGTTTTATAACTCAGGACTTGGGGTCCGAAAAAGAGTTTCCTACTTTTTAAACTTCTTGTAATGCGGAACGAGATACGGGCTAAGACCCTAATATTTCAAAAGACTTTTCTGTTTTCTTAAAAACTCCCGAGACTTGTAAAACACTTTATCAATCGTTTATCTATGTCGTTCCTGCCTTTCGGGGTTCTGGATTACTTGTTCAAAATAAACTTCTCGGGAAGTCTTTTGCTGTGTTGATTTGTTTCAATGCATTGTCATAGCATAATTGAGGTGATCCAGGATGGAAAATGATTGGCGTTGCGAGTCATATGTGGAAAAGGAGTTTTTGTCGAAGTTTATACATTGAGATTTTGGAGTCTATCGTGTAGTTTTCTGATGGAATATCAGTGGGAATTATGACGAGCCGGATTGGTATATAGGAGTACGGATGTGGTCAATCATTTGCATAGTTTTCATTTTAAAACTTCGAAATCGTGTGGATTCGAAGGAAACTGTTATCAAATACTTGGCACCAGTGAGCCAGTTTATTTTTCGAGAATTGATTTGGTGGTCTTACCAAAATTTATGTTTTGAGTTTTGAAATTTTTGAAAGAACTTTCGAAAATTTGTCTCCTTGACAAGATTATATGATTTCAAACTGGTTTTGAAAATGTGATTGATGTACATACGCATTTAATGCATAATGCATATCGTGGTGAAGTTCTGAATGAGATTCACGAACTGGATAAGACATCAGTATGGTACGAGGAAAAGAGATTCGAACTTTAGTATGGCAGTTTGATTATCCGGTGATGATCGGTTGAGTTATCGGATAAGAGAAATATGTTGCGTGTTGTAGATTCATGCACATAATATTATTTTGGAAACTTGGGATATTGTGAAACCGGAACATATGTGCTATGTGATTCCATTGGTGCGGTAGTAGCGCAATTTTAACATAGTGATCTTTGATTGATTTCTTTGTAAGTATAAATTTGGGGATGGTGACCCCATGCTGGTTGTTTTGGATATTGAGTGGTCGTTCCCACTCCTTGTATGAATTGGTATGTTTCGTCGATTTGCGATTTGTTGTTCGTATGCCGAGGGGAATGTTCACCAGTCGGTTGTGTTTCGTTGAGGTCCACTGTATGTGATTGGTGTGTTGTTTTGAGAACTCTATATCGGTTTCCGTGGTTATGTGTTGACCGTGTTGGAGTTTATCATGGTGATGATATTCTCGATTGCGTTTCGACCTTTGGATTGGTCATATTAGAGTTCATCATGTCAATGATATTCTCGATTAATTTATGAGTTGATCATTGCTGGTGATCATCTGAGCGTTCAGATTTTGTGTTGATATTTCGGGATTCGTTGCCATTGTGTTGGGCAGTTGTTTCACAGATGTATCGTGTATTATTGATTTGTATCAGGATTTGGACGTGATTGTGTAATCAAGCAGACAAGATTTGAAACGGATAGATTATTTCTTCCGAAGATGTTATATTTTTGTTGAGATCCATGGAATTGTGATCGTAAGCGTGTTGAAGCTTTACAGTGAAGTCACTTGCTAGCATCTCAGGAGAGCGTCGAGTTGGTGCATATGTAAGTATGCTATTTTGGTTATTCGGTAATAATGATGATTGATCGTTTTCGTGATGGTTTCGGGATATTTTGGTTGAACGATTTGTTTGTCTTTATGACGGATTGCAAGTTTCGAGGACGAAACTTATTTTAAGTGGTGTAGTATGTAATATCCGGAATTTCCACTACTGTTGTTTAAGATTATTTTATCCGAGTTATGTTGTACAGCGTGGAATCTGTACAGTATGGGTAAAATAATTGAAGGACCAAGACATCTGTATTGGTACAATTGTCGTACTTGGTCGACAATTGGATGTAAGAAGTATATGTATTCAGTATACCGTATGTTCGTATTCTGTATGTTGAGACGATTGGACAAGAATAGCTGAAAATGGCTAAGTGTAACATTATTAGCGCACGCTAATAATCAGGAGTAGCGCACGCTATCGTGCAGGTTTAGCGCACGCTACGGATATAAGATAACGCACGCTAATGCAGTCAGATCGGAAGGAATCTGCGTGTGGACCAGGCCACTTTCGGCGCACGTTATGATAAGTCAACGGATGTTGTAATGTAGTGTTAGCGCACGCTAATGCATGTTGATTAGCGCACGCTAACTGTATATCAGACAAAAAGGAATCTTATCCTCGTCAGCACTTTCGGCGTGTGGACCAGTCTTCGGAGCATACAGACAAACGAGTCAACTATGAGTAGCGCACGCTAAGGTAAGACACTTGCGTACGCTAAATAGAGGCATTTACGTACGCTATTGCATGGGCATTGCGTACGTAAATCACTTCATGCAGTAAGACAGTTGTCTCTGGACTGCGATAGCGCACGCTAACAAAGGTCAGTTAGCGCACGCTAAGGCCGTAGCGCACGCTAAACATAAGGTTTAGCGCACGCTAGTAATGTATTCTATATAAGGGACAAACGGGTATTATGAAGCATTTCGTCCATTCTTTCACCTTCAGACGATAGAGAGAGGTCTTAGAGAGAAGTTGAGGTCCCAAACACTTGAGTTGATCATTCCTAACAACATTTGAAACTTGGAAGTGATTGAAAACGGATTCAACCTTGGGATTCAATCCATTCCTTCAAAGAGGTAATTACTCTTCATCTTTGGATTTCGTTTTGGATTGAATGTTGATGTTCTTGAGTTGATGATTATTACATAAACAAGTTGATAAGCATGATTATGAGATGCATTACCGGATTATGATGATGTTATTGTTGACATGAAGATATTGATATGATTCTTGTGGTTTGAATAGTGTTGTTCGTTTTCTTGAGATAAGTGGATTAATCCTTCTCCTCAGTTTCGGATGTTGATGTTATTGTCGATGATTACTCCCTGTAATGATAGATTATGAAAGTGTTGTTTCGTTCTTAATGTTTCATGATGTTGATATTGAGGAAGATGATATATGGATATAGAACTTGGATTATAAGTTGGATGATTGTTTATATGTTAAAGGATATCGGATTTCGTTGTTTTGATAGCTTTGAACATGATTCGAATCACTTGGTGTTCTTGAAATCGCCATAAGTTGATCGATATCGAAAAACATGCATCATGCAGAATTAGCGCACGCTACGTTTCTTGCCTAGCGCGCTAACGGAGCAACTTAGCGCACGCTACGTTAGGTGATTAACGTGCGCTAAGAAGGCGTAAAGTGCGATATTTTCGTGTTGTGGTTGTAAATTCGTCTTTGGTTTGAGTCGGATTGATCCGACTAGTGTTTAATCGAGATATTGTCGAGCCGTTGGGTTTGTAAATTGGTTTTATCGATTGTTAATTGTTGTCGAACTTGTTGTCTATCGATTACTGTAATAGGTTGAGAATATTGATCAGTGATTACAAACCGTGTGTTGCGGTCAAGCTCGAGAATGTTCGTTGATTGCTTTGGTCGGGACCGAGGAACTTGTAGATGACGGCAATGGATTTGGTAACAGCTTCCTCGTCATTGTATCGGTATCGAAGTAAGTTATTACTTACTCAGTTTATAGTATTTAATGAATGGTTTCCGTTTCATTCGTTTATAATTCGTATAACAATGTTTATAATCGTAATCACAGGAGACTTGAGATTATAAATCATATTCGAGTTTTGGGAATCTAAATCATAATGTATATGATTTGCTTTTGTTATTGGTATACTTGTATATCGAGGATATATCGTGATAAAACGGAGATATGAATTATCCGCAATCCGTGATACTTTGGACCGTCGAGTATTGAGGATAATGGTTCGTGATGGTTTAGGCATTGAGATCGTTCTTGAAGGACTCGGGCAAGTACTCTAATCATTTTTATCATTTGAGTCGATCATGTTGTGATACATTCGTGTATCGTTGTTGTCATGCATTTGTGCATTGTTGTTGTCGTGTATTGTGCCTTTGTTGTTTTGTGCGGTTGTGCATTGTTCTCATATGTCCACCATGCGTTGGTCCGACGGGATCATCATGGGAATCTATAGTTTGTGTCGCTGGATCGCCGGAGTAATGCCACCATGCGTTGGTCCGATGGGATCATCATGGGAATCTATATTTGTGTCTGTTGGATCGTTGGATTACCATATGTTGTTGTTATTGTGCATATGTATATTATGGGTGGCCATAAGTATACATTGTCGTTATTGTTGTGATCATATTAACGTTGTCATATGAGTATGCATTTGTAGGTCTTGTGTTAGGACCATGTCCGTATGTTGTGTTGATCTGATCTCGGATCGGAGCGTGATGGTAATGATATTTCGTATCTTGAGGTATGTTCCGTATTTCCTTGGTACTTGTCTTTGATGGACAATCGATTATCGTATTGGAATTGTCGATGTTATCCGATGGATTGAATTGGCCAGAGTATGTATAATTTCAGTATCTCGAGTTATGATAATGTTTTGATAAAATTGAGTATTGTTGAGATACCGCATGGATATTTCGGTATTATTTTAATGTGTTGTTAAGGATACGAATCATGGATTCTCGTAAAGTTACGACGGTAAGATTACATTGGTCGTATTCTTACTTAGTATTTCCATTGATATGTAATTATTGATGAGATGTGATGGTTATCATTGTTGGATATTATGGTGACCCGTCGTGGGCTTTCTTTTTAGGTTCTTGGATTATCAAGCTTGTAGCGGTCGTGGAGAGATGAACTTCCCGGAGGATCTTGGCAAGGGCATGTATTTGTGTTTTGAGTTTACGATCGGTTGTTGTATTCATTTGCTAGAGTATTTTAATTGTTTGTCTTTATCCATTGCGTGAGTATTTTTAAATGACCTTTTTGGTATCAGTAACTTAGGTTACTTTGGCAATCATTTTCTAAATCTATTCAGCCGATGCGTGTAGCGATAGCTTAACGTATGTGTTTTTAAAGCTGTTGAGTTTTGGCATTTTGGGCCTTGTGGTTTCAAATGAGTTTTTACGAGTTTGATAAACGAGTTTTATAAATCTTCGAATGTTTTTAATAGATAATACCGTCGTTAGCCTCTTGGGCGTTTGTAAATGTTTGCGAAAATTTCCTTACGCCTTGTGGGTTCCATCTCGGGGCCCACGGCGCGTAATATTCCGTTCGGATGCGGGGTGTTACACTGTGGTGTACGGGCTCGAAAGACTTTGCGGCCTCTTCACAAAACACCGCCCGATGTCCCTCTCGTCCACAATCAAAACAAGTCACGGCGGAAGGGGCAATTCCGTCGATAGTGCCCCGTCTGGCGCGATTAAAGCATTTCTGGTAACATCGGTAATAGTTGATGTCGCTCCAAAATTCTTTCCGCTCCTAGTCGGGTGCGGAGGTTTCTTGAAAGAGTGAAAGGATGACTGGGCCTTCTTGTTCTTGTGCTCGTAAAAGTACCGAGACTTTCTGTTTCTTGGTTTCGCAAATTTCTCCATGTTTGCTTCCTTGATCTCATATGCCAACGCCTTATCTGGTATTGGCGGAGTGTGGTACATTCGAATCCGGACATGTACCTGCGAACTTCGTTTCATCCTCATATCGAAATGGATCATCATTTACGCATCTTACGACCGGATGTCGAACAAATGCCATTCTTTGGTTAAACGTCTTGATCGCACAGGATACGGCACATCGGAAGGTGAGCGGAGAAAAACTCCCGAACTTTGGCTTCCCTCACGGGGCGAGGGCAATCGAGCTTCCATCATCAATCTAAACTCTGTCAATCGGCATCATGGTCTACCGTCGGATGGCTTCCCACCATTCGGACGCTTCCCTATCGAGAAAATATTGAGCGATAGAGGCTCTCCGGTCGTGCAGGCGATTAATTCCGGCAAAGATTTTCTCCAGCTCCTTTAACCAATGATCCTGTGGGAGTCTCGAAATCGTCGAATTTGGGTGGTTGCATCTTTGCCACCTCTTGCGACCACCGGTCACCTCGATTTCCCATGTCCGGGATCCCTTGCATCTCTCCCCTGCTGTAGTCCCACCGCCACTTGCATTCGGTCTACGACCTAGGCGGCCCGAGTCATCTGGTTCACCACTTGACGAAGGATCTACGTACAATGATGTCTGGTTCATTATTAATAGATTGTTGCGGCTCGCGAGCTATGGCCGCTTTGGTTAGAAGGCGACGCCTCCCTTTCGGCATTTCTTCGTCCGCGTCCACGACCGCGACCACGTCCACGTCCGCCTCTCAACATACTGTAAGCATAAATACTCAATATACAGGAAACAACATTGTTCTAATATTCGAGTATAAAGAGATACAATATGCAAAGAACGAGATAGAGTTTAAGAACTTACAACCACTGTTCGCATGAAGACGTAGGCAGTGCAGTGATGTCATTCACGGCCGGTTACCCCAAAAGACATAAATGACCCCTATTTTAACCCAACAGCCAAGATATCCATAATCTTAGCTCCGATACCATATTCTGTAACACTCCCGATATATTCGGGAATATTACAGCGCCGTAAATCCTTTACATAAGGATTTACAAGGCTGAAGAATTGAACAAGTATAAAAAGGTACTAATGAATGGAAATAACGGAATTACAGTACATCAGTTCTGACCCAATACAGAAATAGTACAATTGTTCAACAGAACTCAATAATACATCACCAAATTCAAACCCATCACAAATGACTTCGTACTCGAGTACTTATTGAAATAACGAATAAACAACAGATAAATAAACCCGTTCGGGACATCACTCTGCACCCTCGTCGTCATACAGTTCCAGTGGTTGTTTCCCCGCTCTCCTGGATCCTGAACACAACAAAATGTTCACCCCCGAAGGGGTTAGCACAACGATGCTAGTACAAGTACCACAACATATTATTCGTATCTCACGAAGAATAATAATAACGTAAACGACAAAATACCAACGAGTCTTCTCCTACGAGAAACTCAAACATAACATACACAACTGATAATCACAACATGATATCAATACATACACATGGTAATTCCTTCGATCCAGCGTTCACTGCCTAGAACCCACGATGATCCCGTCAGACCAACCCGTAGTGGAAAAACCCGTCCGATGATCCGGTATGCGCTAGCATAGATCCCCCGATGATCCCGTCGGACCAACACGAGGTGGACATACAATCACGACATACATGCACGACAATATGTATAACAACAATACATAAAAAAATTAAGGTACTTGCCTCGATTTGAAGACAATAACAATACTTCCACGGAAATGAACACTCGACGGTCGTCCTCCTCAATCAATCACGTAACGAGACCAAACCTTAACAAAATAAATGATATAGGATTTATCTCACGTCGTATGAATGTTTAACAATTCGATTCACGGCCAAAAGTTCATAAAATACAATCTGCCTGAACTGCTTAGCGCACGCTAAGTACTCTGTGTAGCGTGCGTTAAGTCTGCTCGATAGCGCACGCAAACAACAAAGCCTAGCGCACGCTAACGATGCATGGTCAGTACTTCACTGACCAGCCAACTGACTCGTCTGATGGTCTAGCGTACGTTACGTACCAAACGTAGCGCACGCTAACTAGTGCTCGATAGCGCATGTTAAACTGTATAGCATAGCGTGCGCTATCTCTGCATGGCAGTTTACTGCTGAGCAGTAAACTGTTCTTGCCATGAATGAAACAATGAAATCTTGCGTGATAATTCATGTTACTTCCATGAATACTATGTTCATACCCTTATGAATGATTTTACGGATAAAGACAACTTCGGATTCAAGGATATGCATACCAATATAAAACCATATTCCATTCCGACTTCAAATCTTCATACGACAATACGAAAAGCTTAACGGTTGATATCAACACCTCTATATCAATCCATATTATCATACTGAAGTTGATAAATGTCCTATATATATTAGATAAATCCTTCCATGATCAAACCTTTAGATTTATCTAACAATAAGGATGTTAACGTCTAGTCCAAGATTACTATGAAATCATCTATTAGATTCGGTTTACCAATGATAGAAGCTTCTCTTCACATATTCAGTGTACTAAGATTCGAATCATGATGATTATAATCAAGGTATTTAAGGCTTATTCATCTCACTATTCCAAACATGATATACTTGGATAATTCATCTATGAAAATCCATATCTTGTTAACATGATCATCCAAATCGTTAGAATCCAACTCTAAGTCTGGAGATAGATTGAACATACCTTAAAATGACGAAAATCACTGAACCGTAAGGTAGAATCCCACTCCGGTTGGTTGTATGCCACTCCAAGGTGCTATTCCACTTCCATGAACATTCCCAAGTGATAACCAATGTATAAACACTAACAATATGTGTTCTAAGCGTATAGGAGTATTACTACAGCTCTCTGAACTCTCAAGGTTGAGGAAAGGGCGAAAGAAATGAAAGCCAAAACGGTTGATGTCCCATTTATAATATTCTGCATTAATGACAAGTTAGCGCACGCTACTAAGCATCCCTTAGCGTGCGCTAATAATGGTTGACTTCAGAATTTGTCCGGGTGCGTCAGCGGGAATCTTACCCGGACCTATGTCCCGGCTGGCGCATGTGTTAGCCGTCCCGTTCAATAATTGAGTTCTTAGCGCACGTTACTCCTTCCTGCATAGCGTGCGCTAATAATGGCCCGATAGCGCGCGTTAAGATACATTCTTAGCGTGCGCTATCACGAGGTTGCTTGAGCAATTTTGCAAGTTTCTATACTTATGTATAATGATATCAATGCATGAAATATCATACTCCAATAATCAAAATCACCAATCCGAATAATACATGGTTTGAATACAGATGAGATACACTGTAATAAATCTGGATATTACACCGGCAGCACCGGTGACCGACATATCCATGCTTCTTCTCAAGATGGCGCCGACCTTGGTGTTGCGGCTATTATGCAACAAATGGTGAACCAAATGGCGGCAATATCCCAGGCAGTTCAGAATCCGACCCATGCTGCTCGGGACGGAGTTAACCGTTGGCTTCAGGATGTCATCAAGATGCATCCACCTTAGTTCACAGGAGCCTCAGTTGCGATTGGCTGAGAGGGGTGGATCAAAGAGATATCCAAAGTCTTTGTTGCCACCAACTGTCCCGAGGAGCTCAAGGTCCTATTGCCCAGCATTTTCTCACTGGGGATGCTACTGATTGGTGGGAGGCCGTTGGGCCTAAGGATCACGTTGCTTCGTGGGCAGAATTTAAGGACCTGATGGAGACTGAGTATTGCCCGTGGCCGGTTAGAAAGGCTCGAGTCCATGCCTTCTATGATGCTCAATCGCGGGATATTCCTGTCTCCAAAGCTATTGCCGATTTCAACAAGGAGTTGGGCTACGTGAAGACCCAAGTTGTCGAGGAGAACGACAAAATTTTTCACTTTTCTAGACGGATGAAACTGTCAATTCGGGACTATATGTCTGGACTCGTCTGCACCACTTTGAAGGGTTAACTTACATTTTCTATAAAATTTTATATATTTATTTATCTGATATCCGCTACTTTTTGCCGAACAAAACCATAAAAATTTCTATTTTGCGGGCAATCTTTTAATTTCTTGAGTTGGCTATTTCCAAGCGTACAGAATTTCATCCTCATCATTTTCGGGCAGGGGTGATTGTATTTTATATAAAAACCATAAAATTATGACAATTTGAATTTCTAAGTTGAATCCAAGAATCCTCAAAGATTCAAACACAATGAAAAAAATACTTCCCGAAGCAAGAGTTTGGGTAAAATATTCCAAAACCGAAAGATCACAATTCAAGAGAAATAATTTACAAAATGGTTTGATATGCCATCAGGAGTTTTGAACGCAAAACAATTTAGGATTATCGAATCCTTCTCTTTCCCAAATCAATAGGGGTCACAGCCCAAATGTTTTGTTTCCACAAATAGAAAACCAACAACAATTACTAACGAGTTGAGTCGAGCTATCCAATACTCGACTCGATAAGCTCGTGAGATACTCGAATTTTTTTACATATATATATATAATTATTTTTATATTATAATTTGTAAAATATAACATAAAAAAATTATTAATTGGACAAAAAGTAAAAAAATATTAATACATGCGAGATTTCTATTTTAAATAAAAGAAATAACAATTTTATTGGTCAAAAATTAAAATTACTAGCTAAATAATAAAAAATTAGATATTATTCTATATTGATTAAGGGTGTTTGAAGTGTTCACACAAGTTAAAAGCAAAATAGCTTCTGCCACATCGGTTGGGTGCTGTTTATTTTCGCTCACAAGTGGGTAGTATACTTAAGCCAAATCCCTTGTCCGACATCGCCCATGTAATTATGATTGTGACTCAAATGAGACTATTAAAGGAGGAGGTTGGAAGGCTCTCCTTTAATATAACTAGCTATGTGCCCTCGTCCAAGGATATTATGTAGTGGTGTAAATGAGACGAGACAACTCGCGAGCTACTCGAAATCGACTCTGTCAAAACTCGATCAACACTCGAATCGAGTAGACTCGACTCAAACTCGAGCTCGACTCGACATACTAACGAGTCGAGTCGAGCTTGGATTTTAACTACTCGAGTGTTTTCGAGTCGAGTTCGAGGTTGAGAAATGGCTATCGAGTTCGAGTCGAGTATACCAATACTCGAACTTGAGTCGACAAAAGTCATATGCCGACGTCCGTCGTCGACCTTTAGAGTTTGAGGTGGGATACCACGTTTTTCTAAAGGTGTCGCCGACGAGAGGAGTTTTCCATTTCGGAAAGAAGGGGAAATTGAGTCCTAGATTTATTGGACCCTTTGAGATTCTCGATCGAGTCGGCGAGTTGGCATACCGTTTGGCACTACCTCCAGCCTTGAGTCACGTTCATACCGTTTTCCACGTTTCCTAGCTGAGGAAATATGTTCCGGATCTTAGTCACGTGATCGACTATGGTGAGATCAATGTCGCCGAGGATATTACCTTCGAGGAGCGTCCCCTGAAGATTTTGGAGCACCGTGAGAAGCGACTGAGGCATAAGACCATTCCTTTGGTCAAAGTGCAGTGGTCGAGGCATGGTGTCGAGGAGGCAACTTGGGAAACCGAGGATAGCATGCGTGCAAGGTACCCGAGTTGTTTATTTATTAAGTTTCGGGACGAAACTTACTTTTAGAGGGGTAGAATGTAATATTCGCATTTTTCTTTCCCAATACTTTCTCGATTTGGTGCTTTTCTTGTCTTGATGGATCGTGTGTAACCGTATGTGTATCTCGAGAATACTTATTTTTGGATTTATTTCACTCAATTCCGCAATTGTTAACTTCTCCGCCGCTTATTGATCTGATTCTCGTAATTGTTGTTCGGAACTGCCGTTTCGGGGTTGCCATAAATCCATTGTATGTTATCATGCATATTGCGTTGTTCCGTTTGATGCTTCAGTCGTGTTTCGGTGTTCAGGACCGTTGTTATCCCATGCCTAACGCGCGCTAATATTATTGTATAGCGCACGCTACGCTTGATGGTAGCGTGCGCTAGCGAGTTGAGCCCTGGCAGTGGCAGTGAGACCTCAGTTCTCTGGATTAACGGTTTAGCGCACGCTATGTTTGTTCTAGCGCACATTATTGTCGAGGACTAGCGCGCGCTAGGTGTTCGGTAGCGCGCGCTAACGTGACAGTCCAGTACTGGACAGTTTACTCCTGGACTCGGTCAGGTGCCCAGGTAGCGCACGCTACATCCCGATAGCACGCGCTACCGAGACACTGTTAGCACACGCAGAGTGGCCGGTAGCGTACGCTAACGCGGTCAGGTGAGTACTGGGCAGGTTACTTCTGGACTCGGCTGATGTCCAGGTAGCGCACGCTATAGCCGATAGCGCGCGCTACCGAGAGGCAATTAGCGCACACTAATTATTTAATAGCGCACGCTAACGGTCCAGAACTTTAGGTCCTGGACTGGAGTGTTAACTTTCTGGACTGGAGTTTCACCCGTTAGCGCACGCTAACTTTTAAAGGTTAGCGCACGCTAACGCCCCCTGGCTATAAAGACCAGGGAGTTGACCCGGAACAGTTCATTTTTCTTCTTTCTTTTTCTCCACCACAAGTTGGGCGATTTGGGCGACTTGGGCGATTGGAATGGGGCGAGTTTCATCATTTATTCAAAATCTTGAGTCTCTAACACCAGATTATCATCATTTAATCATCTTCTACCTCTTGAATCAAGGTAAATTTTCTAGAACCCTATTTTGGGGAAGATTTGGGAGTTTTCATGTTTCGTCCGATTCGTTCCGTTTTGTTGGATAATTCATGATGAATATGATTAATCTTGTTGATATCCTTAGTATTCCTACAGATTCATGGTATATTTCATGGTTCTTGCGTAATCGATAGGATTTGGTTGTGGTCCGCCCTCGTTGTTGTTCTTGTACGAATATACATGAATCGTAGGCGGATTTTCGGGTGTATTCCATTTTCGTGTTCGTTTAGAAAAGTTGTGATTGTATTCTTCAAATCGTTAGGTTCGGTTTCGTTGGTTCCTAGCGTTCGTCGGTGATTTTCCTTTCCGTTCGTTGCGTCGTCAATTATTCAAGGCAAGTATTTTCGGAAACCTTTATGCTTAACATATAATGGTGATGTATATTGTGTGTGCTTTACTCACCTCGGGAGGGTCCACCGGGGCCACGGAGGGAATCCAATGGTATAGCCTGGATTCACGAGTTTGTTTCGCTAGCCAGCTCGGGAGGGTCCTTAGAGGCCACAGAGCGGGATCAATGGTATAGCCCTGTTCCCAAGGCGATGCGCGTGCATGATTTGTTTTATAATATGGCCAGGTCGGGAGGGTCCTTAGAGGCCACGGAGCGGGACCAATGGTATAGCCTTGTTCCCACGGCAAATTGATTGACTGTTTGTTTCCGGAAAAGACATGTCTGGTTTTGGTTTTGAAATGAAATTGGTGCATTGTACTATGAAATGTGTAAGCGAATGGTTTGTCTTGATTACTTGTACTAGCGTAATTACTAACCCCCTCTGGGGACCCGTTTTGGGGAAATTCTTGTTATGGATTTCAGGTTTTGATCAGCCGGACGAGCGGGTGCTAGGACAGTACGCGGATGCTGGCCAGGGTCGTTGACATGTGCATTTGAGTCCTTTTATTTCCGTTTTTCCATTCGATGTGGTTGTTGTCTATTTTCTAAACTTATAGATTGTACTCGCGAGTACTTAGGCTTTCCTCTTCGGATTGTGAATTGTATTCGTTGAAGTTAACTATGGTTGTCGATGTTGATTTTTCCACCGGTTGTACCGGGCGTGTTATTTGATTTTTATCTGGGTGATGTGTGATTTTTACTGTGGTATTTTCGTGTCTAGCCTGGTGGGTCCCATATAGGGGTCCACGGCACTGTAACATACCTTGAATATCTCGGGGTGTTACAGATGGTCCCGCCTCAACCCCCGTCCACAATGGACGTTTTTTCTGGAAAAAAAAAAGAGAAAGAGACGTAAATTTCTTATGGGGTAGAGAAAAAGAGTCTTTACGGGCAAGTATAAGTATTTAGGGTAGAAAGTTAGGGGAGTGTGGTCTCCTAGTAGTAAAAATTAGATAGTGATAGTGCAAATATAAAATAGTGGAGCGCAAATAACATTTTCCTTTATATTTTATATAAGATAGAACATATTATCGTTATTTTGTTTTATTAATCTGAATGAATTTGCTTTCATATAGAATTACATAGAGATATATGATATGTCTTGTTGAAGATGTGCCCATAAAAATCTAGTTCAAAGCATTTCAGTGCATAATCTTTCAGAATTTAAAACTACTTAATTATTGCATTAAAAATAATTAAAATATATAAAAACTAATACTATTAGGCTCGTAAAATTGGTTAGCCTCATTGGTAGTCCAACTTCGCTGGTCGTCGAACCGGCCATATGTGTGTATTATTAAGAATCAGTGTTTGAGGGTGTTTTTTGGAAACTTGGATGACAAAATTTAGAAGTTGTGTTTGGAGAATTCAAGGAAGAAAATGATGCAATAAAAAGATTTCAACAATCAGTAGCTACAAGCATACAAACATTGCTTTTCCGTGAGCATTAGGTAAATCTTCGAATTTGACATACTAGCTTATGAACTCGATTGGCTCGACAGAGCGGTTTAGAGGTGGAGCCAGAACTCAAGATTTTAGTGTTTCATGAACCATACTCCACACTAGGTCATCCCATAAGGACTAAATATATACATCTTTTATTTACTCATCCACGTCTATGTTTATAGAGGCGGAAGCTAAGGTGACGATAGGGTGACGATGGCCCTCATTTTTTTACATACAAATTAAATATATATATATATATACTTCTTCCGTTACTTTATTATTGCAACGTGTTTACTATTACACTGTTCACATACTCTTTTTTGACTATCTTTGTGATTTATACATATGAAAAAATATAGTCATGTGAGATCTTGTTAGATTCATCTCGAAATATACTTTCAAAATATCAACGTCTTATAATTTTTAAAAATAAAGAATTAAAGATATTAATAATCAGAGTTGTCCAGATGTTGCAGTTATAAAAGAACGGAGGTAGTATATTGTCGGGAAAATCAGCGCCAACTGTTATAAAATAACAAGTAATTTCCTCTAGCAGAATCTTTATGCGAAAATAAATTTAGATGAACACATGGAAACAATACCCCAATTAAACACAAAATATATTGTAAATAAATATTCTACTATATTAAAGAATAATTACAATATTCTCCACTCTTTTGAAACCCTAAAAAATACAATATAATATTTCCCGTGAGATCCGCTCCTATCAAAATATTATAAACTAGCAATATTAGAATAATAGGAATAATACCTATCCAAGTGTATTTTTCCACACTCTCGACTTACTTTCTAATTTTCTCTCACTATATTTTTCTATCTAATGTTTTGCCTTTGATTCACTCGAATGAATTTTCATCTTGCTATACCTTCTATTTGTATTGACTTGAAGCAACCTTGCATGTTACACTTTCAACCGTAGAGTGACACCACATGCAAAACATTTTTGACTTCAAAGTCAACAATTGCTAGCAACTTGGATTTCCTCGAGCCACCAAGAGATTTTCTTCAAGTATATTCTAAAAAAAAATAAAAAATTTAGTTACCAATGTGAAAATGAGTATTGTAGGTATCCTACCATTTTTACCTTTCAATGGTGGCCTTTAACCAAATTGGCTGGAACTCCAATAATTTCCCCCTCCAGCCAGTTAGAAAATATCTCTAGATTAGTTTCGAAGAGAGCAATTCTCCCCCTCAAGCAAAAATCATACTCGAACTATCATTGTCCATCTCTATCTACATCGACAGATATAATTCTTAAGACCGAGAACTATCATGCTCTACAAAAGAAAATATTGCTAACGATGTTTACACCAACAATCATAACTGTCACAATCGAGAATTATCATGCTCCACCATAAAGAACATAACCACTTGAAATAAAAACATTTCAATATTTTCTTCTTTCAACACATGTCGAAAACTTGCAGAAAACTTATGGTGCAACTTCTATGTTTCACTTTTCCGGAAGTTTCATATGCCATCGACATACTTTTCACTACGCACCCTACACAACTGCAAAACCAGTGCCCTGTATGTAATTATGGACCCGCAAATAGAACACATTGTCTGTCCTGGTATCCGCGCCATACCAGAAGATGTTCATGCCTTTAACCGGCATCATATGACATCATCATATTCATATCCTGCAAAAGCAAGAGAAATACTATTTGCGTCACCTTTGGAGCTATTTGCCGAACCTGCTCCCCCTTTTGGACAATTTCTTTTAAGGTGCCCAGAGTGCCCGCACCTCCAGCATTCAAGACTTTCCTTTGTTGAGTACTTTTTCTTCTTCTTCTTCTTCTAATTTCCAGCTACCAAAGATAAGCTTTGAGGTGTGATATTACTGCTTTTACCCAGTCTTTTCTTCTCCAAAATGAGTTTATCAGTAACCTCAGATAATAGTATCTTCTCCTTCACATGAATTAAAATCGGCTTCACACGTTCATATGATGATGAAAAATACCAGATAAGCCCCAATGCCTTATCTTCATTATCTATTTGAACTCCCGGTGTTTCTAGTTCGGAGACAATCTCATTGAGAACACTTAAATGATCTGAGATTGATGTACCTTCACTCATCTGTAGTGTGTGAAACTGCTCTTTCAGATACACTTAGAGACACTCTTTGTCTGGTACATCTACTCCAGCTTCTCTCAAAGCTCATTGGTCTCCAAATTTCCCTGCAGACTTGCAAGAATATTTCTGGCCAAGCATAACCGAATGGCACTTACTGATTTCAGATCCATTTCCCCCCAATTTTCATTGCTCATACTAGATGTGCTGGTTTCTTTATCAGAATCTTTACTGGAATCTTTCTCCGAACAGAGGCTGGTTTACCTCTTAGTACTTTATATAAACCAGATTGGATCAAGATATTCTTGACTTGTACTTGCCACAAGCCAATGTTTATCTTTCCATCGTTCATCTTCCCATCGAAATTTTCAACACCAAACTTCCAGGTCTGCATCTTCTCTAAAAAAAATATTTTTCCACTAACCGCAAAGAATTTTTATTATCAAAACCCGGTTACCCAAGCCCTGGTACTAGTTGTCAGTAAAATCAGTGTCAGCTGTTATAAAACAACAAATAATTTCCCCTAGCGGAACCTTTGGACGGAAACAAATTTGGATGATGTTGTGAATGATTGTGAGGATGATGGGAAATTAGGGGTAGGCAGGGTTGTATAAGTTAATGTAAGGAGAAACTATTGATGATCCGCATGTATAAATAAATACAAGGATAGATGATAATCATCTTTTCCTCAATATGGCACCTTATTGTTATTAATTGTTTTAGTTACGGTTCTTTTTATTTTTAATTGTGTAATTTCCAATTGTTAAAAGAGAGTGGTGGGATCCTATATATACTCCCTTGATGCAAAAGAAAATAAAGAGAATGGAATGAATATCTCACTTCTCTCTTACTCATTTCTCTCTACTCTCTCTACTTCCCTGTCCAATATCTCTTGTTAATTCATTTTACAGTTAGGAACTACGAAAATTACCAATAATATTGGGTCCGCTACAATTGGCATCGAAGACTTAAATTTGCAAAATCCTTGGGCAAAATCATGGTTGATGTTACTCGTTTCCAAGACCTGAAAGAAGCACAAAAGAAATTGGATCAGATCTTACAAACAGAAATAATGAAAAGAGCTCCGGCAGAGGAAAAACTCCAGGAACAAATCAATGATAAGAATCAAAGGGTGGAACAGAAGATGCTGGGAATCGATAAAAAATGTGACAATCTATCTACAATTTTAGCCGATATTCAACTCAAGTTGCTGAAGTTGTTGCATACCACAGTTATACAAGAATGGTCATGATCTATTTTGGGCAAAATTCCTCAACCTATTCATACAATGAAAGGTACTCCATTTGCTTATACAACTTATTCTTTTAAATACAAGTCTGATCATTCTCAGTATGGTGTAAGTAACTCTTGGAATCATTAATGATTTTAATTTTTTTTGTAAAATTAAATATCATAGGATCGATCTACGTTTCGAGTAGATGATCGTGGTATATTCACTTTTTCTAAACCGATTCCCGGTGAGTGAGAAATAGTGAATTAAAGTTTGTCACTTAATTGTGAATTAATAAGGGATGATATCCCACATTGAATAATGAACAATCATTATTCTAGTATATAAGGAGTTACCTTTATTCATGTAATAATTAATAGCATATGTGTATGGGCTTAAAGCCCACACGCGCGCGCCGCCGCCGCCCGCCCGCCTCGCCTCGGCCGCGTGCCGTGGACCGTGGGCCTTGGCCTTGGCCTTGAATCTTGGCAATTGGTCTTTGGGTGGTCTTTGGGCTGTTCTTTAGGCTTGGTCGTGGACTAGGCCTTGGCATGCCTAAAGAATTTTTTGGACAAACTCAACAACGTAGTTGGACTCGTATGTGCACATAAGGATGTCCAGATACATCCTGACTGTTAAGGAGCTAAATACAGTCCAGGTACGTCCTGACTGTTCAAATTCAGCCAATACAGTCTGTAACCTCCAGTGTAATGAGGAGGAGTTAATGGCAGGTTTGGATTTCGTAACCCCTACCATTTGTTTTTCGAACTAAGTATAATCAAACAGTTTTCAGCATTCTCTGCATATCATAAGTCGGAGCTTTGTCCTCACCTCTTCCAGTTCGTCGGAGCTCTCCAGTTTGCGGTGTTGCTACTGTAGAGACGTAAAGTCATTGACCTTTGGGGACGAGCCACCAATCTGTGAACACTACCGAGGCGTTTCTCGTCTTGCGGGCAGAAGGCATCTTCGGACGACTTCTGCCACAGTCTGGTTTCGTTTACTGTTCTTTATTGTATCGATTATCTCCTTGTATTTCTAATTTGGTTTCGGTTAGTGCGGATTCAATTTCTTTTTTTATTGCGAGTCCTGTATTCTCTGTTTTCGAGTTGTAATTTTTGTTTCCAGTTGTAATTTAATTTTCGCCCAGCAAGTTTCTAAAGCAAAATTTCCAACAACGCAAGACGAGAAAACTTTACTTGCTGTTGTTACTAAATCACACAACTGGAGATGTCGACTACCGTTGCTGCCACCGACTCCGCCACCACCGCTACCACTGCCTCTGCGACCGTCACCTCGATCATGGTGAACTCCATTGGCTCAACCACGTCATCAACGATCCGCACGACGGTGTTCAACACGAATGCTTCAACGATGTCAACAACAACTGGTTGGGTTTTTAACAACCTATTTCTGACTACCGGTGGAGCCACCTCGAGTGGCACCGTTGGTTCCACTTTTAGTGGTACCGTGGGATCTATGTTAGGATCTAGTTAGAGGTAGGGCTGTAAACGAACAGAGCTGTTCGCGAACAAAGCTCGGCTCGGCTCGTTAAGGGCTCGGTTCGGCTCGGTTCGTTAAGAACTCGAGCTCGAGCTCGAACACAAAAATTTGTGCGTTAAGAAAATGAGCTCGAGCCGAGCTTGGGCATGTGCAGCTCGAGCTCGGCTCGAGATCGGCTCGAGCTCGGCTCGGCTCGGTTCGGCTCGTTAAGCTCGATTAATAAATATATTTTTAAATTTATTTTAATAATATTTATATATTATATTATAGATTAATAATTTTTTAAATAATTTTTATATATTAAAATATTAATTTTTATATATATTTAAACAAATAAAATTTTTTTAATGATTATTTTAAAATATTTATTTTAAATAAATCAAATATATTATTTAAATAATTTAAAAATATATAATTATTCGCGAACAGTTCGAGTTCGGCTCGAGTTGTTCGCGAACAGCTCGAGTTCGACTCGTTTTACTAACGAGCTCGAGCTCGAACACATTTTTTGTGCGATAACAAAGCTCGGCTCGGCTCGGCTCGTCAGGAAAAAAATTGAGCTCGGCTCGTTTAGGTCAAAGCTCGGCTCGGCTCGGTTCGTTTACAGCCCTAGTTAGAGGTGCCCAAAACGACCCAACCCGCCGGGTCGACCTGCCGACCGGACCTGACCGTCACGGGACCGGACCGGTGACCGTCTGGGACTGAACCGGACCGTGGTATACACGGGTGGGGTCCGGGTCGAGGTTTTCCCTACCCGGCGATCCACCGGGTCCGACCCGTCGACCCGGCGGAAATTGTAAAAAAAAAAAAATTGAAAAATGGCCGTTGGACCCGGCGGGTCTAACGGCTAGTGCAGTTTTTTTAAAAAAAAAAAAAAAAATTCCTATCTATAAATACCTCCCTCCCCAACACATTTTTTTCACACCTTCAATATTATCTATCTCTCAAACTCTCATTGCTAATTGGTATGCTACTTAATCTCTCTTTTTTTCGCATTTAATCATTATGTCGAGTTCTGACAAGGGAAAGGGTATTGCTACATCTCCCACAAAATCCAAAATGTCCAAATTCGAGCGAATGGGTCTTTGGGACAAATCGAAGAAACCATCTGGAATAATTATTCGGGAGCCCCAAAACCAAACTCCACCCGGTTTTGAAAATGAAAGTCAAGAAGCTGAATATGATGCTATACATGAAAATATCTATTACGGTAGTACAACAACTACCAGTGAAGAAGAAGTTGATCTCCGGGGATTTCGACGTGTCCCGAATCGTCAACAACTGCAAAACATCGACGAAGAAATGGACCATGAAATCGATGAAGCTATGTTAAATCAAACATATGCAACATTCGAGCGCACTGTTCATGGCGTACCAACTCCGACGCAAAAATCAAAGTAGAAGCGTCATGCGGCAAGCCAAGCTGAAGAAGAACCTCCTTATGTTGAGGAGTTTTCATCCGAGGAGGAAGAAAATGTGAAAGGCAGAGGAAGCAAGAAAACTAAAGCAAGAAAGAAGCCCGCCCCTGTTGCAGAAAGGAAATCGGTATCCGAACTTTTTTCAAAACACTTTAACAAGGAAAAATGTCGGATGGTTCGATGAAGGTATCTTGCAACTACTGCTCGAAAGAGTATCCGTATAAAGCTAGGGATGGATATGGAAATTTTAAAAGGCATTTTGAGAATAACCATGCCTCGGTCCACGGAGAACAAAAGTCACAAAGTCAACTCAACTTCCAACCTTCTACTGGAGCCGGGCCAGTCGGCAATCAAGGTATGTCTGAATCTCAACTTTATAAATATAATGAAAAAATTGCTAGAGAACAAATGGCAAAATTATGTGCACAAGAATCTTTACCTTTTAATTTTGCGGATAGTACGGGTTGGGAATACAGGATGCAAAATGCCTATAATCCTGCTATTAAAAGAATTCCACGTACCACAATGACTATACAAGTAGTATACTTAGCCAAACAACATAAACTTGCACTACGAGCTTATTTTAGATCTATAAATCATAGAGTTTCTTTAGCTGCAGATACTTGGGCAGATTTTAAACAAAAAAATGATTATATGGGAATGACTATACACTGGATTGATGAAAATTAGAACTTAAACAAAAGATTACTTGCGTTTAAAAAATTTAATTGTGCACATAGTGCAGATAATATAGCTAGAGCAATTATTAAAATTTTAACTTTTTATTGCTTAAAAGATAAAATTTTCACAATTGGTTTTGATAATGCTAGTTCTAATACTGCAAGTGTACCAACTTTAATACAAGCTTGCAATCCTGTTTTAGCGGGTCGATTATTTCATACTAGATGTATATGTCATATTCTAAATTTATGTGTACAAGATGCATTAAAATTTGTAGATGAGACAATAGAACCAATTAGAAAATGTGTCTTGTTTTTACATAATCGTACTAAGTTAGCTAGACAATGGGTAAAATTTTTAAAGTCAAAACAAATGCAACCCAAATTTTTTACTCCAGACGTAAAACATAGATGGAACTCAACTTATGAGATGTTAAATTCAACTAATGAATATAAAGAATTATTGTGTGAATTTTTTGATACGTATTTTCGCATAGAAGGATTTTATTTATTGCCAACGTATTGGGATGAAACTAAAGATTTAATAAAACTATTAAGGGTTTTTGAAAATGCAACTAAAGATTTAAGTGGTTGTTATTATCCCACGTCTCCTAAAGTTTTATTTCATTGTTGTTTTATTGTATCTGAAATGGATGCTTGTAGTAAATCCGAAAGATTATCGAATGCTATTTACAATGTGTTTAAAATGGCAAAAATACTTTAATCGTATTCATGATGTTTTCTTGATTAGTGCAGTTTTATCTCCCGATTTGAATTTAGCTCAAGTAGAACAATTACTTGAAATATATTATAATATTCTTAAAAATTTGGGTTTTCCTAATATTGTGGATAGTGTTGAAAGTCAAACTTTATTTGAAAATATTCCTGACGTTGAACAAGTAAAAATTGATTTGAAAAATAGTTTAGAAACTGTTTTTTCTGAATATTCTTCTAAATATAGTGATAAGATTCAAACTCAAAAAACAAGAACTAAGACTACAAATACATTTAACATGGAATTCGACAGAACTCCCACTAACTCATTGTAATACTCGTAATTTCGATTTTCGATAATTTCTTTTTTTCGGCGGAAGTCCATTTTGACGACTCGCTCATGACCGTTTCATTATTCTGAGAATGATTAATTCTGCACTTTTTGTCATCCGAGTTCGTTTCGGTGTCGTTTTGTTGAGTTCCGTGCTTTTTGGCGACTTTTCCACACTTGAGTTCGATTCTTGCGAATCTCATTCGAAACTGCTGTTTCTAGTTTCCCGTAAGTCCGTTTAACTTTATTAGACGTGTTGTGAACTTCGGTTTGGTTATTCGATCACGTATCTTGATTTTCGGGCGTTTTGGGCCATTTTGTAATTTACCCAAAGTTATGGGTATCCGTATCTGTAATTGTTGTCTCGACCCGTTTCTTGGTCGCGTATAATTAATTATTGCATTATGTTTTCATTTCGGGTCGTTGATGTCGTCCGCGAATTTTTCGTCGTGTTCGTTCCGTGCGTTTTCGGAAATCGAGTCGTCGAGCCCTGGTGTTCGAGCACTGGCCGGACGGTTGCGGGACTGGCCGGACGATTGCGGGCACCGGCCGGATGGGTGCGGCAGAAACCGGCGTAGCGCACGCTACGGCCGGAAGGCTGCGCGCGCTAACCGGCAGGTGTAGCGCACGCTATCGGCCTAGCTTAACGCTATCGGAGTGCAGACGGTGGAGTCCTGTGGTTACGAAAGCGGTTAGGATCGGCGGGTAGCGCACGCTCTTTGTCGGGCATTGCGCCGCGCTACGGCCGTGAGTAGCGCGCTACGGCCGGAAAAGGCTGCGCCTACACGGCCGAGTTAGTAGGGCGGTGTGGGCCGGATCGCGGCACGGGCCGATAGCGACGTTAGCTCGCGGACTAGCGCGCTAGTCCGGCCCAGTATAAATGTGACAGAGCAGTCACATTTCCTCTTGTTTTTCATTTCCTTCCTTTTCTTTCCGCGGCTGGCGATTCAGAGGTGGTGAAGCCATGTTGTTTAACAACAAATCCATGAAGTTCTTGAGTTCATAACATCAAACAATCATCCGTTATCGTCCTTTGATCCAGCGAATCAAGGTAATCTTCCTTAGAACCCTAATTTCGTGAATTTGGGTGTTTTTGCATTTTTGTCCGATTCGTTCCGTGTTGTTGATTAATTCATGATGGGTATGATTAATCTTGGTAGTATTCTTGTGTTTAACATCATTAATCCATTGTTCTTCGTCGAATCGAAGTACATTTCTTGATTTCCTTCGAATCGACTTTTTGGGGGATTTGTTCTCGATCTCGTTTTCCATCCATTTTGTTGGATAGATTGTGGTTAAATGATGTTGTTAAACATATTCTATGGATTGTATATCCACATTTCGACTTGGAATTCCATTTTCGTGTTTTGTCGGGACGAATCGTGTTCTTGGCCGTTTTGGGGAAAACATCGTCATTCGTTCTTTGAATTCAACGGCTTTGAGTCGTGTTATGGAATTCATTTCATTGTTGTTCTTGTCCTTCGTAGTTTATGACCGCGAGTTGGCGATCGGTGGAGACGGTGGGTTCATAGTCGGTTCGTGTCAACCTATTTCGGTCGATTCTCCACGTTGTTCTTATTCGAGGCAAGTACCTTGCCCATACTATTCTTGTTTTATGGATATGATAATTAGTGATCATCTAAATGTGGTTGTTTGGTCGTTTGAATTGAACTTTCAAAAGATTCGGTTTAGCCTTGTTAAAGGCTTGCTTTCAAAACGCGTGTGTTTTGTGAATGGCGTGGTTTGTGAATAACTATGTGAATTATATGGATATGTTTGGTGTTGATGTTGCACTTGGTATTGCGTGTGGACGTATATTATTTTATTTCGGTGCGTTGTGGATTGACGTGGTGTTTTGCTAAGTGTTTGATGCCTCTGGGCGAATTGTTTGAATATCCTTGATGTGATATGTTATTTGTGTGAATATGTGGATATGGTTGAAGGTCTACGGTGACACATGGCACGTGATCATGTGGTCAGGATGCAACAAGTGATTGATCCAACCGTGAGAGCCTCAGATAATCTACGGTGGCACATGGCATGCGATCATGTGGCCAGGATGCAACAAGCGATTGATCCAACCGTGAGATGTGTGTTATTTGTTTCGCTAGCCAGCTCGGGAGGGTCCTTCGAGGCCTCGAGTGGTATTTGTGGCTTCGTCCCGGTCCTAGGCGATGCACGTGCGTGATTACGTTGTGTTGATTTTTATGTCCGTCGAGGACACGTGATGTTGGGCTCTGGCCCTGTGAATTGTTGTCGGTTTTCTATTTGCGAAAACATAACATTTGGGGCGGTGACCCCTTTTGTTTTTTCGATTTTGAAAAGCGGGATTTGATAATCCTAAATTGTTTTCCATTAAAACTTTCGATGGCATTTTAAACCGTTTTATAAATTTTTTCCCTTGATTTGTGATCTTTTGGTTTTGAAATGTTTTACCCATACTCATGCCTCGGGAAGTACTTTTCGTTACTTTTGGATTTTTTGAGGATTTCCTGGTTATTATTATTCGTGGAATGTGAATTGTATGGCTCGTATTTGCACTTTGTCCTTGCACTAGCAAAACAGTGGAGTTTTGCTAACTCCCGAGTATTCGGGGGGTGGATGCCTATTTTTGCATTCAGGTTTTGGAGCATAACACAGGGTCGGCACGAAGGATGATGAAAGATGATCGATACTAATCACATGAAGAACCGTACATCGTGTATTGGTTCAGTTGTACTTTATTTTCCGCTGCTATATCTTTCCCCGTTGTACGGGAGTGTGTTGTATTCGACCCCTGCGTGGGCATATATTGTAATTGAGTTGTATGTATTTATTGAAAGACCAAATCGGTCTACTGAGTCATTTTAGCCTTAAAGGCATTGTTGAGTTGTTCGGCTTTGTTACCAGCCTGGTAGAACCTTAAGGAAAGGTTCTACGGCGTGTAATATCCCTGAGCGGATTGGGGGTGTTACATAAATGGTATCGGAGCTTAGGTTGTGGAAACCTAGGCTGTCGGGTCAGTGGTGTCTGTTGAGTTTTGTCTCGTCGGATTTTGTCTGACTGAGTCGTGTCGCGACGCGTCGTCTGAGTTTGTTGGTCGTGATTAGTATCGTGGGGCGATCATCATCTTCGTGCGACCTGTGGCTGTAAGTCTCCCTTCTTTGTGTTGTGCCTCGTGTGACACGAGCTATTTTTATGATTATTTGTTCAGTGACGGAATCCTCTTATGGATTTTGATTTCTTGATATGTGGTTATTTGACCCTCATATTTCGTTCATGTGTGGAGTAGTGTTGCTGGATTGTGCATGTTTGACTTACTTCTTTTATCCGCTGCGTGAGTTCTTTTGTAATGGCTTTCGGTATTTTATCGACTGAGTTTTATTTCGAAAATCGATTCCATTAACCGAGTTTTTGATATTATGGCCTTGATCGTTTTGCCGAAATTCTTATGACGGCATTTAACATGTGGTAAATGGCTTTTGTGAGTTTTTGAAATATTACTGTCATCGGCCTTTTTGGCGTTTTTGTCAATAGTTTTTAGCCTGGTGAGTTCCGGCGTGGAACCCATGGCGCTATAATGTTTCGTGTAATTACCTGAAATTTTTGGGCATTCTAGCCCATTGAATTATCTTTGAAAACCTTGAGTATCTTAGAAAATAAATTTCGAGACGTACTTTTAAAATGAATCATTTTCTCGTGGTACATCCAAGGTGCCACAATATGTTTCAAAATTCTTCTAACTCGAGGACCAAAATGTTTTGAGATATTTTCAATGTTTTAGAAACACTTTTATTTAGACCCGAGGGTCGAATATTCTGAATTTTTTTTACTAAGAGAAAGTGTCCTCATTTTTATCTAATGTGAAATGGTTCTCCAAAGTCTCGATAACGATGTCTCACGTTTGTGTTTTTTTGAAAGGTGATACTCAAGATCAACCGGTGTTCTTCTACATTATTTTCATAATGAGGTTTTCGTTTTTAAAACCTATCCATTCCCGTTTGAGGGCTGGGTAGGTATGTATGATGTCGCATTGTCCTTATGATGTTTTCTCCCGAGTATGATCGAATCGGCGGTGTGAGCGTTGAGTCGTTTTCCACACACTTGTTGTGTTAGCCCTCTGTGAGAGGTGTGATGTTGGTATTGAATATTGTCGCCTCGTAGTGATTTCTGCGTTGTCGAGCATGTGCGAGCTGTTAGAGCTTGGTTTGGTATGACCGTGTGCATCTGTGATGGTTCCGTTATGTGTCGGTTGTTTAATGTCTTGTTACCTTGCTCCCGTTTTTGTGAATTTCGTGGACGAGGTCGGAGGTAATACCCGTACTATTTTGACTTCTGTATTTCCTCTTTCTCCAGTCTATCGATTCTCTCATGTTCGTTGATACTTTATGAACTTGTTCTGTATTTCAGTTTCATCGTCCGAACGAACTGTGATCTTCTTGTGGGTCGATCTGGTTATCGCTGTGACTTTTCCGAATTTGGTTCGATTTTTGTGAACCTTGTTCGGAAGCAACATCTTTTGGTTCTACTAATTCTTTTATTCGAAGTGGATCGGATTTTGAACTTCTGTATTTTCGACTCTGTCGACTCGTTTATGTTCGTTGACATTTTCTGAGCTTGTCCTGCCCCTTGCTTTTGTTGATCGAACGAGTGTGGTATTGTTTCGGAATAACTCGTTTGTCGTTGTGACTTTTCAATTGCTATTCCCTTTTCTGTGGATCTTATATGAATGCACATCCTGTTGTTTTCATCGGATCATATATTGTCTCGAGTCGAGATGTGAACCTTGGAGTTGTTGTTTGAATTTTATCGTTCTTCGTGATTCGAACATGATAGTTCGATTCTTGTTGTCTCGATCGTTTGATTGTTCGGTTTTTGTTGATCTCGTTTCGTGATTGTGGAACGTTCTGGCTCCTTCGCAATTCCCTTAAGTTCGAGAAATTAGTCTCGTTTTCAATCTTCCAACCTTTGGGCGGTGGAATTCCGTATTTGTTCGGCGATTGGCTCGCGCTTTGATTGATGTACCGTTGGGTCGGTTAATCATATTGATTTTCGTTCGTTGTGTTTTGTGATTGTTCGGATAATTGACTTGACTATATTATCCGTTTCATGACGCATGTCATTTGTTGTTTTTATTATATCCCTAACGGCGACGTTGTGTTGGTCGTCGTGGAGCGTGTTTTCACGCCGTTTCTTGCAACGTTTCGCCGTCAGGCGCGAGTTTTCGGTTTTTGGGTATCTCGTCGAGTTTTCCTGGCAGGGGATATTGCTTCTCCCTACTTGTTTTAAGTTTCGGGACGAAACTTCTTTTAAGGAGGGTAGAATGTAATACCCGTAATTTCGATTTTCGGTAATTTCTTTTTTTTTTCGGTGGAAGTCCGTTTTGACGACTCGCTCATGACCGTTTCATTATTCTGAGAATGATTAATTCTGCACTTTTTGTCATCCGAGTTCGTTTCGGTGTCGTTTTGTTGAGTTCCGTGCTTTGTAGCGACTTTTCCACACTTGAGTTCGATTCTTGCGAATCTCGTTCGAAACTGCTGTTTCTAGTTTCCCGTAAGTCCGTTTAACTTTGTTAGACGTGTTGTGAACTTCGGTTTGGTTATTCGAACACGTATCGTGATTTTCGGACGTTTTGGGCTATTTTGTAATTTACCCAAAGTTATGGGTATCCGTATATGTAATTGTTGTCTCGACCCGTTTCTTGGTCGCGTATAATTAATTATTGCATTATGTTTTCATTTCGGGTCGTTGATGTCGTCCGCGAACTTTTCGTCGTGTTCGTTCCGTGCATTTTCGGAAATCGAGTCGTCGAGCCACAGTGTTCGAAACCTTGGCCGGACGGTTTGGATCTGGCCGGACGATGCAGGCACCGGCCGGACGGTGCAGCGAGGAACGCGTAAGCGACGCTACGGCCGAGGAAAGGCTGCGCGCTAACCGGGTGTAGCGCCTTATCGGCTGGCGCAGCGACGCTTATCGGCCGGCTAGCGCCTTATCGGGTGCAGACAGGTGGAGTCTGGGGTTCGAGCAGTTAGGATCGGCGAGTAGCGCCATCTTGCCGGGCATTGCGCACGCTACGACCGGCAGGTAGTGAGCGCTACGGCCGGAAGGCTGCGCACGCTACCTGGCCGAGTCAGTAGGGCAGTGTAGGCACTGGACTGCGGCCTGGGCCGATAGCGCACGCTAGCTCGGCAGCATAGCGCACGCTAGCTCGGCAGCCTAGCGCGCGCTAGTCCGGCCTAGTATAAATGTGACAGAGCAGTCACATTTCCTCTCGTTTTTCATTTCCTTCCTTTTTCTTTCCGCGGCTGGCGATTCGGAGGTGGCGAAGCCATGTTGTTTAACAACAAATCCATGAAGTTTTTGAGTTCATAACATCAATCAATCATCCGCTATCGTCCTTTGATCCAGCGAATCAAGGTAATCTTCCTTAGAACCCTAATTTCGTGAATTTGGGGTTTTTTGCATTTTTGTCCGATTCGTTCCGTGTTGTCGATTAATTCATGATGGGTATGATTAATCTTGGTAGTATTCTTGTGTTTAACATCATTTAATCTATTGTTCTTCGTCGAATCGAAGTATATTTCTTGATTTCCTTCGAATCGACTTTTTGGGGGATTTGTTCTCGATCTCGTTTTCCATCCATTTTTGTTGGATAGATTGTGGTTAAATGATGTTGTTAAACATATTCTATGGATTGTATATCCATATTTCGACTTGGAATTCCATTTTCGTGTTTTGTCGGGACGAATCGTGTTCTTGGCCGTTTTGGGGAAAACATCGTCATTCGTTCTTTGAATTCAACGGCTTTGAGTCGTGTTATGGAATTCATTTCATTGTTGTTCTTGTCCTTCGTAGTTTATGACCGCGAGTTGGCGATCGGTGGAGACGGTGGGTTCATAGTCAGTTCGTGTCAACCTATTTCGGTCGATTCTCCGCGTTGTTCTTATTCGAGGCAAGTACCTTGCCCATACTATTCTTGTTTTATGGATATGATAATTAGTGATCATCTAAATGTGGTTGTTTGGTCGTTTGAATTGAACTTTCAAAAGATTCGGTTTAGCCTTGTTAAAGGCTTTCTTTCAAAACGCGTGTGTTTTGTGAATGGCGTGGTTTGTGAATAACTATGTGAATTCTATGGATATGTTTGGTATTGATGTTGCACTTGGTATTGCGTGTGGACGTATATTATTTCATTTCGGTGCGTTGTGGATTGACGTGGTGTTTTGCTAAGTGTTTGATGCCTCTGGGCGAATTGTTTGAATATCCTTGATGTGATATGTTATTTGTGTGAATATGTGGATATGGTTGAAGGTCTACGGTGACACATGGCACGTGATCATGTGGTCAGGATGCAACAAGTGATTGATCCAACCGTGAGAGCCTGAGATAATCTACGGTGGCACATGGCATGCGATCATGTGGCCAGGATGCAACAAGCGATTGATCCAACCGTGAGATGTGTGTGATTTGTTTCGCTAGCCAGCTCGGGAGGGTCCTTCGAGGCCTCGAGTGGGATTTGTGGCTTCGTCCCGGTCCTAGGCGATGCGCGTGCGTGATTACGTTCTGTTGATTTTTATGTCCGTCGAGGACACGTGATGTTGGGCTCTGGCCCTGTGAATTGTTGTCGGTTTTCTATTTGCGAAAACAAAACATTTGGGGCGGTGACCCCTTTCGTCTTTTGGATTTTGAAAAGCGGGATTTGATAATCCTAAATTGTTTTCCATTAAAACTCTCGATGGCATTTTAAACCGTTTTATAAATTGTTTTCCCTTGATTTGTGATCTTTTGGTTTTGAAATGTTTTACCCATACTCATGCCTCGGGAAGTACTTTTCGTTACTTTTGGATTTTTTGAGGATTTCCTGGTTATTATTATTCGTCGAATGTGAATTGTATGGCTCGTATTTGCACTTTGTCCTTGCACTAGCAAAACAGTGAAGTTTTGCTAACCCCCGAGTATTCGGGGGGTGGATGTCTATTTTTGCATTCAGGTTTTGGAGCATAACACAGGGTCGGCACGAAGGATGATGAAAGATGATCGATACTAATCACATGAGGAACCGTACATCGTGTATTGGTTCAATTGTACTTTATTTTCCGATGCTATATCTTTCCCCGTTGTACGAGAGTGTGTTGTATTCGACCCCTGTGTGGGCATATATTGTAATTGAGTTGTATGTATTTATTGAAAGACCAAATCGGTCTACTGAGTCATTTTAGTCTTAAAGACATTGTTGAGTTGTTCGACTTTGTTACCAGCCTGGTAGAACCTTGAGGAAAGGTTCTACGGCGTATAATATCCCTGAGCGGATTGGGGGTGTTACACCCATTTCAACAACAACTCTATAATATAGCAAGAAATAGGGGTGGTAGTAACGTCGGTCAAAGAAATGACCTTAGTAGATATTATGCAACTAGTTTTGTGCCGGAGGATGACAATGCAGGTACCTTTGATCTGTTGGATTGGTGGAAGAGAAGGGGAACCGAATTTCCCATACTTTCCATTATGGCACAAGAAATTCTTGCAGTGCCCGCATCCACAGTCCCCGTTGAGAGTGCTTTTAGTGAAGGAGGCTATATGTTGGACGAGCGGAGATCCCGAATGACGCCAAAAAATCTTGAGGCTCAAATGATACTTAAAGACGCAACAAAAGCCGAGTTACGAGATCAAGAAAATAAATGGGATGACCTATTAGCGGACCAAGATGCCTATCAAGAAGACACTACTGAAGGAGAGTCTAGTCAAATGAGTCAAACCGATGATCAAGACGACGACGACATCGACTTCGACTAAAGGTAAGTAAGGTAAGTCAGGTAAGTAAAGAACTACGTAGGACTTTGATTCCTCACGAGGATACGTAGGCAATTTAATTTTAAGTGAAAACTTAAAATTAAATACAAGCCCATTTTTTTAACTCTTCTCAAGTAAAAGAACTACGTGGAGCTTTGATTCCTCACGAGGATACGTAGGCAATTTAATTTTAAGTAAAAACTTAAAATTAAATACAAGCTAATTTTTTCAAATAATTTTCTTTTTCACTTATAGTTATTTTTCGTGTATAAAATGATAACAAATAAAAGTTTTATATACTTAAAAAAAAATTGAGACGGGTCGGACCCGTGGCCGACCCGTCGACCCGCCAACCCGTACATTTCATATGTACGGGTGGGGTCTGGGTCCTGTCCTGCCGACCCGGACCCGGCGTTGGGCACCTCTAGATCTAGTGTTAGAACCTACGAGTTCAACACGAGTGGTTCCTTTTTTGGAACAACCTCGGGGCCTAGGATGATGCCTACCGCCGAGAAGCCGCCAAAGTTTGGTGGTGCCGACTCTAAAAGGTGGCAACAAAAGATGTTCTATTTGACAACATTGGGGTTTGCTAACTTCCTTAAGGAAGATGCGCCACCGGTGCTAAGTGCTCAAGAGACTAGTTTTACAGTCCGAGCTGCCTATGACAACTGGCACAATGGAGACTATCTTTTTAGAAACTTTATTCTGAATTCCTTAGAAGATAGTTTGTACAATATTTATTCAGTTGTAAACACATCAAAAGAGATGTGGGAAGCACTTGAAAAGAAGTACCGTAGTGATGATGCAGGTACAAAGAAGTTTGTAGTCGCCATGTATCTGGATTAACTTGAGAGCATGGTCTGAGTTGAAAATGAGGTTAGACAAGAACTAAACGATTGATAAGGGCAAGAGTTAATCAAGAAAGACACCGTTCATTGGAAACAAGTTCTGAAACGTATAATTGCTGTTGTGAAATGTTTGGCACAATATAATTTGGCTTTTCGTGGAACAAATGAAAAGCTTTATGAAGAGACAAATGGTAACTTTTTAGGTGTTCTTCAAATGATTGCTGAGTTTGATCCCGTCATGCAACACCATTTTCATATGATTAAAGAAAGAGAAACTCATCATCATTATCTTAGTCATAAAATTCAAAATGAGTTGATTGAAATGTTGGCATCCAATGTAAGATGTGCAATTATTTCAAAAATCAAAGAGCAAAATATTTTTCTGTCATTCTTGATTGTACTCCTGATGCAAGTTATAAAGAACAAATGACTTTGATTGTAAGATGTGTTGATGTCTTGAGTGTTCCTATTAAAGTAGAAGAGTTTTTTTTAGAGTTTTTGGTTGTAGAAGATACATCCGGTAAAGGTCTCTTTGATGTGCTACAAGATGTTTTGAAATCTCTTGATTTGGATATTGATTGCATACGGGGACAGGGTTATGATAATGGGGCTAATATGAAAGGAAAGCATCAAGTTGTTCAAAGAAGATTACTTGATATAAATCCTAGAGCTTTTTACATGCCATGTGGATGCCACTGTCTTAATTTAGTTTTATGTGATATGGCAAACTCTTGTCACAAAGCAAAAACTTTTTTGGTACATGTCAAACGATTTATATTGTATTCTCTAATTCTACAAAACGGTGGAGTGTTTTACTTGAATATATTGATGATTTGACTTTAAAGTCTTTATGTCCTACTCGTTGAGAAAGTCATGTTGAAAGTGTCAGAGCAATAAAATCTCAACTTGGCTAAATAAAAGATGCCTTAATAAAATTAGCCAACATATGTGAAGACGGAAAAGTGTGTAGAGATGCTGAATCTTTGATAAATGGTGAACTTTTAAGTTTTGAATTTATTTTAAGTTTGGTCATTTGGCATGAAATTTTATATCGAATCAACTTGGTTAGTAAAAAATTACAATCAAAAGATATGCTTCTAGATGGTGCGGTAAAAAACTTGGAAGAATTGGCTGTTAATTTTGAAAAATATAGGGACAATGGATTTGACTTAGCTATTATTGAAGCTAAAGAAATTGCAGAAAATATTGGAGTTGAACCCGAATTTCCTCTAAAACGTTATGCTTGTAGAAAAAAATATTTTGACGAGATCCCAAATAGTGAAAGAGAACAACAATCTGCACAAGAATCATTTAGGACCGATTACTTTCTAGTTCTAGTGGATATGGCACTTTCTCAGTTAAGAAGTAGATTTGAACATGTTGCTGTCCGAAATATTATCCGGAGATAGATATTGCTGGAATGGACGGACAGCAAACAAGGTTGCGAGAGCACGTCCGAGGGAATGGAAATTACACAATATTTACCGGGGTTGTTAGTCCCGGGCTTGAATGCTCTCGCGAGATGTTATTAATAAGAATACGTTTGAGAACAAATATTAATGTAAGAATGCAATTACAATGAGTGTAAAATATCCTAGTTATCTAGCTGTTGAGTGCTTGCCGGAAGAACTAGAATTGCTCTGAGTTCTTGTTCTCGTTTCTGCCGACCGCCTTAGGATTAAGAGATCTTCAGAGTGAGAGATGGAAGATGTCCGAAGTGTATAGCATTGCCAAGAGAGAAAGCCAAGTTATGAGCTGAGCTTCTGAACTGGTCGAAAATCAGAGAGCCGAGACTTTTCCAAGTGTAGGCAGCCTTCTATTTATAGGAGCTGAGATTCCCTGTTCTGACGGGCGATCGCCTTCCTTGTAATATAATAAGGGGCGATCGTCTTTAAGCACATGGGCTGTCTGCCTTGAAGTCCGCGGCTGCTGCTGGCAGCCAGCTGTGCGGTCCAATGAGGAGCCTGCATGCATCCTGAGTCGCTGTCCGGGAGGTCCCAGCGTGCACCTTTCGGCGGGTCTGTCGGTAGGTGAAAAGATGCTGACAGGCTGTGGTCAATGATCCATGTTCTGCGACGCCTTTTCCGGATCTGCACGTGGCTCTCTGTCCTGAGCTTCGGCCTTTGCCGACTAGACGGATGCTGGCCTCGCGTGGCATGAGGCGGTCGTCCTTGGCGGGCACCAGAGTCGATCGCCAGGTGCCGAGAGACGATCGCCTTGGATGTCGATCGCTCGGCACTGGGTCCTTAGGTCGGCCAATCTGCCTTGGTCTATTTGGCTCTGGCTCGGTCGCCCGGTCTCTGTGTCGATCGCCTGTTAAGGTGTATAATTCTCGACACAACAGAACAGATGAAACATTTTGAGTCTATATTTGGGTTCTTGTTTGATGCGTCACAGTTGGTCAAATTGAAAGATGATGAATTAAAAAAATGTTGTTTGAATCTTGAAGTTGCTTTGACACATGGTGACGATGTTGACATTGATGGAAAGTATCTCTTTACGGAGTTACAAATTTTACAGGGCATGATACCATCTGAAGCATACGAGGAAGAAAAACCTTGGACGTCTATTCAAGTTATGGAGTTTGTAAGGAAGGTGGATATGTTCCCACACGTGTTGCTTGCCGATAAGATTTTGTTAACCATACAGTCACGGTAGCATCTGCGGAACGACGTTTTTCAAAATTAAAGCTATTGAAATCATATTTGCGGACTACCATGAGTCAAGAGAGGCTTAACGGGTTAGGAATTTTGAGCATCGAAAGTAAGTTTTTAGCGAATGTTGACTAGGAGAGATTAATTGAAGATTTTGCTTCACAGAATGCAAAAAGACATCGTTTTGGGTGATATTATGTTTGTTTTGTTTTTCGGGATTTTGGTTTATGACATTGTAACTTTTCTTTTTAATAATAATCGGCGTGGGGATGAGCCGCCTAGCTTGACTAGGTTCCAAACCCCTTCAAAAAATTATGTTATTAGTTTCTTAAATTAAGGGGCATATTTTTCACCCTTCGCCCAGGGCATCCGAAACTATTGGACCAGCCCTGGTAGTCACTGCATGTGTATATGGAATGCCAAATGCTTCCACAATGATAGCAAGTAGGGCTGGGAATTTTCGGTTTTGATTTTTTTTTTGTCAGGAACCGAACCCGAACCGAATTGTGTATTTCGGGTTCGGTTCCATATTTTTCTTTTCTGGGAACTGAAAACAACCCGAACCGAAATTTTCGGTTCGGTTCCGACAATATTTCGGTATTTTTTTTTATGTTTATATGATCTTTTTTTCACCAGTTTCAATCAAAAAACTCAATGCTACGAATATTTATAATGAAAATATACTAATAATTCGGGTTTTTACTAATAATTCGGGTCTTTGGTAAATTCGGGTTTTTACTAATAATTTTTCATTGTACTCGAACCCGAACTGAATTTATAATTTCGAGTTCGGTTCCAAAAAATCAATTATTTTTAAACGGCGGACCATACATAACTGATCATATTATGCAATACGAACTAATGTAACATAAAAATTGTCGTATAGAATTCAAACTGAAGATAGTAGTTAGCTTTGTGTTCTTGCCTTTGTTGGGCAGTTAGGCTGTTTACCAAATTATCCATTAAGCCCTGTATGGATAAATTTGTCTGTCGTAAATTGATGTTGTTGTTTATTTTTTCATCTGAATAAATTGTCCGAATAACAGAAATGACCGATTTACTCCTAAATATGAATTGTAAGTTGTTTTATAAATTATTGTTCATTTTTTAAGCCATATAAATGATATAATCAAAAAATGACAAGAATATATTCCAGTTTTATTTTTTAATAAAAATGGCTTATAAATAGTTCAGAATTTTTTAGATTTTCTAATTTACGAATTTAAAATAATTTTTTATGATTTTTTAATATTAACATTCCAGAATTAAAAATAAAATTACGTAAATTTCAGATTTTTTTTTAATTTTGCAGATTTTTTAAATAAAAATATATATGTTTCGGTTTTTTTTAACTTTTTCAGATTTTCTAGATTTTTTATATTATTTTAATATTTTTTTATTTTTAGGAAAATAAACAGTAGTTTTCTATTATTAATTATATTATTTTTATATTATTATTTTAAGTTTTATTATTTTTCAGTTTTCTTATGAACATAAATATAAAATAATAAAAAATCTGATTATTTTAAGTTTTATTATTTTAAGTTTGTATTATTTTTTCAGATTTTTTGCTTAGGGCATAATAGTCATGTTTGGTTCTTAATGGGGACAACAACCCCTCTTCCATCTGCACGGTTCAGACCCCTCTTTATTCATTAAGTCGTAAGTAAACGTTCCTCAATATATGCGCGAATAAGTCGTCCAACCCATTAAGTCCCATTAAGTCGAACGTAAACAGCCCCTTATAGTTGTTACATAACACTAGACGTGCCCAACGCCGAGTCCGGGTCAGACCCGCCGGGTCACCGGGTCGGCAGGACAGGACCCGGACCCCACCCGTACATATGAAATGTACGGGTTGGCGGGTCGACGGGTCGGCCACGGGTCCGGGTCCGACCCGTCTCATTTTTTTTTTTGAAGTATATAAAACTTTTATTTGTTATCATTTTATACACGAAAAATAACTATAAGTGAACAAGGAAATCATTTGAAAAAATTAGCTTATATTTAGTTTTAAGTTTTTATTTAAAATTAAATTGCCTACGTATCCTCGTGAGGAATAAAAGCTCCACGTGGTTCTTTTACTTGAGAAGAGTTAAAAAAATGGGCTTGTATTTAATTTTAAGTTTTCACTTAAAATTAAATTGCCTACGTATCCTCGTGAGGAATCAAAGCCCTACATAGTTCTTTACTTACCTGACTTACCTTACTTTTAGTCGATGTCGCCGTCGTCTTGATCATCGGTTTGACTCATTTGACTAGTCTCTCCTTTAGTAGTGCCTTCTTGATAGGCATCTTGGTCCGCTAATAGGTCATCCCACTTATTTTCTTGATCTCGTAACTCGGCTTTTGTTGCGTCTTTAAGTATCATTTGAGCCTCGAGATTTTTTGGCGTCATTCGGGATCTCCACTCGTCCAACATATAGCCTCCTTCACTAAAAGCACTCTCATCGGGGACTGTGGACGCGGGCACTAAAAACAAGACACATTTTCTAATTGGTTCTATTGCCTCATCTACAAATTTTAATGCATCTTGTACACATAAATTTATAATATGATATACACATCTAGTATGAAATAATCGACCCGCTAAAACAGGATTGCAAGCTTGTATTAAAGCTGGTACACTTGCAGTATTAGAACTAGCATTATCAAAACCAATTGTGAAAATTTTATCTTTTAAGCAATAAAAAGTTAAAATTTTAATAATTGCTCTAGCTATATTATCTGCACTATGTGTACAATTAAATTTTTTAAACGCAAGTAATCTTTTGTTTAAGTTCCAATTTTCATCAATCCAGTGTATAATTATTCCCATATAATCATTTTTTTGTTTAAAATCTGCTCAAGTATCTGCAGCTAAAGAAACTCTATGATTTATAGATCTAAAATAAGCTCGTAGTGCAAGTTTATGTTGTTTGGCTAAGTATACTACTTGTCTAGTCATTGTGGTACGTGGAATTCTTTTAATAGTAGGATTATAGGCATTTTGCATCCTGTAATCCCAACCCGTACTACCCGCAAAATTAAAAGGTAAAGATTCTTGTGCACATAATTTTGTCATTTGTTCTCTAGTAATTTTTTAGTTATATTTATAAAGTTGAGATTCAGACATACCTTGATTGCCGGCTGGCCCGACTCCAGTAGAAGGTTGGAAGTTGAGTTGACTTTGTGACTTTTGTTCTCCGTGGACCGAGGCATGGTTATTCTCAATATGCCTTTTTAAAATTTCCATATCCATCCCCGGCTTTATACGGATACTCTTTCGAGCAGTAGTTGCAAGATACCTTTACCGATCCATCCGACATTTTTTCCTTTTTAAAGTGTTTTAAAAAAAGTTCGGATACCGGTTTCTTTTCTGCAACAGGGGCAGGCTTCTTCCTCGCTTTAGTTTTTTTTTGCTTCCTCTTCGTTTCACATTTTCTTCCTCATCGGACGATAACTCTTCAACATAAGGAGGTTCTTCTTCGGCTTGGCTTGCCGCAGGACGCGACTTTGATTTTTGCGTCGGAGTTGGTACGGCATGAAGAGTGCGCTCGAACGTTGCATATGTTTGATTTAACATAGCTTCATCGATTTCATGGTCCATTTCTTCGTCAATATTTTGCAGTTGTTGACGATTCGGGACACGTCGAAATCCCCGAAGATCAACTTCTTCTTCACTGGTAGTTGTTGTACTACCGTAATAGATACTTTCATGTATAGCATCATATTCAGCTTCTTGACTTTCATTTTCAAAACCGGGTGGAGTTTGGTTTTGGGGCTCCCGAATAATTATTCCAAATGGTTTCTTCGATTTGCCCCAAAGACCTATTCGCTCGAACTTGGATATTTTGGATTTTTTGGGAGATATAGCAATACCCTTTCCCTTGTCAGAACTCGACATAATGATTAAATGCGAAAAAGAGAGAGATTAAATAGTTTAGCAATTAGCAATGAGAGTTTGAGAGATAGATTATATTAAAGGTGTGAAAAAAAAGGTGTTGAGTAGTGATGTATTAATAGATAGGAATTTTTTTTTTTTAAAATCTGCACTAGCCGTTAGACCCGCCGGGTCTAATGGCCAAAATTCAATTTTTTTTTTACTTTTCCACCGGGTCTATGGGTCGGACCCGCCGGGTCGCCGGGTAGGCAAAACCTAGACCCGGACCCCACCCGTGTATGCCACGGGTCCGACGGGTCAGCCGGGTCCGGGTCCTGCAGGGGTCAGCCGGGTCCGGGTCGGCGGGTCGGCCCGGCGGGTTGGGTCGTTTTGGGCACCTTTACATAACACATATCAAACACAAAATAACCTTAAGCAAAACAGTATGTCAAAAAATTCATATGGCAGAAACCACAAATTAATGTCAACGATGGGCGACCCATGAACATATTCATGCGTACAAGCACTTGTAAGAAGGATTGTGTATTTATACAAATTAAGTACGTACAAATCCAGCCGATTGTTGATTTCTGGTGACTCGTGTATACATCAAACTGTATACAAAGTAATACACTAAAGCCACACGTACAGTCGGACCAGAAACTGATCTGACTACATGCATTTGGTCACTCCAAACCCTATTCTTCTGTTGTCAATATCAAATTCCATCCAAAGATTTTTTTGGTGAAAATTGCCAATCATATTACTCGTTATACGCAGCAATTCAGACGATCCGATCCCAAGGCAACTCACATCACCACCCACATCTTCTAAAGTCCTATTATTAGGGATAAAAATATCAACACCATTATTGAATACGAACACCATATCACCAATCATCTTTCCTATTTCATTTGAATTACCATGGAAGCACATATCCAACATCTCTTTATAAACGTAATCCTTCTTCAATTTCGAACCCGCCAATTTAACAACTAGTTGGCGCACCTCACTGTAGGCGGCTTTTACTAGAAAAGTATATGGAGTGCCAGAGTCGATTATGGTCTGTCCGTAGCCACCGGAGTCCGCACGGAACGCCTCCTTGGATATGTTCAATTTTGTCCCGTTAATTTTGATAGCCACCAATCCCACGGTGTAGGCAAGGGGGTCAAAATTGGGCTTGTGCGCATCTTGGAAGGAATTCAAAAGCTTGACGTATCTGAATGTATCTGAATTCGGGTTGTCGCCTAGGTAAAACGTGCCCGTGAGATTATTTGTATTATTATTATTACTATCATCATCACCATCACCTTTCTTGTCATCCGTTGCTGCCGGCACGCAGTAAGAAAATTTGATACCCCAACTTGGGATATAAACGACAGATTTCCAAGATTCATTCCCAAAATGCCGTTGGCCCCGCTCGAGTCCTTTTTTTGGGAGCATCCAATAATCAGGGGAGAGGTAATCTGGGAACTAGAGAAGGTGAAGCTTTCCCTGATGAGACTGCCAGAGGCCACGGTCTCATCAGCGAAGAAGTAAGAATAGAGACACATATGGTCCACACACATTGCCCCGATTGTCATATCGGAAATTGGGCAGACAGAGTTGTTGCAGGGGACAACAGAAAATGTAGAAGATAGGGCGGGGTCATACGACTCTGTTCCATTCGTCTCTGTAGTATTCCGGCGGCATTCGATCCAAGTAAGCTGGCTGCCCGTATCCAAAACCATCTGTTGTGCTCGAGACGGGGTCCCAACCGGGAGAGAAACCATCAGGACCATTGAATGATTGATCGCCGACTTGAAGTTGTATACCGAAGTGTTCTTCAGAAGAGAAGCAGAGGTTGTAGAGAGTGAGGTAACGGTTAGAGGGAGAGATACAGAGAGTGTATTTTTTTGGTCAGTGAGATGGAAAAATTTGATGAACATCGTGAAAAGGAGGAGGGAGAGAGATTTCATTAATTTCATGGAGTGGATCAGTGGAGTTTATTGAGAGAGAGAGAGAGAGAATCGGAGTTTATTGAGGGATAACGCGTTTTTCCAGCCTTTTTTTTTTGGGTCTGTCCCAGCTTTGCTCGTCAGTATTTAGCTGTTTTATAATATTCCCTCGGCCAGCATTAACGGTCTGTTTACCAACTCTGTCATTAAGATTTGAGTGGAATAAATTATCTATTTGGATTATGTTGTCTATTTGGATAAAGATGAAATGATGTTTATCTGTATTGCTGAATCAACTGTCTGAATGGCATAAATGACCATTTTACTCCCTCGATATATATAAAAATGTATTAAATATTTATATCCAAAATAGTTTAACATCATACATTTATAAATTGCACAACACCATAATAATATAACACAATATCTAGTTATAATAGTCATTTCATTTCATTAAGATGATAACTTATCGAATAAGGTTCGTGATCAGTCATTCCATTGTTCGCTATCTTATTGATTAAGTTCTCAGAAACACATTATCAATCGTCCGAAAAGCTATGTTAAACCAATAAGCCTTCATTGTTCGCTATTAAGCTGCTAGTAAACAAACAGGCCCTAAGATTTGGGTTTTACCTTTTTCCGTCTCTCGATGTGTTTATATTTATATAAATTTCATAACTCGAATCAAATACTTGAATCAAACAATTAGGGCTACATCACTTCATCTTTATTACATATTTATTATCATTTTTTCTTATATACTAATTTTTTTTCATACATTTATTATCACTATTTACACAGCTTATCATCTAAATATTTAACTAAAAATATCAAAATTACACTTTCTATCAAGTTTTAAACTAAACAAAAGGAGTATCAAACTTAATTTAACTCTTCCATCATGTAATATGAGTTTTTAAGATTTTTGAACATAATGACTAACTTAACCTTATTCAATTAATATAATTTTATAAATAAAAGATAAAAAATAATTAAGACTACTTGTAAGAGTTAATCTGGAATTTGCAAAATTTGCAAAATAATTTTTTTAAAGGACTTGCATTACTTACGGAAGAAGTAGCATACAGATACTGTTGGATTTAAAACTTTTATATACTATTTTTGATTAATCCGTAAAAAGTGGTCCGATATTAAAAACCAAACAAATACATTATACTCCCTCTGTCGGCCACCCATATGCAATAATTTCATTTTCCATCCGTCCGCAACCTATGTGCATTATTTATTTTTGACAAATTTTTTTACCCTTTCACAACACAAGTGAGTTCATTTACTTCACTCACAACACATCCTACCAACTAAATCAACTCAAATATTAAAACTCGTGCCGATCAAAAGAGTGCATATGAGTGGTGGACGGAGGGAGTACTACTTATTAGTAGTACTAACAAATACTTATTAAGAGTACTACTTATTTAGTAGTACAGTTAAACCTCGATAAATGAATGTTCGATAAACGAATAACCTCGCCAAATGAATAATTTTCTCCAGTCCCAACTCTTTATAACACGTTCAAATTTTCTTTCGATAAATGAATAATTTCGTTAAATAAATATTTTTCTCCGATCCGATCATATTCATTTATCGAAGTGTTACAGTAGTATTTAATAATCATAACTTTGCGACTTAAGATTCTGCTATTTGTAGAGATAGTCAATAATAGCATCCTACTTTTTGAAATATTCATATCCTTGCTGTTTATCATTCTCACTAATTCTCCTTTTATTCTTCTTTTTCTAAAAGAAAAAAAATCTTAATTTGCTGATATGTTCTCACTTTATCGAGTATTCAAATCTAGATGTCAAAGTACTATTGGCTCCCCGTCACTTTCTACGTCGTGAAAGTCCTTGGGGATAATAATTTTTAGCAACCAACTAGAAGCTTATGAGATGATCAGATGAAAGAGGGAGTGACTTGACCAACGAGTCACTATTTATTACCCAAGTAGAGCCAGCTAGGGTGGACTCGGTTTCATTCGATTCGGTTTCTGACTGAAATCGATAATCGAAATAAATATTTAATTTTAGTTTCGGTTTTTTTTGAAGTTCGGTTCGGTTAAATTCAATTTTATAAATATTTGGTTCGGTTTTGGTTTGGTTTAATATTTTTCGGTTCTTCACAATATAAATTTAAATATTATATTCAATAGAATAAGTATAACAAGCCAACAAAATTGGAATTTTCTTGGCATAGGTAGACATTGTACTACCTGTATGCAGGTAAGTATTAGGATTGTAGTGAATAAGTATATATAAAATATAAATTTAAAATTATTTAAATACAAAAATAACCTTAAGTTGAGAAAAGAAATAAATAAATAGAAAATTTCTCTTCTTTTATTTTTGCAATATAAATTACACAAAAAAAATCATCTGAATTATAAAATAATTTTCAAAAATTATAATAAAATTTATATGAATTCTAAAATTCACAAATAAATATAAGAAACTACAAATAAATCCAATCAAGTATAATAATATTTGAGAAAATACAAAAAAATTCTAAAAATACAAATAAATGTTAAAAATATAAAATAATAGTTAGTTAAAAATTACAAAAAAATCATAAAAATAGATCCATATTAATAATACAAATTAAATAAATCTGTAAAAAAATATTGTACAAATAAATCCATAAAATACAAATAAATAAGAATATCCTGACATTATAAATAGGTTTATCGAATTAAATAAGATGCAAATGTTTATTATCGATTTTAATAAATTTATAATAATTTAAATAAATCCTATAAAACAAATAATATAAATAAATATAGAAAAAGTACAAATAAATACCAAAAAATATGTAAAAATTCTAAAAAAATAACAATTAATTCTACATTTCATAAGTAAATCCTAAAAATTTGAAGTAAATGATAATATTAATACAATTCTTAAAAAATTAATATTAATTATTTAAAATATATTTATTTTAATAGATCTAGAAACATACAAATAAAGTGAAGAATAAAATTAGAAAACTACAATAAATTATAAAAAATATAACTAAAAAATATTGAAAAATATAATTGTACCATTCAAAATAAAATATTTTATCAGTAAATCCAAAATATACAGTGTGGATCGTGCATCCTATATCATTTGACCATCATCACTACCAAAAATCAGACTTTAGCCGACGACTTAAAGTGGTCGGCTAAACCCCAAAGTCGTCGGCTAATCATGCCAGCCGTCGGCTAAAAAACCGTCGGCCGATATTCGTCGGCCAAGGTTTAGCCGATTTACCTTTGTGCGATCGTCGGCTAAAGTTCAACCATTAGCCACCACTAGTACAAGGTCGCGGCTAAACTCGTTGGAAAAAAAAACATTTAGCCGACGACCGTAACAAGATCGTCGGCTAAAACCATTTTTTTATAAAAAATACGCTTTAGCCGACGACCGCCTTATATGTCGGCTAAAACTCTTTTTAAAAAGAAATTAAATTATTTTAGCCGACCGTCTAAGAGGTCGTTTATTAAAGTAGTTTATTTTTTTAAAAAATAACTTTAGCCGACGACCGTCTTAGAGGTCGTCGGCTAAAACCCTATTTTTTTAAAAAATTACTTTAGCCGACGACCGTCTTAGACAGTCGTCATTAAAACCCTTTTAATAAAAAAATAAACTACTTTAGCCGACGACCGTCTTATATGTCGTCGGCTAAAACCCTATTTTAAAAAAAAAAAATTCAGATTTTGGTATCCCAAAACCTGTATTTTTTGCACCTGCAATTTTTATACACCAGCTCTCATTACCAACAACAATCAACGCACAACATATTCAAGAACATTAATTTCATCAACATACTAGTAGCGTCAATAAAATCACTTGCACAATTGTAACACAAATATAAATATACAAGAGTACTACAACAACACAACTAGAATCCACTGCCAAAATCATCTAAATGTCAAAATGTAGTAGTAGAAGGATTACCACCATCCCCTAGATCCTTGTCACGAGGCTGTGAAGATGGGGTCTGTCCGAAGAGAGAAGGTGGTGGAGCAGGTGCCTGCAGTCCAGCCTGAGTAATGGTCTGAGTCAGCGTCATCATATAGTCCATCATGGCTCGTCGCTGCCTCTCGGAAACTCTCTAACCGCGACTCGGTCCTCTGCTCGCTCTCATGTAACCGCGTCGAGTCCTCCTTTCATTCTCGGCCGGAGCTCCTCTCCGCTCTCAATCGCTCCTCGAGATAGGGCCCGTGCATCCCGTCCGCGAGGGCGCTGGAAGCCGGGGTATCTTTCAATACATGGTGACCCTCGGCTCCCATCATCTTAGTGCGGTACCGACTACCTCTAGGAGGGTAGACGCACCCCACACCCTAGCGCGAACATAAGGATCGGCCCGATCGACCGTCTAATGGCAGAATCGAGGTCGGGTCTCCGCTAAGTCCGGATATCGCTCCCGAGCAATCTCGGCAAGCATCCTCTCGAGACTCCTCCCGCACACGCTCCTAAGTTAATATGAAAATAAATATTTGAATATCAATAAAAGTATGATACAAAGGCATTTATTTTATTACTAAAATAAAATAAAAAAGACTTACATGCTCCTTGGGACGGTTCGGAAATGCTTTCGAGTCACGTAGGCAAATGCATCCAACGAATAAGAAGAAATGGCCTCGTGGCGCAACTCGCTAACGATCGGAACCCAGATCGTGATGGTCAATGCATCAAAGACGATTGGTCGTGTTGGTCAAGCTAGTCGCCTTCAAAAATATTATTTAGAATCGAGTTTATATTTAGAATTAAAAAAATAAAACTGAAATATTATTATTTTTATTAAATACTAGCATTTTTAATAAATAAAATACAATATTCAGATTTTTATTTTTTATGGAAAATAATATTCTAGTTTTTATTTTTATTAAAACAATTTATTTCCACTTTTGAATAAAAATTCCGATTTTTAATATTAATAATATTCCAGAATTTTAAAATACATGAAGTTCCGATTTTTCTAATTTAAAAACCGGAACTTCAAGTATTTTTATATTCAAATATTAATTTAAAAAATGGAGTTTATATTTAGAATTCAAAAAATAAAATCAAAGAGGAAGAATGAAATGAGGGTATTTTAGTCATACCATGAACTCGGGTCGCGAAAATGGGCGCGTAGCCACTTCCACTCGTACTCCGGAACATGAATTCTTCCGGTAGCCTCTCAGTATCACCTCAGCCGTCTAACATGTGCATCTCATTTTTCCAAGATTTGTACCTACAACACACGTTGCACAACATATATCATTCGTAAGAAAAAAATTACGCAAACAATGTAGATACAAAATAAATTAAAATGACTTACTTGGTAGATCGCACCTCGTCACACCAAGTACGTAGTAGAGAGTCGGGAATGACAAACCACACCTATGAACAAAGATAAATACGCAATAATTTTAAAACATCACATATTGCATTTTCAAGAACTACGTGTTGATTGAAAAACACTTATTAAATATTTATTAACTTACCGACATAGCATTATTCAAAGCATCCTTCACGCATCGCGCACGTCCCCCAATCGGGCCACAAACGGGGACTCGTCCCGAATGACAAAGCCAACATTACGGCTATATGACGCCGCAGCGTCAGAAGACATCACCGGCCGGCCGTGTCTGTCTAGAGGAATCTCATAACGGCCATTCTTAGTTACGTACGAGTCGAGCGCGACACTTTCTTTGGGCCACGAGTCTTCTTCTTTTCTTCTCCTCCCGACTACATTTTTCCCCTTCTCCTTCTCCCTCTCTATCTCCTCATACGCTGCCTTTTCGAAACCCGACAACCGCGCCAAAACATGTTGTCCGGCCAAGACTCATACACGTATGCCTCGTGGCTAATCAATCGAACGGAACTCGGGCTCCCGACTCATCGACCTCCTAATAGTCGGAACCATCGAGGCATGAATAGAGTCGGCGGCGGACCGTGGGGCATCCGGATGAGGAACTCCGTACATCTCCGATGTATGAGGGCTAGATGTGGGTCGGTGGATGGGAGGCATACAAGTCTCCTGGCCGCGAGGGGGTCGGCCGTGGTGTTCGAAAGGATAAACGCCGCTAGTGCGGGCTCATCTGTCGCCCTATAAAAATCGCTGCGTTCATGCCGGTAGCTTCTAGTATCTCGCGGGCACGAACGCCGCCCGAGATATGTATCGTACTGGGATCCGCCTTACTAGAGGCCGCGAACTCCCCGATCGGGGGTGGTCGACTTTGTCGACTTCTTCCCCAACGCTTTCTTTAGTCTATCCATAATGTAAACAAATCAATCAAATTCACAACTCAACACAACAGTAACTATCAATGCCATACCACGTTAATCTTTCGATTAACGCCGGCTATAAAATTCCTTCCTCCTCAAACAAATTCATCAAATATTTCTAAACAAATTCATCAAATAATCTAAACAAATTCATCAACTAAACAATTCAACACAACAGTAATTATCAATGCCATACCACGTTAATCTTTCGATTAACGCCGGCTATACAATCCCTTCCTCCTCAAACAAATTCATCATATTCGCAACTCATTAAACACAAAATATTGAAAATACTAAATTCATCAAATATTGCATCACAACTCATTAAACATTTTATCAAATTCACCACATATTCTAAACAAATTCATCAAACAAATACAATAAATTCAACAAAAAATAAAAAAAAGGGACAAGGGTTACCGCGTCGGCCGAGGGCGACAGGCGGAGCGGAGGGCGACGGCGACGGCTGTAGGGCGACGGCGAGGGCGTCGGGCGGGCGGACGGCGACGGACGGGGCCGGGCGGGCGAGGGTCAAGGGCCGAGGGCGGGCGGGCGACGAGACCGGTCAAGTGGCCGGACGATCGGCGGGCGATTGTAGTTGGTCCGGTGACGATCGGCGCGAATGGCTAAGGGCGTAAGAAGAAAATAAGAAAAGGAGGTACGAGAAACGTATAAAGGTGGGGGTTTAGCCGACGACAGATCTACGTCGTCGGCTAAAGTTTTAAAAAAATTATATTTTAGCCGACATATATGACGATCGTCGGCTAAACTCAGAGTGACCCGACCGTGTTAGACAACACGGTCGAGTAAACAGCTTTGTTTTCAATTCGGCGGGTGCGACACGGTCGTCTTGATGGACACGGTCGGGTGTTTAGCCGACGACCTTCTTATAAGTCGTCGGCTAAAGTTCAAATTTTTTTTTAAAAACATTAGTCGATCGTGTCGGGGACACACAGTGTCGCACTGACCTAGAAAGGGAAAACAAATCAGATGATCGACCCGACCGTGTTGTCTAACACTGGGTCACTTCCGTGTTTAGCCGACCGTCATATATGTCGTCGGCTAAACTATATATATATATTTTTAAAACTTTAGCCGACGACGTAGATCTTGTCGTCGGCTAAACCCCAAGTTTTTTTAAATAATATTATTGATATTATATTAATGTTATGATTATGATTATTATTATTACTATTTTTTAATTATATTTAACAAATAAAAATATACATCTACTAAATTTATGGCTCATAGTTTGAGTCATCACTACAAATTGTCTCATTATACGAGTTGATATCCGGCAATATATGCCTCAAGTCGTGCACATTATCGTCATCAGAATTTTCAAGTAATTCGTTTGTATCAACGTCAACGTACCCGCGAGCATCACCACGGAGTCGGATGACTCGTCCTTCAGGAACATTATTCATTGTAATTGTCGTTGATGGTGGAATATTTGTCGCATTTGGCTCTTGATAAGCATCATCGTCATCGCACTGTTGTTTCTCCCACAGCAAAGACTAAAAATATTCCTCGTTGTCACAACATTCACTACCTTCCATGTGCCTTTCTTCACCAAGTCGTCCAAATAATACACCGACTTTGCTGATGTAGCAAATACAAAAGGATCACTTTCATACCATGAAGTGGAAGTGTCAACAGATAACAACCCATAGTCGTCTTGCATATCGGTTCCAAGACTGGTGTCGTACCATCGACACTTAAACAAGTAAATTGTCATGCCTTCCCCGTAAATTAGTTCTACCACTTCCAAAAGAACACCGTAATATCCACCATCTATCATAACCCCAGAATTTTGACATCTTCTTTTTTGGTCTCTCCCAAGGCATACGAATGTGACACCGTTGACTTTGGCCATCAAATAAATTCTTGACATAACCGGCTTCATAGAAAGAAGCATAAGTTCACGCGACCAGTTAGGGTGTCCGTCATCTTGTATGTGTGTCATCTGTCGTAAATAAACTTTTTAGGTAAAAAATATCTTAAGTCCAAAATGCAATAGCAACTGAATGTATACGTACCCATTCTCCAAAATAGTCGGCAAAAGTGTCATTGTGGAATCTAGTGTCACCTCGCACCATATCGCATGACAAGTGGATGTATTTCCATCTTGAACTTACGGACAATTGAGCAATATCCACCAATGTGCAATTCGTGACTCGTACGGGTCTAATTGTCTTCCTGGCAACCTCCCATAGACGTCAACCTCAGTGGATATGATAGAAAGATTGAATTGTATTTTATCTGCTGGAATAGAGCGGGAAGGGGGATCGAAGTTGCCCAAATACAACTTGATATGCGTAATACACTCCGACGCAAGGTAAGATTCTGCAATGCATCCTTCTGGTGCAGACTTATTGGCCACGGAGTCTTTGTAATCACCGATTTGCCTTTCAACCGGGTACATCCACGTGTAGTGCACTGGACCAGTGACCAATAACTGCCTGGGAAGGTGGATCATGAGGTGAGGCATGAGGTCAAAAAAGTTTGGAGGAAATATTCGCTCAAACTTGCACAAGATATAGATGATCTCATCTTGCATTTTACGCAAATCAGATCTCTTGACTTCTCTCGTACATAGTTTCTGGAAAAATCTTGACAATGCAACACACGGCTCGACCACCTGTTTTGGTAAGTACGGTCGAATAAATACCGGAAATAGGCGTTGGAGTAGGATATGACAATCATGACTCTTCAAACCAGTTAACTTGTTCTCCCTGAAATGAACACATCTTCCTATATTTCCAGCATACCCGGTAGGATACCTAGCAGTCTTTATCTAGCAGACTTGATGGATGATTTGTTTTCCACCTTTAATCTCATCGTTTCCATGACACAATCAAGAACAGTCATGTTACACCCTGGGTATAGAGGGATCTGTTGGAGTTGAATTAGCTTATTGTACCTGTCAAGCCCAGCAGTATTGCAAGGCAACGGTCTACGGGGTCGTGGGATTTGCTCAGTTGGTACAAACGTCTCGGAAAAACCAAACACATCATCAATCAACCTCCTCTTCGGATCGGTGAACCCGACGTTACCACTAAATTGTCCGTGATCATACGGAATAACAGAATTCGGTGCTTCACCATGGTATATCCAACATGTATATTTACTCCAAAAACCATTCTTCTTTAGGTGTTCCCAGACCTCATCAAATGGAAAACGAAACATATCACTGCGACATCTACATTTATTACATGGACAGTATGCAACGTATTACCACTGTCGTGCTCTTTTACAAATCTCATAAACTGCTTCATCCCATCCATTACACTTGGATCCCATTTTCGTAACCCAATCCAACTCTTATCCATCCTGAAAATGTATACATTTTCCAATATTAATCCAACTAATTAATTTTGTTCAAATTATAAATGAAATCACAACAAACAATTAATCATAATGATTATCATCATAAAAGTTAATCGTTTTACATAAAAGCTATCGAATGTAACATGAATAATACAAAGTTTCGAAATCACAATAAAAAATACAATAAAATACATACCTTAATCGAAATGGTGATTATAACAACCGATAGAAACCTTCGGCACTCAGCCTAGCACAACTCAAAGTAGCAACTCACAAGCTTTTTCTAGAATAATTGAAATAATCGGGAAAAGAAATGTGCTCTTTAGCGAGAGAGGTGCAACATTGGGTTGGTGTTCCCGAACTATAAATACTTTTCACTTTGAGGTTTAGCGACGACCTAGATCTAGGTCGTCGCTAAAGTATATTATTTTTTTAAAAGGGTTTAGCCGACGACCTAGATCTAGGTCGTCACAAACCATTACATTATTATTTTTTTCGGAAGGAGTTTAGCCTGACCTAGATCTAGGTCGTCGGCTAAAGTAAATTATTTTTTAAAAAGGTTTAGCCGACGACCTAGATCTAGGTCGTCGGCTAAACCATTACATTATTATTTTTTTTCGGAAGGACTTTGTGAGCCACCTAGATCTAGGTCACGCCAAAGTATATATTTTTTTCTTTTCGGTCGGCTAAACGTTATGACGGTCGTCGGCTAAATATCTTCAATATAGCCGACGACTATTTCGAGCTTTAGCCGACGACCTCCACCAAGTCGTCGGCTAAAACCCTTTAGCCGACGGTATTTTGAGTCGTCGGCTAAAGTGCGGACTTTAGCCGACGACACTTTATAGTCGTCGGCCGTTTTTTTTCGGGTCGTCGGCTAAAGTACTTTTTTTGGTAGTGCATGGGTAAAATTAAGTTAAATGAAGGTAAACTTTGAATACAAAAATGGATAAGAACAACTTTCCAAATATTAAACACATACTCAAATTTGAAATATAAATTATATTTAAAAGCACAACAGACCTGATTACAAGTAAATTCTAAAATTATATATAATCAAAAAAATATTCCAGAAAATACCAATAAATTTTGAAAAATTAAAAAGATGCTAAAAAACAAATTTTAATCTAAAAATAAAAATTACCTTTAAAAATTATAAACAAATCTTAAGATATTATTAATTTTAAAATTGCTAATATTTCAGCTTTTTTTCATATTCTAGTCTATATAAATATTTTTTAATTTTTCTTTTATTTTTAATATTTATATTTAATATTTTAGAATCTATTATATTTTTTGGAATTTAACTATATTTTATATATGTTTTTGTGATTTATATTTTTAATTTATTTTAGAATTAATTTTTAAAATTTTAAAATAATTTGTATCTTTACAGTTATTTTTTTTAGCATTTTCAGTTTTTCAGAATTCATTTATATACAACTTTTCTAATTATTAATGAATGTTTTTTGAATTCTAAAATAATTATAATTTATCTGATAGTTTAGTTAATCTATTTTGGAGTTGAATTTTTAAGTATAAAATTAATAATTATCTAATAATATGATTATGTCATAAAAAATTACTTTAGAGAGTTAGACGGATTAATAATATATTTATGACTTTTTAAGGGTATTACGAGAATTTCATAATTAGCTGTTTCTTTTTTCAAAATTATAAACAAATAATAAAAACTACAACATAATTTTGATAACACTACAACATATAGATTGTAGTATTAATGATCAATGATCATGATTAATTTTGATTTGATCTGATGGATATAAGAAGACTACGTGTATACAGGTACTACAACTCCTACCTATTCCAAGAAAGACCCAACAAAGTTATATATATGCACAAGATAAAAGGCAGACTTGCATAACAATTTACAAATATCTCAAAAGATATAACAATCACAAATCACAATAGCTCATTCTCTAAACCTAAACTAGTTGAATCATGAATTACATGAGCATATTATCGGTCCTCCTTGGATCCACGAAGGTCTTAAAAAAGAAAAAAAATTACACTAAAATCTCAAACACACAAAACTCACAAAACTATGTCGTTTTAGTATGTTAACTTTGACTTTGGTCCACTTCGGTTAGGTTCGGTTCTGTCCGACCCCGAACCGAGAACCGAACCAAACCAATTCGGTTCGGTTCTGTTTTTCTATTTTTCCGTTCGGTCTTCTTTGGTTTCGGTTCTTCGGTTCCTTTTTCGGTTCGATTTTCAATTTTTGGTTCCGAAATGCCACTCCTAGAACTGGCCATGAGTCGGGGTGGGCTGGGCTCGAGTTGGATTAGAGCGGGCTGGGTTAGGACTATGGAGTTCAGGACCGATCCATGAGTGTGGTTGGCTGGGCCTGGGCTGGGTAGGGCGGCCGCGGCCCATTGCCCGCCCTGGACTGTCTTGGGCCGGTCTAGGTCGAGCCAGGCCGGGACCGGGCCAGATATTAAAAAAAAAAACTGCTCTGAGTTTGAAAATGTATTGACATTAAATTAAAATCAACTTGAAATATTTGTTTTGAATTTTAGAATAAATTAGTTAATACTAAGTAAAAAACAATTTATAAAATCTATTTTGAATTAAAAAAATTGTTAACATTAAATTAAAATTTCCATTTAAGAAAATTCATTTTGAATTTTTAAAATATGTTAACATTAAATTAAATATGGAGAAAAGGGAAAAATTGGACTTGGACTTAATTCGTAAAAAGATTTTTTTTTTAAATTTAATCTAATTTAAATTAAGTTGCTTATGTATCCTAAGGAATCAAAGTCCACATAGTTCATTTTACTTACCTCTTTACTTACCTGTAACTTGAAGGTAGGATGATTTGTTCAATCGTCGTGTTGGCGGCTCGCCGAAGCTCCCGATTCGGATGAAGAATCGATCATCATCCATGGATCATCATCCTCGATGTGTTCGTCTTCTTCTTCTATCCGTCCTTGTTGATGCTTTTCTGCTTAAAGATGTCCGTTTATTTGTTATAACTCTTCTACCTATACTAAAAGCAGACCCCAAAGTAATTGTAGAGGCTGGAACGATAAGGAGATCCCTCGCAATTCTAGCCAATATATGACATTGTTCTTAACATAATTTTCACTATTTTAAAGTCTCAAAATCAGCATCAAGCTCATGCGAACACGAAAAATACTCATTTAAGATTTGACTAGAAGAAGTTGAAGAAGTAGAGCTTGATGACGGTTTGGATTTTTTTGAAAAGAATTGAAGATGTAAATTGATCAAATCTAACTTGAAGCTGAATGAGAGGCTAGAACCTCCGGTTCATATTTTTAATGTATATATCAACTAATGAAGCTAATATTTTGACGCACTCATTTACGTACCCCTCACTATCACAAAAGTATTACCTAATGCATAATAATAATAATAATAATAATCAAGAAGATTATCGAGTGATTCTTTTTTCACACCTGGGTCAAGAAGACATGCAACACCATATATGTAAGGAATTATCCAACTACTCTAAATATTTTTCTTGCATTTGAGAAATAACTTGAGATAATATATTACTTTTATGTTCACTTAAAGAACCAACAATTTTACAATATTCTAAAATAACCAAATGCATATTAGGTTCATAAACATAAAAACATAAATATGTAGAATTATTATAAGTACGTAGTATACTATGAACGATCCTTGCAGGTTCCCAATGAGCCTCAGTTATGAGGTCTTGCTCGGCTTAATATTTGGGATCGGAGTTATATAATTGAATAATAATTTTCTTATAAGGAATAACATCATCAAGCAATTTAAAAGTACAATCGCAATGTGTAGTATCAATGCTCTGTTTATTTGGTTTTAAATTATGTTCCGTACATATTATAATATGTCCTCATATTTTGACTCATTCTTAGCCATTCAATTATTTTTCTAATCGGATTTAGAAGAGGTGAAATCATATCAATTTCTTTTTTAGCTGACAAATTTAAAACATGAGCACAACATCTGATATGCATGAAAACAGCATTTGTAAGTAAAGGCAATTCGTCCAACAAATATTCTATACATTTATTATTCGCGACTGTATTATTGAGAGAAGGAGAAAGCACTTTATCAAATATATTAAATTCCTTACAACATTCAATAATTCCATCTTTTAGATTTTTAGTGGTACGTGGTTCCTCCATAATATCAAAAACAATAATACATTTTTCTATCACATATTCAGTTTCAATCCAATGAACCGTAATGCAAAGATAAGGTTCACCAGCTGGAGAAGTCCAAGAATCACTAGTAAGAGATATACTGTAATATCCGCAATTTTCGATTTTCGGTAAATTTCTTTTTTCGGTCGGAGTCCGTTTTGACGACTCTATTATGACCATTTCGCCATTCGGAGAATATTTAATTCTGCACTTTTTCTCATCCGAGTTCGTTTCGGTGCTGCTTTGTTGAGTTCCGTGCTTTTTAGCGACTTTTCCGCGCTTGAGTTCGGTTCTTGCGAATCTCGTTCGAAACTGTCGTTTGGGGTTTTTCGTAAGTTCATTTAACGTTGTTATACGTGTTGTGAGCTTCGGTTTGATTATTCGTTGTCGTATGGTGATTTTCGGGCATTTGGGCCATTTTCGTAATTTCCCCAAAGTTTGGGGTAATTACCTTCCGTTATCGAATTTCGAGCCTTCGGGTGGTCGGAATTGTGTGTCCTACTAGCTCTTAGATTCGTCTTTGTGAGTACTTCGTAACCGTATCTTCGGTTCGTATTCAGGTTCGGGTTTCGGTGTCGTTTTGTTGAATTCAGGATTTCTAAACGACTTTTCTAAGTATGAGTTCGTCTTTGTTAGATCACCATTAATTTTTGGTAACTCCAAAAATTATAAATCTTTGCAATATTATAGAACATCGAGTTAGCTTTCCAATGGTTCAAACGGTGAGTCAATCGGAGTCCGGACGAGAGAGTTATGGTCGGTTCCGGTTTTGGCCGAGCACTTCCAGGAGCCTTTCGGCCGATAGGGGGGGTCGATAGACTCTACTGCCGGCATTCCGTATGGGTATCGGTTGGGCCTATCGGCCGATAGGCCGGCCGATAGGTTCTGCTGTGTTACACTATAAATGTGTTGTTTTGAGCGTGAACAGCTCATTTCCCATTTTTTCCACTGCGTCGCGAGAGAAAGGATATGGGGGGGGAGAGTTCTTCATCCGGGGGTCGATCTTCATCATTTCTTTTCGGTTGAGAGGCTCGGATAATCAATCTAACGCGTGTTCTACGGATTTTAATACTTGAATCACTCAAGGTAATATCTCTTGAAACCCTACCTTTTTGGATAATTGGGGATTTTGGGGTTTTGTCCGATTCTTTCCGTTTCGTTGGTGGATTCATGATGAATATGATTAATCTTGTTGATATCATTAGTTTCCCTACGGATTCATGGTATATTTTCATAGTTTTACGGAATCGAGAGGGTTTGGTTGTGGTCCGCCCTCGTTGTTATTTTTGTGCGAATATACATGAATCGTAGGCGGGTTTCCGGGTGTATTCCATTTCCGTAATCGTTTAGAAGTGGTTGTGATTGTGCTATTCGAATCGTTAGGTTCATTTTCGTCGGTTCCTCGCGGTCGTGCTTGATTCTTCCGTTCCGTTCATTGTCGTCTTCCTTTTCGTTATCATCGGGCGTTCCGAAGCTTCCTGGTTGAGCCGTATCCGTTCGTGGTTCAGTGCTCGTGGTATCGAGGCAAGTACCTTGCCCATACTTTTCTTATTTTGTGGATATGATGATCGGTGATCGTATTAGTGTGTTGTTTGGTTATTTGAAATGAAGTTTCAAAGGATTTCGGTTTGGCCTCGTTAAAGGCTTTCTTTCAAAACGAGTGTGATTTGTGAACGGTGTTTTGAGAATTGATTATGATTTGGTTATTTTGAACGTTGAAGGATTTTATGATGATACTCCTATTGTTTAAGTTATGGAATCGTGTATTTCCTTATTTAATCTTGTTATCGTAATTTTGAAGAGTTTGATAATGGTGTCGAGTTAACGGCCATCTCTAGTGAGTATTCTTAATGAACTTACATTCTTAGCATATTAGTGTTGCATGAGTAACGTGTGTGTGTGTATGCTCACTACGGGTTAGATCCGACGGGGTCTCGGTAGGGGTCCACGGAGGTGTAGATCGACGAGCTTTGCTTTTAACCACTACGGGTTAGATCCGACGGGGTCTCGGTAGGGGTCCACGGAGGTGTGGATCGACGGTTAATTGTGGTGCATTTTTTCAAATGTGGTTTGATCATTGGCATTTCCGGAAATGAGTGCTTTTGAACGGTTTTCATGATTGCATGCATTGACTAAGTGTGTAAGAGGTAAGTGTTCGTTTGGCTTACTTGGCTAGGATGGCACTGGAGTATTTTGTTGTTTGTTTTAAATCCTTTATTTGTGGATTTTGATGTTGGGATACGAACCTCACAGTCGTTCTTGTGTCTTGTGAGTTGATGAGATTTGGGGCTAAAATCCCAATGGTTTTGTAAAAGTCGTTTTCGGATTTGGGGCTAAAATCCCAACGGTTGGTTAATGTCATTTTTCGAAAGTAAACCTTTGGGCGGTGACCCCTTTTGTCTTTGGTTTTGAAAAGTAGGATTTGATAATCCTAAATTGTTTTCTATTAAAACTCTCGATGGCATTCTAAACCGCTTTTATAAATTATTCCCATTGATTTATGATATTTCGTTTTTGAAATGTTTTCTCAAACCCTTGCCTCGGGAAGTACTTTTCGCTTCGTTTGGATCTTTGAGGATCCTCGGTTATTGTTATTCGTGGAATGTGAATTGTATGGCTCGTATTTGCACTTTGTATTTGCACTAGCAAAACGGTGGAGTTTGCTAACCCCAGTATTCGGGGGATGTCTCTGTTTTGCATTCGGGTGTTTTGGAGCATAACACGGGTCGGCACGAAGGATGATGAAAGATGATCGATACTAATCACATGAGGAACCGTACATCGTGTGTTGGTTCTTGTACTTTATTTTCCGCTTGTATTGTTCCGTTATACGGGTGTAGTTGTATTTTGTCCCTGCGTGGCATGAGTTGTATTTGAGTTGTATGTACTTGTGGAAAGACCAAATCGGTCTCATCGAGTCATTGTAGCCTCGAAGGCATTGTCGAGATGTTAAATGTCGTTACCGGCTGGTAGATCCTTGAGGAAAGGTTCTACGGCGTGTAATATCCCCGAGCGGATTGGGGTGTTACATAAATGGTATCGAGCTTAGGTTGAGGAAACCTAGGTGCCGGGTCAAGTCGTGTTGTTTGAGTCTTGTTTCGTTGGATTTTTATCCGATCGAGTGTCGCGACGCGTCGTTTGAGTTTGTTGGTCGTGATTAGTATCGTGGGGCGATCATCATCTTCGTGCGACCTGTGGAAGTAAGTCTCCCTTCTTTGTGTTGTGCCTCGTGTGACACGAGCTATTTTTATGATTATTTGTTAAGTGGTGGAATCCTTATGTGAATTTTGATTTCACGATATGTATTTAGTCGACTCTCGTATTTGATTTATACGAGGAGTGTAAGCTGCTTGTGATGTCTTTTTATTGTTGTTTTTCTCCGTTGTTGATGATTTTCGAATCGATTTGCACGTTTTACAAGTTCTATTGTGGAAGCTTTGTGCTTATACGCGTTCGACTTGTTCACTAGCCAGTGCGGGAGGGTATTTTATCGGTGGTTTTGTTCTGAATGTGGCATTTTATCGTTTATTTCCTTTTAAAGACATGTATTGTCTTGATTTTAAACGTTTTGATGCGTGTGCTATGAGTTGTTTTAGTGAACGTCGGTATGTGTGAGTTTTGGGCATTCTGGCCTATTGGATTTTTGAAAACCTTGAGTATCTTAGAAAAATAAATTTCGAGACATACTTTTCAAATGAGTTATTTTCTTGTGGTACATCCAAGGTGCCACAATATAATTCAAAAATTTTTCTACCTCGAGGACCAAAATGTTTTGAGATATTTTCAACACTTTTATTTAGACCCGAGGGTCGAAAATTTTGAAAGTTTTCACTAAGAGAAAGTGTCCTCATTCTTATCAAATGCGAAATGGTTCTCCAGTGTCTCGATAACGATGTTTCAAGTTGTACTTTTTGAAAGGTGATACTCAAGATCAACCAGTATTCTTCTAAATTATTTTCAAAATGAGGTTTTCGTTTTTAAAACCTATCCATTCCCGTTTGAGGGCTGGGTATGTACGTGTGATATTCGCGTTGTCATTTTGATACTTTCTCCCGAGTATAATCGAATTGGCGGTGTGAGCGTTGAGTCGCTTTCCACACATTGGTTGTTCTAGCCCCTGTGAGAGGCGGGATGTTGGTGTTGAATATTATCGCCTCGTAGTGATTCCTGCGTTGTCGCGCATGTGCAAGCTGTTAGAGCTTGGTTTGGTATGGTCGTGTGCATCAGTGATGGTTCCGTTATGCGTCGATTGTTTAATGTCTTGTTACCTTGCTCCCGTTTTTGTGAATTTCGTGGACGAGGTCGGAGGTAATGCCCGTCATTTTTGACTTCGTGTTTTCTCTTCCCGCCTATCGATTCGCTCATGTTCGTTGGTACTTTATGAACTTGTTCGGTATTTGATTTCATCGTCCGAACGAGCTGTGATCTTGTTGTGGGCCGATCTGGTTATCGGTGTGACTTTTTCGAGTTCGGTTCGATTCTTGTGAACTTTGTTCGGGAATAACATCATTTGGTTCTACTAGTCCTTTTATTCGAAGGGATCGGATTTTGAACTTCTGTATTTTCTACTTTGTCGACTCATTTATGTTCGTTGACATTTCTGAGCTTGTCCTGCCCTTGTTTCTGTTTATCGAACGAGTGTGATATCATTTCGGAATAACTTATTTGTCGTTGTGACTTTTCAATCGCTATTCCCTTTCCTGTGGATCTTATGGGAATGCATGTCTTGTAGTTCTCACCAGATCATCCTGGGAGTTATTGTTGAATTTTATTACCCTTCGTGTTTCGGACATGATTGTTCGATTTTTGTTGTCTCGATCGTTTGTTTGTTCGGTTTTTGTTCTCGTTTCGTGATTATTGAGCATTCAGACTCCTTCGTAATTCCCTTCAGTTCAGGAAATTAGTTTCGTTTTCGATCTTCCATCCCTTAGGCGGTGGGATTCCGTGTTTGTTCAGCGGTTGGCTCGCGTTTTGATTGATGTACCGTTGGGGTGGTCAATCATATTGATTTTCGTTCGTTGTGTTTTGCGATTGTCGGATAATTGACTTGGCTATATTATCCGTTTGATGACGCTTGTCATTTGTTGGTTTTATTATATCCCTAATAGCGACGTTGTGTTAGTCGCCGTGGAGCGTGTTTTCACGCCGTATGTTCCTTTGCGTTGTTTGTAACATTTCGCCGTTGGGCGTTAGTTACGCATTCTTGTGTGTCTCGTTGAGTTTTTCCTGGCGGAATATTTCTTCTCCCTACTTGTTTTAAGTTTCGGGACGAAACTTCTTTTAAGGAGGGTAGAATGTAATATCCGCAATTTTCGATTTTCGGTAAATTTCTTTTTTCGGTCGGAGTCCGTTTTGACGACTCTATTATGACCATTTCGCCATTCGGAGAATATTTAATTCTGCACTTTTTATCATCCGAGTTCGTTTCGGTGCTGCTTTGTTGAGTTCCGTGCTTTTTAGCGACTTTTCCGCGCTTGAGTTCGGTTCTTGCGAATCTCGTTCGAAAATGTCGTTTGGGGTTTTTCGTAAGTTCATTTAACGTTGTTATACGTGTTGTGAGCTTCGGTTTGATTATTCGTTGTCGTATGGTGATTTTCGGGCATTTGGGCCATTTTCGTAATTTCCCCAAAGTTTGGGGTAATTACCTTCCGTTGTCGAATTTCGAGCCTTCGGGTGGTCGGAATTGTGTGTACTACTAGCTCTTAGATTCGTCTTTGTGAGTACTTCGTAACCGTATCTTCGGTTCGTATTCAGGTTCGGGTTTCGGTGTCGTTTTGTTGAATTCAGGATTTCTAAATGACTTTTCTAAGTATGAGTTCGTCTTTGTTAGATCACCATTAATTTTTGGTAACTCCAAAAAATTATAAATCTTTGCAATATTATAGAACATCGAGTTAGCTTTCCAATGGTTCAAACGGTGAGTCAATCGGAGTCCGGACGAGAGAGTTATGGTCGTTTCAGTTTTTGGCCGAGCACTTCCAGGAGCCTTTCGGCCGATAGGGGGGTCGATAGACTCTACTGCCGGCATTCCGTATGGGTATCGGTTGGGCCTATCGGCCGATAGGCCGGCCGATAGGTTCTGCTGTGTTACACTATAAATGTGTTGTTTTGAGCGTGAACAGCTCATTTCCCATTTTTTCCACTGCGTCGCGAGAGAAAGGATATGGGGGGGGAGAGTTCTTCATCCGGGGGTCGATCTTCATCATTTCTTTTCGGTTGGGAGGCTCGGATAATCAATCTAACGCGTGTTCTACGGATTTTAATACTTGAATCACTCAAGGTAATATCTCTTGAAACCCTACCTTTTTGGATAATTGGGGATTTTGGGGTTTTGTCCGATTCTTTCCGTTTCGTTGGTGGATTCATGATGAATATGATTAATCTTGTTGATATCATTAGTTTCCCTACGGATTCATGGTATATTTTCATAGTTTTACGGAATCGAGAGGGTTTGGTTGTGGTCCGCCCTCGTTGTTATTTTTGTGCGAATATACATGAATCGTAGGCGGGTTTCCGGGTGTATTCCATTTCCGTAATCGTTTAGAAGTGGTTGTGATTGTGCTATTCGAATCGTTAGGTTCATTTTCGGTTCCTCGCGGTCGCGTGCTTGATTCTTCCGCTCCGTTCATTGTCGTCTTCCTTTTCGTTATCATCGGGCGTTAGAAGCTTCTGGTTGAGCCGTATCCGTTCGTGGTTCGGTGCTCGTGGTATCGAGGCAAGTACCTTGCCCATACTTTTCTTATTTTGTGGATATGATGATCGGTGATCGTATTAGTGTGTTGTTTGGTTATTTGAAATGAAGTTTCAAAGGATTTGATTTGGCCTCGTTAAAGGCTTTCTTTCAAAACGAGTGTGATTTGTGAACGGTGTTTTGAGAATTGATTATGATTTGGTTATTTTGAACGTTGAAGGATTTTATGATGATACTCCTATTGTTTAAGTTATGGAATCGTGTATTTCCTTATTTAATCTTGTTATCGTAATTTTGAAGAGTTTGATAATGGTGTCGAGTTAACGGCCATCTCTAGTGAGTATTCTTAATGAACTTACATTCTTAGCATATTAGTGTTGCATGAGTAACGTGTGTGTGTGTATGCTCACTACGGGTTAGATCCGACGGGGTCTCGGTAGGGGTCCACGGAGGTGTGGATCGACGAGCTTTGCTTTTAACCACTACGGGTTAGATCCGACGGGGTCTCGGTAGGGGTCCACGGAGGTGTGGATCGACGGTTAATTGTGGTGCATTTTTGCAAATGTGGTTTGATCATTGGCATTTCCGGAAATGAGTGCTTTTGAACGGTTTTCATGATTGCATGCATTGACTAAGTGTGTAAGAGGTAAGTGTTCGTTTGGCTTACTTGGCTAGGATGGCACTGGAGTATTTTGTTGTTTGTTTTAAATCCTTTATTTGTGGATTTTGATGTTGGGATACGAACCTCCTGGTCGTTCTTGTGTACTGTGAGTTGATGAGATTTGGGGCTAAAATCCCAATGGTTTTGTAAAAGTCGTTTTTCGGATTTGGGGCTAAAATCCCAACGGTTGGTTAATGTCATTTTCGTAAAGTAAACCTTTGGGCGGTGACCCCTTTTGTCTTTGGTTTTGAAAAGTAGGATTTGATAATCCTAAATTGTTTTCTATTAAAACTCTCGATGGCATTCTAAACCGTTTTATAAATTATTCCCATTGATTTATGATATTTCGTTTTTGAAATGTTTTCTCAAACCCTTGCCTCGGGAAGTACTTTTCGTTTCGTTTGGATCTTTGAGGATCCTCGGTTATTGTTATTCGTGGAATGTGAATTGTATGGCTCGTATTTGCACTTTGTATTTGCACTAGCAAAACGGTGGAGTTTTGCTAACCCCGAGTATTCGGGGGTGGATGTCTGTTTTGCATTCGGGTTTTGGAGCATAACACGGTCGGCACGAAGGATGATGAAAGATGATCGATACTAATCACATGAGGAACCGTACATCGTGTGTTGGTTCGATTGTACTTTATTTTCATTTCTTGTATTGTTCCCGTTGTACGGGTGTAGTTGTATTTTGTCCCCTGCGTGGGCATGAGTTGTATTTGAGTTGTATGTACTTGTGGAAAGACCAAATCGGTCTACTGAGTCATTGTAGCCTCGAAGGCATTGTCGAGATGTTAAATGTCGTTACCAGCCTGGTAGATCCTTGAGGAAAGGTTCTACGGCGTGTAATATCCCTGAGCGGATTGGGGGTGTTACATATACAACCTTCAAATATTTAATAAATTCAATTAATTGAGCATGTTGAATATAATATTATTATTGAATACGATGTTTAAGAGTATTCTTTGGTATTCTTCTATATGCCGATTGCATTAAAGTCCTAGTCATAATGTATAAATTTTCACTCTCACCATGACTTAAAGGCAATTCATCAAGAGTAACATATTTACCAAATCCGTCAATTATTTTTTATTGATTGTAAACGAAATGCATACCTCCGTCGGGTGCTCTTGAGAAATAGCTGGATAGTTGAGATTGATCATCTGAACGTTCTTGATCATGATTATCCTTAGTCATACTGTGGTCATTTTCCAAATCACGAGCTAGTGTTTCGGTTCCGGTACCAATCTTCCAAGAAAAAATTAGTAGTTTTCTTTTGATTTTTGCATACAAGACAAATTATTTTGCAATGTGTTGGTACGGGGCCGAGAGTCCTCCCATTAAATGCCCAAACCCACGATTTTTTATTATTATTTGAAGCTTCGGCCACAGGTGCGGATGGAGGTGGCATGGTAGTAGAGTCTTGATAGAGATTGTGAACTAATAACAATTTATAATAATAAGTACTAAATAAATAAACTCTAGTAGGCATAAAAAAATAATACAAAGTAGAAATAGTAAACTTATCGAAATACAAGTTGGTATCATTGTCATCGGTTCCTTCAAGATGAACGTTCCTTGATCCGTCCATCATAATAATTTTTTAATAAAGATAGATTTAGATTAATACAATTATACAAAGTTACTTAAGCAAAAGATAATAATACGAGTTGTGAAAATTTGAGAATTGTAAAAATTTGAGAGTTATGAAAACTTGAGAATTAAGAAGAAGAGAGAATAGAGTTGTTGGTGCAGAAAAATAGTTAAGAAAAGGTGGGTATTTATAAGATGATTTTTCAAAAATAAAAAAAATTAAAATTTTGGCAGTTAGGCCCAGCCCAATCCAGCTCGGCCCTGGGGCTGACCGTTAGGCAACGGCTAGTGCACCAACCAATCGGTTGGTGCCACATGGCATGAATCCTGGCCAACCCCATTCAAATTTGAATGGTGGGCAAGGATGGGTTTGGGGTGGGCTGCGGATGGGCTGAGGGCGGGCTGAGTGCGGGAGCGGATGGGCTGGGGGGCCGGGCTACGGGTGGGCTAGGGTGCGGGTTGGACTAGGTGGGCCTGGGGAGAGTTCGGGACCGGGATCGGGACCGCTTGGGTGTCCCAGGGTCTGGGCTCGTTCCTCGAAACAATTAAATGGCTTAGCAATCAACATATTACGAGATATAAACATATATGTAAGGAACATAATTTAAAACCAAAAAAATGGAGCATTAGGTATTACTTCTTTTAATAATGAGGAGTATGTAAATGAGTGCATCAAAATTTTAGCTTCATTAGTTGTTTTATAAATTAAAAAATATAAACCGGAGGTTCTAGCAGCTCAGTCAACTTCAAAAAATAAAGGTAGATTTGATCAATTTACATCTTCAATTCTTTTTAAAAAACCAAAATCGTCTCAAGCTCTACTTCTTCAACTTCTTCTAGTCAAATTTTAAATGAGTATTTTATGTGTTCGCATGGGCTTGATTCTAATTTTGAGATTTTAAAATGGTGGAAATTATGTGAAGAACAATATCCTATATTGACTAGATTGCAATGGATTCCCTTGTAGTTCCAGCCTCAATAATTGCGGTTGAAAATAAAATACAGCGGAAGCCATTTGAAATAGTTTGATAAATTCGTTTTAAGCATTAAGGAGTACAAGATCTATTTATGATTACTTAATTACCAAGATTATTAAGCGATTTAAAAACTATTATTATTATTTACTAATATTGTTGATGAAAACAAATAATCTAATATAGATCATAAGATCATAGGATATTTACTTTTGAAGCGAAGTGATTGTTCCGGTATCCTCCTTAAAATCTTCTAAAGTATATCCCCGCCTTAATTCGGATGTTTTGTGAGCAAAAATCTACCGGATCTTGCTTGACTTGATGTTTGATCAGCCGAAAATTTTCCTCCTTAGAATACTCTTTCTTTTTCCTCAAGTAATTTTGATTACTATTAAGAATTACAATGTTATTTTAATTGTCGAATCAAAGACAATTCGAAATCCTCAATTAAACACTAGAATAAAAAACCGAAATTCCTTGTGTATGGAATATGTGATCAGCCGAACCCCCTCTTTAGGTCCTATTTATAGGCTTTGGGCTACTCTAGGGATCTTAAAGAGAATTAGGATTAGGACTCCTAGTATAACTCAACCTTCCATATTAAGCCCTTTCTAATATGGGTGAGTTTACTAATATCAATTCAATCCACTAATGAATTGAAATTGCACTTCAAAACCAAATCTTAATTTATGAATCGGACTCCTTATTTAAATATACTATTTCTCGTGTTTAAGATATTGAATATCTACTAATTAATTTAAGCTAGTGACAAATTTAATCAATTAATTATTTATCCAAGAGTAGTACCACTGGAACCTTATTTACAAAAGAATCTATCTCACTGTGATCCAGTTCAATGTATATAAATACGCTAATATATGCTAATAGTCAAGACGAACTAATCTCAAGCATACACTACAACCTTTCACATAATTTATCTAATAATGTGATCTTCCGTGTGACACTAACACACCATATTAACTATAATATAAAATAAAAGACAATACATTTGCATAACCGTAACGTGAATTTAATATGCAAAACATGTGACAAAATATAATTAATATTCTCATAAGTAATTACAGAGAAATGAGGTAATACAAACATAAAGTTTTGCAGTATACTACCCTATCTCCCCCTTTAGTGTAACACCCCCGAGATATTCGAAGTATATTACAGCGCCGTGGACCCCTACATGGGACCTACCAGGCTAAAACAAGGAAAACACTACTTGACTGACAATCTCAGTTAGCGAGGACACCCATTTAACTAATATAACATATAAAGATACGACCGAAGCAACCGGCATAATAAACAGCAATCGATAATATAGCAATTTGAGTTAATACAAAACGAAGTTCGGAGTGAAAAGCCTAAGTACTCACGAGTACAAACTATAAGTTAATAAATGTTGGGAACAACCATATCGAAATAGACAAGAGAAATAAGAAGACTCAAATGCACATGTCAACGACCCTGGCCAGCATCCTCGTACTGTCCCAGCACTCGTTCGTCCGGCAGAACATAACTTGAAATCCATAACAAGAATTTCCCCAAAATGGGTCCCCAGAGGGGTTAGCAATTACGCTAGTACAAGTAATCAAGGCAAACCATTCGCTTACACGTTTCATAGTACAATGCACCAAATCATTTCAAAATCAAAACCAGACATGTCTTTTCCGGAAACAAACAATCAATCACATTTGTCTAGGACCGGGACGAAGCCACAAATCCCACTCGAGGCCTCTAAGGACCCTCCCGAGCTGGCCATATCATAAAACAAATCACGCACGTGCATCGCCTAGGACCGGGACGAAGCCACAAATCCCACTTGAGGCCTTGAAGGACCCTCCCGAGCTGGCTAGCTAAACAAACTCATGAATCCAGGGCTCAAACCATTGGACTCCCTCCGTGATCCCGTCGGACCCTCCCGAGGTGACAAAATCACACACAATATACATTACCATTTCACGTTAAGCATAAAGGTTTCCAAAAATACTTGCCTTGAATAATTGATGACGCAACGAACGGAAAGGAAAATCACCGATGAATGCTAGGAACCAACGGAACCGAACCTAACGATTCAAAGAACATAATCACAACCAACTCTAAATGAATATGGAAATGGAGTACACCCGAAAACCCGCCTACGATTCATGTATATTCGTATAAAAATAACAACGAGGGCGGACCGCAACCAAACCCTCTCGAATATACAACAACCACGAAATATACCATGAATCCGTAGGGAAATTAAGAATACTAGCAAGATTAATCATATTCAACATGAATTAATCAACCGTATGGAACGAATCGAAGAAAACCCCGAAAACCCCCAATTTATTCAAAAGTAGGGTTCTAAGAAGATTTACCTTGGATTAGGATGAAAGATTCGTGTTAATGTTGTTATTATACACCAAGAACTCAAGGAAGATGATGGTTGATATGATTGGAGGAAGAAATCGCCAAGAAATCGCCCAAAATCGCCAAAGCCGCGGAGGAAGGAGGTGAAATGAGAATTAGATCCGTCCAAGGTCAACTCCTGGGTATATATAGCCGCACGGCTTAGCACGCGCTAACGGCTAAGTGTTAGCGTGCGGTACCCCGTTATATTGCAGTCCAGAACTCACTGTCCTGGACCGTTAGCGTGCGCTACTACTATCTAGCGTGCGCTAACAACGACTCTGTAGCGCGCGCTATCGAGCTATAGCGTGCGCTACCTGGGCACCTGAACGAGTCCAGAACAAACTGTCCAGTACTGGACAGTCACGCTAGCGCACGCTACCGGACACATAGCGTGCGCTAGTCCCCGGACATTAGCGTGCGCTAGACAACGTCGCGTACGCTAATCCGCTAGTCCAGAGGACTGGAATCAGAACTGCCACTCCCAGGGCTCAGTTCGCTAGCGCGCTACGAAGCAGACGTAGCGTGCGCTAATAAGGGATCTCTAGCGTGCGCTATGCAGAAAGATTAGCGCGCGCTAGGCACGGAGTATGAACGGCCCAAAACACCGGAACATGAACGAAACCTCAAACGGAACATATCAAAACGCATAATAACATAGAATGGATCCACGGCAACCCCGAAACGGCGGTTCCGAACAACAATTACGAGAATCAGATCAATAGATGATGGAAGAAATACACTGAAAAATATACGAGGGTTGCTAAAAACGAGAAATACACCGAAAAATGAAAATACCGGGAAAAGAAAAATGCGGATATTACATTCTACCCCTCTAAAAATAAGTTTCGTCCCGAAACTTAAGAAACAAACAACTCGAGGTACCTAGCACGCATGCTATCCTCGGTTTCCCAAGTTGCCTCCTCGACACCATGTCTCGACCACTGCACCTGTAATATCCGCAATTTTTGATTTTCAGTAAATTTCGTTTTTCGGCCGGAGTCCGTTTTGACGACTCTCTCATGACCGTTTCGTCATTTCGAGAATGATTAATTCTGCACTTTTTGTCATCCGAGTTCGTTTCGGTATCGTTTTGTTGAGTTCCGAGCTTTTTAGCGACTTTTCCGCACTTGAGTTCGATTCTTGCGAATCTCGTACGAAACTGTTGTTTCGAGTTTCTCGTAAGTTCATTTAATGTTATTATTCATGTTGCGAGCTTTGGTTTGGTGTTTCGATCGCGTATCGTGATTTTCGGACGTTTTGGGCCATTTTCGTAATTTCCCAAAGTTTTGGGTAATTACTTCCGTTGTTGAATTCCGAGCCTTCTGGTGGTCGGAATTGTGTGTTCTCTTAGCTCTTAGATTCGTGTTTGCGAGTACGTCGTAACCGTATCATCGATTCGTATTCAGGTTCGGGTTTCGGGGTCGTTCGGGCCGTCGGAGTTGGCCCCGGCCGAGTCATGGCCGAACAGCACAGGCGAGGCCGCCTTGGCCGAGTCACGGCCGGTAGTGCTCGGAAGCTTATGGCGAGTCACGGCCGGCGGTGCTCAGCGATTCTGGGCGAGCGATCAGTGGGCGCGGCACATCTTTGGCAGGCCGCGGCACACTGTGGCATTTTTCGGCCAGCCGAACTGACCGGGTGCCGCGGCACACTCCGGCCGAGCAGCGGCTGCTGCCGACCACCGGGAGCCATTTTTGGGCTGTGCCGCGGCACCTTTATGCGATCTATTTATGGCCCTGCACACGGGTTTTTGGCCATTTTTCTACTTCTTCTCCTTCTCTTCCGCGGCTGAGGGTGATCTTACCATGGAGCCATGTTGTTTAACAACAAATCCATGAAGTTCTTGAGTTCATATCATCAATAAATCATCCGTTATCATCCTTTGATCCAGCGAATCAAGGTAATCTTCCTTAGAACCCTAATTTCGTGAATTTGGGGGTTTTTGCGTTTTTGTCCGATTCGTTCCGTATTATTGATTAATTCATGATGGATATGATTAATATTGGTAGTATTCTTGTGTTTAACATCATTTAATCCATTGTTCTTCGTCGAATCGAAGTATATTTCTTGTTTTCCTTCGAATCGACTTTTTGGGGGATTTGTCCTCGATCTCGTTTTTCATCCATTTTTGATGGATCGATTATGGTTAAATGATGTTGTTAAACACATTCTATGGATTGTATATCCATATTTCAACTTGGAATTCCGTTTTCGGGTTTTGACGGAACGAATCGTGTTCTTGGCCGTTTTGGGGGAAATCCTTGAACTTTCGTCATTCGTTCTTTGAATTCAACGGCTTTGAGTCGTATTATGGAATTCATTTTCATTGTTATTGTTTTCGTTCATAGTTCATTGTTGCGGATTGTCGTTCGGTGGAGTCGGCGAGTTCGTAGTCGGTTCGTGCCAACCTACTTCGGCCGATTCTCCGCGTCGTGGTTATTCGAGGCAAGTACCTTGCCCATACTTTTCTCGTTTTATGGATATGATGATCGGTGGTCGTCTTGATGTGTTTGTTTGGTTATTTGAAATGAAGTTTCAAAAGATTTCGGTTTGGCCTCGTTAAAGGCTCTCTTTCAAAACGCGTGTGTGTTTTGTGAACGTTATGTTTTGGGAATCGATTATGATTTGATTATTTTGAACGTTGGAGGCTTTAATGATATTCCTATTATTTAAAGTTATGGAATTGTGTATTCCGTGTTTAATCTTGTTATTGTGTTTTGGAGAGTTGGATAATGTTGTCGGATAAATGGCCATCTCTAGTAAGTATTCTTGATGAACTTACATTCTTAGCATATTAGTATTGCATGAGTAACGTGTGTGTGTGTATGCTTACTACGGGTTAGATCCGACGGGGTCTCGGTAGGGCTCTGTTAGGAATACTTGTTAGATTTTGATGATGTCATTAATATGAAATCAAATGTTTATTACTTGGCAAAATGTAAGGAAGAACCAAATGAGTATCTTCCATAAGCCAAAATATGTTAAGTATAAAAACTTGGCAAAATGTAAAGAAGAACCAAATGAGTATCTTCTGTAGGCCAAAATTAGTTAAATGAAAACGGCAAAGTACTAAGTACTGACTTAGTCCATCGGAGAGGAGCAGTAGAGTCGGTCGGAGTAGCTGCGTCAAACAAAATTTATCGGAGAAGTTTGACTGCATGCGGTAGGTACCTCAGGGAAGTCACCTGACCAGATAAGTCACAAACAGTGAACAGCCGAGAGGACCTGTCTGCAGAGATGTTAGCTGCATATCAGCCTACTCGAAGGCAGCCAAGTACTCCAAGTCCACGTCAGCATGCGTTGAAAAGTCAAGTATTACGGAAAGCTCACATGCAACGTGAAGAGACAAATTGGAGTGATTCCCGCAAGAGATATGATTTAAATAAATCATCCAGACCCACCTTGAAGACTTTAATCCTTTTATATTCAAAAGATTCGGCGCTCACATGCAGAAGTCTTCACAACGGTCGGAAGATAAAATAAAATAATGGGAATCCAGCCTTGCAACGTTCAGAAAGATTAAACAATGAAGTCTCCCTCCAACGGACGGATTTGTTCAAAAGATTTGCAACGGCTACAAGGAAAAAGCTCAGAGATCGTGACCTATATATATCCGAAGATTTGAAGATGAGCAACTACCGGTGCGAACATACAGTCTAGCGATCAAAGCAATCAAGCAATCTAAAGCAATCAATAGCATCGTGAAAAGAGCAGATCTAAAAGTTCATACTTAAGGAAGCTCTTAAGTTGGAGAAGACAAAAACTCTTGTCTATAATCTTGAGTACGGGGTACTTCACTGGTTGAAGTAAGAGACTGTAAAGGCATCCGAGGATCGAGGATCAAGAGGTGCAAGGCAGTCAAGTGTGTACAACGGCACGGATTTCCACTGGTTGGAAGCTGTTGTAGTGTGGTTTGAATCACTGTAATATTTATCACTGGTTGAAAATTATAGTGAATTCATCTCCAATAGTTTGGAGAAAAGTGGATTAGTAGAGGATTACCCCACCTCCGAGACCACTATAATTGCTGCGTTATTTCTTGTTTCTCGCATCATACTTTAACTGCTGCATACATTGTTAAGTGTTTCATTAAGTTAATTTCTATTCGTCATCAGCTGACTTCCGCACATATCCAAGAACAAACGACTCCAAGTCATTTGTTTAACTATCAGCTGAAGAAACTCACTCTTCGTGAAAAAGAGTTCAAGAGTTTCAACAAGTCTATTCACCCCCCCTCTAGACTTGTTCCTGGACGACTTGTGACCTACAAGTGGTATTGGAGAGGTTGGTTCCTCTATTACACGAACCAGATCTATATCAGACATATATATATCTTTACTCTCACTTTATAATGGAACACATGCACCGAGGAAACATTGTGATATCCAAAGTCCATTATGTCAAAGGGCTCAAGTACAATCTCCTGAGCATAAGCCAGTTCTGTGACGAGAAGAATCTAGTAGTCTTCACCATCTTGAAGTGTATGGTGATAGACATCTTATCTGGAGAAATAAAGCTACAAGGATTCAGAAGAAGAGATGTCTACATGATTGATTGGAACACAGGAACACCTAACTCCTGTTTCCTATCCAAGACAGTAGCTGAGAATGGATGGCTGTGGCACAAAAGACTATGTCACCTAAACTTCAAAGCCATCAACAAGATTAGCTCTTAGAAGCTGGTCAGAGGACTCCTAAATGAAGCATTCAAGAAGGAAGCACTCTGTGATGATGTCAGAAGGGAAAGCAGACCAAGGCATCGTTCAAGCCAGTTCAGCCTACAACGCTCACAACAAGGATCTTAGATCTACTCCACATGGATCTATTTGGTCCTATCAAGCCAAGAACCTTGAGCGGCCGAAAGCATGCACTTGTAATAGTAGATGATTATTCAAGGTACACTTGGATCATTTTCCTATACAAGAAAAGCGAAACTCTGACCAAGTTACCTGAGCTGCTGAGAAGGATCCAAAATGAGAAATCTCTCTCCATAATCAAGATCAGATCAGATAGAGGAGGAGAGTTTCTCAACAAGGCGATAGCGATTCTGACAATCGAATGGGATCGGCATGAGCTCTCTGCGGCAGGGCGCCCCAGCAGAATGGTGTTCTTGAAAGAAGGAGCAGAACTGAAGGAAGCGGCAAGGTCCATGATTGCGAAGCAGATCTACCCAAAAGGTTAAGGTGAAGGCTGTTAACACACTGCCACACCCGAGCAGGAGTATGATAGTAGGGAGACATGGCAAAACTCCTATGAGGTTTGGAATAATAGAACTCCTCTTTGTTGCTTACTTTCATATTTTTGGTTGTAAGTGTTTCATCCACAACAATGGTAAAACACAGCTAAATTCCTTTGATGCTAAAACTGATGACGGTCTCTTTATGGGATATTCCCAAAGAAGCAAGGCATATAGAGTTTTTAATAAAAGAACCTTAGTTGTGGAGGAAACACCCCATGTTGTTTTTGATGAATCTACCGTTGAGTACAGGAAACAAGTTGAGCTAATTGAGAACAAGCTCAAGTCAGCAACCCTTGAAGAAGTCATTATACAGGACACTGGAATGGTGGACTCACCTGCAGACCAGCCTGATGACCCAATGCAGTGCTTGAAGACCCAATGCAGATCGACAGGATCACCAAACCTATCCGATCCGATTCTTTCTTGAAAGACCAATGAGCTGACAAAGACACATCTGCAGATCAGAACCAAGCTGCAGATGACAAAGCGGTAGCTGATCCAGTTGCAGACCAGAACCCAGCTGATGCAGATAACCACCAGGGCAATCCAACAGGGGGAACAAACCCAGAAGAGAACGATATCCCCAAATGGCTTAAGTATCACCCAATTCAGCAAATTATCGGAAAGTTGACTGATGGAGTTAAGACGAGACAGTCAACCCTACCAGCAGGAATGGCGATGTTCTCATGTTTTATGTCGCAAATTGAACCCAAGACTACAGAACAAGCCTTGGAAGATTATTTATGGATTAATGCCATGCAAGAGGAATTAGAGCAGATGGAAAGAAACAAAGTTTGGGAACTAACAGACAGACCTGATCACAAGAAAGTTATTAGCACCAAATGGGTGTATAAAAACAAGAGTGATGAAGACGGAGCTGTTGTTAGGAATAAAGCCAGGCTCGTAGCAAAAGGTTATGCACAGTGTGAGGGAATAGATTTTGATGAAACCTATGCACCTGTTGCAAGATTAGAGGCCATCAGACTATTCCTCGCATATGCTGCATTCAAGGACTTTGAAGTCTACCAGATGGATGTAAAGAGTGCTTTTCTGAACGGAATCCTAGAAGAAGAAGTCTACGTAGAGCAACCCCCAGGCTTTGTCAAAGGAGACAAAGTCTATAAGCTGTTGAAGGCTCTGTATGGACTCAAGCAAGCACCAAGAGCGTGGTATGAAACACTGTCTGTGTTTCTTGAGAAAAATGGATTTTGCAAAGGGAAAGTGGACAAGACCCTATTCAGAGTGGAGCACGGAGGCCACATATTAATAGTCGGTTATGTGGATGACATCATATTCGGGTCAACCAATCCATAGCTATGCGAGAAATTCTCCAACCTCATGCAAGGAGAATTTGAGATGAGTATGATGGGAAAGCTTAACTTCTTTCTCGGATTACAAGTTAAGCAGATGGAAAAAGGAATTTTCATCAACCAAGCAAAGTATACCAGAGATCTTATCAAGAGATATGGAATGGAATCACCAAGCCCGCAAGAATTCCAATGAGCACAAGTACTCACGGATGCGAGAGGCGGGCATATCAGTGGACTCAACCCACTACAGAGGACTCATTGGATCTCTTCAGTACCTCACCGCAAGCAGGCCGGATATATCATATGCGGTTGGAGTTTGTGCAAGATTCCAGTCAAGCCAAAGCAATCACACCTAGATGCGGCCAAGAGAATAATTAAGTACCTAAAGTCTACAATTAATGTTGGACTATGGTACCCCAAGGATGACAACTTGAGCTATCGGGATACTCAGATGCGGATTTCGCAGGATGCAAAATCAACGGGAAGAGCACTAGTGGAACGTGTCAATTCCTAGGAACTAGACGATATCTGGTTTAGCAAGAAGCGGGTTTCTAACTCTATCTCCACTACAGAGTCGAATACCTAGTGCAGGTAGCTGTTGTGCACAGATTCTATGGATCAGACAACAGTTAAGGGACTATAATATAATTGCCAACGAAGTTCCTATTTGGTGTGACAACAATAGTGCTATTGCAATAACCAACAATCCGGTTTTGCATTCAAGGACGAAGCACATTGACGTTAAGCACCATTTCATTAGAGACCATGTGCTTAACAAAAGGGTTAGAGTTGAAAGAGTCAGCACAGACTACCAAATAGCTGACATCTTCACTAAACCCTTGCCAGAAGAAAGATTCCTAGAGGTGAGCAGAGACCTTGGATTACTAGATTGGGAATCTAGTACTGAAGCAAGTTAAAGCATAGAAGACGAAGGACGGACCCCAGAATCAGATCCTAGCTGATGCAGGCGAGAAGACGAAGGCCAGATGAAGCAACTTAGCTGTTCAGAATACCAGGCGAGAAGTCAACTCACCTGTTGCAGAGTGGTCAACAGTCAACAAAACAGACCAGCTAAGTTTTCTAAACTGACCTCTGAATATTTAATTATTATCTGCCACATTTATAATATTAATTTTGGCTAACGAATGGCATTTTTATCAACCAAGTGGCAATTTTAATACACGCGTCAATCGCCCATTAAATCAACCTCTACGGTGGCCAATCAGAATCAACCGTCGAATTTTAAGTTAGGCCACCGATTCAAATTTGAAATTCAAAAGAATAGCAAAAGGCGTACCACCGTTCAAATATATAATAAACTAATACAAACGTCTTTTCATCTTCTTTATAAGGAAAGAAGACCTTTCACTTTACTCTTTACGCTTACAGAAACCCTAAATATTTCAGAGCAAAAATATACACTAAAATCCTCTATTTGCAGAAATGGCATCTTTCGAAGGAGTGAATTTGAAGGCGGTGAAAGACCAGATCATTTTCTCGATGGTTGTCGACTTTGAAGGTTTACTAGAAGCCAATCTGGAGGACTACGACATGCTCAATCTGATTCGGGCAATGAAGCTTAATGGGATCTACCCATTTCTCGACATCAACCCGCAACATCTGTTCAAAGAGGATGTCGTTGAGTTCTATCGCAAAGCTTATCTGATTCAAGACGGGATTCATAGCACAGTGGGCGGAGTACCAGTCAGCATATATCGAGAGACGATTCGTTCTGTCTTCGGGATGAAGCACCGTGGTTTATCGGTCGAAACTCTCAAGCAATCCGCCGCCGAAACCTGGAAAAATATTAAGGTCGAAAATATCCCGGAAAAATTGAAATTCACAGCCAAGAGGAATGAACTAAAGAGGATTTACCGTGTTGCATTGGATATTACTAACAAAATAATAATGGGGATGGCGGGCAGTTATGATCAACTGTCGTCGTTGAAGTTTATGGTGTTGGTTGCATTGATTCAGGAAGAAGAAGTTGATTGGGCAGACTACATCTTCAGGCAACTCGTGCGAGAGGTGAACAAGGTCGAGTGGCTTGACGATGAGAAAAGATTCAAGACAAAGCTGGCGTTTGGAACGCATCTCAGTTGGTTTTTGGAGAAGACCGGAGTGGCAAAGGGAAACACTGACCCCTTCCACCCCAATAAAAGGCTTGGTCATATGGACCATGAGAAGGTGAAGAAAGTCGGAGGCACTGGGAAAGCAGCTCAGTTGTTGAAGGAGCTGCCGGACTCAATGTCATATCCAAGATATCATTCATCAGGAGAATCGGACAGACCTGCAGCTGATATCGCAACTGCAGTCGAGTTCGACACCGAGTCCGACGATACACCCATTGCAGTCAGATTCAAGAGACGGGGACCAGCCCCTGAAGGACCCTCTACTCTGCAGTCATCACCAGAACCCTCTCCTAAGAGGCCACGGAAATTGCAGTTTAGCGAGAGAGAGCAGTCTGAACACCTTGCCAGCCCCTCAGTTCGATCACCAATTCATCCGGAAGACCTGCCTGCACCAGACACCATTGAGACTCGGATTGTACCTGTTCTCACCCCCCCAGTCTACATATCCGAAGAAGAAGAAGCATGTCTCATAATCTCTATTCCTGAAGCTGATTATACTTTTAACCTGTTAGAAAATAATACTTTCAACCTTTCAATTGAACAACTCCAGCTTGTTAAGCCACAAGCAGTAAAACACTCCTTTGTACACATTTTTGAAGAGTGGAAATTTTTCAAGACTATGACTTTTACAAATCTTCAAACCTACATTGCAACTAGTGGTTGGGAATATCCCCAAGCCACTGAGGAGGTTCTGATTGAATTTTGCAAAGAATCAGACTTAGTATTAATCCTCCAGGATAAATGGTACATGTCCCATTTTAAAACAAACATGGACCACTTTATCCATTCTATCATGCTTTGCATTTTTGATGGTTCTTTTGGAGAGGAGGAGGAGGAAGTTGAAAAAGAGATTAGGATTGAAGAAGTAGATGGAGATAATGAAATTATTGATTTGGTGGTTGAAGAAGAAGAAGAAGAGAGAAAAACAGAAGAAAATATTCCAGTTGAAAAACAGCCAGAAGAAATTGAGAAGACAGAAGAATTGGCTGATGAAGGAGATGAAGAAGAAGGAGAAGAGGTAGATCAAGAAAAAGATGAAGAAGAAAAGGAGGATGAGGATGATGAAGGAGAAAAGAAGGAGCAGGATGATGATAAGCATGATGATGATGATGATGATAATGATGATGGAGGAGATGCAGGAGCAGAAAAAGAAAATGAAAAAGAAAAAGATGAGGAAGAAGGAAAAGAAAACTCTGAAGAAAAGGAAGAAGAAGAGAAAGAGGAAGAGAGAGAAGAAGACAAGGAGCCAGAACCAGAGCCGGAACCAGAGCCTATTCACGAAGCTGCAGATAGGACTGTGGTACCTGCCCGGTACACCAGCCTAGACGCAGAGCTGGCTGAAGACTCCAGGTCAGGGACCCCGGAGAAAACCCCCTCTGACCTACCAGCTGCAGACAGGAGCCTGCAGTCTAGTGGTTCCTTTGCAGAAGGCTCAGGAGAGCACTCTCCATCAGCTCAGATATCCCCTACCATGACTGAGCTGATCAGGCAAATCGTCAAAGTTACTATTGGAGAGATGCTATCATCTCAGGTCACTCCTGACCTTCAGTCAATAAATGCCAAAATAGACACTCTTCTACAGAGAGAGATTCCTCAGCCCCCACCCCATACCAACAACAGAATGCCATTTGGCATGTCTGATTGGATGAGCAAAATGGAGCAGCAATTAACTATCCTTGTTGATGCTGGCAAAAAGGGGGAAGAGAGAGTTCAGGGGGAAGAGAGAGAAATTAGAAGCAAGAAGAAGCAAGATGTCCTTCAAATTGAAGGACCCTCTAGTCTGAAGAGAAAGGAAGCTGTGGATCCAGACGACCAGCCTGAAGGAAAGAGAAGGAGGACTAGAGGAGGCTTTGGGCCTACTCTAGAATGGGAAGGGAAGGAGCTGTGGTATGTTGAGGACTTTATTCCATTTGAAGCTCTTGAGATGTGGGGATCTGCAAAGAAGAGGTTCATCAAAGACTATTACATCTGGGAACTACTCCAGGATGATAAACTCTCCCCACAAGAAATTTTCATAAACTTCATGGAAGAAATCCATCCGAAGCTTTGGGCTATTCTGAAGAAGCATGCTAAAGATCAAAATGCCTATCCTATGATTCCCTCATTCAGAGCAGAGGAAGCAGGCCGTCACGGGACGGTGAACTTAATGAGTTAGCACTTCAAAGAGAGATCAAGCAATTGTGTCTTGAGAACAGATTCACATCCCAGCAAGAACAAGACTTCACAGCACTTGTTGTGAAGAGGAAATATGGTCTTGCTCCAGTCAAGATAAGACCAATAGGAGCTAAACCCTTCAAACCTGCCAAGCAGCCTATTCGAAGAGGCAGAGGAAGAGGCAGATGACTTTTAGTTATTTCTTTTACTTGTAATGTTTTATGTACTTAAAACTTTCTTGTAAAATTTCAATAATAAACAAGTCAGGAAATCTTATAACAGTCTGTTGAATGACAATTCCCAGTTGTCTCAATATTGGACTGACTTCAGTTTGTCTTGCACTTAAGTGCAGACTTGGTCTTTTGATTACTTGTTTAAAAGTTTTGCCATCATCAAAATAGGGGGAATTTGTTAGGAATACTTGTTAGATTTTGATGATGTCATTAATATGAAATCAAATGTTTATTACTTGGCAAAATGTAAGGAAGAACCAAATGAGTATCTTCCATAAGCCAAAATATGTTAAGTATAAAAACTTGGCAAAATGTAAAGAAGAACCAAATGAGTATCTTCTGTAGGCCAAAATTAGTTAGGCTGAAAAACGGCAAAGTACTAAGTACAACTTAGTCCATCAGAGAGGAACAGCCGAGTTCAGTCAGAGTAGCTCTGGTCAAACAAAATTTATCAGAGAAGTTTGACGGTGCGGTAGTACCTCGGGAAATCACACGACCGGATAAGTCACAAGCGGTGAACATCCGAGAGGACACATGCTGCGAGATGTTAGCTGCATATCAGCCTACTCGAAGGCAGCCAAGTACTCCAAATCCACGTCAGCATGCGTTGAAAAGTCAAGTATTACGGAAAGCTCACATGCAACGTGAAGAGACAAATTGGAGTGATTCCCGCAAGAGATATGATTTAAATAAATCATCCAGACCCACCTTGAAGACTTTAATCCTTTTATATTCAAAAGATTCGGCGCTCACATGTAGAAGTCTTCACAACGGTCGGAAGATAAAATAAAATAATGGGAATCCAGCCTTGCAACGTTCAGAAAGATTAAACAATGAAGTCTCCCTCCAACGGACGGATTTGTTCAAAAGATTTGCAACGGCTACAAGGAAAAAGCTCAGAGATCGTGACCTATATATATCCGAAGATTTGAAGCTGAGCAACTACCGGTGCGAACATACATTCTAGCGATCAAAGCAATCAAGCAATCTAAAGCAATCAATAGCATCGTGAAAAGAGCAGATCTAAAAGTTCATACTTAAGGAAGCTCTTAAGTTGGAGAAGACAAAAACTCTTGTCTATAATCTTGAGTACGGGGTACTTCTTGGTTGAAGTAAGAGGCGTAAAGGCATCAGGATCGAGGATCAAGAGGTGCAAGGCGATCAGTGTGTACACCACGGATTTCCAGTTGGAAGGCTGTTGTAGTGTGGTTTGAATCAACGTAATATTTATCCTTTGGTTGAAAATTATAGTGAATTCATCTCCAAGTGGTTTGGAGAAAAGTGGATTAGTAGAGGATTACCCCACCTGCGAGACCACTATAATTGCTGCGTTATTCTTGTTTCTTGCATCATACTTTAAGCTTCTTGCATACATTGTTAAGTGTTTCATTAAGTTAATTTCTATTCGTCATCAGCTGACTTCCGCACATATCCAAGAACAAACGACTCCAAGTCATTTGTTTAACTATCAGCTGAAGAAACTCACTCTTCGTGAAAAAGAGTTCAAGAGTTTCAACAAGTCTATTCACCCCCCCTCTAGACTTGTTCCTGGACGACTTGTGACCTACAGGCTCCACGAAGCTGTGGAACCGCGAGCTTGCTTTTAACCACTGTGGGTTAGATCCGACGGGGTCTCGGCAGGGATCCACGAAGCTGTGGGTCCGCGGTTAATTGTGGTGCATTTTTACAATGTGGTTTGATTATTGGCATTTCCGGAAATGAGTGCTTTGGAACTATGTTTTCATGATTGCATGCATCGACTAAGTGTATAAGGGGTAAGTGTTCGTTTGGCTTACTTGGCTAGGATGGCATTAGAGTACTTCGTTGTTTGTGTTAAATCCTTTATTTGTGGACTTTGATGTTGGGAGACGAACCTTGTGGTCGCTCTTGTGTACTGTGAGTTGATGAGATTGGGGCTAAAATCCCAACGTTTTTGTAAAGATCATTTGACGGATTTGGGGCTAAAATCCCAACGGTTTGGTAAAGGTTATTTTACGGAAAGTAAACCTTTGGGGCGGTGACCCCCTTTTGTCTTTTAGATTTTGAAAAGTAGGATTTGATAATCTTAAATTGTTTTCTATTAAAACGCTCGATGGCATTCTAAACCGTTTTATAAATTATTTCCATTGATTTATGATATTTCGATTTTGAAAGGTTTTCTCAAACTCTTGCCTCGGGAAGTACTTTTAGTTTCGTTTGGATCTTTGAGGATTCCTGGTTATTGTTATTCGTGGAATGTGAATTGTATGGCTCGTATTTGCACTTTGTTCTTGCACTAGCAAAACAGTGGAGTTTTGCTAACCCAGAGTATTCGGGGGGTGGATGTCTGTTTTTGCATTCAGGTTTTGGAGCATAACACAGGGTCGGCACGAAGGATGATGAAAGATGATCGATACTAATCACATGAGGAACCGTACATCGTGTATTGGTTCAGTTGTACTTTATTTTCCGCTGCTATATTTTTCCCGTTGTACGGGTGTGGTTGTGTTTTGACCCCTGCGTGGGCATGAGTTGTAATCGAGTTGTATGTTTTTATTGAAAGGCCAAATCGGTCTACCGAGTCATTTTAGCCTTAAAGGCATTGTCGATATGTCTCATGTTGTTACTAGCCTGGTAGATCCTTGAGGAAAGGTTCTACGGCGTGTAATATCCCTGAGCGCATTGGGGGTGTTACATAAATGGTATCGGAGCCAGGTTGAGGAAACCTAGGCTGTCGGGTCAAGTCGTGTTGTTTGAGTCTTGTTTCGTCGGATTTTATCTGACTGAGTCGTGTCGCGACGCGTCGTTTGAGTTTGTTGGTCGTGATTAGTATCGTGGGGCGATCATCATCTTCGTGCGACCTGTGGAAGTAAGTCTCCCTTCTTTGTGTTGTGCCTCGTGTGACACGAGCTATTTTTATGATTATTTGTTAAGTGATGGAATCCTTATGTGGATCTTGATTTCACGATATGTATTTAGTCGACTCTCGTACTTGATTTATACGAGGAGTGTCGTCGCTTGTGATGTCTTTTTATTGTTGTTTTTTTCCGTTGCTGATGATTTTCGAATCGATTTGCACATTTTACAAGTTTTCTTGTGGAGGCTTTGTGCTTATACGCGTTCGACTTGTTCACTAGCCAGTGCGGGAGGGTCCTTAGAGGCCTCGAATGGGTCATTGGTTTGTTCTGAATGTGGTATTTTTTTTCGTTTATTTCCGTTTAAAGACATGTATTGTCTTGATTTTAAACGTTTTGATGCGTGTACTAGGAGTTGTTTCAGTGAACGTCGATATGTGTGAGTTTTGGGCATTATGGCCTACTGGATTTTTGAAAACCTTGAGTATCTTGGAAAAATAAATTTCGAGACATACTTTTCAAATGAGTTATTTTCTCGTGGTACATCCTAGGTGCCACAATATATTTCAAAAAAATTTTCTACTTCGAGGACCAAAATGCTTTGAGATATTCTCAATGTTTTAGAAACACTTTTATTTAGACCCGAGGGTCGAATATTCTGAAAGTTTTCACTAAGAGAAAGTGTCCTCATTTTTATCAAATGCGAAATGGTTCTCCAAAGTCTCGATAACAATGTTTCACGTTTGTACTTTTTGAAAGGTGATACTCAAGATCAACCGGTGTTCTTCTAAATTATTTTCAAAATGAGGTTTTCGTTTTTAAAACCTATCCATTCCCATTTGAGGGCTGGGTATGTATGTATGATGTTTGCATTTTCATTTTGATGTTTGCTCCCGAGTATGATCGAGTTGGCGGCGTGAGCGTTGAGCTGTTTTCCACACATTTGTTGTGTTAGCCCTCTGTGAGAGGTGGAATGTTGGTGTTGAATGTTGCCATCTCGTGGTAATTTCTGCGTTATCTCGCATGTGCGAGCTGTTAGAGCTTGGTTTGGTATGACCGTGTGCATCGGTGATCGTTCCGTTATGTGTCGGTTGTTTAATGTCTTGTTACCTTGCTCCTGTTTTTGTGAATTTCGTGGATGAGGTCGGAGGTAATACCCGTATTATTTTGACTTCTGTATTTTCTCTTTCTCCATTCTTTCGACTCGCTCGTATTCGTTGATACTTTCTGAACTTGTTCTGTATTACTGTATCATCGTCCGAACGAACTGTGATCTTGTTGTGGGTTGATCTGGTTATCGCTGTGATTTTTTTTTGAGTTCGGTTCGATTCTTGTGAACCTTGTTCGGAAGTGACATCATCTGGATCTATTAGTTCCTTTATTCGAAGTGGATCGGATTTGGAACTCCTGTGTTTTCGACTCTGTCGACTCGTTTATGTTCGTTGACATTTTCTGAACTTTTCCTATCCCTTGCTTTTGTTGATCGAACGAGGGTGGTGTTGTTTCGGAATAACTCGTTTGTCGTTGTGACTTTTCAATCGCTATTCCCTTTCCGGTGGATCTTATGGGAACGCATGTCTTGTAGTTCTCACGGATCATCACAGGAGTTGTTGTTTGAATTTTATTATCCTTCGTGTTTCGGACATGATTGTTCGATTTTTGTTGTCTCGGTCGTTTGTTTGTTCGGTTTTTGTCCTCGTTTCGTGATTGTTGAGCATTCAGGCTCCTTCCTAATTTCCTTAAGTTCGGGAAATTAGTCTCGTTTTCGATCTTCCAACCCTTGGGCGGTGGAATTTCGTATTTCTTCAGCGTTCTGGATTGATGAACCGTTGGGTTGGTCAATCGTATTGATTTTCGTTCATTGTATTTTGTGATTGTTCGGATAATTGACTTGATTGTATTATCCATTTGATGACGCTTGTCACTTGTTGGTTTTATTATATCCCTAACGGCGACGTTGTGTTGGTCGTCGTGGAGCGTGTTTTCACGCCGTATATTCCTTTGCGTTGCTTGTAACGTTTCGCCGATGGGCATAAGTTACGTGTTTCCTTACGTATCTCGTTGAGTTTTCCTGGCGGGATATTGCTTCTCCCTACTTGTTTTAAGTTTCGGGACGAAACTTCTTTTAAGGAGGGTAGAATGTAATATCCGCAATTTTCGATTTTCGGTAAATTTCTTTTTTCGGCCGGAGTCCGTTTTGACGACTCGCTCATGACCGTTTCGTCATTTCGAGAATGATTAATGCTGCACTTTTTGTCATCCGAGTTCGTTTCGGTATTGTTTTGTTGAGTTCCGAGCTTTTTAGCGACTTTTCCGCACTTGAGTTCGATTCTTGCGAATCTCGTCCAAAACTGTTGTTTCAAGTTTCTCGTAAGTTCATTTAATATTATTATTCATGTTGCGAGCTTTGGTTTGGTGTTTCGATCGCGTATCGTGATTTTCGGACGTTTTGGGCCATTTTCGTAATTTCCCAAAGTTTTGGGTAATTACTTCCGTTGTTGAATTCCGAGCCTTCGGGTGGTCGGAATTGTGTGTTCTCTTAGCTCTTAGATTCGTCTTTGCGAGTGCGTAAATGCAAGTATCATCGATTCGTATTCGAGTTCGGGTTTCGGGTCGTTCGGGCCGTCGGAGTTGGCCGGCCGAGTCATGGCCGGGCAACATGGGCCCAGGACGGCCTTGGCGAGTCACGGCGGTAGTGCTCGGCAACTTATGGCCGAGTCACGGCGGCGGTGCTCAGCGATTCTGGCCGGTCGTGGGCGCGGCACATCTTTGGCGGGGCGCGGCACACTCTGTGGCATTTTCGGCCAAGCCATGTCTGGGTGCCGCGGCACACTCCGGCGAGCAGCGGCACCTGCTGCCGACCAGGAGCCATTTTTGGGCTGTGCGCGGCACACTCATGGGCAGCGGCACGGCTGTGCGATCTGTTATGGCCTGCACACGGTTTTGGCCATTTTTCTACTTCTTCTCCTTCTCTTAGCGGTGAGGGTGATCTTACCATGGAGCCATGTTGTTTAACAACAAATCCATGAAGTTCTTGAGTTCATATCATCAATCAATCATCCGTTATCATCCTTTGATCCAGCGAATCAAGATAATCTTCCTTAGAACCCTAATTTCGTGAATTTGGGGGTTTTTGCGTTTTTGTCCGATTCGTTCCGTATTATTGATTAATTCATGATGGATATGATTAATATTGGTAGTATTCTTTTGTTTAACATCATTTAATCCATTGTTCTTCGTCGAATCGAAGTATATTTCTTGTTTTCCTTCGAATCGACTTTTTGGGGGATTTGTCCTCGATCTCGTTTTTCATCCATTTTTGATGGATCGATTATGGTTAAGTGATGTTGTTAAACACATTCTATGGATTGTATATCCATATTTCAACTTGTAATTCCATTTTCGGGTTTTGACGGAACGAATCGTGTTCTTGGCCGTTTTGGGGGAAATCCTTGAACTTTCGTCATTCGTTCTTTGAATTCAACGGCTTTGAGTCGTATTATGGAATTCATTTTCATTGTTATTGTTTTCGTTCATAGTTCATTGTTTCGGATTGTCGTTCGGTGGAGTCGGCGAGTTCGTAGTCGGTTCGTGCCAACCTACTTCGGCCGATTCTCCGCGTCGTGGTTATTCGAGGCAAGTACCTTGCCCATACTTTTCTCGTTTTATGGATATGATGATCGGTGGTCGTCTTGATGTGTTTGTTTGGTTATTTGAAATGAAGTTTCAAAAGATTTCGGTTTGGCCTCGTTAAAGGCTCTCTTTCAAAACGCGTGTGTGTTTTATGAACGTTATGTTTTGGGAATCGATTATGATTTGATTATTTTGAACGTTGGAGGCTTTAATGATATTCCTATTATTTAAAGTTATGGAATTGTGTATTCCGTGTTTAATCTTGTTATTGTGTTTTGGAGAGTTGGATAATGTTGTCGGATAAATGGCCATCTCTAGTAAGTATTCTTGATGAACTTACATTCTTAGCATATTAGTATTGCATGAGTAACGTGTGTGTGTGTATGCTCACTACGGGTTAGATCCGACGGGGTCTCGGTAGGGCTCCATGAAGCTGTGAACCGCGAGCTTGCTTTTAACCACTGTGGGTTAGATCCGATGGGGTCTCGGCAGGGATCCACGAAGCTGTGGGTCCGCGGTTAACTGTGGTGCATTTTTACAATGTGGTTTGATTATTGGCATTTCCGGAAATGAGTGCTTTGGAACTATGTTTTCATGATTGCATGCATCGACTAAGTGTATAAGGGGTAAGTGTTCGTTTGGCTTACTTGGCTAGGATGGCATTAGAGTACTTCGTTGTTTGTGTTAAATCCTTTATTTGTGGACTTTGATGTTGCGAGACGAACCTTGTGGTCGTTCTTGTGTACTGTGAGTTGATGAGATTGGGGCTAAAATCCCAACGTTTTTGTAAAGGTCATTTGACGGATTTGGGGCTAAAATCCCAACGGTTTGGTAAAGGTTATTTTACGGAAAGTAAACCTTTGGGGCGGTGACCCCCTTTTGTCTTTTAGATTTTGAAAAGTAGGATTTGATAATCTTAAATTGTTTTCTATTAAAACTCTCGATGGCATTCTAAACCGTTTTATAAATTATTTCCATTGATTTATGATATTTCGATTTTGAAAGGTTTTCTCAAACTCTTGCCTCGGGAAGTACTTTTAGTTTCGTTTGGATCTTTGAGGATTCCTGGTTATTGTTATTCGTGGAATGTGAATTGTATGGCTCGTATTTGCACTTTGTTCTTGCACTAGCAAAACAGTGGAGTTTTGCTAACCCCCGAGTATTCGGGGGGTGGATGTCTGTTTTTGCATTAAGGTTTTGGAGCATAACACAGGGTCGGCACGAAGGATGATGAAAGATGATCGATACTAATCACATGAGGAACCGTACATCGTGTATTGGTTCAGTTGTACTTTATTTTCCGCTGCTATATTTTTCCCGTTGTACGGGTGTGGTTGTGTTTTGACCCCTGCATGGGCATGAGTTGTAATCGAGTTGTATGTTTTTATTGAAAAGCCAAATCGGTCTACTGAGTCATTTTAGCCTTAAAGGCATTGTCGATATGTTTCATGTTGTTACTAGCCTAGTAGATCCTTGAGGAAAGGTTCTACGGCGTGTAATATCCCTGAGCGGATTGGGGGTGTTACAGCACCTTGACCAAAGGGATGGTCTTATGCCTCAGTCGCTTCTCACGATGCTCCAAAATCTTCAAAGGACGCTCCTCAAAAGTAATATCCTCGACGACATCAATCTCACCATAATCGATGACGTGACTAGGATTCGGGACATATTTCTTCACCTGGGAAACATGAAAAACGCTATGAACATGACTCAAGGCCGGGGGTAATGCCAAACGGTATGCCAACCCACCGACTCGCTCGAGAATCTCGAAGGGCCCAATAAATCTCGGACTCAACTTCCCTTTCTTCCCGAAACGGAAAACTCCTCTCGTCGGCGACACCTTTAGCAAAGCATGGTCTCCCACCTCGAATTCCAAAGGTCGATGATGGACATCGGCATATGACTTCTGTCGACTCTAAGCAGTCAACATCCGTTCCTGAATTAATTCTATCTTCCGCCTCGGCTCTAAAACGATATCCGGATCGGTCCCGACCATATCGGACGCCTCATTCCAATAAATCGGTGATCGACAACGCCGCCCATAAAGTGCCTCGTACGGTGCCATCCGAATCGACGCGTGCCAACTATTGTTGTACGTGAATTCGATCAATGGCAAATGCTCCTCCCAGTCGCTGCTCCAATCGAGATCAAAAGCACACAACATATCCTCGAACGTCTGGATAGTGCGTTCCGACTGTCCATCTGATTGAGGATGAAAAAAGGTACTCAAATGCAAACGAGTACCCAACGCCCTATGCACTGCCTGCCAAAAGTGCGATACAAAATGGCCATCACGATCCGAAACAATAGACTTCGGAGTACCATGAAGCCTCACGATCTGTGCGATAAACACACGAGTCAACTTTTCCGGGTCCCAAGTGTCCTTGATGCCCAGAAAACATGCCGACTTGGTCAGACGATCAACAATCACCCAGACAATATTCATGCCCGACTTCGATCTCGGCAAACTCGTAATGAAATCCATCGATATATCTTCCCATTTCCATTCCGGAATGGGAAGTGACTGCAATAACCCGACCGGTCACTGATGCTCGATTTTGACCTGCTGACAAGTCAAACATCTCGCTACAAACTGTGCGACCTCCTCCTTCATATCATTCCACCAGAAATTCCTTCTCAGGTCCTTGTACATCTTACTCGAACAAGGATGAACAAAGTAAGGTGTAGCATGGGCCTCACGCAAAATACTCTGTCTCAACTCTGAGTCGTTCGGTACACAAAGCCGACTCTGGAATCTCAAAACACCATCCTCGTGAATCACAAACCCAGGAGACTTTCCCTTAAGAACGTTCTCTCGGATTTAATTAATCATCGGATCCTCCAACTACTTCAGCTTAATTTCGTCAATTAAAGACGACGAAATCTCTAAGGCACAAAGTTGCCCGACAGCTCCAGGCAACAAAACATCAACATCTAACTCGATCAAAACCCGCTGAAGCTCAGACTGAGACGTAAGGATCTCAAGCGTCCGCAACGCAACCGGTTTCCGACTCAAGGCGTCGGCCACGACGTTCGCCTTGCCCGGATGATAAAGGATTTCGAGGTTATAATCTTTAATCAACTCCAATCACCTCCTCTGCCTCATATTCAACTCCCACTGAGTAAATATGTACTTCAGACTTTTATGATCGGTAAAAATCTGACATGCAGATCCGAAAAGATAGTAACGCCAAATCTTGAGCGCAAAAACAACTGCCGCTAACTCCAAATCGTGAGTAGGGTAGTTAAGCTCATACGGCCTCAACTGTCTCGACGAATATGCAATGGTCTTGCCGTGCTGCATCAATACACACCCAAGAACCTGACCAAGCATCATCAGAACAAGAAAACCCCGTTGCCACACGGCAACGCTAAAATCGGGGCTGAAGTCAAACGCCTCTTCAGCTCCTCGAAACTCGACTGTCTCTCGTCATTCCAGACGAACTTCTCGGATTTCTAGAGTAACTGTGTAAGCGGCCGAGCCAGTTTCGAGAAACCCTCGACGAACCTACGGTAGTAGCCGGCCAAACCCAAGAAACTACGGATCTCCTTCACATTCTTGGGCGGTGCCCAATCCAACACTGCCTCAATCTTCTGCGGATCCACACGAACCCCCTCGGCTGAAATCACGTGACCTAAAAACATCACTTCCTTCAGCCAGAACTCACATTTCGAGAACTTCGCATAGAGTTGCTCGGTCCTCAAAATGTCTAACACTACTCGCAAATGATGAGCATGCTCTTCCTCGTTCCTCGAATAGATAAGAATATCATCAATGAAGACGACGACACACTTATCCAAATACTCGATAAAGACTTTGTTCATCAACTGCATGAACACCGCCGGCGCATTAGTTAACCCGAAAGGCATAACTACAAACTCATAATGTGTGTATCTTGTCCGAAAAGCTATTTTCGGCACATCGGACTCCCTCAACCGGAGCTGATAGTACCCCGATCTCAAATCAATCTTTGAGAATACCGCAGCCCCCTACAACTGATCGAACATATCATCAATCCTCGGCAAAGGATACTTGTTCTTGATGGTCACCTTGCTTAGTTCGCGATAGTCGATACACAAACGCAGTGAACCATCCTTTTTCCGCACAAACAGGACCGGTGCGCCCCAAGGCGAGGCACTCGGTCGAACATACCCTGACTCAAGAAGCTCACTCAACTGCTTCTTCAACTCGGCCATCTCTGAAGGTGCCATGCAATACGGCGCCTTTGAAATCGGAGCCGCGCCCGGCTCTAACTCTATAGCAAACTCGACCTCATGATCCGGTGGCAATCCCGGTAAATCGTCAGGAAATACATCAGGAAACTCACTAACGACTGGAATAGACGAAAACTCGACTCCATCATCCTCCACCTTCAAGGCATAGCATCAATAACCAGTACACCCCTTTCGCAGGAGCCTCATCGCCTTCAAGGCGTTAATAACGAACTTCTGATTTCCCCTCTTTCGTCCCGCGAAAGAGTGCTCGGTGCCGTCCTCGGCTAACATAGTGATGATTCTCATGCGGTAGTTCATGATTGAGCCATGCCGCTCGAGCCAATCATCCCCGAGAATCAAATCCTCACCCTCAATATTAACGACAATAAGATTAGAGAGCCAAGCTCTCTCACAAATAAACATAGAGCAGTCTCGGACCTCTCGATCACCAATGATCCTATCACCGCTAGGAAGTTTAACGATGAAAGACTCGCAAGGCGACAAACAGTCGAGACTCAAACGGCGCACACACCTCAGCGATATGAACGAATGTGTAGCACCAGGATCAAAAAGCACACTGACAGGATGAGAATAGATATGAACGGTACCTGTCGCCACAATGGCTGCTGGATCATCGGCCCTCCTCATCTCATAGATACATGGCTGGGCAGAGCCAACACTGGAAGCTCCTCCTCTAGCGGGCTGACCCCGACCTCTACCTCGACCGGCACTGATACGAATTCGAACGGAAAGATGAATACGTATCGGTCGGAATATATGTACATGTATGATAGCGGAAGGCTTTTTACTATTGATCCTCACAACACTCGAATATGTGTAACACTCGTAAGAAATAACCGAAAGTAGGGCAATTCGGCTTACGTAATCAAGAACAATATGAAAGTGATTTATCAAACTAGACCTATAGTTTGATAAGGTAATCTTTCCTCAAGACCTATTGAGAATCGATCGGATTAATACTCGAAAATGCGTCGAATAAAAATCAAATTTCGATGAAAAGCATTCACCAAGGAAAACACAAAGTATATTCTTCTTTCAATAACATTCCATCCATAATGCAAGCATGAACAAGACTACTTATAGCAATGTAGTCTTCTAAACAACTAAGGAATAAAAAACAAGATCACATGCTCTTGAAATGAAAAATAAAACATCAAAATAAAATACAAATGAATCAAATGATATGGAGGGGGAATCACACAACAAAATGATTATAAGCCACCCCACATAACATGCAAGTCTAGTCATGACATGTGAGGGAAGGGAAAACAACAAAACACACAAAAATCAGCAATAGAAAATAGTTGGCTGGCTGCCGGACACGGGCCGTGTCGCTTGACACGGCCGCGGCGCGCATTTGGTCGGTAGTGACTCGACCGTGTTGCCTGGCACGGTCGGGTTGGTCGGACAGCGAGAATTCCTTATCCGGAAGAGTGTGACTCGACCGTGTCGGACGACACGGTCGGGTTCGGCCGACAGTCAGTTTGGCTTATCCAGCACATCTCGGCACGGGCCGTGTCGGACGACATGGCCGAGTTCGGTCGGCAGTGCTCGGCATTTTCCGGCAGGCGTGACATTTTCCGGCAGGTTGAATATTTTCCGGCCGGTTGGACATTTTCCGGTAGGTTGGACATTTTCCGACAGGTTGGACATTCCTTTTACGTCTTATATCCGTTTTCTCACCTAAAAATGTCACCGTATGTGCATGACGCGTCGTAAGGCCATTTACGTCGATCCTTGCTTCGTTTTATTTATTCGGACTAGTCAATTCCGTATCATTCCCCCCCTTTAAAGTGAATTGTCCTGAATTCCGAACTCCCTTCGTCATCAAGATAATTAATTAAAGCCTCTAAGTACTTGATCTCGAAAATGTCCGCAGTGCGTACATGGCCCAAAATCTTGAGACGATAGGTAGTGGGGCCCCCTCGAGAATCACCAACAAAATAACTATCATTATTAACAAAAAATAATAATTACTCCGCCAGGTAATACTGATATCATGACATGAGTGGACATCTGAAATGGGACGCACGAGAGTAATAACGGGCCATTCTTCATCAACTGATTCCTCATCAAATATTGGCGGTCCGTCATAATCCGGTCCACTCTCCATTTTAATATAGTTGGGCTCCCCAAATAATGGCCTATCGAAAATTAATCCATTAAGCCCAATCCGGTAATTATCCAAGACAAAAAGTCCATCACGAGAAACTGAGTCGTTATAAAAATTTGGCCCAAAGCTGTCGTTTTCTTTTAACCGGCCAATCTCAGTACCAAGCTCAATTTCCCTCTCACTAGCAAACGTGGTTAGATTCGGTTTCTCACCTCGGTTAGGGATCATAGATTGAAGTGACATTGGTTTCAACACGATCCTCTTGTCCTTATCCCGCAACTCGTACTCGTTACTTCTTCCTCGATGTAAAACATCTCTATCGAATAGCCATGGTCGTCCCAAGAGTACATGACATGCATCCATCGGGAGTACATCGCATAATATGTTGTCAACGTACGAACCCATGGTTAAGCCGACCCGTACTTGTTTCGAGACCTTCACTTTACTCCCGTCATCGAGCCAATGTAATGCATATGGTTTTGGGTGAGTAGTAGTAATGAGTCCGAGCTTTGTCACCATCTCCCTTGACGCTACGTTGGTACAACTTCCTCCATCAAGATCAAACTACACCATTTGTTCCCGACTTGACACTTGGTGTGAAATATTTGATCCCGTTGTTCCGAATCATTTAAAACGGGTTTGACTTATAAAGTACGAAGAACTAAGGTTGTATCATAGTTTGGAGCCTCGTAAGTTTCACATTCTTCTTCCTCATCTTCCTCCACGTTGAAATTAATTACATCACCTAGGCTTTCTCCTTCGTCCTCGACTAGTAATTCGTCTCGGACCGTGATGGCTTCTCTTAGCGTCACCACTCGTTTGTTAGGATAAGTATTTTGATAGTGACCGAACCCTTGGCATTTAAAACATCTTACTTTGGTTAGGCTCGTTTCCTTCAGTACGCGGGGGGTTTTAGAAACCGTAGTAGAGATATGAGTCGGTATCGTTGTGGTAATTGAACTCGAACCGGTACTTGGATCCTCGAACTTTGATGTAAATTCAGTTTTAGCAAACTTCCCTTTGTTTTGAGCTTCTATCTTTATGCATAGCCCACATAAAGTGTCAAAATCCCCGTAGGGGTATAATTCCACCGTATTCGCAATGTTTCGGTTTAGGCCACATAAGAAACGTGACATTTTTTGTTTTTCATTTTCTTCGAGTTCTCCCATTAAGGCCAAGCCTTAAAATTCTTCGATATACTCTCCCACACTTAGTTTCCCTTGCATGAATTCGTTAATCCTTCGGTACAAGGTTAACCGATGAGATGTCGGGACATACCTTTTACGTAGTTTCTTCTGTAAAGAATCCCAAGAACGGATCTTTTCCTTTCCCGCACGAGCTCGTTGTGTTGTCACACCCTCGTACCACAGGGAAGCACCTTTCCCTAACTTGAGAATCGCATATTTGTAACGTTTCTCGTTGTTAAGGTTTTCGAACTCGAACATGCGTTCAATCTTTCTCTCCCACTCCAAGTAGACTTCGGGATCGGCACCTCCGACAAATTCCGGAAGTTCATTTAATTTAAATTCATCTGCATGATGCGGTGAATGTGCGTCATATCCTCCTTTTATAGCTTGAAAACGTAGCTCTTGTAAGTTGTGTAGTGCTTCACGGAGTTTCTCCATGAAATCAACGTCGGAAAAATCCATGATAGATAGCTTTAACAAGAAAATCGCCAAGAAAATTTCGACAAGGAAATAACCTTGGGCTCCGATGCCACTAATGATATGAATTAGAACGGAAAGATGAATACGTATCGGTCGGAGTATATGTACGTGTATGATAGCGGAAGGCTTTTTACTATTGATCCTCACAACACTCGAATATGTGTAACACTCGTAAGAAATAACCGAAAGTAGGGCAATTCGGCTTACGTAATCAAGAACAATATGAAAGTGATTTATCAAACTAGACCTATAGTTTGATAAGGTAATCTTTCCTCAAGACCTATTGAGAATCTATCGGATTAATACTCGAAAACGCGTCGAATAAAAATCAAATTTCGATGAAAAGCATTCACCAAGGAAAACACAAAGTATATTCTTATTTCAATAACATTCCATCCATAATGCAAGCATGAACAAGACTACTTATAGCAATGTAGTCTTCTAAACAACTAAGGAATAAAAAACAAGATCACATGATCTTGAAATGAAAAACAAAACATCAAAATAAAATACAAATGAATCAAATGATATGGAGGGGGAATCACACAACAAAATGATTATAAGCCACCCCACATAATATGCAAGTCTAGTCATGACATGTGAGGGAAGGGAAAACAACAAAACACACAAAAATCAGCAATAAAAAAAAGTTGGCTGGCTGCCGGACACGGGCCGTGTCGCTTGACACGGCCGCGGCGCGCATCTGGTCGGCAGTGACTCGACCGTGTCACCTGGCACGGTTGGGTTGGTCAGACAGTGAGAATTCCTTATCCGGAAGAGTGTGACTCGACCGTGTCGGACGACACGGTCGGGTTCGGCCGACAGTCAGTTTGGCTTATTCGGCACATCTCGGCATGGGCCGTGTCGGACGACACGACCGAGTTCGGTCGGCAGTGCTCGGCATTTTCCGGCAGGCGTGACATTTTCCGGCATGTTGGATATTTTACGGCCAGTTGGACATTTCCCGGCAGGTTGGACATTTTCCGACAGGTTGGACATTCCTTTTACGTCTTATATCCGTTTTCTCGCCTAAAAATGTCGCCGTATGTGCATGACGCGTCGTAAGGCCATTTACGTCGATCCTTGCTTCGTTTTATTTATTCGGACTAGTCAATTCCGTGTCGGGCACTCGGCGGAGGCTGCGGAGCAGACGAGCCCTGGTTCACACTCGGCTCTCTAAGTGCTGGAAAAGAATCACGGGACTCGCGAAACTGTCTGACCTGTTCACAAAAGAGGGCCTTATGGCCCGACTGACCACAAGTATGACAAGTCAACTTCTGACGAGGACACTGCCGGTTCCTATGGCCCGGCTGGCCACAGTTAAAGCATGTGGGATCACGAATGGAGGTTCCGGCGGCACCTCGAAAACTCCCAGAGAAACGAGCCGAACCGCCCGTAGAAATATTCGCAGCCTGAGATTTCTGCTGGCCTCCATCCTTGGGACCAGAAAAATTTCCGACCGACTTTTGCTTATTGCTCTCACGAGCCACATCACTAGCCGTCACCGACATCTCGTAAGCAAGAGCCCTACTCTGATAATCCTTCAAAGTAGTGCAGACGAGCCCAGACATATAGTCCCGAATTGACAGTTTCATTCTCCTAGAAAAATGGAAAATTTTGTCGCTCTCCTCGACAACTTGGGTCTTCATATAGCCCAACTCAATGTTAAAATCGGCAATAGCTTGGGATACGGGAATATCCCGTGGTTGAGCATCATAGAAAGCATGGACTTGAGCCTGTCTAACCGGCCACGGGCAATATTCAGTCTCCATCAATTCCTGAAATTCGGCCCACGAAGCAACATTGTCTTTGGGCCCAACGGCCTCCCACCAATCCGTAGCGTCCCCAGTGAGAAAGTACTGGGCAATAGGGACCTTACGGTTCTCAGGACAGTTGGTGGCAGCGAAGACTTTAGATATCTCCTTGATCCACCCCTCCCAGCCGATCTGGTATGATGCTCCCGAAAACTGAGGAGGATGTATCTTGATGACATCTTGGAGCCAACGGTCTGCTCCGCCCCGATTAGCATGGGTCGGATCCGGGTTCTGAACCACCTGAGCTATCGCCGCCATTTGGTTTACCATTTGCTGCATAACGGCTGCAATACCAAGGTCAGCGCGCTCCTGAGAAGAAGCATGGCTGTGATGGTCACCGGTACTGCCGACTCCCAAAGAATGCGACGTGGCCGCCCCACCGGCTGCCCCACGTCCCCGGCCGCGTCCACGGCCACGACCACAACCACAACCACGGCCCCTTCCAGCATCCATGCTGGTGTTAAGAGGTGGCAAAAAGCAACTCGATGATAAGTAAAAGAGGGAGAATAACCACAGTTCAAGAAACGGAAATATGGTACGAGAAAGTAAAGAATCGAGTAAGGAAAACTTACGAACACTGGAAGTACTGAGATGCTGGCAGCGGTGTGACAATGTGCAAAACAAACACAACTAGACCCAAATAACCGACAAGCCTAGGTATCCATAAACCTAGTTTTCTCCGATACCATTTTCTGTAACACCCCCGAGATATTCGAAGTATATTACAGCGCCGTGGACCCCTACATGGGACCCACCAGGCTAAAATAAGGAAAACACTACTCGACTGACCATCTCAGTTAGCGAGGACACCCATTTAAATAATACAACATATAAAGATATGCCCGGAGCAACCGGCGTAATAAACAGCAACCGATAATATATCAATTTGAGTTAATACAAAATGAAGTTCGGAGTGAAAAGCCTAAGTACTCGCGAGTACAAACTATAAGTTTATAAATGTGGGAAGCAACCATATCGAAATAGACAAGAGAAATAAGAAGACTCAAATGCACATGTCAACGACCCTGGCCAGCATCCTCGTACTGTCCCAGTGCTCGTTCGTCTGGCAGAACATAACCTGAAATCCATAACAAGAATTTCCCCAAAATGGGTCCCCAGAGGGGTTAGCAATTACGCTTGTACAAGTAATCAAGGCAAACCATTCGCTTACACGTTTCATAGTACAATGCACCAAATCATTCCAAAACCAAAACCAAACATGTCTTTTCCGAAAACAAACAGTCAATCACATTTGCCTAGGACCGGGATGAAGCCACAAATCCCACTCGAGGCCTCTAAGGACCCTACCGAGCTGGCCATATCATAAAACAAATCACGCACGTGCATCGCCTAGGACCGGGATGAAGCCACAAATCCCACTCGAGGCCTCTAAGGACCCTCCCGAGCTGGCTAGCTAAACAAACTCATGAATCCAGGGCTCAAACCATTGGACTCCCTTCGTGATCCCGTCGGACCCTCCCGAGGTGAGCAAATCACACACAATATACATTACCATTTCACGTTAAGCATAAAGGTTTCCAAAAATACTTGCCTTGAATAATTGATGACGCAACAAATGGAAAGGAAAATCACCGACGAATGCTAGGAACCAACGGAACCGAACCTAACGATTCGAAGAACATAATCACAACCAACTCTAAACGAATATGGAAATGGAATACACCCGAAAACCCGCATACGATTCATGTATATTCGTATAAAAATAACGAGGGCGGACCGCAACCAAACCCTCTCGAATACACAACAACCACGAAATATACCATGAATCCGTAGGGAAAACAAGAATACTAGCAAGATTAATCATATTCAACATGAATTAATCAACTGTATGGAACGAATTGAAGAAAAACCCGAAAAACCCCAATTTATTCAAAAGTGGGGTTCTAAGAAGATTTACCTTGGATTATGATGAAAGATTCGTGTTAATGTTGTTATTATACACCAAGAACTCAAGGAAGATGATGGTTGAGATGATTGGAGGAAGAAATCGCCAAGAAATCGCCCAAAATCGCCAAAGCCGCGGAGGAAGGAGGTGAAATGAGAATTAGATCTGTCCAAGGTCAACTCCTGGGTATATATAGCCGCACGACTTAGCGCGCGCTAACGGCTAAGTGTTAGCGTGCGCTACCCAGTTATATTGCAGTCCAGAACTCACTGTCCTGGACCGTTAGCGTGCGTTACTACTATCTAGCGTGCGCTAACAACGACTCGGTAGCGCGCACTATCGAGCTATAGCGTGCGCTACCTGGGCACCTGAACGAGTCCAGAACAAATCGGCCCAAAGATCGAGTCACGCTAGCGCACGCTACCGGACACCTAGCGTGCGCTAGTCCCCCGACATTAGCGTGCGCTAGACAATGTAGCGTACGCTAATCCGCTAGTCCAGAGGACTGGAATCAGAACTGCCACTCCCAGGGCTCAGCTCGCTAGCATGCGCTACGAAGCAGACGTAGCGTGCGCTACTAAGGGATCTCTAGCGTGCGCTATGCAGAAAGATTAGCGCGCGCTAGGCACATAGTATGAACGGCCCAAAACACCGGAACATGAACGAAACATCAAACGGAACATCTCAAAACGCATAATAACATAGAATGGATCCACGGAAACCCCAAAACGGCGGTTCCTAACAACAATTACGAGAATCAGATCAATAGATGACGGAAGAAATATACTGAAAAATACATGAGGGTCGCTAAAAACGAGAAATACACCGAAAAATGAAAATACCGGGAAAAGAAAAATGCGGATATTACATTAAGTATGCTTTAAGTATATTACTCTATCACATAGTCAATCATCTCTCTCACTTATACTCAAAGCAATACTGTCATACACCGTAATCCAATTCTCTGCATGTGCCCTTCAAAAACTTTTGAGGGCAATCCTTTTATGAAAAAATCAACAAGATTATCTTCTGATGAAATCCTAGCCAGAACTACGTCTCCTTCTTTTATGAAGTGTCGTATGATATGGTATTTGCGGTTGATATGTTTACTTGCATGATGGGCTCGTGGTTGCCTCAAATATGAGGCTGCACCGGTATTCTCACAGTAAAGTGTAATACCCTCTGACAAACGAGGAATCACATATAAGTTCTGTAGGAAGTACATGAGCCATACTGCCTCTTTGGCTGCCTCAGAGGCTGTCGCGTACTCGACTTCCATGGTAGAGTCCGATGTGCATTTCTGCTTCATGGCTCCACCTCCCAAAGTAAATACATAACCTGAAGTAGACTTGGACTTTTCTTTGTCTGCTGAAAAATTTGTGTCAGTGTAACCCAATGTACATAGGTCATCTGATTGATATACTAGCATGTACTCCCCAGTCTTTCTCAGATACTTGAGTATATACTTGACAGTAATCCAATGTCCTGGTCCAGGGTTGGAATGATATCTAGCAGCCATGCCTACAACATGACAAATATCTGGTCTAGTGCAAAGCATAATCTACATGAGGCTTCCCACTGCTGACGCATAAGTGACTAGTTTCATGTCATCTATCTCCTTTTGTGTTTTATGACACATATCTATAAATAGTTGAATTCCATGCCTGTAAGGTAGAAAACCTTTCTTGGAATTCTCCATGTTAAATCGCTTTAGCACTGTATCGATATAGGATGCCTGAGATAAGCACAACATACTTTCTTTCGATCACGAAAGATCCTGATCCCAGTAATGTGGCCTGCTTATCTGAAATCCATCATATCGAATTGCTCATCTAGTCATACATGTACACGTCTGATAACTCCTTCACATTTCTTCCAATCAGAAGGATATCATCCACGTATAGTACAAGAAACACCAACACGTTTTAATCACACTTCTTATACACAAAACTCTCACTCTGATATTGGACGAATCCATATGACTGGACAACCTCATCAAATCGAGTGTTCTAAGATCTAGATTCTTGCTTAAGTCCATAAATAAATTTCTTAATCTTGCACACTAAGTGCTCTTTTCCTTCACCAATAAAGCTCTCTTGTTGGCGTATATAGATTTCCTTCTCTAGACTACTATTCCAGAATATAGTCTTGATATCCATCTACCAAATCTCCAGATCCGAATGCGCAGCTATAGCTAAAAGAATCCGGATTGACTTAAGCATAAGTACCGGTAAAAAGGTTTCATCGTAATCGATGCTCTCTCTGAGTATAACCTTTCGCTACAAGCCTAACTTTGAAGGTTCTAACCTTCCAACCAGCTCCTTTTTTCACTTGTAGACCCATTTACTCCGGATGACTTGTGGCTGATTAGGTAGTTCTACTAGCTCCAACACTTTATTGGAATCCATAGATCCCATTTCTGACTCCATTGCCACTAGCCAGGACGCTACATCTTTATCTTGAATTACCTACTTATAGGTCTAGGGATCTGACTCACCTTCGCTTGGACTGGGTCTGTATACTTTTCCACGCCTATGAAATGTTTTGGTTGGCGAACAACCCTCCCACTATGACGAGGCAAATCTTGAGTTGGTGTAAAAGTTTCAGAGTCGATACATGGTGCAGTGTTCGTTGGTGCTTGTATGATTGGTATAGATAGAGTCTCGCCCCTCGACTCTTCTAGAATTATTTCACTCATGGGCTTGTGATTAATTACATAATCCTCTTCCACAAATCGGACATTCGTGTTAATAATGACCTTCTGATGCTAGGGACTATAGAACAAGCCACCCTTCGTTGCTTTGCGGTATCCTACAAATACTCGTACTTCTGTACGAGGTGCCACCTTATCAGCATCTTTATTTAGCACATGTGCTGGAGAATCCTAAATCCAACCATGTCCTAGACTGGGCTTCCGGGGCCTCTACAGTTCTGCAGGTGTTTTTCTCTCAAATCCTTTACATCTAAAATTGTCATGCTTTTAGATTGCTTTTAGACGGATGAATGGAGGCAATTCTCTTCCGTTACATTATGTTTATAAGAAAGCTATTTGTTGAGCTAGTAGATAAGTAAATGGTGACATTAGAAGAAAACAATATGCCACTTAAGAATCAAATATTCAAGCATCACCTTCCATCAAAAACTTACAATCTTTGTCCTTGGGATAAAGAGAAGAATTTATGAAAAATGCAATAACTTAGACCATAAACATTAACGACGGTGTTATGAAAGCCAATGCATTCTACTTATAATTCAGAAGATAAGCTCAAGACCGATAAAACTGGATTTGTACTTGTTGGAATATTAATTCCACATATTAATAAATAATGTTTTGATGATTAAGTTGCTAAACAAAGCAAAACAACATCGAGGCGAAGCAAAACATCGAAGCAGACAAAGAGGCAAAAAGCTGATCAAAATACATGCTTAGCGCACGCAAGAGCTGAACGTTAGCGCACGCTAACGAGAGTTATCTGCAGATCAGACAGGTTACGAAGCTACCTGAAGGACTTACCTGATAGACTAACGGACGCTAGATATCAAGACTAGCGCACGCCAGAAGGTAAAGATAGCGCACGCTACACATGCAGCATAACGCACGCTATCGAAGATTATTTTACCGTTGTAAAGATATTCAAACTCAGAATGACGTATGCAGTGACATATGATTAGCGCACGCTATTGATGATATTTAGTGCACGCTAAATAGCATTTTGAATACAAGTCAATCAGAACGTTGGAAGATGCTGAGTCAAAGTCATAAAGCTGGAACGCTCCGTCTGACCGTCTGACTGAGGATGAAAAGACGTGCTCAACTCAACTCGGTGCCTAAAGCCTGATGAACGGCCTGCCAAAAATGCGATACAAAGCGACCATCTCGATCGAAAACAATGGTCTTAGGGGCACCATGCAATCTCACGATCTCAGCTATAAAAGTTCGGGCCAATCTCTCTGGTCCCCAAGTATCCTTAATACATAGGAAGTGTGCAGACTTGGTCAACCGATCGATGATTACCCAAATTATATTCATTCCGGATTTAGTTCTCAGCATCCCAGTGATAAATCCATAGAGATATCTTCCCACTTCTACTCGGGAATGCGAAGTGGCTTCAACCACCCCGCCGGTCGTTGATGTTCAATCTTGACTTGTTGACACGTCAAGCATCATAGTACAAACTCTGTGACATCTTTCTTCATATTATTCCACCAAAAATTTCGCTTCAAGTCCTTGTACATCTTACTCGCTCGGGGGTGGATAGAGTAAGGCGTAGCATGGGCTTCTCGGAGAATTCTCTACCTCAACTCTAGATCATTCGGAACACAAAGCCTGCCTTGGGATCTCAGAATACTATCCTCGTGGACCATAAAACCAGGGGATTTTCTTTTAATTACATCTTCCTTCAGTTGAGAGATCATCGGGTCACTCCACTGTTTCCCTTTGATGTCGTCAACCAAGGACGAAGTAATTTTGAGAGTGCATAACTCTCCTTGCACTCTTTAAAGCCAAACTTCTATTCCTTGCTTGATTAAATCCTGACGAATCTTCATCCGAGATGTAAGAACCTCGAGCATCTGAAGCGATGCTGATTTGCGGCTCAAAGCGTCCGCGACGACATTGGCATTTCCCGGATGGTAATAATCCTTGATCAATTCCAACCAACGTCTCTGCCTCATATTCAGCTCTTTCTGACTGAAAATATTCTTGTGGTCAGTATAAATCCGACATGTAGAGCCATATAAATAATGCCGCCAAATATTAAGTGTGAAGACAATTGCGGCCAACTCCAAATCATGAGTAGGATAGTTCATCTCATATGGCTTAAACTGTCGTGACGCAAAAAATATCGTCTTATCATGCTGCATAAGCACACATCCAAGCCCTTGTCCTGAAGCGTCGCTATAGACTGCAAATCCTTCACTGCCCTGTGGTGAAGCTAAAATCGGCGCTGAGGTCAAACGTCTCTTTAGTTCATCAAAGCTCTTGTTGGCATATTTATTCCACATATTAATAAATAGTGTTTTGATGATTAAGTTGCTAAACAAAACAAAACAACAAAGAGGCGAAGCAAAACGCCGAAGGAATTGAAGTCGCAAAAAGCTGTCCAAACTGCATGCATAACGCATGCTATTCATATTGAATAGCGCACGCAACCGAGAATCATTTACGTACACAATACAGCAATGATAACGTACGTAACAAGCACTTACCTGCAGTTCAGTCAACCTACCTGATGGGGATAATGCACGCTACACGTGATGATTAACGCATGCTATCGAACCAGATTAACGTACGTAACACAAGTATGTTAACGTACGTAATGACATTTCAAATCAGATGAACGTTGGGAAAAGCTGGTCAAAGTCATAAAGGTGGAACGGATAGTTTGACAATTGAAGGCAACAGATATATTGGATTAGCGCACGTTACATTACATTATTAATGTACGCTAAAGAAAATGTATAACGTACGTAAAAATACAGCATAACGTACGTAAGTGAAGAAATGAAGCCACTAGACAAGTACTGGACATCGATAACGTACGCTACATAGAAGGCATAACGTACGTAAAGAGCATAGCGCACGCTAAAGGGAAGAGCTAGTGCACGCTAACAAGTCAACTGGCAGCAACGACTAGTTTGGTTGAAGAAGGCTATAAATACCACAACCTTGGTATTATTCCATACAACAACATTGAGCAATTCATATACACTTGAGATATCATTGTAAACATTATAGTTGTTGTTCTTGAGATTAAATTAGAGTGATTGAGTGTTATACACAAAATCATACACGAGTGAGAAAAAGAAAAGATACGATTGGATTCGGTGTTATTAGGATCAAGGATCCGGCATTGTTAGAATCGCAATCGCTATCTTAGTGAGATTTATCTAGTACTAATAGAAAGCTAGAGTGGTTGATTCCTTGTCCAATAGAAAAGGAAAACGATTTTACTCGGAACGATAGAAGACTAGCTTGTAACGGTAATCCCTCGACTGATAGAAGAGAGGTGCAGAGGTTTTGATCTTTAACCTATTAAAAAAGATACATCGAGAGAGGACGTAGGCACGTTTAGACGAACCTCTATAAATCCGCGTGTCATTTATTTTCCGCAATTTATTTTACGCTTATGCACAAACGGCTCATATACCCTTGCTCCAACAATTGGTATCGGGGTGGTACTCCTATAAGCGGCTTTACATCCAAGGAGAAAAGATCCAATGGCTCTCCAATTTGCTCCAGTCGAAGGTCTTGCGCTAAACCGACCTCCATTTTTTGATGGATCGAACTTCATGACTTGGAAGAAAAAGATGTCAATATTCATCCGAGCATATGATATCGAGCTTTAGAAGGTGATTTGTCTTGGTCCGAAAATTCCGACGAATTCCAACGGTACGCTTAAAACTTTCGAAGAATATGATGATTCCGATTGGAAAAATGACCACTACAATTGTAAGGCAACTCAACTTCTTTATTGTGCCTTAAATCCGGAAGAACACAACCGGATATCATCGTGTGATAGTGCCAAAGAAATTTGAAAAATGCTTGAGGTAACACATGAAGGTACGTCTCAAGTCAAGGAGACGAAGATAAACATGCTCCTTCACGAATACGAACTATTTCAAATGAAGGACGACGAATCCATCACTATAATGCTCGACCGATTTTTGGTCATCACAAATGGATTAGCATTTTTCGGGAAACCACTTTCGAGTAGTGAGAAAGTAAAGAAAATTCTCCGATCACTACCTCGAGAATGGGACGGTACGGTCACGGCTATAATGGAATCAAAAGATTTAAATACTCTTGATTTTAGTGCTCTCGTTGGTTCTCTTATCAACTACGAGATTTTTCTAAAATCTTGGAATGCCAAACCGAAACCGAAGAAAATGTCGATAGCCATGAAGGCTAAGATGTCGAGAAAGAAAGAAGAAATCCCGGTGGACGAAAGCGACGAAGAATCGGCATACTATGCCAAAAATATTAATAAGTTCCAACACTTATTAAACTGGAGAAAGCAGGACATCCAAAAGGGCGAATCTAAGAAATTCGACAATACTTGTCAATTATGTGGTAAACCAGGTCACTTTGCTAAAAATTGTTGGGTAAAACAAAAAGAGGTCTTAATTGCAACATGGAGTGACGAAGACATTGATGAAGATTTCATCGATCAAAATAATATCGCTCTCATGGCTCGGAGTTCATTCGACGATAGCGACGTCGAAAGCCAAGTAAGTAATTCTTACGACGAACTTTTTGCAGCATTCGAGTTATTACATACCAATTATCAAAATGCTTTAAATGAGATCAAATCGCTTAAAACTAAATATAAAACTTTGAAAATTGAAAATTCCAAAATTCTTGAAAAGGGAAAGGTTGTTGAAATCGTTCATTCAAAATGCATTGAAAACGAGAATATTTTAAAGAATGATCTTGTTAAAGTTCAAACCGAGCTCAAAAATTTAACGAAGAATTTTTCTCTCGGAAACGAGAAATTTGAAAATATGCTCTCGGTTAAAAAATACACGTTAAATAAAGAGGGGTTAGGATTCAAACCACGTTTTAAAAATGAATCCGTAAATTTCAAAATACCCCAATGTGAAAAATGTTTAAAAATCGGGCATCACATTTCGAATTGCAAAAGCCCAAGACGGACGATTAAAGTTAAGAAAATTTGGGTTCCTAAAGGAACAATTGTTTCAAACATCGTCTATGTCTCGAAAGAAAAACCGACTTTCGGTTGGATCCCCAAAAATTAATTTTTGATATTTTACAAAGGGGGAGATAATATTTTCAGGGGGAGATATTTCCTATTATTGCATATTTTTTTATATTCATGCATATTTTTTTATATATTCAAATTGGTATCCTCTATATTTTTTACACTTTTTGCTGAATACAACAAGGGGGAGAAGAAGTTGAATCGGATAAAAGCGTCATGAAAGATATGACGAGAAAAATAAAAAGTAAAAAGGAGGAGAAAATAATAAAAATCGAAGAAGTCGAAAAAGAGAAGAAAGCATACAAAAAGGGGGAGAAATGAAGGAGTTGAAAAATGAAAAATGAAGAAGTCGAAAATGACAGAAAAAGAAAAGAAAATGGGTGAAACTAACGAAACGATCGAAGTTGAAACTTTAAAACGTACATATATATATAATTTTATTTTGCAGGTTTTATCCAATTCAAGAGTTGTTTTGTAATCATCAAAAAGGGGGAGATTTTTGGAAAATTTATTCCACATATTAATAAATAGTGTTTTGATGATTTAGTCGCTAAACAAAACAAAACAACAAAGAGGCGAAGCAAAACGACGAAGGAATCGAAGTCGCAAAAAGCTGTCCAAACTGCATGCATAACGCACGCTATTCATATTGGATAGCGCACACAACCGAGAATCATTTACGTACGCAATACAGCAATGATAACGTACGTAACAAGCACTTACCTGCAGTTCAGTCAACCTACCTGATGGGGATAGTGCACGCTACACGTGATGATTAACGCACGCTATCGAAGCAGATTAACGTACGTAACACAAGTATGTTAACATACGTAATGACATTTCAAATCAGATGAACATTGGGAAAATCTGGTCAAAGTCATAAAGGTGGAACGGATAGTTTGACAATTGAAGGCGACAGATATATTGGATTAATGCACGTTACATTACATTATTAACGTACGCTAGAGCCGAAGTATAACGTACGTAACAATACAGCATAACGTACGTAAGTGAAGAAACGAAGCCACTGGACAAGTACTGGACATCGATAACGTACGCTACATGGAAGGCATAATATAAGTAAATAGCATAGCGCACGCTAAAGGGAAGAGATAGCGCACGCTAACAAGTCAACTGGCAGCAACGACTAGTTTGGTTGAAGAAGGCTATAAATACCACAACCTTGGTATTATTCCATACAACAACATTGAGCAATTCATATCCACTTGAGATATCATTGTAAATATTATAGTTGTTGTTCTTGAGCTTAAATTAGAGTGATTGAGTGTTATACACAAAATCATACACGAGTGAGAAAAAGAAAAGATACGATTGGATTCGGTGTTATTAGGATCAAGGATCCGCCATTGTTAGAATCGCAATCGCTATCTTAGTGAGGTTTATCTAGTACCAATAGAAAGCTAGAGTGGTTGATTCCTTGTCCAATAGAAAAGGAAAACGGTTTTACTCGGACCGATAGAAGACGAGCTTGTAACGGTAATCCCTCGACCGATAGAAGAGATGTGCAGAGGTTTTGATCTTTAACCTATTGAAAAATACATCGAGAGAGGACGTAGGCACGTTTGGCCGAACCTCTATAAACCCGCGTGTCATTTATTTTCAGAAATTTATTTTACGCTTCCGCACAAACGGCGCATATACCGATCTTGCTCCAACAGCTCTGCTGTCTCTCAGCCGTCCAAACAAACTTTTCTGTCTTATGGAGTAATTTCGTAAGCAGCCGAGCGAGTTTCGAGAACCCCTCGACAAACCGACGGTAATACCCAGCAAGACCCAAAAAGCTACGAACTTCTTTAACATTTTTAGGCGGTGGCCAATCTAGCATTGCCACAATCTTCTGCGGGTCTACACGAACCCCTTCGACCGAAATCACATGGCCGAGAAACATAACTTCTTCCAACCAGAACTCACATTTCGAAAATTTGCACAGAGGTGCTCGGCTCTCAAAACATCTTGTATCAAACGCAAGTGCCGGGCGTGTTCCTCCTTATCCCGAGAATAAATCAAGATGTCGTCAATAAAGAGGACCACACATCTGTCCAGGTATTCGATGAATATCTTGTTCATTAGTTGGATGAATACTGCCGGTGCATTAGTCAATCCAAAAGGCATGACCACAAATTCATAATGTCCGTACCTCGTCCGAAACATAGTCTTCGGAACGTCGGACTCTTTCACCCGGAGCTGATAGTATCCTGATCTCAAATCAATTTTCGGGAATACTGCGGCTCCCTGCAACTGATCAAATAAATCATCTATACGAGGCAAAGGATACTTGTTCTTGATGGTCACTTTGTTTAGTTCACGGTAATCAATGCATAAACGTAGTGAACCATCATTCTTCTTCACAAAAAGAGCAGGCGCCCCCCAAGGCGAAGCGCTCGGTCTGATGTACCCTTTTTCCAATAGTTCTCCTAGCTGACTCTTTAATTCTTGCATCTCGGAAGGTGCCATCCGATACGGCGCCTTAGAAATCAGAGCCGCGTCAGGTTCTAAGTCCACAGAAAATTCTATCTCTCGATCTGGCGGTAATCCCGGGAGATCGTCTGGAAAACATCTGGATACTCATTAACAACTGGAATCGAAGATAAATCGACTTCATTCCCTTCCATCTTCAAAGCATAACCCCAATAGCCCGTGCAACCTTTATTTAAGAGTTTTACGGCCTTCATAGCGCTGATAAGCAACTTAGGTTGGCCCGATTTACGTCCCATAAACGAGTACTCGGAACCATCTTTAGTCATCATAGTGATAACCTTAGTACGGTAATTCATAATCGCTTGGTGACTGTCAAGCCAATCCTCGCCGAGGATCACATCCTCGTCTTCCATACCAATCACACTCAAGTTCGACAACCAATCCGTACTGGCTATATGCACCGGAAAATCTCTTATCTCCCGATTCCCCATGATTCTATCCCCGCTAGGTAGTTTCATAATGAAAGGATTGCAAGCAGTCATACAAGTTATATTCAAACGGTGTAGACACTCCAAGGAGATGAAAGAATGTGTAGCACCCGAATCAAAAAGTACACGAACTGGATGAGATAGGATATGAATGGTACCTGAGGCCACAGCCGCATCGGGTTCTCCTGCTCGATGCATCTCATAGACTCAAGGGTGTGCCGAACCGATGCTAGAATCTCCCCCTATAGCGTTCTGACTCTGTCCCCGGCCTATGCCATAACTCTGCTGTGACTGACTAACTGGTTGCCGCTGATTCATACTCTGATCTAAAGGCGCTGGGGCAGAAGCCCGAGTGTCCAGTCTGATCTTGTTCGGGGCAATAAGCTGCCCTATGCCCCATCTGTCCACAAGTGTGACACTTCAGAGGTGGGAAGTTGCACTCCATATTGATGTGGCCTGGACGACCACAATTAAAATAGGTTCCGGGCGAGTTGAGGTACCCGGATCAGAACGAAAACTCTTCTTCCCTCTAACAGAACGTGACGACTTCCTGGAAGAGCGGTTAGTCGCCTAAGGTCTCTGGAAGTTGCCACCTTTAGAGCCAGAAAAGTTATCAGCGATCTTGTGCTTCTTCGATTCTTCCGTGGTATCATTGTGGGGACTCAACATGTCATAGGCCAAAGCCCTGTCTTGGTATTCCTTCAAGGTAGTGCAAGAAAACCCGTCCATATAACGCCGTAAAGCCATATTCATCCGCATATCAAAGTAACAGATCTTGTCACGCTCATCCCGCACTTGATTCTTCATGTGGATCAGCTGTTGGTTGTATTCCACTATCGCCTACGAGACTGGAATATTCTGTGGCTTAGACTCAAAAAAGGCTCGGATTCTGCCTTCTTGCACTGGCCAAGAACAAAACTCGGCCTCCAGTAGTTCTTTAAACTCTCCCCACTTAGCAGCATGATCCCGTGGCTTGATAACTTTCCACCAAGTCGCGGCTTCCTTGGTAAGGAAGTACTGAGCAATCGGTACCTTCCTCACTTCCGGACAATCAACCGCTTCAAACACTTTCTCTAACTCCGCTAACCAATTATCCCAACCCATCGGGTCTGTAGCACCATTGAACTGCGGAGGGTGCATACGGATCACATTCTGAAGCAAGGCATCCGATGTCGGGTTCGGATTGTTCAGCTGAACGGCTTGGGCCAGGATAGTCATCTGGTTAGTCAATTGTTGAAGGACATTCGTAACTCCAAAATCTGCGTTATTCCCTTGGCCGGTCGACTGGTCGTGATGACCCTCAGTATCAGGATGCACTAAGTTAGATAAACTAGGGGTGGTCGACCCCGCAACAGAACTGAGGGAAGCGGTCGCGCCACGTCCTCATCCGTGTCCACGGCCTCGTCTCTGTCCCCTATCAGCAGACATTCTGAAGGATACACAAAGCACGTAAGTACAATTCAAATCGCACGTCATCGTAGTGACAAATTCCCAAAAATACCAAATCATAAGTAAAGCGATTAAGGAAACACTAGGAGAGTAATAGGTCTTACAAGTACCGGTCGCACTGTGATGATGGCAAAGTAGTGATACTGTAGACAAACGATGACTCAATAGACCCAAAAGACCGACGACCTAGGTATCTATAAACCTAAGCTCTGATACCATATTCTGTAACACCCCCAAGTTATTCAGGATATATTACAGCACCGTGAGCCCTGCCGTGGGACCCACAAGGCTATTTATACGCGAAACTATGAGCTTTGACCGATAAGGTCCAAGTACAATCAAATGGAAGACAATAAAAATGGTATTCAAAACAATATCCAATAAATCTGAATACAACATATCACGAATCAATACCATGGCAACACAGGCCGAAACATCAAGGAAACCGAAAACAGTACTCGAGTACTCAAAAACCATCCAAGTACAACATCACTGAATGGAGGAAATACAAAACATAACCAGTGACAAGACAAAGTATCACACTTGCCCATCATCTTCATGCCGACCCGATACGTGCCTATCCGCTCTCCGGGATCCTGAAATACATGAAAGGTATTTCCCCAATAAAGGGGTTAGCCGTCGAATAGCTAGTACAAGTATATCGAATATGAAGCACAATACTTCTCGACAATAAAGTAAATGTAATCATCATCTCATCAACTGAGGACTAGTATTCCGAAATAACTAAATCTCATAGCATTACATTCAATATACACATGATTAACCGCGGAACCGCACCAGAGAATACGGAACCCTCAGAGGACCCGTCGGTCCGTCCCAGAGTGGTTAACCCAAAATATCCGCGGAACTACACCAGAGGCTACGGGACCCTCAGAGGACCCGTCGGTCCATCCCAGAGTGGATATATACCATCATACAATTCATATATCTTACTTTCAAAGTCAAGAACGTACGATCATAAACATATACTTGCATTTGAGACATCGAGAATCGGAAGGAAAAGAGTATAAGTTCGGTAGGTCCAAGAACGCACTTCCGGCACCTAAACGATTCATAAGGAATACGATAATCAATAATTAATACTTAAATCACACAAAGAAACTCCCGAAACCCGCCTACGATTCACGAAACTACAAGGATAAACATCTAGAGGTTTGAAAATCACCCAAACCCTCTTAAGTCCGAACAAGGTACAAAACAATCCATATAATCACAGGGGAAACATGCATACAGGGTAGATACATCATAATCTCAAAGATCTCAAGCTCCAAAATGGATAAATCAGGCGAATTTAAGAAAATCCCCAAAAATTTCCAAAACTAGGGTTCTATGGATTTTACCTTGATTTGAAAGATAGAAATGGATTAGATGTTGTGTAATCCTTGTTATTCAACCAAAGATGATGATAGTTGAAGAAGGATCGCCCCAAATCGCCCCAAATAGCCTTCTCCCGTGCTCCCGTCAGAAACTGAGTGAAAATGATGGAAATGACGAAGACTAGGGGTTGACTCACCCTTATATACCATGCCAGGTTAGCGCGCGCTAAAATTAAGGGTTAGCGTGTGCTAACGGGGTCACCCGGTAGTCCAGTATCTCCTTTCCTGATATGTTAGCGCACGCTACCACACTTTAGCGTGCGCTAACTGGTATCCTGGAAAAATTCTAGTTCACTGCCCAACTCCGCTAGCGTGCGCTATGACTGGGCACTACCGCGCGCTACGCAACACCTATAGCGTGCGCCGGCTAAGGCCTAGCGTGCGTTACCTGTTAGTCCAGAAAGTAGAAGTACCTCACTGCCTCTGCCGACTCAGCTCATGAGCGTGCACTACGGGCGATGTTAGTGCACGCTACTGACCACGAATAGTGTGCGCTGGCTACTGCCTAGCGTGCGCTAACTGCTAGTCCAGAGGGCAGAATTAGATACTGCCTCTGCCAAGCCTGGACCGTTAGCGTGCGCTAATACCCAACGCTAGCGTGCACTACTCAACAGGAATAGCGTGCGTTAGCTTAGGTATAGCGTACGCTATCTGCCTGTCTCAACCGTAAGGTATAAACAATACGAACATGATCCGAAAGGCACGAAACTCTAGAATCAATATCGACAACATCTCAATAAGTGTTTACAGAGCGCCAAAAGTGGAAGAACGGCAAGGTCAATAATTCAATAAAAAGTACGGGTATTACATTGGACCTGTACTTGAATACAAAAAAAGTATTCACCCCCGAATGGGTCAGCAAACAGCCGGTGCATGTACAACGATTCATAAATATGTACCACAAGTGAGTAAAACAACGAAACCAAATCGCATCACTCATATTCCAGAATATAGTACCACAATCAAACGTAAAACAAAATCCCGAGCTATACTAGCCATGTACCTCACGCGAGATACACACCCCAGGAGTCCTCATCAGGCCCTCTCAAGTTGTATAGCCCAACTAAGTGATCCACAGAAATCGCAGTCTAATGGATCCTAGGGGACCCTCGCTGGTTTTACTTGGCTCACACACACTCAATGACTACATGTCACAAACCACAGGAATCACATTTTCTGAAATTACCACGTTTCACTGAAATCACATTTTTGCATATTCATTCACACGAAGTACATCAAACGTAATCAAAGTACTTGCCTCAATTAGAACAATATAAGAAACAGTGAACGAAAGGACCTGCGGTCCGAACTTTCTTCAATGATTTGATTCTAGAACAACACAGCACTACATCAAACACAATACGGCAGAAATAGAAGGAATAACCCTAAGTTCTACCTTAGGGACAATCAATCGAACACTATGGGGACAACATGGATCATGCTCAAACTACGGAAGAAAACTCAGAATTTAATCTGTGGACTTCAACGAAAAACAAGGGATTATGATTATAACATCATAATCCAACACAAATCAAAGCTAATTAAGAACTTTAAATGATGAAACCCCAAGAAAACCCTAAAATCCCAAAACTAGGGTTTTGGATGATTTACCTTGATCCGGATGGTAAAATATGTTAAGATGTTCTTAACTCCACGTTAGGAACTGAAAAACATGGATGGATGAAGATATCTGGCCAAAACTTACATTTCCATATGCTCAAGGTCGCCCACCGCCGGATAAGAAGAGAGGAGAGGAAGAAATGACGAGAATTAAGCCATACAGTCCTATGTATACTGGGTGGCTTTAGCGCGCACTAATGGTAAGCATAGCGTGCGCTACCTAGCTGCAATTGCAGTCCAGAAACTTCTGTCTGATCCTATTAGCGTGCGCTAGTGTTTGCGGTAGCGTGCGCTACCTATTTTGGTCCAAAATTCATCAACTTTCTGCCCAATTCGGGAATATTCTGTCCAACCTCATTAGCGTTTGTTAATAGGACATTAGCATGCATTAATTGACTCATTCCAGAGCCCACAAAACCTACTGTCCAGCCAGGTTAGCAAGCACTATGGACAAGAGTAGCATGCGCTACAAATGCATGATTCGCGCGCGCTAGCGACACAGTCTAGCGTGCGCTAACTGTTGCTTTTCAGCATTACCATCGAAAAGTCCGGTCAGAACAAACACATCCCGGGATATACAGAGCTAAATAATTACTAACAAACGACATACCCGTTCCAACTCCAATATACACACGATTCCAGACATCAAACAGCACAACATGGAAAATTTCACAAACCAATTTCCCAACGGAATACGTCAAAAACAAAATATATTAATAATAAAGTACACGGATATTACATAGGGTCTTAGGAAGAATTCAGTCGTGGACGTGGTCGTTGGTGGTTTTTGTTTGTTGCTAGTTGCAAGTGGGTCTTGATTTAGGTTGAAATCGTGTTTGCGCAGAAATGATGAAGAAGGGCCTATTTTGTAACTAAATTACCAATCAACAAAGTCGGTCGGGTAATTCGGTTAGTAATTAGGTAAAACAAATACGACACCTCACTCATGGTAATTTACCGACCACAATATCTATTGGTAATTACCGACGGATATCACTTCCGCCGGTAAAATAAAAAATTACCAGAAATTAATGACCACGAACTTCTCAGTATACTTGTGATAGAAATCCATCGTTATTTTGTCGTAAACTTTGGATGGTAGGTTTTAGTGCCTATTTACCGATGAATTAGTAAATCTTTTTTCTATTTCATGATGATTCTTTCGGTATATTTAGATTATTTAAATAAAAATAATATTCTAGTTTGATGTAAATCCGTCGGTAGTAGGTCGGTAATTACTGACATATATTTTCGGTTGGTAAATTCTGTTGGTATTTCGTGAATTTCTTGTAGTGTATGGCTTGTGGCTCAACCCTTGATTATAAAAAGTATTCAGCCCTTGAGAACCCTAATAGGAAGGTTGGTTAGCATTTGGGTTCCTCGGATAAAATGGCCCTTGAGTATCCGTGTTAGGCACAAAAGATGCACTTGCCTTCAGAGAGGGTGCATTAGTGTTGTCCCGCCCAAAGTTCGAATGGTTTCCCCATCCTGGATTATAAGTGTTGGAGAATGGGTCGTTCCTTTATCATGGCCTCGCTTTATACCCTTGCATCACGTTCACTTGCTCTTCATAGTCAACTTATGGTTCGAACACTTGATTGGACATGTTGGCCCCATGACCATAGACTCCGCAAGTACCACGAGTTTTTACTAAGGACTTAGGTGGTTACTTGTATCGCTCTTTATTCTCATCAAGTTTCCCAATTAGATTGTGTTGTTGCCTAAAATATTTATCCGAAGATTAATACTGCTGGAAGGCGGACAACAAACAATAATTTGCGGGAGCACTTCCGAGAGAATACGAATAAACACAAGATTTGCCGGGTTTGTTAGGCCCGAGCTTGAATGCTCTCGCGAGATGTTATTAATACAAATATTCGTGGATACAAGTATTAATGTGAGAACCTAAGTACAATGAGTGTAAAAAGACTCTGTTAATCCGGCTCTTGAGCGAAGCTCGGTGTTCTTCGTCCCTACCGATCGTCTGCTTGGTGAGAGAGGCCGGGAGAAGTAAGTACCGAATGATAGCTGTTGCCAAGAGTTGGAGATAGCCAAGTGCTATGTGAAATCTCGTGGGAATGCAGAGAATGCTTGTTCAGTGAGTAAAAATCCGAGAGGAGTCCAAGTGCAGGGAGCCGTGTATATATAGAGGCAGCCGAGTCTTGTCTTCAGGCGGGCGATCGCCTTCCGGCCATTATAATAATAGGGCGATCGTCTGCCGGCCCATATTATAATGGGGCGATCACACGGGCTGTCGGCCTAAAGTCCAAGGTAGATCTTGGCGATCATTTAAAGTCCAAAGCTACTGTGAACCAGTGGGCCCAATGAGGAGCCAGCACGCGTCCGGAGTCACTGTCACATGCGGTCCTACTGACAACTTTCGGCGGGCTTGTCGGCTGGTGGGAAGATGCTGACAGGCTGTGGTCAACGATCCGTGATATGCGGATCTTGCCCCGACTCTTGCACGTGGTGTCTGTCCTGAGGCTCGGCCTTTGCCGACTGGATGGCCATCGGCTCTGATCGGCATGACGCGGTCGTCTCTAGCCGGTCACCGAGGTCGGCATCAGCCAATTGCTGAGGGTCGACATTGGTCGGTCACCAAGGGTCGGTCGACAAGTGCCGGGAGATGATCGTCCGCCAGTCGGTCGCCAGGAGTCGGTCGCCAAGTACCGAGAGATGATCATATTTGATGTCGATCGCTCGGCACCGGGACTTGTCCTGGGACCTTCGGTAGGCCGATTTATCTTGACTGCTGGGCTAAGGCTAGGCCGCTGTCGCCGGTCCAGTCTGCCTCGGCTGCTCGGCAATGGCTAGGTCGCCCGATCTCCGAGGCGATCGCCGGTCGGAGAGCATAATTCTCGACACAACAATTGCCCCCCAGCTTGCTCCTATGTTGAAGACATGGGGCGAGGTGGTTTTTGCTGGCGATCGAGTAAGATGAGGACGGGCGATCTTGTTGAGCCGACTTTGGATTCGGACTTGGGCTATCATGGTCGATTGGCTAGCTATCTTTCGGTCTTGTACCTGCAAAAAACAACATTGGCCGATCCCCCTCAGAAACTTGATGGTTTCGTTTGTTTGAGGAATCGTGCACAGTCGCGGAGTTCGATGGACCGACCCCATGACCGTGTCTTGGTGCGCGAAGACATTGAGTGTCTCGTGACTCACTTTATTATGAGGGTCCTCTGTTAGGCTACGCCTCGCCTCGTATTTAAATGAAGGGCGTGCGGTCTCGGTCTAGAGGAGTCCTTGCGCGGGGCAGCGCCGGATGAATCAACTTTACCTCCGCGGCTTGTTAGCTCTGCTTCCATCTCGGCCCGCCATGGAGATGGCGAACCTCGACGGTGTACGTTGAGATGGGGGTAGTGGCACGTGTCGCATTGTCCAGGTACATCAAGTTAGCTGGTGAACCTTGAGGGCGGGTGATCGTGTCCACTGATTAATTTTGGAGGGCCCTCAGACTACGCCGGCCTCGTATTTAAACGAAGGGCGGGCGATTTCGGCCCAAAGGGACCTTGCATGGCCGAAGCAGCCGGTTCCATCGACTACCAGGACCATGGCTTTATGATGTGCGGTGGAGGCGATCTCGTGCCTTAATCCATCATGTTAGATGGTGAACTATAGGGGGCGATCGAGTCCTCCGGTTTTGCTGGATAATAGCGATCGGGCTGGAAGACTGGAGGTCGTCGCTCGGGCGCCGATCACGCTACTCCTAGGCTAAGAAGAAGCCTTTGCCTGGCCAGGAAATCTGTGGCTTTAGCTCGGAAGACCGCGTAGGTCGAGGGCTGGTCCTTCGTAAGATGCCTGAACATAGGCGAAAGACCATGGAATCCTGCTAGGACCATGTGGAGGGCGATCTCATCGCTTATGGGCTTGCCGTTGAGGATGATCTCGTCAACCCGGTCGATGTAGTCCGAGTCGGACTCTTCTTTCCCTTGCTTGATTCGCAGCATGCGATGGGGACCTTCTGGCCGAGCGGCCCTGGTGGCGAAGTACGCTGTGAAGACGTTCGCCAGCTCGTTAAAGGAGTCAATGGATCGCGGTAGCAATGAGGTGTACCACCTGTGGGTGAGGTCGTCCAGCGTCATAGGGAACATTCGGCACCTGATCGCGTCAGATGCCCCACACCTGGTCATGTAGATGTTGAACTTGTTCAGGTGTGTTTCGGGGTCTGATCTCCCCTCGTACAAAGGTGTTTGCGGAGGAGCGATCTTGTGCTGCACGGGGGCGAGATCGATGTTGACCGCGAGCGGCTCGCTTGGCTCGGCGATCGTCTTCATGGAGCCTGCCCTGGATTCCAGGAGCGCCTTCATGTCGTCGAGCTGACGTTGCATCGCAGCCATTGCCGTGGATCGGTTGCTTGCGGATCGGCTTTGGGAGCGGGAGCCGAGGCGATCGTGTACCGATCTCCGGACTCCGCTGCTGCCGACCTAGGCTATTTGGCGAGGGGGAGCCAGACGGCTGGGCTGCCTTCTGGGAGTCGGGTAGGCCGAGCTCCTAGTGACGAACTCAAACTCCGTCGTCTCGTAGCTGGGGCCGGACTACCCCGGCCGCTGTGTCGGGTCACCGCCTGTGCGATCGAAACAGAGTGCCCTGACCGGGCGAGCGCCTCTTCTTGCGGACGAGAGCCTCCTGGCGATCGCTCAGCCAGTAACGCCTTGAGATTCCGCTTGGACTTCCAGCGGACGGCTGAGGGGGTGATAGCAGGAGGCGCGTCGAGAGCACTTCGTCGCTCCTGTAGGACGGACATGACCTCGTCGATCTGTTCCTTGGTTCGGAGCTGATCGAGCGAGAGGCTTGGGCCGCCGTCCAGGGACGGGATCGAGCGTCTCTGACCGCGGCGTCTACCTTCCACCATCGGCTGTGGCTCGGACTGGGACGGAATGAGGCGTCTGGCCGGCTGGCCAGCGGCTTTCTTCGACGCGGAGGCGGAAGACATGATTTCTGAAAGATTTCTTTGAAGCGCAGTGAGTGTCACTTCAAGTATATGCCCCGAGAACAGTGAGTGTTCTTCGAGACGGTAGGAATAAAAATTTGAGGGTTAGATCCCCTTCCTCTAGCGCCAATTGTTGTTGCCCAAAATATTTATCCGAAGATTAATACTGCTGGAAGGCGGACAACAAACAACAATTTGCGGGAGCACTTCCGAGAGAATACGAATAAACACAAGATTTGTCGGGTTTGTTAGGCCCGGGCTTGAATGCTCTCGCGAGATGTTATTAATACAAATATTCGTGGATACAAGTATTAATGTGAGAACCTAAGTACAATGAGTGTAAAAAGACTCTGTTAATCCGGCTCTTGAGCGAAGCTCGGTGTTCTTCGTCCCTACCAATCGTCTGCTTGGTGAGAGAGGCCGGGAGAAGTAAGTACCGAATGATAGCTGTTGCCAAGAGTTGGAGATAGCCAAGTGCTGTGTGAAATCTCGTGGGAATGCAGAGAATGCTTGTTCAGTGAGTAAAAATCCGAGAGGAGTCCAAGTGCAGGGAGCTGTGTATATATAGAGGCAGCCGAGTCTTGTCTTCAGGCGGGCGATCGCCTTCCGGCCATTATAATAATAGGGCGATCGTCTGCTGGCCCATATTATAATGGGGCGATCACACGGGCTGTCGGCCTAAAGTCTAAGGTAGATGCTGGCAGTCTGCCTAAAGTCCAAAGCTACAGTCGGCAGCCAGCTGGGCGGTCCAATGAGGAGCCAGCACGCGTCCGGAGTCACTGTCACATGCGCTCCTACTGACAACTTTCGGCGGGCTTGTCGGCTGGTGGGAAGATGCTGACAGGCTGTGGTCAACGATCCGTGATATGCGGATCTTGCCCCGGCTCTTGCACGTGGTGTCTGTCCTGAGGCTCGGCCTTTGCCGACTGGATGGCCATCGGCTCTGATCGGCATGACGCGGTCGTCTCTAGCCGGTCACCGAGGTCGGCATCGTCCAGTTGCTGAGGGTCGACATCGGTCGGTCACCAAGGGTCGGTCGGCAAGTGCCGGGAGATGATCGTCCGCTAGTCGGTCGCCAAATACCGAGAGACGATCGTATTTGATGTCGATCGCTCGGCACCGGGACTTGTCCTGGGACCTTCGGTAGGCCGATTTATCTTGACTGCTGGGCTAAGGCTAGGCCGCCTGGTCGCTGGTCGGCAGTTCTGCCTCGGCTGCTCGGCAATGGCTAGGTCGCCCGATCTCCGAGGCGATCGCCGGTCGGAGAGCATAATTCTCGACACAACAGATTGCTAAATATCTTTTCGAGCGAAGATGTCGAACTCATTTCATTCACTACCACTCCATTCTTCTGATTTCTTCTTTATTGGGAGTAGGCGCTCATTGTCTCGGAAATATCGTACATCTCTTGGGTTGTTCTCGCCCCAATATCTCTCCTAGCCATATATTGAATATCCAAAGTTAAATAAACATAGAAAAATTAGTTGAGAAGCTCCAACGAGAAATGACGATGAGGACACTAAACTAAGTACTCTTGGAAATGCTCCCAGTCCTCATGAAATGCTTCACTCTCTATGTGGATATAAGAGGCAATCTTGGATGAATATCCATTAACTTGTGATGAGAGTAATGTCTTCTTACGAACCGGTCATACACCATGTCTCATGTAGTCAAAGGTTTGGTGCTAGGGACATTAGCCATGACTTGGCTTGGTCCTTCAAAATATATGGGAAACACTTCATTCGAAGTTGATATTATTGAAAGCCTTGAAGAGGAACGGTTTGCATGATGGCATAAAACTCTCGAATAAAGTTGACGGGTCTTCATTCGGCATTCTGTAGAAGGATGGCAATTTGGGAAATTAGTGATTTTGATCTTGTAGTTACTTTCCAGCTCGCTCAAGAAGATGCATGATGTAGAAACTATTATGACTGACCTAGCAAAGTCTCGCATATATTGAGGTCGGAATGGAGGTGGATTAGTCATTTTTTTTCTATCTGAAGATCGATATAATCGGTTCTCTTTCAAGCTTTAGTATCGTGGTCGTAGTCTTCCTAAGTCTTACTCGGCGACCTCGCATGCCTCAATCCCCAGCAACAACGCTAAATTCTATTCCTGAGAATTTAGACATTTGCAAGATCTTGCACGTAATAGAAGGAAATCAATTTTTAGAAGTGGTAAATCAACTCGGTACTGTCTCTTGAGGAATTCTACAAAGAGGTTAAAAAAAATCTGAAAGAAACAACTAGTGTGCAAAAAAGCCCAAGTACTAACATTAATTGGGTTGAAAAATATCACTAAGGAAAATAAATGATAACTAAAGTGCGAAATTGACAAGAGCAATACAGAATTGTAATTAAGGAAAGAAAATAATAATTGAAATGTGAAACTGACAAAAACTAGTAAAAGTTATCTCTATGATAGTTAATCGAACACCTAAATGCACAAATAAGCAAAGTGGGAAAAACTTGAATTTTAGAATTTAGGGAAATGGGAATTGCCCCAACTCTACTAGGATTTAGATGAAATTAACAATAGAATCATAATTTGATGTTCTCTTCAATTATGTCCAATCCTAATTTAGAAAATTTTAGGGCAAATTGCCCTTTCAGTTCAGTTTTTCAAAAAATGTGAATCAATATAGTTTCTCTAAATTGGAGTAATTCAATTACCAATCCCTTAAAACCTAGTTGAGTTGGGCCAGCTTCCCTCAACTTCTTAGAATTATGATTCTAGCCACTCATGGTGGAAAAAATCAAGAACAAAAGAGAGAGCATAAAATAAAACAAGTTCCGTGGAGAAATTGAGGAAGATAGAAAATAGATGTAGAAAATAACATCACATGAAGAATAAAGTAGGAAAAATCTACTTGAATCCTTACGAGAACGTAATTATAACTAACTAAGAGTAGCAAATAAAATAGAATTGATATCGTAGAATTGATCTTGATCTGGGGTTTATTACAAAGAGGAGAAATAGAGAAAAAAAGTGTTTCTAAATATAAAAACTAAGAAAATGAGGAAAAGTCCCTAAATAATGAAGTAAAATACCTATTTATAGATTTGATCAAAAATGGTCAAATTGGTGAAAATCGCGTTAAGGCCTTGTTCAGGGTTAGTCCAACTTCGATTAGGGGGTCCGTCATGCAGGGTGACTCGCTCGGTCCAGTCTAGTTCTAGGATTAATGCTCGGTGTTGTTAGAACATTATATTCCACATATTCAAATTGATGTTTTGATGATAAGTTGGTAAACAAAGAAAAACAACAATGAATCGAGAAGAATTCGAAGACGCATGAGCTAGACAGAAGAACATTGAAATGAAGCAGAAACACATATAACATATGCTATGCAACATATCTAGCATACGTAATGAAGACCCAACTGAAGACAGTAGAGTATGACAGGCTTAATGTACGAAACAGAGTAGAGATAACGTACGTAATGATCAGGCTTTAACGTACGTAAGACAAAGGTATTAACGTACGCTATGAGAAGATGAATTTCAAATTCAAATAAATCAATCTGTTGGATTGATTCTAGAAGGTCAAAAAGCATGCAACGGATACATGAAGATAACGTACGCTACGTAGATAATTTAACGTATGCCACGGAAGAGGCAGAAGCTACTTGACTGAATTGAGCAATGAATAACGTACGTAACAGGAACGGTTAACATATGTAATATGCTTAACGTACGCTGTGGAGGATGTATAGCATACGCTATGAAGAGAGCAGTGACCAACGGGTAGTTTAGTCTTTGAAGCCTATAAATACCACTTCATACAGTATTCACCATAAAACAAGTTCAAGTAAAGCTTATATACTTCAGATATCATTATCTTTATCATTGTTGTTGTAATCGAGCTTAATTGTTAAGAGTTCGAGTGTTCGATACTCTCAACTGATACATGAGAGGGAAGAAAAGATTGTAGATTTGATTCGGTGTTATTAGGATCAAGGATCCAGCATGATTAGAATCACAATCTAAATCCGAGTGAGGTTTGTCTAGTACCAATAGAAAGCTAGATAGGTTGATTCCTTGTCCGATAGAAAAGAAAAACGGTTTATCTTGGACCGACAAAAAGACAAGATTGTAACGATTTATCTTGGACCGATAGAAGATAAGATTGTAGCGGTTTACCTCGGACCGATAGAAGACAAGGTGAAAAAGTTTATCTTAAGCTTATAGAAAAAGATACGGAGAGAGGACATACGCACATTACCGAACCTCTATATATCGTTGTGTCATTTACACTCTGCACTTAATCGCTTCTGCAATCGCAAAAGAATTGTATATTCTTAACCACACTATCCAAACCCCCCTTCAAGCTGTGGTACCAACACAACAATTGATAGCAGAGTGGGTATCTCTAATAGTCGGCTAAACATTCGAGAAGTAAAAGATCCAATGGCGCTTCACTTTGCCCCGGTCTAAGGCCTCGCCTTAAACCGACCTCCTTTTTTGATGGATCAAATTTTATGACATTAAAAAAGAAGATATCAATATCCATTCGAGCCTATGATATTGAGCTCTGGAAAGTCAGTTGTCTTGGTCGAAAAATTTCCACAAATTTGAATAGTACTCTAAAAAGCTTCGAAGAATACGATGATATAGATTGAAAGAACGACCATTACAACAGCAAAGCAACATAATTGCTTTATTGTGCTTTAAATTCGGAAGAACATAATCAGATTTCCTCGTGTGATAGTGCAAAAGAAATCTAGAAAATATTAGAGGTAACTCACAAAGGAACGGATCAAGTCAAGGAGACGAAGATAAATATGCTTCTCCACGACTATGAGCTTTTCATGATGAAAGACGAAGAGTCCATCACAAATACGCTAGACCGATTTTCGTTATCACAAATGGACTAGCATGCTTCGGAAAACCCTTATCGAGTAGTGAAAAGGTGAATAAAATATTACGATCAATACCTCGCGAATGAGACGGGATGGTTATGGCAATTATGGAATCTAAAGATCTCAATACTCTTGATTTTAGCGCCCTTGTTGGTTCGCTAATAAATTATGAGATTATCCTTAAATCATAAAACACGAAGCCGAAACCGAAGGAAAATTCTATAGCTTTAAAAGCTAAGAAGATGTCAAGAAATGAATAAGCTATCCCGATTGACGACGATGATGAAGAATCGGCATTTTATGCCAAAAACATCAATACGTATCAAAACTTATTAAACCGGAGAAGAAGATACTTCAACTCGCAAGTCAGGAATGAGTCAAATCAGTTTGACGATAACTGTAGAAATTGTGGAAAATCTGGCCACTTTGTGAAGAATCGTCGTGGCTCGACTTCTAAGAAGGAAGTGCTAATAGCCACATGGAGTGACGAAGAAGATGAAGATGAAAATATTCAAAATAATCTTGCACTCATGGCAAGGAGCTCGTTTAACGACAGTGACGACGAAAGCCAGTAAATAACTCGTCTCAAGATGAACTTTTTAATGCTTTCGAACAGTTACATACGAATTTTCAAAATCCGCTAAGAGATAATAAATCTCTTAAAATTAAAAATAAATTTTTGGAAGACAAAATCTCCAAATTACAAGAAAAAAGAAAATTTATTGAAATTGATAATTCTCTATGCCTTGAAAATGAAAATAAATTAAATAATGATTTATTAAAAGTTCAAAATGAACTCAAAAATTTAACAACCAAATTTTCTCTCGGGAACGAGAAATTTGAAAAATTACTTAGTGTTCAAAAATTTCGTTAAGTAAACAAGGTTTAGGATTCAAACATAATGATAAAACCGAATCCATAAATTTCAAAATACCCCAATGTGGTAATGGTTTAAATATCGGGCATCACATTTCAAACTGTAAAAGCCCAAGATGAACAATCAAAATAAAGAAAATATGGATTCCAAAAGGACCCATAATACCAAACATCGTCTATTTACCAAATGAAAAACGACCGAGTGCCGGTTGGATCCCCAAAATTCAAAATTAATTATTTCAAAATAATTGGTATTTAACTTAGGGGGAGTTATTTTTTAAAGGTAAGATATTTTTCAGGGGAAGTTTTACCCATTTCTTTTCATATTTAATTTTTCATTGATTTTATGATTTTCATACACTTTTTGCTAATTACAGAAAAGGGGAGAAGAATGAGGAGAAAAATATAATGGGGGAGAAGAAGATAAAAAAGAGAAGTAATGATGGGAGAAGAAAACTAATGAAACGGACAAAGCCAAAAACTTTGATCTGTATATATTTTTCGTATTTTTTCCATCGAAGTATTGTTGTTTTGTCATCATCAAAAATGGGGAGATTGTTGAACATTATATTCCACATATTCAAATTGAAGTTTTGGTGATAAGTTGATATACAAAGAAAAACAACAATGAATCAAGAAGAAGTCGAAGACGCACGAGCTGGACAGAAGAACATTGAAATGAAGCAAAAACACATATAACGTATGGTATGCAACTTAGCTAACATACATAATGAAGACCCAACTGAAGAAAGCCGAGTATGACATGCTTAACGTACGTAACAAAGTAGAGATAACGTACATAATGATCAGGCTTTAACGTACGTAAGACAAAAGTATTAACGTACGCTATGATAAGATGAATTACGAATTCAAATAAATCAATCTGTTGGATTGATTCAAGAAGGTAAAAAAGCATGCAACCGATACATGAAGATAACGTACGCTACGTAGACAATTTAACGTACACTACAAAAGAGGCAGAAGCTACTGGACTAAATTGGGCAACGGATAATGTACGTAACATGAACGGTTAACGTACGTAATATGCTTAACGTACGCTATAAAGAGGGCAATGACCAACGGCTAGTTTAGCCTTTGAAGCCTAAAAATATCAGTTCATATGGTATTCACCATATAACAACTTCAAGCAAAGCTTATATACTTCAGATATCATTATCTTTATCATTGTTGTTGTAATCGAGCTTATTTGTTAAGAGTTCGAGTGTTCGATACACTCAACCAATACACGAGAGGAAAGAAAGGATTGTAGATTTGATTCAGTGTTATTAGGATCAACGGTCCGGCATTATTAGAATCATAATATAAACCCGAGGAATGTTTGTCTAGCACCAATCGAAAGCTATATAAGTTGATTCCTTGTCCGATAGAAAAGAAAAATGGTTTAACTTGGACCGACAAAAAGACAAGATTGTAACGGTTTATCTTGGACCGATAGAAGACAAGATTGTAATGGTTTACCTCGGACCGATAGAAGACAAGGCATAAAGGTTTATCTTAAGCCTATAGAAAAAGATACGGAGAGAGGACGTAGGCACATTGCCAAACCTCTATATATCGCCGTGACATTTACATTCCACACTTAATCGCTTCTGCAATCACAAAAGAATTCTATATTCTTATCCGCACTATCCGAATTCCTCTTCAAGTGGTGGTACCAACCCAACAGGTGTCAGCCGCAGGCCTCGTTCCGGGAGTGCTCAGTCTCGGATAGGCGACAGAGGGCTCTATCTTGGCAGTAACTGGTCGATCAGAGTTGAGGAACGATCCCTCCATCTGGTGTTAGCTCAACCATCAGTCACTTGGTGTTTGGTCTTGAACGGTCCCTTTTTGCATCCGACCAGGCTTGTTCGACTAGTTTCCGCTTTCAAAAATACATAAAAGTATCAATAAAATCTCAAATTCACAAAAATCACAAGAAATACAATAATATAAAAACCTAAAAATAGAGCTTAATAAATGCGTCATTACATGACTAAAATTAAAATAAAAATACTAACAAAAATGACACAATAGATAAATTGTAATAATAGTATCTTCATATGGAAAATTACATGGCAAGTTTTGGGGATACAATTTATTTAGTATGTAATATATGACAATTTAAGTTGGAGTATTTGGCAGACTTTGAATTTTATACTTTAATTGAGTGTATTAATTACGGATCGGAACGACTGGTTGGAACTGGGACGGAAATTTTAGTGTGTTGTTGACAAAATATTACAGTCAACACAGTGCAAATTACTCGGTATAATCGTACAAGAGGATGGTACAACTTAGGCTTGGGTAACTAATCCCGAAGGCTTGGTCTCGTCTAGGGCCCATCTCGTCCTGCCCCGGACGAGACGAGACCAATTTCTTTAAACACATAGCCCGTCCCATTCGTCCCGTTTTAAATAGTTGGGACGGGCTGTGAGGGCAAATGTCAAATCCCAACACGTCTTATCCCGTAGGAATGTTTAGTTACTAAATTTATATAATTATTTTATATGCAAGCCCAGCTACCAATCCCAAAGCGGTCATCTAACATTTCTAACTCATCTCGTTTACCTCGTTCGTCCAATTTCTAGCCCTAATATTCAAAAACCAAACCTCTTCTTCTAAGTCGCAGCATTCAGTTCCCTTCACTCCTTCAGCGACCGAAACCCACCTAAGTCGCTCCCACCTTTGAAACTTTGAATATGTAATTTTCGATATGTAACTTGAATTTATTGCAATGTAACAAGTCTAAATATCATGTTCATTTGAGAATCAACATTGGTTACTGGGACCACTTTTCGCTAGTTCGTGTCCCGATCCCAAATAAGATCGGGGCCGTTGGGTCCCATTCTTCAAAAGTACAATCCCGTCCCGTCTCGTTCCATAATTTTCAAAAGAAACAAGATCGGGATTACCTTAAAATGATCTCTTCCCGTCCCATTACCAGGCCTAGTTTAACACATTAGAGGTCCAATTTCTAAACTATGGACTATCTACACATGGGCCAAAGACAAGGAGGTAGCATTGTGGACCAAGATTTAGTTAGTGATTTGAGAAGCCCAATTAGAGTTTGGCCAAATAGACCCACTTTGATCCAATTTGATAATTAGAGCCATTGGTCCACTGGACACATCTTTATCACTTAAGTTTGATCATTTTATTGAAAGAGGAACAACCCCTCTACCTCTCTCTCCATCTTCAATTTCTACACGAATCAACACTTGTCGAATTCTAGACTGGGTAGTGAGCATTTTCATCATCCAAATAGAAATGGGTTTGCGTCTCAGTACGTCAGCTGCCACGTTTGTTTTGCTCGGGTGATAAAGAATTTCCAAGTCATAGTCTTTAATCAATTCCAGTCATCTCCGCTGTCGCATGTTTAACTCTTTCAGACTGAAAATATTTTTAGGACTCTTATGATCTATGAAGATCTGGAAATGGGTTTCGTACAAATAGTGTCGCCATATTTTCAGGGCAAAAACAACAGCTGCTAACTCCAAATCATGCGTTGGGTAATTGATTTTGTACGGTTTCAACTACCGTGAAGCATAGGCGATTATTCTATCATTCTGCATTAGTACGGAACCTAGACCCTAATTTGAAGCATCACTGTAAACTATGGACCCTTCAGTTCCTTGTGGTAGTGCTAATATTGGAGTTATTGTCAGTATCTTCTTGAGTTCGTAAAAACTAACTTTACACTTCTCATTCCATTTGAACTTCTGCGTTTTCTGCAATAATTGAGTAAGGGGCGAGTAATTTTGGAAAATCCTTCCACAAACCGACGACAATACCCAGCAAGTCCTAAGAAACTTCTGACCTCTTTCACATTCTTAGGAGACTCCCACTGCGTGATTGCCTCGACTTTCTACAGATCAACTCGGACTCCTTCTGATGATACTACGTGACCAAGGAACATTACTTCCTCTAGTCAGATTCACATTTAGAAAGCTTTGCATACAACTGATCGTTCCTCAAGATGTACAAAACAATCCGCATATGTTCCGCATGCTCGTCCGGAATTTAGAGTAGATTAAGATGTCGTCGATGAAAACTACGAATTTATCTAAGTACTTTATGAATACTCATTTCATTAACTGCATAAACATAGCAGGCGCATTGGTGAGACCAAATGTTGTTACCACAAATTCATATTGCCCGTAGCGAGTTCTAAATGCTGACTTCGGAACATCGGATTCTTTAATGCTCAATTGATGGTATCCTGATCTCAAATCGATCTTCGAGAACAATGTCTCTGCTTTCAACTGATCGAACAAATCATCAATCCGAGGCAACATGTATTTATTCTTGATTGTATCTTTGTTTAGCTCCTGATAGTCGATGCACAACCGAAGTGATCCATCTTGCTTTCGAATGAATAGAACTGGTGCACCCCAAGGGTAAATGCTTGGCTGGATATAACCTTCGTCCAACAGCTCTTCAAGTTGCTTCTTTAACTCATACATCTTGGTGGGTGCGCCTTGGAAATAGGTGTGACTCCCGGTTCTAACTCGATGGTAAACTCTACATCTAGTTGTGAAGGTAATCTAGGATTTGTTCCTTATGAGAAGTCTATTTTTGTCCGTTTTGTTCCGAAATACCCATTTGGTTCCTATGACTGCTTGATGGGTTGGTCTAGGGACTAGGTACCACACATTATTTCTTTTGAAACCATTGAGTTCTTCTTCTATAGAAGAGATCCAGTGTGAATTATTAAGAACCTCATTGGTCGAAATAGGTTTAGATAGTGTTAGGAATATAGCTAGAGTGCACATGGCAAGTCTCCTAAGTTCAGCTTGGGATTTCAATGCAGGGGATTGAGACTTTTCAGAATTGGATTCTATATCATCTTGTGCATAGAGTACAGTTCCCTGTGTACTCTGTATTTTTCTTCGGGTGGACACACTAGCATCAATATTACCAATTATCAACTCCTGAGGGTGATCTCTTAACCACCTCCTGACGGGGTTCTAGTTCAGCATCCCTTGCCATGTCCTGATGAGATGTAGTTTCAGCTTCAGCTTCTATAGCATCAGCTTCGACTACTTATTTTGTTCTTACAGTGGCGGGATTGATCTCTATATTTACAACAGGTTCATTAAGAGTTTGTGGGATTCCCTCAATGGATAGCGTCTATATGCCTTGGGTTAGGTCTTCTATTAGTAGGGTCGCAATGGGGTTCATCAAAGACTACATGAACTGACTCCTCTATTGTCATCTTCCTTTTGTTGAATATCCTAAATGCCTTGCTAACGGAGGAGTATCCAATGAAAATACTTTCATCTGACTTTTCATCGAAGGTCTGGAGTTGATCCTTCCCATTGTTAAGAACATAACACCTGCATCCAAAAATATCAAAATGCGCAGCCATTGGTGTTTTATTGTTCCATACCTCGTATGTGGTTTTGTTGTGGTGTTTCTTGATGATATAGCGGTTTTATGTATAGCATGTTATATTTGTTACTTATCCCCAGAAATGTTGTGGCAACTTGCTTGCAACTAACTTGGGTTCTTGTTGCTTCTTTCAGCGTCATGTTCCTTCGCTCGGGAACACCATTTTGTTGAGGGGTGCGGGCTGTTGAGTGTTCATGTTGTATGCCATTGTCCACATAGTATTTCTCTATAAAGCAATTTGTGAATTCCGTGCCTCTGTCAGAACGAATGGACACAATACTCGACCCTTTCTCATTTTGAAGCTTTTTAGGTGTTCTGGCAGCTTTGTGGTTGTCTCTTTCTTCTTAATTAGGAAGATGGTACCTAGAAAAATCGTCAACAATGACAAGACAACATTTCTTACCTCCCAGACTTACAGGATCTACAGGACCATAGAGATCCATATGTAGCAAATCCAGGACCCTTTGGGTTGAAAGATATGATTTGCTCTTCAGAGAAGCCTTGGCTTGCTTGCCTTTCTGACAATTTCCACATATGCTGTTTTTATGAAATGAAACATCGGGCAAGCCTCTGACCATTCCCTGTCGAGCTAACTTGTTTATGGTCTTGAAATTGATATGAGACATCCTTTTGGGCCATAGCTAGCTTTGATCTGCAGTGCCTTTGGCAACAAAACAAGGAATTACGGTACTAGTGGGTTTCCAGTCAGCAATAGACATGTTACTTGACTGGCTTTCTGTAAGGAAAATTTGTTTGGTCTTTTTGTCCTTCACCTTACAGTGATCTACATAGAATTTGACTGATAATTGTTTGTTACAGAACTGACTAATGATAAGTATATTGTAACGTAGTCCTTCTATGTAGGCTACGTCGGTGACCTTGAATTTTCCTACAAGTAGAGTTCCTTTCCATCTTGTTCTTCCTTTTGATTTAGCACTGAATCTCATCTTTGGACCACGACTTCTACATAATATGACAGCTTGGCAATATCTCTTGTCGAGAACATCTGCTACCGAAATACCATATGTCCTTCTCCTTGATATCCCGTAATTAAAAGATTGAGTAGACTTAGGTTCCCTTTGATTTTTGGGTCCTTGATTATTAGTGCCTTTAGGTACCCATATTTGCCTAACATCAATGGGTTTGTTGTAGGTTTTATTTGGTCCTATTTTGTGATATTTACGTGGCTGGCACGTAATTGATGTAAGTATTTTTATTATGCATGTAAAATTTTGATTTTTGGCTCCAGTACGGTTGTTGTCTAGGAGGAAGAACCATATTTTTCTACCTTTTTGCCTGCCTTCTGGGTATCCAGTTGGATTCTCGGTCCTGCTGTTGGTAGAACTACAGCGGGAGCCTACTTATGGGAGTACTGAGGTGCATGCTGTTTGTACATAGGTACAACCTTCCTTCTAGCCTACTGCTGATGCTGTTGGTATGCTTGAGGAGCATACTGCTGATATTAAGTATTGCGTTTTACAGATCTGAAGGACCGAATTTTACGCTGCTTATGATATGAGCTAGGTGGCGGAATAGCAACCTTTGCTTTCCGAGAAGGCGCAGCTGTAGCCTTTACAGGAACAACCTTCCGTGTTTCTTTGGTTTTAGGAATGGGTTCTACTCCTTTGACGAACACCGTACTAGTTTGACTCTATTGACTGTATTTTTGTAACGCCCCCAAAATTTACCGGAATGTTACAGTGCCGTGAATCTCGTGTGGGACCCACAAGGTAAATTTTTAAGACTTTAAAATTTCTCCATTAAATAATTTTTATCACTACGCCATAGATGGCTTTCTACAACACTTAGGGGGGGTGTCACCTTCTTAGATGTTACCATAGCTATGAAATTTTGGACCTACCACAACGTTCGGGTTATGGTGTTACCGAATCCTGAAATATATGTTACTCTAGCTATAAAAGGTGCAACTCTCAGTAACACCATGAGATGTGTTACCTTAGAGTATTAATAAACAAAATTTTGAATTTTATATAAAATCAATGATTTAATAAATTTTTAACTTTAAAATAATTAATTTTAATAAAACATTGAATCTATTTTTATAAAAAAAAATTCTATCAAATAATGAATTATATATATTTTTATAAATAATAATATATTTTTATTAAATTTAAAAGGTTTTAAAATAAAGTAGTATTTGAAAATTAATAAATTTTGATTTAAATAATTAAAAAATTTATTAATGTATATTTGATCCGATCTGGCCGTACCGTTTGGACGTCCGCAGACAATCAATTAAAAAGTCGGTCCAAGCCCGAACTAGATAACCTGATTTGTACCACCGGTCGGATGGGCACGGCATCCCTACTTAACTTGGGCCGGCTCCTAACTTTTGTTAACCCTAGTCAAAGTGCAGCCGCTTATCACTTCACTTTACCGCCACAATCAGGCAGAAACACTTCTTACATCTTCTGTCTGGTGGCGTGTATTCCAATCCTTCCGCCGCTCTTGCCTATTCTTTCACTTGTGATTCTGTCCACTTATCGCGGTAGCGGTTTAATCCTTCCGATGGTAGGATCCAATGCCTTTTCGAACTCCAAACAAGCAGATTATATGAAAGACAAAGCTTATCTTCAATCGCTGTTCTTCAAACGCATAACGCTCTTTGAGTAAATACAAAATGAGCAAAAATTCAATCATATGACTCTTTCTGATGAACGAATCCGGTAATTTCGGTATCTGTTCTCTCCCTCTCTCTCACTCTCTTTATTTTTTGGATTTTTTTTCTTCTTCTATATTTGTTATGTTTCGATTGATTGATTAATTTATATGTGGTTTGATGATTGTAAAAAAGGATTACATTGCCGGACAGAAATGTTAAGGAAGGGAATAAATGGAAAACCACCACGTTTGATGTCGGGAAGGAGATATCAAAGAGATTGGCATCGAACGCCCTAATTGCCAAAGTGGATGGAATCTTGTGGGATATGAGTCGGCTTTTGAAAGATGATTGCATTCTTTCGTTGTTTACGTTTGAAACTGAAGAAGGGCGCGATACATTCTGGCATTCGAGTTCTCACATTCTAGGCGAAGTAAGTTTCTTGATTTTGTATACTGAAGATATTGAGTTTGCCTAATCTGATTATTGACAATCAGCTTGGTTCGGGTTATTTAGGCTTTGGAGCAGACATATGGATGTAGGTTATGCATTGGTCTGTGCACCACGAGAGGGGAGGTGAAGTTTAAGCATTTTTCTTATTTAAGCTTTTCCTTATTTAGTTGAAGTTTAAGCTTTTCCTTAATCTAGTTTCTTATTGAGTTGAAGTTTAAGCTTTTCCTTATCGAGTTGAAGTGTAAGCTTTTCCTTATCTAGTTGAAGTGTAAGCTTTTCCTTATCGAGTTGAAGTTTAAGCTTTTCCTTATCTGGTGTCAGTAGATTATTTTCATGCATATTACATGTACATCTGTTTATGCTTTCATTAAATCTATCTTTTGACTTCCATTTGTATATCTAATTCCAATCAAACTTAAAACCAACCTAAAGGAGGTGATCTTTTTAAATTGCAAGATTCCTGCAGTTTGGTGCATTTATAAGTTTGTTGTTAGATTTCCATGAAGTTGAGTAATAATGCTGCACCAGTTGCAGTGGTATGCCTGAGTGTAAGCTTGGGCTGAATGATAGAGTTTTGCTTGAGGCACAAGGACGATCTACTAAGGGAAAAGCCATTGATCTGGATGACATGAAGTTTCATCAGTACGTAATTTATCATCTCGATTTGATTATGTGTGAAGTGTGATTACCTTTTTCTTTTGGAGGCTAGGTGCAAGATAAAGAAGAAATGGGATGTCCTGGGAAACATCTGATTATGCTTTTGTTCTCAGTTCTTTTTTGATGTGTTTGTGGTGCAGTGTAGGTACGTTTTTTTGGTTAAAAGTTGCGTTTTTTCAGCACTTTAGGTGCAGTATAGGTGCTGTTATTTTGATGTTTAGGTGCTGTTTTTTTGATGTTTTTGGCAGCAGATATGTTCTTCATGGTTTGGTGCAGTTTTGGTGCTGTTTTGTTGCAGTTCTAGTGCTGTTTTTTGATGTTTTTTTTGTTTTGGCAGCATATCAGTGTTGTTTTAGTGCTGTTTTTTTGCTTCATTTCAGTTTTTATGTTAATTTTTTATGCACATAGGTATGTCGAGTCAAGGAAGAAATTATCGGCCTTAGTCTGCACTTGAGGATTCCAAACTTGTCGAAGCTTTGGTGAATATGGTAAATACCAGTGGTTTTAAAGTTGATAATGGATTCAAAGCTGTATACTTGCATCATTTAGAACAGGTAATGAAAGAAGCGCTTCCGGACTCTGGTATATTGGGTAAACCCCATATTGAATCGAGGATAAAAACCATTAAAAAAGACTAGCCGGTGGTCTATGATATGTTTCATGGTTCTAACACCAGCGGATTTGGCTTTGATGGTCAAAAACTTTGCGTGGCTACGATATTTCAGCCTATAATATTTGATTTACTCTATCGTTTGGTAGAGCCTTAAAGGCATTCTTTATGCATTTCTTTTAGATTCTTACTGCATAAAATATATGTTTTTTTTCTAAATTCTAAAATGTTTTACTTGTTAGGTCATTGCTGCAACAGTAGCAGGTGATCTTAAAAAATGTTCTGAAGCTTTCCTTGGAAAGCCGAATGAAGAGTAGTGTGCTTGGATTTTAAACCTAGAGAAATAGGGAGGTAGGTCTTCTTTTATGTACTTTAGTTTATTCTTGAAAAGTATCAGAATTCGATAAATGATACTTCAAATTTGATCAAGATAAATAAACTTGGCAAATTATTTCTGGTTTAGAACAACTAGTTTGGAGACCTTATTTTTCTGATAGTTGTTAATAGGCTGCCTGTTTGGAAGCTTAGTAACCATCACTAATTATTGACTCTTTTTTGTTGTTTAATTCTGCAGATATCTCGTTCAAAGAAGGTGAAGTCTGTGAATGGACACCAACTCAGGCAAATTGGCTAATCCTTGGCTAATTGAATAAGTGTTCCACAGAATAGTTTCTTAGTGTCTTTTTGTATATTAGTCTTAGACGTCCACTGATGTAATTGGATAAAAATGACCAAGTTATTTTCTTCTAGTACTTGTATATATGTAGTTGGTGATGTAGTTGGTTGGTTTTGTGATTGGATATAATTGTTTTTTTATGATGGGATTATGTAGTTGGATGATGTAATTGGTTTCTGTGAATTGGTTTGTTGGTTTTTTTAATGGGAAACGCTAAATTTAAAATTTACATTTTTATTTTGTTAAAATGAAGGTGTTACCTTAGGTACTATATATTATATATGTTGCAAATGTCTTTCATTGGTAACACCTGTAACACCTAGTGTATTACAATTGGTAATATATGTGTTGCAATAGACTAAAAATTGCTGCACTTTTGTGGCCCCACCGGTGGGCCCCGCAAAGTAGGCCCCACTAACAGGCCTAAGAAAAGTGGGTCCCACATATGGGCCCCACCAGCTGACCCCACTAAGTGGGTCCCACCGGTGGACCCGGCCTGTGGGACCCACAAAATGGGCCCCACACGCGGAACCCACTAAATTGGCTATATATTTTACAAAATTATAGAGTATATTGCAACACGAATATGATGTTTCTATAGGGTCCTTAGGATGTTGCTGTAGGGTCCTTAGGTAACAAATAATCCTATGTTAGCTTAGGATGATCCACATGTTGCCTTTGACTCCAAAGGCTACTGCTCACAGAGCAACTTAGCTAAAATGTTACCTTTGCCCATTTTGGGTATGTGGCAACAGAAAATTGGGTCTAAGGTAACACAGTTATGTGGTTGCCGAAGGCCATTTATGGCGTAGTGTATGAAAGTAGCTCCACGATGGTACAATTACGAAACAAAATACTCTAGAAGCGGTAGTCAGTCTCCTTTTTAGCTCGTCGAAGCTCTCCTGACAATCCGTTGTCCAGACAAACTTGGTACTCTTCCTTAGTAGGTTCGTCAATGGCTGAGCGATACAAGAAAAGGCCTCGACGAACCGTCGATATGCCAATCCCAGGAAACTCCTTACTTCTTTGACGTTCTTTGGTGGTTCCCAACTCATCACTGTCTCAATCTTTTGCGGATCTACCTTGACGCCTTCTGCTGAAATAACATGTCCCATAAAGGTCACCTCCGGCATCCAGAACTCGCATTTAGAAAGTTTTGCAAAAAGTTGGTGTTGCCTCAAAACGCTTAACACCTGCCTCAAGTGTTCCTCGTGCTCCTGTCAGCTCTGGGAAAAGATTAAAATGTCGTTAATAAAAACCACCACACACTTATTGAGAAATTCTATCAGAACCTTGTTATCAATTCCATAAAAACGGCTGGGGCATTAGTCATGTACTCATAGTGTCCATATCTTGATCAAAATGCAGTTTGGGGATATCCTCCTCTCGAATCCTTAATTGGTGATATCCAGACTGTAAGCCGATTTTTGAGAACAGTCGCCCCCTATAATTGATCCAGTAGGTCATTGATCATTGGAAGTGGATTACGGTTCTTGATAGTGACTTTGTTTAGCTCCCTGTAATCGATACACAGGCGTAGGGACTTGTCTTTCTTCTTCACAAAAAGGACCGGCGCACCCTATGGCGGAGTACTCGGACGGATCGGTCCCTTATTTAACAATTCTTAGAGCTGTAGTTTAAATTCCTTTATTTCAGCTGGTGCCATCCTGTATGGTGCTTTGGAGATAGGCGTCATTCCCGGCTCAAGTTCAATCGAGAGATCAACCTCTTGCCGTGGCGACAACCCTGGTAATTCATCGGGAAAAACGTCTGGAATTCACTCACCGCGGGAATGTTAACAACTGATAGTTGTGATATGTCCTCCTGAAGAACATAACACCAATAATACATTTCTCGAGTGTCACAAGATAATCCCGTTGTAAGGAGGCTAAGAGACTCTTTAGTATTGAAGTGTTCTCGACCCCAGATTACGTGAGTGGAACCATCACAAGTCATAATGGAAATGGTCAGGTGATAGGTTTCTAATATCGTCCTGTGCATGGTCATCCAGTCCATACCTAAAATGATATCCTCGTTCTGAAGTGGGAAAACCATGAGATTCGCTGTCCAACCCCAATCATCAATGCAGATTGGACAGTTTCGAACTTCTAAATTACCCCCAACTCTGCTACCCTCGGGTAGCTTAACAGTAAAAGATTCACAAGGTACACAAGGAAGGTTCAAATGATTAACACATTCCACAGATATAAACGAGAGTCTCGCTCCAGTATCAAATAGTACATGAGCAGGTTAGGAATTAACAAGAAGTGTACCTGAGACAGCAGGTGCGGTTTGGTCATTAGTAGCCCTTAATTCCAACACGCAGGATGGTAGTGTCCCCGAGGAGGGTGCAGTGCCTCCCCCGCGCCCACGTCCTCTTCCGGAACCGTATGATGGGGGTTGAGTTTGGTAAGGTGGAGCTCGATAGTTGGAAATGGCGGGTGCCCTGGATGTCTGTACTGAACCTTGCTGACTCTGAGAAGCTAGATTTGCTGTAGAATTAGCCCGCGAATAGTAGCGAGACATATGCCCACTCTTTCTGCATGAAAAACACTTCGTAGGCACCTTACGACACTGACTCATGTTATGTCCAGCTATGCTACAATTGAAACAGCTCTGACGGATGGGCCGGTCGGATGTGCCCTTCTGTTGGTACGAAACTGCTGATTTAGAGGAGAACCCAGTTCCCGAGCTCATTCTATTGGTGCTCCCAGACTGGTTAGACGTCTTCTGTATAAATGTGTTTTTGAAATTGAATTATTTCTATTCAGTAATGTTTATTGATATTTTGAAATATTTTTGGGAATATTTTCCAAACAACTAAATGAGTTTTGAGGTTTGAAAAAAAAAATATTTATGAACAATGTTTAAAAAGAATTTTCAAAGGGCTTTTCGAAAAGAAACTGGAAATGGTTCTTCAAAAATGTCAATTGGATTATCTCCCTAAATTATATCGAGATGATGACATTTCATAATTATTTTGTTGAAAATGATTTGGAGATATCGCCTCTGATTGTGATTGAAAAGCATAGTTGTAACGTTTGATGATTTAAAACTGGCGTCGTCAAAGTATGTGGCATCGGACTGTGATTTCTGTGAAATGTGGTTTGTGCCATGTGGTTACCGAATGTGTCTGAACCGAGTTAAAACCACTGAGGGTCCCCTGGGATCCGCTAGGCCGCATTCCCTACGGATCACTCGGTGGAGTTGTACAACCAGAGAGGGCCTTATGAGGACTCCCTGGGGTGTGTATTCTCGCATGAGGTACAGGGCCAATACAACTCGGGAGGTTGTGTTATAATGATGATACGCGTATTATTCCAGAATAATGACGTGGGTTATGCTTCCGCTGTCACGATACTGTTGAGACGTTGGTAAATGATGGTTATTCTTTTTACTATACTCGGCCCTATGTTTATTGCACGTTATACATACTCATGTATCAAATACTCATACCTGTTATTTGCTGACCCCTTCGGGGGTGGATATATTTTTGTGTATTCAGGTACTGGTCTTAATGGCGAGGCATCACAGGGCGGACATGAGCTTGGTAGGCAGCAGTGATATCATGTACCATTTTGAGTCTGTGGTCATCGGTTGTTAAATGAAGTCGTGTTTTGTTTTGAACTCGCACGAGTACCATCATGTCATATGTATGGTATGTTGTTCAGTTGTTTTGGTGATGTTGTTGTATCAGTCGTGGTTCTCTGGAACAGTGTATCGTTTGGTGTTGCGATGCATATGGTTTAAAGTCGAGTATTGTTAATGTGTATGAATGTCTTGGTTTTAAATTGTAAAGATGTGGTTTTATGTCGGTCTAAGCCTGGTAGGTTCTCCAAAAAGAATCTACGGCGCTGAAATATCTCCGTATATCACGGGGGTGCTACAGAATATGGTATGAGAACTTAGGTTTATGGATACCTAGGCTGTTGGTGTTTTGGATCTGTTAAAGTTGAGTCGGTCGTCTATTTATGATGTCACTGGTTTGCTGCCACCTCGTGCTGTCTACGCTGTAAGTCTCTCCGATCCTTAATTTCTTTTTCTAAACCTGTTTTAGCCTCATTTCTGATCCTGTTTGAACTTCGTATTGAGATAAGAGATCTCTTATGAACCGCATTCTATTGGAGTCGTGCCCATTGATTTCTGATTCTATCAAGAGACCTGCGCGAAACCAGGGTAACCTGTTTGTACTTCTTCGAACTGTGTCCATTATTTTTCTTTCCCTTAACGTTTGAGGAACTTGTGCATACTTGCGTATGGAGATGGTAAGTCTCTCGACTGTAAGTCCTTTCATATGTGTGTTGTGATTATGTTACGCTAATTGGGTTAACCATGATCGAGGGGAAGGAACTTATTTGTGGCATTATTACTTTAAAAATAAATAAGTGTGCGTGTACAGTCCGGGTGATAATGATTATGTTGAATACTTTTGAAAATCGGGTACAATATCGATTTCCATATTTCATAAGCATAAATTCTTAAATATTAATTTTATCCACTGCACGAACATTTTAAAGTTGTGTTTTTAAATTTTGTAACATTGTGAAATCCTACAATTTAAAAAAAATCGTCATAGCAAATGGTCACATATTTTGGTGAAAAATCTTTTCGGTCAAACATTTGATAGAAGAGAAAAGAGTTTAAACTTTTGGTATTTAAATCTCAAATTAAATTCTTGAAATATTTCAAATTAGTCACGATATCTTTAAAATTTTAAAAACATAATTGTTTTATGCATTATTCGAAAACAGTTTTAAAATTGACGTATGAAATCAAAACTTCCTCTTCTGATAAAAGAACAATATTTATGAATTTTGTGCAAAACGTAACTCGCCCTCTCATTTACAAAAGATTTATTTCATAGAGTACATGTAGAATATTGTCGTCCTCGTATGAGGACCAGAAATTGGATTCCAAAACTTTTGCACACTGCGAGCTCTAGTTATTATGCGGCTCGTATGATGTCATTTTCAGATATAATAAGAACACTCGGATTCGTACATTGTACACATGCTTCCCGAATTCTTTGTCATTTCAGTGTTGCTTATTTTGGGCATTCGGGGATGTTGACTGAACCCTGTGTGGACAACGGTGGTGTTATTATCCGATTGTTTATTTAGTTGTGCTGAGTAGTAATTACATGTATTATTATGTCGAACCTTGACGGATGTGGATGTGATGATGGTTGTGGAAGCGGTGACGCGATTCATGAAACAACGATTCATGCTACGGTGTAGGAGTATCGGGATTAGATGATGTCCTATGAAGTCTTCTCAGTGGCTGAGCCTTCAAGTGACGCGAAGAGGCCGAGGACATCTGGGAAATTCTCGGGCGGCAAACGAACTAAGGTTCCCAAACCCCCGCATCCTTCGAACGCATCGTCCTCGCGATTAGGTAAGATCAAGGTGGCATTGTTGCCTACCGATAAGACGGGAAAGTGCTTCAACTGCAATGTTCATAGGCATGTTCGTACTAATTGTCCCTCTCCACCCTTGACTTGTTACCAATATGGGTGTGAAGGTCATCGGATGCGGTATTGTATGATAATCTCCGAGCGGAGAAAACAAATGATTGGAGGGTGTCTTGAACCCTACTTCTTCTCCTGAAGATCCTAACGTTGGTGAGTGAAGATTTCGTATATCTTGATCATTGCCGTTCCCGAACATCATACCTTTGATTGTCCCTCATTTCATTACTTTATGTTTCCAACTTTTGTTGTTCTAAGTTTCGGGGTCAAAACTTCTTCTTAGTATACGTCGACATTTTGTTATTTTGAATAAAAAACTCTTATGAGTATTTTAAAATGGGGAAACTAATAATTTTATATAAGGTGCATTTTGGCAAATTTAAGAAATATGGTTTTGATAGTTTGTGAAATTTAAAGGTCCATGATATGGATATATATATATTCTAAAGTGGTTTTGAGGTTTTTGAGAAATAAAATTTTGTCGGTGGTTTACAAAAGGCGCTAGAATTTTTATCAAACTAGTTTAATATTGAGACTTCTGAATTATAAGACGGAGAGATCTTGATAAATTCTTTCAGCAAGTTTGGGTATATTGAGAATTATTTAGACTTTAATTGGCATGTTCAAATATTTTAAGGGGATAGGTATCTTCAAGTGAAGATACCTTGTGTTATTCGAGCCGGAAATTATTTACAGTTGCATGATGCAATTTCGAACTTTTTATTTCGTACCTCAAGTTTTCTAATGTCATTTCGAGTGATCTTTGTGAAAACTATTTTCCTTAATCTTGAGTTGTAAAAATGTGTTTTTATGGTGAACGTACATATTGTGAAATAAATGATTCAACCACAATATTTTAAAAAGGGATTTATATAAATGGACATATGACCCCATATTTTAAATTTCAATATAGTCCCAAGTACATTTGAATATTATTGGGGAGTATTATCTTTGGAACACGTATACCAAAGCCGTGTAAACACTTTTGAAAGTTAAAAATATTCTGTCAAAGTATTCATCCTCTTTAAAAATATTTGGCCATTTAAAACTGAGAGCTTGTAAAAGGGTAATGTACTACTCGTACTTTTCTTAGTAATTTCTGTGTTGTAATACCCGTAATTTCGATTCCCGGTAATTTCTTTTTTTTCGTCCGAAGTCCATTTTGACGACTCGCTCATGACCGTTTCGTCATTCTGAGAATGATTAATTCTACACTTTTTGACATCCGAGTTCGTTTCGGTGTCGTTTTGTTGAGTTCCGTGTTTTTAGCGACTTTTCCGCACTTGAGTTCGATTCTTGCGAATCTCGTTTGAAACTGCTGTTTCGAGTTTCCCATAAGTCCGTTTAACTTTGTTAGACATGTTGTGAACTTCGGTTTGGTTGTTCGATCACGTATCGTGATTTTCGGGCGTTTTGGGCCATTTTGTAATTTACCCAAAGTTATGGGTATCCGTATCTGTATTTGTTGTCTCGACCCTTTTCTTGATCGCGTATGATTAATTATTGCATTATGTTTTCATTTCGGGTCGATGATGTTGTCCGCGAGCTTTTCATCGTGTTCGTTCCGTACGTTTTCGGAAATCGAGTCGTCGGATCATGACGGCTGAGCACTGGCCGGACAGGTGCGGCCGGCAAGGTCGGAAGTGCTGGGCACTGGCCGGGCAAGCACGGCAGGAACCGGCGTAGCGCACGCTACGGCCGGAAGGCTGCGCGCGCTAACCGGCAGGTGTAGCGCACACTATCGGCCGGCCCAACGTACGCTATCGGGTCTGGGCAGAGGGGTTCTGAGGTTCTGGACTCGGGTAGGATCGGTAGGTAGCGCACGCTACTGTCGGGCACTGCGCACGCTACAACCGGCAGGTAGCGCGCGCTACGGCCGGAAGGCTGCGCACGCTACGTGGCCGAGTCAGTAGGGTAGTGAGGTTCTGGATTGCGGCCCGGGCCGATAGCGCACGCTAGCTCGACAGCCTAGCGCACGCTAGGCTGCACCAGTATAAATGTGGCAGAGTAGTCACATTTTCACTCGTTTTTCATTTTCTTTCTTTTCGATCCGCGGCTGGAGCTTCGTAGGAGGCGAAGCCATGTTGTTGAACAACAAATCCATGAAGTTCTTGAGTTCATATCATTGATTGATCATCCTATATCATCCTTTGATCCAGCGAATCAAGGTAATCTCTTCTTAGAACCCTAGTTTCTTGAATTTTGGGGTTTTTGCATTTTTGTCCGATTCGTTCCGTATTGTTGATTAATTCATGATGGGTATGATTAATCTTGGTAGTATCCTTGTGTTTAACATCATTTAATCCATTGTTCTTCGTCGAATCGAAGTATATTTCTTGATTTCCTTCAAATCGACTTTTTGGGGGATTTGTTCTTGATCTCGTTTTCCATCCGTTTTTGATGGATCGATTGTTGTTAAATGATGTTGTTAAACATATCCTATGGATTGTATATCCATATTTTGTTTTGGAATTCCATTTTCGTGTTTTGACGAGACGAATCGTGTTCTTGGCCATTTTGGGGGAAACACTTGAACTTTCGTCATTCGTTCTTTGAATTCAACGGCTTTAAGTCGTGCTATGGAATTCATTTTTCATTTTTGTTATTGTCCTTCGTAGTTTATTATCGCGAGTTGGCGTTCGGTGGAGTCGGCGGGTTCGTAGTCGGTTCGTGCCAACCTACTTCGGTCGATTCTCCGCATTGTGGTTGTTCGAGGCAAGTACCTTGTCCATACTTTTCTTGTTTTGTGGATATGATGATTGGTGATCGTCTTGGTATGTGTGTTTGTTTGTTTGTTTGTTTGAAATGAGTTTTCAAAAGATTCGGCTAGCCACGTTAAAGGCTCACTTTCAAAACGCGTGTGTTTTGTAAATTGTGTGGGTTGTAAATGACTACGTGAATCCTATGGATATGTTTGGTGTTGATGATGCACTTGGTATTTGCGTATGGACGTATATTGCTTCTTTCCGTCGCGTTATGGTTGACGTGGTCTTTTGCTAAGTGTTTGATGCCTCTGGGTGAATGGTTTGGATATCCTTGGTGTGATATGTTATTTGTGCATGATTACTTCGCTCACCGTAGGTTGGTTCGACGGGTCCACGACGGGAGTCCAATGGGTTGCGCCCTGGATTCACGAGTGGTGAATGTATTTTACTCACCTTGGGTAGTTTCGACGGGGCCTCGAAGGGAATTCCAATGGGTTGAGTCCGGGATTCATGAGTAAAAACTTCACGAGTGGTGTGTATGTTTGGTGATTGTATTTTACTCACCTTGGGTAGGTTCGACGAGGCCTCGAAGGGTAATCCAAAGGGTTGAGTCTTGGATTCACGAGTAAAAACTTCACGAGTTGGTATTGATTTTATGTCCGTCGAGGACACGTGACTTGGGTTTTGGCCCTGTGAATTGTTGCCGGTTTTCTATTTGCGAAAACAAAACCTTTGGGTTGTGACCCTGTTGATTTTTGGAAAGAGAATGATTTGATAATCCTAAGTTGTTTTCTATTAAAACTCTCGATGGCATTTTAAACTGTTTTATAAATCATTTCCATTGATCTGTGATCTTTCGGTTTTGGCATGTTTTGTCAAACTCTTGCCCCAGGAAGTAGATTTCGTTTCGTTTGGATCTTTGAGGATTCCTGGTTATTGTTACTCGTGGAATGTGAATTGTATGGCTCGTATTTGCACTTTGTTCTTGCACTAGCAAAACAGTGGAGTTTTGCTAACCCCCGAGTATTCGGGGGGTGGATATCTGTTTTTGCATTTAGGTTTGGGAGCATAACACAGGGTCGGCACGAAGGATGATGAAAGATGAACGATACTAATCACACGAGGATCCGTTGATGACGTATTGGTCTAGTTGTATTTTCTTTTCCGCTGCAGTATCTTTTCCCCGTTGTACGGGAGTTTATTGTATTTTGACCCCTGCGTGGGTATGTGTTGGAATTGAGTTGAATGTTATTACTGAAAGACCAAATCGGTCTACTGAGTCATTTTAGCCTTAAAGGCGATGTTTAGATGTTTGATTTTAGTTATCAGCCTGGTAGATCCTCGAGGAGAGGGTCTACGACGTGTAATATCCCTGAGTGGATTGGGGGTGTTACATGTTTTGGGCGACTTTACATTGTTAATGACTCGTTTGTGATCCTCTCGACAATCTAAACAACCTTGTCCTACTCAACTTACCATCCTCCGAATGAATTTCGGAGCTGATTTTTTAATTCCGTGGATTATTGTAATCTCCCACATTTGAGTTGATCTTTGCAAACGTCATTCGAAACAATTGCTCCTAGTGCAATTAACATTGTTAGACGATATGAGCTTGGATGTTGTTACTTAAGCTCGAAGCATGGTTTCAGAACGGTTGAGCTATTTTGTGATTCTACTTAACTCTTGGAGCGTTTATCTTCAAACTCATACCCCTCCGCTTCGACTCCTCGTGTTCATTTGTGTATTTATCGCCTCGACTCACATGCCAGATACTTGCTTAGTTAACTCATTGCATTTCAAGTATTCTCGCATTCGCACAACGTTCGTTACGTTTTGAGGCTGAGCGAAGTAGTTATTTTTCCTTGTTTGTTCTCTCGCTCTCTATTTTAAGTTTCGGGATTAAACTTATTTTAAGAGGGGTAGAATGTAATACCCTGGATTTTTACCCCTAAATAACTTCAAATCCTTGACCCATTTTTTTTTGGATTCTTTTATCCGTTTGTTGAACTTACGCAATCTTTCATATTGTTCTATTATCCTTTGTTGTTTCGTTTTACCACAACTCTATTATTACTACATAATAGAATTTGCAATATCGTTATATGTTACTATTGTTACCGTATGTTGATAACGTATCGGTATAATACTATGACCGGATCGTTTGATTAATCTAGAGATTTACAACTCTTATTTAGAGTATTACACCATAGAAATATTCAAAATATGAATGGAGTACCAAAAGGGTGTTAATAGAATCAAGAGTAGATATTTTTGTATAGTGCTGTGCGCAGGGACTGACTTTGATCAGTCACTATAAATTATAGAAAAATCTTGAAGTTCTAATTTTTTACATAATTATGGATTATTGAATTAGCTTTTCAATATTTCAAATGACGAGTTATTTGGAGTCTGGAATAGCAAGTTTTGATTGAACTAAGACAAGGGTATCAATCTTCCGCGATGCAAATTACCGAAATGCCCTTAAAATCGACTTAAAGGCTATAAATAACCCTTGACTGATTTCTGGTGCATTCCAGCACCTTCTCTCGACCTCAATTCGTCCTTAACCATAAAACTTCTGCCTTGAACTCAAATTTGAGTTCTCGCGTTTGCCTGATACCTCATTACTTTGAAGGTTGACTGTGGCGAGGCTACCTCTCTATCATGTTTCTAACGTGGTAGAATTAAGATATCAAATCCGTTTTAGAAGAATCATCCATTTATTCGTTGAATCAAGGTATGTGGTTTGGAGTTCTTGAAGTTCTTTCAAATGATTTTTATTAGTTCTTGTTTCTATGATGGTTCTTAGATTTTCTTAGATTCTTAGATGTTATTGAGTGGTTTTCATTGATTCTAGCGGGGTAGAGATCGAATTCTTTAACCATATTATTTCTTATACACAAAATGCCCGCTAGGTGTTCGATAAAAATCCCCTTAGAGTATAGTTTCGGATTTCAAGTGTTATATTGATTAGAATCAGTAGCTCTGATGTGCATCTTGCTATATTGATCATCTTAGGTTCGAAAATTGGGTTTGAGAGCCTCCTGTCCGAGTTTTACCGAACTATTTAAACCGTCGAATTTCAGGCGAGTACTTGATTATGTTTATGTATTATCTTGCAATTAAATTTTTGGAATTAAATTATTGGTATTCTGAATCTCACTAATGTTTATTGATATTTTAAAATATCTTTGGGAATATTTTCCAAACAAATAAATGAGTTTTGAGGTTTGAAAAAAAAATTATGAACAATATTTAAAAAGAATTTTCGAAGGGCTTTTCGAAAAGAAACTGGAAATGGTTTTTCAAAATGTCAGGGCTGATATCGACTTGCATTTCCACATCGATAGTAGCCATTGATATACCAAGTTCGTTTAGATGAGAAATCATCTTTAGAACATGATCTTTTTCCTGGGTTCCTTCAGACATCTGGGTCATCATCAAGACCCTCATAGCATTTTGCCTAGCCGCCCGGTTTTGATGACCAAACATCTTGCCGAGATTTTTCATCATTTCAGCAGCCGTGCCCATACTCTGATACTGATGCTGCAATACATTTGCTAAAGAAGCAAAGATGTAACAGCGAGCCATCTCATCAGATTTCTTCCATTTGCGGTATTCTTTCAACTCATAAGGTGTCGAATTCCCATCTAGTTCTAATGGGCATTCCTAAGTTAGAATAAACTTGTGTTCTTCAGCAGTCAGGACAATATTAAGGTTAATTTCCAATCAACAAAGTTAGTGCCATCAAGTCTATTTTCTTTGAGAATAATAGCAAGTGGATTGAAAGACATCTGAGATAAAACTAAAACATTCATCACATAATGCATAACAAAATATATTGTAAACCTCAAATATATATGCTAGCAACCAACACCTCAAAAAATCCGCACATTTAAGCCACGATCTTGTGGACGTTTACGCACATATTTTTCAAGTAGAGTTTTACGTCTTTAATTTTACTATTTAGTCAACTTAGGTTATGACAAGTAAAATTAATAGTTGGTTCCTCTTGGCCATATCTTAATTAACATGGACTCTGATGGGGAGGTTATTAGTTAATACACCTAAGTTAACACCATAATTTAACAACCTTAAAATATTCACTTTTAAAAATAATATATAATTTTTGTCATCATTTGAAATTTTAAAACCAGTGAACCTATAATTAGCACATCCGATATGGAGGAAGACCCTAATGTCAACGTGCATGCTAATTTCTTCACAATCTAAATTAATTATGGAGGCCAATTTGATTTTATTTTTATAAAGAATATCAATTTAATCACTTAGTTATTTTAGTCATAAGGCTTTTATTTTTATCATCCAACATGCAAGAAAACATATCATGTATAGTTCATACATGTTATACATTCAAAACAGTAAAAATCAAAATAAATACAAGGATAATAAAATTATCTAATTATCATGGTCTTTGTAATACCTGAGATTTTTGTTTCCGGTTATTTTTGAATTTTGTCGACCGTGCCGGTTATTTTGTTTTGTTGGCAATTAACTGAGTTTTCCCCTATGTTGGGTACGACATGATGTACCGTGATGTGGTGTTAGTCGGGTACGACTTATCGTTGCGTAAGTCGAGCTAATCGTATGTCGTGCTTCATTACTATTCGTCTTCTTATGGATCGTTGTTGTGGTTCTATCGTAATCTTCGGTTGTGGCAGAATCGTTTTGCAATCGGAGATTTTCTGGCCAAACCTATACAACACGGTGGAAGAAACGGCTGAGTCTTCCGTCGTGTCCTGCGCCGTTTCCCGAAAGGCGTTGCCGATCGCCGGGTCTTGCGCCGGGTGATGCGCCGTGTCGGCCAGGTTAGCTATCTGCCGAGACACGGCCAAGACACCCGCGCCAGTGTTTGCGCCGGGTGATGCGCCATGTCGGACATGGCCTGTAACACCCCCAGAATGCAACCGGGAATATTACACGGCGTGGACCCCACACCGGAGATCCACCAGGCTGAACATAAACAAACGACCAAATGTTTGACCGGTCGGTATCAAACAGCATAAAGACACGGACCGATAAGGTCACACAACAAAATCAAACTGTAATAATTTGTTACAACTCAACCCCCACATCGGGGTCCAAAATACAAAACGATATAACACAGCGGAAGACCGAAAAATAATACAACGACACAACAATAACAACTGCATTCCATATCCCTTGATTAGTATCGCTGTCCATCATCTTTCGTGCTGATCTTGTGACTGCTCCACGCACCAGCATGAACCTGGACACAAAACAGATATCCACCCCCCGATTACTCGGGGGTTAGTAAAACTCCACTGTTTTACTAGTGCAAGTATCAAACTATACAAAATGTGACAAGCAATTACCAATCATAAATCAGACAACCACACTCTAACAATCGCAATAAACAACCATTCATGTATTCCCTAGAAGTTTTATGAATATAGAAACCAACCCAAGTGGAGTCTTTGTAAAATGAAATGCCATCTAGGAAATCTTAGAAAACGCAAACCTTTTAGGAACTCATGTCCTAAGTTTGTCAAAAGCCTCTAGGAACTCATGTCCTAGGTTTGTCAAAAGCCTCTAGGAACTCATGTCCTAGGTTTGTCAATCCTTTAGGAACTCACGTCCTAAGTTTATCATAATCCTTTACATTAAAACATGCCCAACGATCAATCAAAACGTTTGTGAACTCTTGTCACATAAACCACATACAACAATCATAACACTCGTGATCCCTTGTCACGTGGCTCTGTTGGTTCATCAACCCGCACGAACTATGCCAAGTACAATACCCATAACACCGTGAACTCATGTCACGTGTCAAACACAACAAACATAACACTCGCGATCCCTTGTCACTTGGCTCCGTAGGTCCATCAACCTGCATGGACTATGCCAAACACAAATATCATAATACCGAGAACTCTTGTCACGTATCAACACAACAAACATAACACTCGTGATCCCTTGTCATGTGGCTCCGTAGGTTCATCAACCCACACAGACTATGCCAAACCAAAACAATCACAACATCCAGTCCCGACTCCGTGATCTCTTGCCACGAGTCACCATAGGCCCCGTCGAACCCACTCAGTTGGACGTACCGTGTCCTGACCCCATGATCGACTGCCATGTGTCATCGCAGCCCTTGTCACACCCGCACGACTGACCTCAGCACCACATACTGAGTTCCAATTCCATGGACCCTTGCCATGAATCCTCGTAGGCCTCGTCGAACCCGCACGACTGAACTTAGCATCACAACACGTATCCTCACAGTTACATTCACATTTCACCAAGTCCATACACGGCAAATCAGTCACATTGATCACCACAAAATCATGCATCACGCACACGCAACACAATCTCAACACTCAAATCATCATCATCAATGACACACGACCAACATAGCTCATAATCAATACACAATACATTGCACAACCATGTGTACAACCAAGCCAACACGATTATCACAATCCTGCTCACAAAACACGATGCACAATACATATATCCAAGCAACATAGTCGTCACCAATCCCATATAATGGGAAACACATAACCAATTCACACGAACCACATTTTCAAAGGTAAACCAACCATCAAAACACAACACACGATTTCTAATCACAAGACACAAGTTGTATAACAAGATACTTGCCTTAATAACCACTACCGAACACTCTAAAGGACACGGTTCAATCGGGAAAGTCGAACCCCGAAGAAGATAACGAACGGGAGGGTTCCGACTCGAGTTCTTCACAAGGATTTCGTTCCTAAGACATATCATCAATAAATCAACGATCGTATGAGGAATAATAATCGCATAATGCCCGAATCCCCCTCTAAGACCTTTTATCAGACACCTTCAAGGCGTCGATTAGGAATTCAACAAAACGATGAATCCTAGACAATCCAACCATGGAATAACAAGGGAAATGATAGAATACATCTTAATAATCATCGATCCGCCACAAATCTAAGTTATTACGGGCTAATCGGACAAGATCAAGTAAAATCCACAATTTTCCTAAACTTAAGGTTTTAGGAAAACTTACCCTGATTCGCTTGATCAAAGGATGTTTTGGAATGATTAATCGATGATATGAACTCTAGAACTTCGTGGATTCATTGTTTATCAACATGCCTTCGACTTCTCCAAGACTCCAGCCGCGGACAAAAAAGAAAGGAAATGAAAAACGAGAGAAAATATGACTGCTCAGCCTAGCGTGCACCTGGCGCGTCCCTAACGTGCACTAGGCTTCCAGACTAGCGTGCGCTATCGTCCAGTCTCGGCCTAAAACCTTCGTCTAGGGTCTGCACGGCCCGGTCCTGTTGACCTAACCTACCGACCAGAACCTTCCTGTCCGACCGCTATAGCGCGCGTTGCGCGGACACTTGCGTGCGCTAGCCGACCTGTCCAGAACTCTCTGGACTAAACTGCTCGGCCAGGTAACGTGCGCGGGTTGGCCGATAGCGTGCGCTACACCTGCCGATTAGCGCGCGCTATGACCGATAGTAGCGTGCGCTACCTGCCGATCCGTCCTGAGTCCAGAACATCAGAACCCTCTCTGCCCAGCCAGGTAACGTGCGCTGGTCAACCGATAGCGTGCGCTATGCCTGCCTATTAGCGCGCGCTGCCATCAGACAGTAGCGTGCGCTATTCCGGTCCCTGTCGGCTCCTGCTGCAACTGTCCGGCCAGTGCCCCGCCGCCCTACCGGTTCCTGCCGCAACCGTCCGACCGGTGTCCAACCGCTATGACCCGGCAACTCGATTTCCGAAAATGCACGGGACGAACACGACGAAACGCTCGTGGACAACATCATCGATCCGAAACGAAACATCATCCAACAAATAATCACACGCGACCATATAAACACAAAAACAATCATCTAGAAAAATAATACCGATACTCGGCAACCGAGAAATATCCGGAAAAATCCAAAATAACCGGAACGAAAATCTCGGGTATTATATTCTCCTCCACTAAAAATAAGTTTCGTCCCTAAACTTAAAACAAGGACATCACGGTGCTAGCAAAATGCCATGCTCAAACATACAAATATCAACTCATGACCCCGTGATCTACAGTCACGTGTCCCCGTAGATTTAACAACCCACACGAATTGAGTCGAAACAGTACATCAACATAAATTATGCACGTGACCCCATGATCTCCTATCACGTGTTTCCGTAGGTTCAACAACCCACACGTATTGAGCTAAGCAACAATCACAACAAACATGCTCGTGACCCCGTGATCTCCTGTCACGTGTCTCCGTAGGTTCAACAACCCACACGGATTGAGCTAAAACAACAATCACAATTAACAGGCTCGTGACCCCGTGATCTCCTGTCACGTGTCTCCATAGGTTCAACAACCCACACGGATTGAGCTAAAACAACCATCACAACAATCCACACGGAAATATTCAAGCCAGAATATCAGAAATCAAGTACCATTCATCAAACATCACATATCAAGTCTACACACAAGATAAAATACACAAGACCAACATAAAATACTATCACTGGGCACCGTTGGCCCCTCCAGAAGTAGGAACAAAATCTCGCATCCCGAACATTTTAGCAACAGTCTCACAATGCACCGCTTGGTGCCCCGCTTGACCACACTTGAAACAATTTACTTGCGGCGAACGACAATTCTTACTGGTGTGGCCCACACGACTGCAGTTGAAACATATTTTCACACTGCTACCCATACTAACCACCGGAATAGGATTGTTGGACTGACCAACCGAACGAGAAGTCTTTCCAACCGAACGATGCGAATCAATAGGTTCATGAAACTCACTCATCCGACCCTTAGAGAAACTACCAGTAATCTTCTATTCTTACTTTCTGGACTAGTTTCTGTCACAGGAATGGCCATCTTAATCGCTAAAGCTCGATCCTGGTATTCTTTTAGAGAAGTACATCTAAGAGGAGCCATACTCTGACGTATGCGAGGTTTCATACGCATATCAAAATAACGTATTTTGTCTGCTTCACTCCTCACTTGCTCACGAACATAACCCAAATGTTGATTATAATCGACTATCGCCTGGGATATCGACACATCCTGAGGCGTCGCCGAGAAAAATTCAACAATCCTATGCTCTCGAACAGGCAGCGGACAATAATCGGCCTCCATGGCAGCCTTGAACTCAGCCCAAGTAGCTATATGATCTCTAGGCGCTACAGCCTCCCACCATTCTGAAGCTTCCTTGTCAAGAAGGTACTGGGCAATAGGTACCCTCCTCTCATCCGGGCAAGACATAGCATCAAATGTTCTTCCCAACTGGAAGAACCAGTTCTCCCAACCTAACGAATCAGAAGCACCCGCAAAACGAGGTAGATGCATTCTCATCACATCTCGCAAGCACTTACTAGTTCCGTCATCCCCCTCGTGGGGTTCATTACGGTTCGCTGCTTGATTCATCTACGCCAAATGATTTACCATCTGCTGGAGGATGGTGACGGCACCAACATTAACATTATCCCCAGCTGACTGCTCCTGATCACGCGACCGGTCATCCCGACCATCTGTACTGAGCTGGCTGGCACTCGACAATGAACGAGTCACCGAATCACGATCCTGATTACGTCCACGGCCAGGACCACGACCTCGACCTCGCCCTCTCGGCATACTGATCATACAATCATTCAATACAATGAAACATATAATCACATAATTATGAGATCACATATTCTTATCACAACATCAACACAAAAGGTAATCACATGTTACCACTCAACATCATCACAACCAACAGCACGTAGGGTAATCACGTGCTACCACAATCATCATCACAATCAACATCACACTGGGTATCCAATGGTCATGCACTCTTGGCATCGACACCCAGAGGTTCTACCGAACCATCCCCTGGTGGATAATACATACAACAGATATTTCCACATATCAACAATCACATCCAAGTCATACAACACAATGCATCTTAACACGCGCTAAGCATACTATTTAGCGTGCGTTATGCGCTACTGATATAATTTAGAAAGATTTTTCCTCCACCCATTTTGAAATTAAAATCATGCTTGAATCATAAATACAAAAATTTTTAGGGTGTGGAGGTTGTAAAATCATTTATTCGATCATTTGAAAATAGAACCAATACACGAAAATCATTTTCTTAAAATCCTTTCAAACACGACAAAATGGCGTCAGTAATATTTTACCAAGCACCCAGAATACTTCAAAACACCTCCTTCAGAAATGTTGTCATAGGGTTCCATTAAAATACAAGGTTAGTTCGTCGAAATTCCAAAAATTTCCAAAATCAACATCAACCCACTGTTTGACCGTATCGTCAAAACCGTTTCCAAAATTTGTTTTTCCACCAGCGTACTCAAGCCATGGTATCTTCAAGAAAATCATATTCAAGCATACACGTAGCGGATACGATTACAACAACTATCTAGAATTAACCAATCTTACAATGTATGCCCACTCGGCATACAGACTCACAAATTCCACAAACAACTCATAAACACCGAGTTCAAACACATGTCAAACCATCCATCCAAGTTTAAAAACATAACTAACGAACACTGTTTTCGAACACATATCGAACCATCAATGCTTCCCCTCAGCATCTCTGATCAGTACACACGTAATGCATCATAAGCACCAAATACAACTTCATTTCACAACAACTTGTGATAAAGTCAGTAAACACAAAATACAATGGAGGAGACATACATCACAGATCGCACGAAGATGACAGTCGCCTACGATACTAATCTTCTCTCGTAATCCGACAACTCAAGTGACAGAACAAAACACAACTCAACTCAACTCAACTTGTCAATCGACACCTCGAATGAGAGCACAACACATCACTCGACTCGACCCGAGAGCCTAGTTTTCCACAACCTAAGCTCTGATACCATAATTGTAACACCCCCAGAATGCAACTGGGAATATTACACGCTGTGGACCCCACATCGGAGATCCACTAGACTGAACATAAACAAACGACCAAATGTTTGATCGGCCGGGATCAAACAACATAAAGACACGGACCGATAAGGTCACACAACAAAATCAAACAGTAATGATTTGTTACAACTCATCCCCCACACCGGGGTCCAAAATACAAAACGATACAACACAACGGAATACTGAAAAATAATACAACACAACAATAACAACTGCATTACATATCCCTTTATTAGTATCGCTGTCCATCATCTTTCACGCTGATCCTATGACTGCTCCACGCACCAGCATGAACCTGTACACAAAACAGATACCCACCTCCTGATTACTCGGGGGTTAGTAAAACTCCACTGTTTTACTAGTGCAAGTATCAAACTATACAAAATGTGACAAGCAATTACCAATCATAAATCAGACAACCACACTCTAACAATCGCAATAAACAACCATTCATGTATTCCCTGGAAGTTTTATGAAATAGAAACCAACCCAAGTGGAGTCTTTGTAAAATGAAATGCCATCTAGGAAATCTTAGAAAACGCAAACCTTTTAGGAACTCATGTCCTAAGTTTGTCAAAAGCCTCCAGGAACTCATGTCCTAGGTTTGTCAAAAGCCTCTAAGAACTCATGTCCTAGGTTTGTCAAAATCCTTTAGGAACTCACGTCCTAAGTTTGTCAAAATCCTTTACATTAAAACATGCCCAACGATCACTCAAAACATTTGTGAACTCTTGTCACATAAACCACATACAACAATCATAACACTCGTGATCCATTGTCACATGGCTCCGTTGGTTTATCAACCCGCACGGACTATGCCAAGTACAATACCCACAACACCGTGAACTCATGTCACGTGTTAAACACAACAAACATAACATTAGCGATCCCTTGTCATGTGGATCCGTAAGTCCATCAACCCGCACGGACTATGCCAAACACAAATATCATAATACCATGAACTCTTGTCACGTATCAACACAACAAACATAACACTCGTGATCCCTTGTCACGTGGATCCGTAGATTCACCAACCCACACGGACTATGCCAAACCAAAACAATCACAACATCCAGTCCCGACTCCGTGATCTCTTGCCATGAGTCACCGTAGGCCTCGTCGAACCCACACGGTTGGACGTACCATGTCCTGGCCCCATGATCGACTGCCATGTGTCATCGTAGGCCTCTTCAGACCCGCACGACTGGACCTCAACAACATATACTAAGTTCCGATTCCATGGACCCTTGCCATGAATCGTTGTAGGCCCCGTCGAACCCGCACGAGTGAACTTAGCATCACAACACGTATCCTCACAGTTACATTCACATTTCACCAAATCCATACACGGCAAATCAATCACATTGATCACCACAAAATCACGCATCATGCGCAAGCAACACAATCTCAACACTCCAATCATCATCATCAACGACACACGACCAACATAGCTCATAATCAATACACAATACATTGCACAACCATGTGTACAACTAAGCCAACACGATTATCACAATCCTGCACACAAAACACGATACACAATACATATATCTAAGCAACATATTCATCACCAACACCATATAATGGGAAACACATAACCAATTCACACGAACCACGTTTTCAAAGGTAAACCAACCATCAAAACACAACACATGATTTCTAATCACAAGACACAAGTTGTATAACAAGATACTTGCCTTAATAACCGCTACTGAACAATCCAAAGGACACAGTTCAACCGGGAAACTCGGACACAGTTCAGAATTGTGATATCGATGATTGAAGTATGATATTCTCGTATTTGAATCCTTGTACATAAGTATAGCAACATGCAAAAATTTCTCATGCAAACTCGTGATAGCGCACGCTAAGAATGTAGCTTAACGTGCGTTATCGGGCTACAACTAGCGCACGCTACGAATGAAGAATTTGCGTGCGCTAGGAAATCAATTATTGAGCTAGACGGCTAGCACATGCACCAGCCGGACGTGGGTCCGGATTAGATTCCCGCGGACGAACCTGGACAATTTTGGGGTCAACGATTATTAGCCCGCGCTAAGGATTGTATGATAGCGTGCGGTAATCAGCTATGTGCAGAAATTTTATATAAGGGTCAGCACTCCATTTCTTCTTGTTCCCTTCACTCGTCCTCATCTCTTGATAGTCCAGAGAACCTTCCCTCCTTCTTAAACACACTTAGACCACCTCCACTTAATCACTAAAGATTGGATGCCACTTGTGTTTGATCATTGGAGTGGAGAAACGTCTTGATTTGGCAAAACAAGCAACCGGAGCCGGATTCTACTTGTTGTCTCGGTGTTTTTCCTCATCTTAAGGTATGTTATACTACTTTCAACCTTGAATTCGTGTTCTTAAGGATATGAGGATTATGCTATCAAGATATTGAGTTTCATTGGTGAATTATCCTAACCACATCATGTTTAAGAGATTGAGATGATTATGCCTTAAGTACCTTGGTTATGAACATCTTAATTCGAATCTTGTTACGATGAACAAGTAGAGGAAGTTTCTGACATTGGTAATCCGAATTTAGAAGGTGTCTTCATAGTAATCACGGACTTGACTTTAACATCATTATTGTTAGACGAATCTAAGAGATTGATCATGGAAAGATTTATCTTGTAAAGGTAGAGTGTTAAACAAACTACAAGATGATAGTTTTGATTGATATAAGGTATTGATATCGACCGTTAGGCCTTCCGAATTACGCATGAAGAATTGTAATCGAAATGGAATATGGTTTTATGATAGTATACATATTCTTGAATTCGAAGTTGTTGTTATCCGTAAGATCATTCATAACCGTATGAGCATGATATTCATGGAGATAACATGTATTAACACTGAAGATTTCGTAAGTTTTATCACGATTAGATCAGTCGACTGTCCAGGAGGAACTGTCATACATGATTAGCGTGCGCTAAAGCTTCATGGTTTGCGTGCGCTATCGAGCATAAGTTAACGTACGCTACGATTGGAAACGTAACGTGCGCTATGTCATTAGGCGAGTCAGTCGGCTGATCAGTGAGGACTGTCAATACATAGTTAGTGTATGCTAGGTTTCATTGTTTACGTGCACTAACGAGCAGGCTTAGCGCGCGCTACGTAGAATACTTAGCGTACGCTAAGCAGTTCAGGCATATTACGTTTTATGAACTTTCGGCCGTAAATTGGATTGTTAGACATTCGTACGACATAAGATGAATTCTATATTATTTCTTTTGTTAAGGTTCGAGCTTTCTACATGATTGACCGAAGGGGCGACCTTCGAGTGTTTCATTTTACGTGGAAGTATTGTTCTTGTCTTCGAATCGAGGCAAGTACCTTAATTGTTTTATATATTGATGTTATACATATTGTCGTGCATAAATGTCGTTGTTGTATATACACCACGTGTTGGTCCGACGGGATCATCTTGGGATCTATGTTAGCGTGCGCTGGATCATTGGACGGGTTTTTCCACCACGTGTTGGTCCGACGGGATCATCTTGGGGTCTAGGCAGTGAACGCTGGATCATTGGAATTACCATGTGTATGTTGTGATATCATGTGTGATGTTAATGTGTGTATGATATTATTGAGTTTCTCACAGGAGAAGACTCGTGGCTTCTTTTGTCATTTATGTTATTATTATTCTTCGTGAAATGTTGAATAATACGTTGTGGTATTTGTACTAGCATCGTTGTTCTAACCCCTTTGAGGGTGAACATTTGTTTATGTTCAGGATCCAGGAGAGCGGGGAAACAACCACTGGAGCTGCATGACGACGAGGGTGCAGAGTGATGTTCCGGCCAGGTTTATTTGTCTATTGTTTGTATCGTTTTACTAAGTACTCGAGTACGTAGTCGTTTATGATGATTTGGATTTGGTGATGTATTAATACTTTTCCGTTGAACTTTCGTATTTTTAGTATTGGTCAGAATTGTTGTATCTTATTTCCGTCATTTTCATACGTTGGTATTTGTTAATGTCTTTTCAGTTCTTCAGCCTTGTAAATCCTTATGTAAAGGATTTACGGCGCTGTAATATTCCTAGATATATCGGGGGTGTTACAGAGTATGGTATCGGAGCTAAGATTATGTATATCTTGTCCACTGGGTTAAAATAGGGGTCGTATACGTCTTTTGAAATAACCGGCCGTGAATAACATCACTGTACTGCCTGCGTCTTCGTGCGAACGGTGGTTGTAAGTTCCTAAACTCTATCTCATCCTTTACATGTTGTATCTCTTTATACTTGAACATTAGAACGATATTGTTTCCTGTATATTGAGTATTTATGCTTACAGTATGTTGAGAGGTGGACGTGGACGTGGTCGCGGTCGCGGACGCGGATGAAGAAATGCCGAAAGAGAAGCTTCGCCTTCTAATCAGGCCAGTCAAAGCTCAGGAGAGCCACAGAGATCTATTAATAATGAACCGGAACCTGCTGTGCCCGAAATACTCCGTCAGGTGGTGAACCAGATGACTCAATTCGCCCAGGTTGTGGACCGAATGCAGGTGGCAGTGGGATTATAGCAGGGAGATAGACAGCAAGGGATCCCAGACATGGGAAATCGAGGTGACCGATGGCTGCAAGAGGTGGCGAAGATGCAACCACCCAAATTCGACGGCTTTTCTGAGACTCCCACATGGGACCATTGGTTGAAGGAATTGGAGAAAATCTTTACCGGAATTAATTGCCCAGACGACCGGAGAGCCTCGATTGCTTAGTACTTTCTAGTAGGGGAAGCATCCGAGTGGTGGGAAGCCATCCGGCCTGCAGATCATGATGATGATTGAACAGAATTCAAATTGATGATGGAAGCTCAGTACTGCCCTCGTCCTGTGAGGGAAGCCAAAGTTCGGGAATTTTTCTCCACACAGCCATCAGACGAACCTGTATCCCAGACAATTAAAACGTTTAACCAGCATCTAGCATTTGTTCGACATCTAGTCAGAACAGATGCAGAAATGATGATTCACTTTGATATGAGAATGAAACCGGAAATCCAGACGTACATGTCCAGTTTTGAATGTACCACTCTCCGTCAATATCAGGATAAAGCATTGGCGTACGAAATCAAAGAAGCAACAATGGAGAAGTTTACGGAATCCAAGAAGCAGAAAGTCTCTGGTAGTTTTACAGAGCACAAGAGTAGTGGGCCCCGCAAAGCCCAGTCATCCTTTCATTCGTGCAAGAAACCTCCACACCCATCCAAGAGCGGAAAGAACTCTGGAGCAGTATCAAATGTGACAAGGAAGTGTTTTAACTCTGGCCGAACAGGACATTATCGACGAGATTGCTCATTTCCTACCGTGACTTGTTTTGACTGTGGTCGAGAGGGACATTGTGCGGTGTTCTGTGAGGAGGCCGCGAAAGCTTTTAGAGCCCGTACATCACAGCTGGCCCAGAAGGAATCAAGTATTCAGCAGATGCAACAGAGTGTCCAAATGCCCCAGAATATTGGTCGCGGACGAGGCAGAAGACAGTTTGACCGAAAGGGGACATCGAGTGCCGGATCTATTCCCCCACGTCTGTACGAGATGAGGAGAACAGACGATCAGGATGCTGCTGTCGCATCAGGTACCGTTCAGATCCTTTCCCAGCCAGTTAGCATTTTATTCGATACAGGAGCTACGCATTCATTTATATCCTTATCTTGTGTAAATCATTTGAATATTTCTGGTTTTCATAATTGTGAACCTTATGTGATTGGTTTACTGAGTGAAGAGAGGATTGTTAGAAACTTAGAAACTAGAGATTTCCCTGTATTATTTGGAGGCAGAGAGTGGCTCTCAAATCTGATCGTGATAGAAATGCAATGAAACGACCTGATAGTCGGAGACGATTGGCTTATTCGATATGGAGCTATTGTAAACTATCGAAGGAGGAATATCTCGCTGATCGCTGATGATGGTTCCGAAATACTGTTTGATGGATGGAAACCAGGAAGCTCAGGAAGGTTGATCAAAGCGATGAAAGCTGTCAAATTATTGAAATAGGGCTGTACCGGATACTGGTGCTATGCAATGAAGAAAGAAGACGAAATTGTAGAACTTTCATTCATTCCTGTTGTGAACGAGTTTCCGGATGTATTTCCTGACGAGTTACCTGGATTACCTCCATGACGGGATGTGGAATTCACCATTGAGCTGGAACCCGGAGCTACACCAATTTCTAAGGCGCCGTATCGTATGGCACCTAATGATGTATGAACTGAAAAAGCAGCTGGAGGAGTTATTGGACAAAGGCTATATCTAGCCAAGCGTTTCGCCCTGGGGAGCGCCAATTCTTTTTGTCTAGAAGAAGGATGGATCGCTTCGACTGTGTATTGACTATCGAGAACTGAACAAGATGACGATTAAAAACAAGTATCCGTTGCCGTGGATTGATGATTTGTTTGACCAGTTGCAAGGAGCAACCGTGTTTTCTAAAATCGATCTGAGATCGGGATATCATCAACTGAGGATTAAGGAATCTGATGTTCCGAAATCGGCGTTCAGAACTCGCTACGGACACTATGAGTTTGTAGTGATGCCGTTTGGTCTCACTAATGCACCTGCTGTATTCATGCAATTATTGAACCGAGTGTTCATCGAATATTTGGATAAATTTGTGGTCATGTTCATTGATGACATTCTGGTGTATTCTAAGAGCCCGGAAGAGCATGCACAGCATTTACGGATTGTGTTAGACCTGTTGAGAAATGAACAATTGTACGCCAAACTCTATAAGTGTGAATTCTGGTTAAAGGAAGTAATGTTCCTCGGTCATGTGATATCAGCTGAAGGAGTCCGAGTAGATCCTCAGAAGATCGAAGCGATTTTGGATTGGGAGCCTCCAAAGAACGTGAAAGAAGTCCGGCGTTTCTTAGGACTTGCTGGGTATTATCGTCGGTTCGTGGAAGGGTTTTCCAAAATTTCCCGTCCACTTACTCGACTACTGCAGAAAACACAAAAGTTTGAGTGGAACGAGTTGTGTCAGAATAGTTTTGATGAATTGAAGAAGAGATTGACGACTGCACCGCTTTTAACACTTCCACAGGGAATTGGAGGATTTATAGTTTACAGTGATGCTTCAAACCAAGGACTCAGATGTGTATTGATGCAGAATGATAAGGTAATTGCTTATGCGTCATGACAATTGAAACCTTATGAAGTGAATTACCCAATGCATGATTTGGAGCTAGCAGCAGTAATTTTTGCTTTGAAAATCTGGAGGCATTACCTGTTCGGGACTCACTGACAAATCTTAACGGATCACAAGAGTCTTAAATACATCTTCAGTCAGAAAGAGTTGAACATGCGACAAAGGAGATGGCTGGAACTTATTAAGGACTATGACTTGGAGATTCTTTATCATCCGGGCAAAGCAAATGTAGTGTCCGATGCACTTAGCCGCAAGCCTGTTTCTATCCACATGCTGGAGACCCTGACCTCCCAACTCAAAATTCAACGAGAGATGATTCGAGAAGGAATTGAAGTATGGTTACAAAGAGTCCAAGGACAACTGTGCATGATGGAGATAACTTTATCATTAACCAAGGAAATCAAATCTAAACAGGCAGATGATCCTCTGATGATTCAGTTACGTGATGAAGTGATCAAGGGGAAGGCCCCCGGATTCATAATTCATGATGATGGAGTTTTGAGATTTCAGAACCGACTTTGCATTCCCGATGTCGATGTTCTGAAACAGACGATTATGAAGGAAGCTCACAGCTCGCCCTATTCTATCCACCCGGGCACCAGTAAAATGTACAAGGACTTGAAGCAGAATTTCTGGTGGGGCAACATGAAGAAAGATGTAGCGGATTATGTTTCGAAATGCTTGACTTGTCAGCAGGTTAAGATCGAGCATCAACGACCTGCCGGGATGATGAAGCCGCTTCCGATTCCTGAATGGAAGTGGGAGGACATATCGATGGACTTTATCACTAGTATGCCGAGAACCAAGATGGGAATGAACATGATATGGGTGATAGTTGATCATTTAACCAAATGATCTCATTTTCTAGGCATTAAGGACACGTGGGGACCAGAGAGATTGGCACGAGTATTTATTTCAGAGATAGTCCGACTGCATGGTACGCCGAAGACCATTATTTCCGACCGAGACGGTCGCTTTGTATCGCATTTTTGGAAAGCAGTTCATAAGGCCTTGGGAACCGAATTGAACTTCAGTACAGCTTATCACCCGCAGACTGACGGACAATCCGAGAGGACTATTCAAACGGTGGAAGATATGCTGAGGGCTTGTGCCTTAGATTGGTCAACTGATTGGGAAGTTCATCTACCGTTGATTGAATTTACCTACAACAATAGTTGGCATGCTTCCATTAAGATGGCACCATTTTAGGCATTATACGGGAGGAGATGCAGATCGCCCCTATGTTGGGACGATTCATCAGACTTCATCGGGATAGAACCAGAGTTGATCGTGAAGACACGAGAGAATATAGCCTTGATTCGTGAAAGGCTGTTGACCGCCCAGAGTCGACAGAAATCTTATGCATACATACGCCGTCGCCCATTGGAGTTCAGTACTGGAGACCACGTACTTTTAAAGGTTTCTCCTACTCGGGGAATCTTTCGTTTTGGAAGGAAGGGAAAGTTGAGTCCGAGATATATCGGACCATTCAAGATCCTTGAAAGAGTTGGAGAGTTGGCATACAGATTGGCATTACCGCCGTCATTGAGTCGTGTTCATAACGTGTTCCACGTATCCCAGTTACGGAGATATATACCGGATCCTAATAATGTCATTGATTTCGGCGAGATCGAGGTAGCTCAGGATGGGACGTTTGAAGAAAGACCAGTCAAGATACTAACCAATCGTTTTGGTCAAAGTTCAGTGGTCACGCCACGGAGTAGAAGAAGCCACATGGGAAACGGAAGATAGCATGAAATTCAGATATCCAGAGTGATTTTCGTCTTGAGTTTCGGGACGAAACTCCTTTTTAGTAGGAGAGTATGTAATATCCGGATCTATTATTGTGTATTTCATCTGTATTTTGAACCCTGTATTATTCAGAATTGTGATATCGATGATTAAAGTATGATATTCTCGTATTTGAATCCTTGTATATAAGTATAGCAACATGCAAAAATTTCTCATGCAAAATCGTGATAGCGCACGCTAAGAATGTAGCTTAACGTGCGTTATCGGGCTACAACTAGCGCACGCTATGAATGAAGAATTTGCGTGCGCTAGGCAATCAATTATTGAGCTAGACGGCTAGCACATGCACCAGCCGGACGTGGGTCCGGATAAGATTGCCGCGGACGAACCTGGACAATTTTGGGGTCAACGATTATTAGCGCGCGCTAAGGATTGTATGATAGCGTGCGGTAATCAGCTATGTGCAGAAATTTTATATAAGGGTCACCACTCCATTTCTTCTTGTTCCCTTCACTCGTCCTCATCTCTTGATAGTCCAGAGAACCTTCCGTCCTTCTTAAACACACTTAGACCACCTCCACTTAATCACTAAAGATTGGATGCCATTTGTGTTTGATCATTGGAGTGGAGAAACGTCTTGATTTGGCAAAACAAGCAACCGGAGCCAGATTCTACTTGTTGTCTCGGTGTTTTTCCTCATCTTAAGGTATGTTATACTACTTTCAACCTTGAATTCGTGTTCTTAAGGATATGAGGATTATGCTATCAAGATATTGAGTTTCATTGGTGAATTATCCAAACCACATCATGTTTAAGAGATTGAGATGATTATGCCTTAAGTACCTTGGTTATGAACATCATAATTCGAATCTTGTTACGATGAACAAGTAGAGGAAGTTTTTGACATTGGTAATCCGAATTTAGAAGGTGTCTTCATAGTAATCACAGACTTGACTTTAACATCATTATTGTTAGACGAATCTAAGAGACATCGGTTTCTCCAACAAGGATAGGGATGGAGTGCAGTGCCCCAAAGAGGATGCATTGGTGATCTCTGCATGTATCCTTGGTAAAATGGTCGATCGCGTGCTGGTTGACAATGGGAGCTTTTGCAATATCATATTCAAATCCGCTCTTGACCAGCTCGGCAACCTGACCAAGTTCATCAAGCCATTTGACGCCGTGCTCCAAGGGTTCGGCGACAGCACAGTCCAAGCCTACGGAAGGATCAAGCTCTCTGTCGAGCTACTATGTTATTACGATCCCAAGGTTAGGATTACTAGGAACCTCAACTTTGTAATCATATATAGGCCCAACATCTATAATGGGTTCCTAGGTCGTCCATTTCTAGAAACCTTCGAGGCGGTCGCCTCTTCCTTCTTTTACTGTATCTAATTCCCCACTGCCGATGGGACGGTCGGTACTGTAAAAGGAGACCAACTAATAGCTAAGAAATGTTTAAATTACTCATGTGTCGTAACTTCTTTCAACTCTTCCCATACTGTTTATAATATTGAGACGATCGACAATCAACCGATGGAGATCGACGAGCCAAGCACCTCGAACCAACCCAACTCAGAGGATGGCATCTCGCATCGATTGACGGACGACATCGAGCCGAGGATCGGTTTCGAGCCAAGCCTCGACATCGACCCGAGAATCGAGTCTGGAAATCATTCCAAACGAGAAGCGACCATCCCCATTGAAGAGTTGGAAAGTATAATGATATATCCGGCTCGCCCAGAGCGGGAAGTACAGATCGGCACGAGCGTCGGCCTCGATTTAAAGGATGGTCTGATCAGTTTACTACGTAAGAACATTGGAGTCTTTGCCTGGTCGCATCAAGATATGGTCGGCATAAGTCCTGAACACGCTTGCCACTATCTAAATATCGACCCGACAAGGAAGCCTGTTCACCAGAAACATAGGAAATTCGGTCCAGAGAAGTACGCAGCGCTTAACATAGAAGTCAAAAAGCTACTCGATAACAAACTAATCGGAGTAGCTACAGACGAGCCACAGTGGGTAGCCGCCGAGCAATTCCTGGAGGTTATGCATCAACTTCACCGACCTCAATGCGGCATGCCCAAAAGATCATTTTCCGATGCCTGATATCGACCACTTGGTCGATAGTACAGCAGGTTGCGAAATGATGTCGTTCATGTATGCCTTCGCCGGATACCATCAGATCCCAATGGCGGAGAAGGACATAAAGCACACATCCTTCCACACGGAAAAAGACATATACTTTTGGGTCCGAATGCCGTTCGGCCTGAAGAATGCAGGGGCGACCTACCAACGGCTAGTCAACGGGATGTTCGCCAACCAGATCGGCAAGACCATGGAGGTCTACATTGACGACATCGTGGTCAAAAGCCTCAAAAAGGAAGATCACCTCAATGACCTTGCCGAGACATTCGCCATCCTCAAGAGGTTCAATATGAAGCTGAACCCTAAGAAATGCATCTTCGGGGTGAGCTCCAAAAAATTCCTGGGGCACATTGTGAGTCAGAGGGGGATCGAGGCGAACCCCACCAAGATCCAGGCGATCCTCGACATGCAGGATCCACGGAATGTCAAGCAGGTGCAACGCCTCACAGGTTGTCTAACTGCCCTCAACCATTTCATATCTCGGCTCGGGGATAAAAGCAGGCCATTCTTCGCGACCATAAAGAACAAGAAGTTCGCATGGACAAAGGAGAGTCAAATAGCGTTCTCCAAGATCAAGGAGTATCTATCTAACCCCCAGATCTTGGCGAAGCCGATCCCCGGCGAAAAGCTATTCCTTTATCTGGCGGCCTCGGAGGTCGCGCTGAGTGCTGTTTTAGTGCGAGCAGAGGGGTAAGTCCACTTGCCGATCTACTTCGTTAGCCAAGCGCTCCATGATGCGGAAACGCGATACACGCCTCTGGAGAAGATCGCTTACGCTCTAGTCATGAGTGTTCGCAAGCTAAGGGCCTACTTATTCGAACATCAAGTGGAGGTTCTGACGACTCTCCCCTTAAGGCAAGTCCTGAACCGGCCAGACACTAACGGGCGACTCCTCAAGTGGTCACTGGAGATCGCCCAATACGGTATCACGTACGCTCCTCGCAGGGTGATCAAAGGCCAAGCTCTGGCGGACTTCGTGGTGGAATTAACATTCCCACCCAGTCCGACCCAGATCGGTCGCCCCGCTTGGAAGTTGTACGTGGATGGCTCGGCAACCAACTCGCGAGCAGGGGCAGGGATTGTCCTCATCAGCCCCGACGACCAAAGTTTCACAAATGCTGTACGTTTTGGGTTTCGGGCGACCAACAATGAGGCCGAATATGAAGCCTTGGTAGGCGGGCTCGATCTAGCCCTCGCCCTGGATGTTCGCCGTCTCCACATCTTCATGGACTCTCTCTTGGTCGTGAACCAAGTCAAAGGAGAATATGAGGCGCGCGGCGAACAAATGATCAAATACCAAGAACTGGTCGCCGAAATGTGCACGAAGTTTAAAGAAGTTATGATCGAACAAGTCCCGAGAGAGCATAACTCCGAGGCCGATGCCCTATCCAAACTAGCATCATCAGATGGGGCAGCAGATTTCTCTAACATCCAAATCACAAAATCAGCAAAGCCGGCGATCGACAGAAGCCTGATTACCACAGTTGTCATCGCCGAGGAGAACAGGATGACTCCATTCATTAAATACTTGAAGGACGGAACGGTCCCCGCCGACCGTATCAAAGCTCGTCAGCTTCAGTTCCGTGCGACCAGATACACTCTATTGGACGACCGGCTTTACAAGCGAGCTTTCAGCCTTCCTCTCCTTAAGTGCATCACGCCGGAGGAAGGCCGGCTCGTTTTAGCCGAGATCCATGATGGGATCTGTGGAAACCATGCTGGCGGGAGAGCTCTCATCCACAAAACGACCAGGCAAGGTTTTTTCTGGCCTACACTACAAAAAGACGCGATCGCCTATGCCTGATCATGTCACAGATGTTAAGTGATGGGCCCAAACATCAAGCTCTCCCCCGAACAGCTCACTTCTATGTAGAGCCCAAGGCCGTTCGCCCCATAGGGCATCGACCTCATCGGTCCCGTGCCGACGGCGCGAGGGGGTTGTAATTTCGCCATCGCGGGGGTCGATTATTTCACGAAATGGGCTGAGGCCGAACCACTCAACAAGATCGGCCAAGAACAGGTAATCAAGTTCATTTGGAAAAACATCATATGCCGGTTCAGTCTACCCCAGGCTATCATCTCCGACAACGGAAAGCAGTTTGACGGCTTGGAAGTCATGCAATTCTGCGAGAAATGGGGAATCAAAAAGTTGTTCTCGGCCCCTTACCACCCTCAGACGAACGGGCAGGTAGAGGCTGTAAACAAAATCATCAAACACACGATCAAAGCAAGACTTGAATCCAAACAAGGACGATGGGCGAGCGAGCTCCCAGATGTTTTGTGGTCCTACCGTACGACGACTCGAAACTCGACTGGCGAAACCCCGTTCGCCCTCGCCTTCGGAACAGAAGCGGTGATCCCTTCGGAGATCTCCGTCCTCAGCCACCGAACTGAACAAGAGATGACGACGGACAATGATGTGGCCCGGCGGATCGACTTGGACATGCGCGAAGAACGGCGACTGACCTCGGAAATGAAGAACAGAATCCACAAAAGGAGATCCGAGAAGTTCTTGAATTCGAAGGTCAAGGAAAGAAGGTTCCAAGTGGGCGACCTAGTCCTCAAAAAAGTCTAGACTCACACAGGAGTCTTTGGCCCAAATTGGCAAGGCACCTTCAGGATATCTAAGTGGCTAACTAGGGGAGCCTACGAACTCGAACACCCAGACGGCACTCCGGACCAATATCCCTAGAACGCCGTGCATTTGAAGAAATACTACCAGTAGAAAAACTTTATATTCAGTTACCCAATGTACAAAGAGAATAATGAGATTTTCCTATCCCATCTATATGATTCGCCTCGACGAAAACGAACAACTAAAAAGAGGACTGCTCGCTCGCTCGCCCTACAATAGGTCATCGTCTAAACCTGACAGACCTATGCAAGCGATCGCCCCTCCAAGCACAATGTATACCGTCAAGGGTCGTCATCTAACATGGCGATCCGAGGTAGAAAAGTGCAGCCATGGTCCTGGAGTTCGACGGAACCGACAGCTTCGTCCATGTAAGGTTCCTTTGGGCTGCGACCGCTCGCCCTTCGTTTAAATACGAGGTGAGCGTAGCCGAAGGACCCTCCAATTAAATCTGAGTACACGCTCGTGCGCCCTCAGAAGTACATCATCTAACATGATGTACCCGGACAAGGCGACGCGTCCCTACCCCATCACAGTGTATACCATCGAGGGTCGCCATCTAACATGCCGACCCGAGGTAGAAAAGTACTAACAAGCCGCGGACGTGGAGTCGAATAAACTGACGACGCCCCGTGGAAGGACTCCTCCAGACCAAGACCGCTCGCCTTTCATTTAAATACAAGGCGGGCGCAGCCTAACGGAGGACCCTAATAATAAAGTGAGTCGCGGGACAGACCTACGGATGGAATGTCCCTCGCACATAAAGACACGGTTACGGACGTCGGTCCATCGAACTCAGCGACCGTGCACACAGTCGTCCTCCCTCAAAGAATTGGCAAAACTCAAGATAGCTCGTCAAACATACTATTTTCGTTCCCTTACTTACACTAAGTAAACAAAAACAAGGGGCAAAGTGGAGTTATTCCTAAATGCGATCGGGAGGAAGGAACCATACACGATCGGCTTCGTTCAAATACACACATGACAATCGGTTTTGTTCAAGAAGTTTACAAGTAAGAATTTTCAAGTGTACCAATACATAAAGTCGAAGCGATGCGGAACATTCAGACAGTCGATCGTACAAACATGACATCAGGTGCAATTGTGTAAACACTTGTATAAATTCATAAGCAAACATTCAGAAGAGACGATCGTACATATAAAGAATCAGATGCGAAGAAGAAGTATTTTATTCCATTCAAAACGATCGTACATACAAGCCCGAAGGCAACACAAGAGAAAACTGGAAATTACAAAGCAAAGGAAAACAAAACAAACTCCAGCCTAACTCAGGCCACCCCCGACTGGCCTTCGCCTCCAGCAGGCGGATCGGCGCGCGCTTCCTCACCGGCTTCAGGATAAATAAGTTTATCCGGAAACGGATAGCAGCTCAGATCAATCCCTAAGTCGGTGAGATCGAGGATCGGGAGGGAGAAGTCCGACTGCAAAGGATGCTCAAGTACATAGGCTTTGAAGGTTTCCATCATAGGGCCGACCTCGAGCCCTACCTTCTTGGCAGCACGGATAGCGTCGGCGTAAGCCACATAGTAGGCGAACTCGCCGACGTACCCCACATTAAGGTAGGGATCGGTCTCGATCGCCTTTAATTGCTCCTTCAGCCCCGCAGTCGTCTTGTCAGCATCGGCAAGCTCGGCTATCTTGGCGGCCAGTTCCCCTTTCGTCTTCTCCAGCTCGTCGTTGAGCCGGTCCACTGTCGCCTTCAGCCCAGTCACCTCCTCCTGCGAGGCCGCGTGCAATCGACGAGCATTCGTCATCTGGTCGCGGAACCGATCGGCCACCTCCTTGGACCGGCCAAGCTCTTGCTTCATCCGGTCAAGGTCTTGTTTGGCCCGTTTGGCCGTCTCAATATGTTCCTTCTCCATGGCCACGATCCGGTTAGTGAACTCGGCATTCTGGTTCCAAGCAACCTCGAGATCTTGATGGAGGCGAGGATTAGAGGGTCGTCCCTCGTAATCCTTAACGGCTCGGGCGGCCATCGCCGCCGCCTGGAGAGTTAGGGCGAGCGTCGCCTGCATGGCATCTCCAGACCGCCGATGAGCAATCGCGTCGAGGTCGGTCGTCCAGGACTTAGGAAGAGAGGTGATGGCCCATGAGACGTAAGAAGGGACGTCGAGGGACTGGCGCGGAGACTTGCTCGCCAGGAAATCCAACACCATCGGCGAGGTGTCCTGATCGGCAAGACGGATCCTGCAACACAAACAAAAAGAAACAAAGGAGTTAGTATACATCCTACACAAATAGCCTAACTCAGAAAGATCAAACCGGTCTTACCTGGTGACCAACTCGGGGTCGCGGCCGAAAAAGGGCTTGCCCCTCGGAGTCTCAGCTTCGGCGATCGCTGCAGTTTTCAAGAAGGCCGCTGAGGGCTTAGACCCCTCCGCCATTGGAACAGCAGAGATAGGTGGCGCGGCAACCGGCGGCTCCAAAATGGATACCTCCACATCAACAGTCGGCAGGGGCTCCTCCGACCTCCGCCTCTTGCGGTTGCGCTGGAGCTCCTCCTCCTCCCGAGCTTCCGGCTCGACGACCGGCACTATAGTAGGTCTCACCTCAGGGACGGGACGGGACGTCGTTGCAGGGGCACGACCCGTCTTCTTTCCCTGGTGGAGACGACCCAAAAGACCGGGGTTCGACATTGAGATCTCTCTCGTGGGCTCGGCGTAGCGAGGAAAATGGAACTCTGCCAAAGAAGAAATACAGACAAGTTAAACATCTCTTTCAATCAGACGATCGTCAAGCAAGGAAGAGGAAGTAAAATTTTATACCTGGAACCTTCAGGTGGCGAGGGAAGCGAAATAATCGAGCTACCAACCAATGAGGTTCGTCGTTGACTGTGCGAACGTCGAGGTAGGAGTCCGGCAGACTGCGAATTCGCTCCCAGACGATCAAGAAATCAAAAGGGAGATCGCCGATCGCTGGAACAAGGGAGCCTGCAAAAAGGAAACCAAATTAGATCAGTTCAAGGTGTATCCGAACAAAGGGAGAGTTAAAACCCTTACTCGGATTCTTCTCCCGAAAACTGGTGGGGATAGCCAACTCATCCTCTGGCTTATCGCTCGATGCCGACCCAAAACCATTTCGTCAGGTCACCTCGGGTCTTGTTCGACACCCCGAGGACCACTCTGCCCGTGCGACCCTGAATGTAGTAGCCGCCAACAGAGCCCTTCTGCGCCGTCAGCTTGATGAGGTAATTCATTTCCAGCACAGAAGGTAGACGGAACATCCGATTACCTCCAAAAAGTGTCAAGGTACTAATAATCTGCGGCATTCGTTCGGCGTCAATTGGAGCGGCGCCACATTCCAGGCGGTCAGCAAGTACGACACGGCGAATGGCAATGGGAACCGTAGATCGGCCTCCATGATCAGTTCGTTAACGGCAACCATACCCTCGGGGGTTGGTCGGCGCGTTCGTTCTCCGAAGGCACATACAACGAGACATCAGAAGGGATGTGGAATTTCGCCCTCCAGCACCGAACTCCGAATCTGACCCAGGGTCTACAAGGAGCGGTCCGCGGCCCGAAACGCCGTCCGTTTCACGGGCTCATAGGGGTGGGCGGCAGAGTATGCTCCGAAGTCAAACCGGGGATGTGGTCCGGCAATCCTCTCCATAAGACCGGCGAACTCCAAATAAGCCGGGCCAAACACGCTGTTCTGCTCCCAGTACAACCTCACCGCTTCATCCTCATCCACCGGCAATCCCTTCTGCCCCGCCTCCACTGCCGATCTCGCCACATCGGCCTCGTTGAAGAGCTCTTCAACCTCCGAAGGTGTGATTCCCGCACGGATGGCCTCGATGGCCGTCTCCATGTGAAGAACCACGGAGGTCTCTTCCCGGGCAGGCGATGTCGCGGCGGCAGAAGAGCTCCCGGTCTCATAAACTTTGGATCCTCCTCCAGACATGTTTCGAAGAATAAAGGGGGAGAGAGAATTTCTGTTCTTACCTAGAGACAAAGTCGGTCGGCACAAGAATCTTCAAAGAAATTCGGCAGAGTCTCGTCTAAACGGCAAGGGCGCATAAAGAGTTAAACTGAAGTGACCCTAACCCTTTTATAGGCGAGTACAAGGACCTTTGTGAAAATAGGTGGAATCCCGGGGGCTGAAGTACAACCGTCGGGAGGGGGACACATTAAATGCAGACCTCGAAACCCGCGCACGCATCATTTCGAGGGCACGCCAGCCGACAAGTCTAACAAAATCGTCGGACTCCCCCAACGATAGCGCGACGCATGTCCCTGCAACGTTTCAAGAGCCCGCCTCCATTTCCCGCTATTTCCAGCGCATAAGGAGATCGTACGGATTCGAAATCAGATCGTCCAGGCGACGATCGTCCTTGTCATAAGCAGACGAGCCAATCGTCTAAAACAGGCGATCGCCAATAGTGCCACCTCACCCCATGTTTTCAACATCGGAGCGAGCTGGGGGGCAATTGTTGTGCGGCGATTTATACGCCTCGATGGCGATCGGCGTAATGGTCAAGAGCCAACCATAGAAGACATATGCTGGGCAAACGACTAGCAGTCGGCACCCAAGGCGATCGACTATTGGTATCTGGCGATCGCCTATGATGTCCGACCATAGATGATCGTCCCGTGCCACGTACGAATCCAACACCCGTCAAAGTCTTCGAAGACCGAATCTCGGACGTAGACCCACATGCAGATCCGCAAAAGGCGCCACAAGATAAGGCTTTTTGACCCCAGCCTGTCACCACCTTCACACCTACCGACAGGCCCGCCGAAAGGTACAAAGTGGGTCCTCCCCTGACAGCGACTCAGGACGCGTGCGGACTCCTCATTGGCCCGCACATCTGGCTGCCAGCTGCAGCCTCGGACTTTAAGGAAACAGTCCCACGTGATGGGACGATCGCCCACATTATTCTAATATAGAATACGGCGGTCGCCCGCGATTGCCGGGGAGGACCTAGCAACCGCTTCTACTATAAGTAGTAGGCCTCCAACAGTGGCCTAACAGAGAGAGATACATTCTGAAAACAGTGGACTTACTGGACAAACTCATTCACATATACAGAACACCAAAAAGCAAGAACTCACAGAGCATCACATCTGGTTCTTCCGGCAATCCTCACGCTCTATAGCTAAGATAACTAGAGCCTTTACACTCATTGTAATAGATTCTAACAATAATATTTGTACCCCAAAGTATTCATATTAATAACACTTCGCGAGAGCATTCAAGCCCGGGACTAACAACCCCATCAAATCTTGTGTTATTTACTTTCCCACGGAAGTGTTCTCGCATTTGTTTGTTACTCGACCATTCCAGCAATATCATCTCCGGATAATATTTTGGGTAACAACACACACAGGTTGAGATAGAATATCGAGTGTACCTCAGATCATCTGGGCCTCCGGATCGTCGGTCTTCTTCATCTCATAAACTCGGGGCTTGCCGGCCCCCGAACCGGATGCTCCCGTCTGGTAGCTCTTTGCTCCGCCTTTGTTTGCTCCTGTCGTCTTTGTTATGTCGAGATTTATTCACCTCGACAAGCGATCGAGCACATGGCCGAGCGACCGAGTCCACAACCAATCAAGCTATGGCGAACTCACCTAAACGAAGATACTAGACCACCTTCAGGTATTTAGCGATCGACTCCCAAGGCGATCGCCCTTTGGCACCTAGCGATCGACTCTGCTGCCCGGCTAAGAATGACCGTCCTACGCCCCGAACAGAGACCATCGTCCGTCAAAGTCCACGAAGACTAGACCTCAAAACAGCACCCATGTGCAGATCCGAGACAAGATCTGCATTTCATGGATCGTTGACCACCAACAGCTGTCTCTGACAAGGGCGGCTTTACCTACCGACAAGCCCGCCGAAAGGCACAAGGCGGGACCGCCCGTGATAGCGACTGCACTCGTGCAAAGCTTCTCATCGACCGCACACTGATCGCCAAAGAACTCCTGCATACTTTAAGGAGACAAGCCCATGTGCTAAAAGACGATCGCCCGCTTATTATAATACAGCGGAGGCGATCGCCCGGCATATCCAAGTCCTATAAATAGAGAACCTCCTTCTACTGGAAAAAGGTTCCCGATTCATTATGCGTTCACGCATTCTCCACCAAGTTCAGAGAAAATACATACAATCATACAGACTTCCAAGCTCCCAGCTTTCTCTCCCGAATCTGCCTCACGATTTCTCTATCAGCATCTCTCAACCAGAAGACGATCGGCAGAGGCAAGAAGTCTCCACAGTGCAGATTCAAAGAAAACTCACGAGCCCAGGAGCCCAAACATACAGCTAACACACGCCATGAGAGACTGTCGATCTCTCACCGCCGCCACTGTTCATCAACGTTGTTACAAGGACTCACATAGCATCAAATCTGGTTCTTCCGGCAATCTACACGCTCACTAGCTAAGATAACAAGGGTCTTTACACTCATTGTAATTGTACTCTTACATTAATACTTGTATCCCCGAATATTTGTATTAATAATATCTCGCGAGAGCATTCAAGCCCGGGACTAACAACCCCGGCAAACCTTGTGTTATTTACTTTTCCCACGGAAGTGCTCTCGCACTTTTTTTGCTATCCATCCATTCCAGCAATATCTATCTCCAGATAATATTTTGGGTAGCAACAATTGGCGCTATAGGAAGGACATCTAGACCTTCATTTTTCATTCCTACCGCACCGAAGAACACTCACTGTTCTCGGGGCATATACTTGAAGTGACACTCACTGCGCTTCAAAGAAAGCCTTCAGAATCATGACGTCCTCCGGTACATCGAAGAGAGCCACTCACCGAACCGCCGGACACCATATCCCGGCTCAATCCAAACCCCAGCCGACGGCCAGGGAAAGCCACGGCAACGCGAGACTCTCGATCTCACACCTGAGGGATGGCCCCAACCTCTCACTCGACTAGTTCCAAACCGAGGAACAGATCGAGGAGGCTATGGCCATCCTAGAGGAGCGACGGAGAGCATGTGCGTCGTCCGCAATAACTCCCTCAACCATCCACTGCATGGGAAAATGGAAATTCAACGGGCTACTGGGTGAGGGATCATCAGAAAGCCCCGATTCGCGAGGAAAGGCTCTCGCCAAGCTGGACGGTTCCATATTCAGTCGCCTGGGAAGTGACCCATCATGGCGACCGGGGCATTCTGGCCCCAACCACGAAACGACGGAATCCAAGTCCGTCATCAAGAGTTCGGCCTACCCAATCCTCAGCCGATTGTATTATTATTAATAGAAACACATTGGTTGTAAATAACAATAATTAGCCAAGTACCAACAATTCCCGAACACACTCATATACGACATTCAAAAATCACTAGTTCAACAAGCGCAACTCGGGAATACTAATTCCAAGCATATGTCAAACTATCTCTTCAAGTTTGACAGCGTAACCAAAGATCACCGATTTGGACATATGTCGAAACCAGCTATGTGAGTTTCTCAACAAACTCTGCCATCAATACCTATACCGGGACATATCAATGTTCAAAACTTCTACATCATACTGCACCCTTCGGTGTCCAACTCATCGGTACATTCGGCTCAACATACATTTAGTATATCGCAATTACCAAACGCAGATTCTATCACACAGCAAAAGACTAGAGAGTCAAGCCCTCTCACAATATACCACGGAGCAAAACTCGGATCTTTCGATCACCAACGATCCCACCAATGCTAGGAAGTTTAGCGATGGAAGGCTCGCAAAACGACAAACGGTCAAGCCCAGAACGGCGCACATACTCCAGAGAGACAAAGGACGGCGCAATACTAGAATCAAAAGTACACAACTGGATGGATCGAGAAACAACTCGACAATAAGTACGAGAGAGGCAATCACAGTTCGAGAAGTGGAATTTCAATACGAGAAAACAAGAGAATTGAGTAAGGAAAACTTACGAGCACTGGATGTACTGAGATGCCGGCAGCGGTGTGACAATGTGCAAAACAAAACACAACTAGACCCAAATAACCAACAAGCCTAGGTATCCATAAACCTAGATCTGTGATACCATTTTCTGTAACACCCCCAAGATATTCGAGGTGTATTACAGCGCCGTGGACCCCTACATGGGACCCACCAGGCTAACACAATAAAACACCACTCGACTAACCATCTCGGTTAGCAAGGAAACAACTATTAACAACAAGAACATAAAACAACACGTCCGTACAACCGCATAATAAACATCAACCGACAAATACAAGAACTCCAACGAAGTCCAAACACAATCCGAAAAGAAAAGCCTAAGTACTCGCGAGTACAATCTATAAGTTTACAATTTGGAAAACATCCACATCAAAAGAGACAAGAGGAAATAACAAGACTCAATTGCACATGTCAACAACCTTGGCCAACATCCTCGTACCATCCTGGGCCCGCTCGTCTGGTGAACATAACTCAAAATCCATAACAAGAATTTCCCGACAACGGGTCCCCAAAGGGGTTAGCAATTACGCTAGTACAAGTATTCAAGGCAAACCAATCGCTTACACATTTCATAGTACATGCACCAATATCATTTCGAAAACCAAAACAAGACATGTCTTTTCCGAAAATATACTGTCCACAATTAGCCTTGAGAACAGGCGGCAAAGATACATTCTCACTCGAGGCCTCGCAGGACCCTACCGAGTTGGCTACAATTACAGAAAAACAAAACCACGCACACGCTATGCCGTGAGAACAGGGCGGCAGCATACATTCTCACTCGAGGCCTTGCAAGGACCCTAACGAGTTGGCTAGCGGTACGAAACTCGTGAAATCCAGTGGCAGATAGATTTCTCCTTGACCCGTCGGCCAACACAAGGTGAGTAATTTACAAACAATATACATTACCATTTCACGTTAAGCATAAAGGTTTCCAAAAATACTTGCCTTGAATTATTGACGACGCAACGAACGGAAAGGAAGTCACCGACGAACGCTAGGAACCAATGAAACCGAACCTAACGATTCGAAGAATACAATCACAACCATTTCTAAATGAATACGGAATTGGAATTCAACCGAAAGCCCGCCTACGATTCATGTATATTCGTATATAAACAACAACGAGGGCGGACCACAACCAAACCCTCTCGATTCCGTAAAAATCACGAAATATACCATGAATCCGTAGGGAAACTAAGAATACCAGCAATATTAATCATATTCATCATGAATTAATCGACCAAACGGAACGAATCGGACAAAAACGCGAAAATCCCCAAATCTACCCAAAAGTAGGGTTCTAAAGATCTAACCTTGATTCGCTGGATCGAAGGATGTTATAGGATGATTGATCAACGATATAACCCCAAGAACTTCATGGATTTGTTGTTCAACAACATGGTTTCGTCTCCTCCGAAACCCCAGCCGCGGACCGAAGAGAAATGAAATGAAAAATGACGGAGAAAGTCGCTGGTCTGTCATTTTTATACTGGGCCGGAACTAGCGTGCGCTAGCCTTTCCTACTTAGCGTGCGCTATCGCCAAGATCGGCCGAGCACACTGCCATGGCCCGCACGACCCGCACCACCGACCAAATCGCCGACCGTGACTCGACCGCCGGACTCACGCTTGCGTGCGCTACGGCCAAGTCGCGCGCGCTTAGCCGAATGGCCCAAAGAGCCACTGGACTAACAACTCATCCCAGAGCGTACGCTAGTCGGCCGGCAGGCGCTACCCCCGGTTAGTTCGCGCTACGACCGACAGATGGCGTGCGCTACCCGCCGATCCCGACCGAGTCGAACCTCGAATACCTCGCCTGTGCCCGATAGCACAGACTGGCCGACTTTGACACAGGCGCTTACATCGCTGAAGCTAGAAGGCAGCTGCCCTGGCCAGAAGGCGTGCGCTACGCCGGTTCTCGCGTGCTCGCTCGGCGGTGTCAAAGACTCGTCCGGGCCCCGCACCCATCCGGCCACTGCCACCCGCCACGACCCGACGCTTCGATTTCAAAACGCACGAACGGACATGACGAAAAGTTCGCGACGACGTCAACGACTCGAGATGAAAACGTAATGCAATAATTAATCATACGCGACCAAGAAAAGGGTCAAGACGACAAATACAGATATGGATACCCGTAATTTTCAAGAAATTACAAAATGGCCCAAAACGCCTGGAAATCACGATACGTGATCGAATAACCAAACCGAAGTTCACAACACGCCTAACAAAGTTAAACGGACTTGGGAAACTCAAACAATAGCTTGGACGAGATTCGCAAGAATCGAACTCAAGTGCGGAAAAGTCGCTAAAAACCACGTAACTCAACAAAACAACACCGAAACGAACTCGGATGACAAAAAGTGTAGAATTAATCATTCTCTAATGACGAAACGGTCATGAGCGAGCCACAAACGGACTCTATTTAAAAAAGAAATTTACCGAAAATCGAAAATTGCGGATATTACACTATTTTTTTTTAAAATATTTCTCGATGATCCAACCATACGGATGTCAATATATATCTAATTGAGTGATGTTCCCAAATTTTTAAAAAATAAAAAATTAATTTGGTTTGAGATCTTAGCAAACCAATACTAAATCGACTAGTACTAGCTAAGTAACTAGTGCTCTGTTCTCGATTATTATTTCTATTTTTTTAAAAATATTTCTCGATGATCCAACCGTAGGGATGTCAATATATATCTAATTTAGTAATGTTATCAAATTTTCAAAATATAAAAAATTAATTTGACTTGAGATCTTAGCAAACCAATACTAAATTGACTACTACTAGCTAAGTAACTAGTGCTCTGTCCTCGATTATTATTTCTATTTTTTTAAAAATATTTCTCTACGATCCAACCATACGGATGTCAATATATATCTAATTTAGTGATGTTCCCAAATTTTTAAAAAATAAAAAATTAATTTGGCTTGAGATCTTAGCAAACCAATACTAAATTGACTAGTACTAGCTAAGTAACTAGTGCTCTGTCCTCGATTATTGTTTCTATTTTTTTAAAAATATTTCTCGATGATACAACCGTACGGATGTCAATATATATATATATATATATATATATATATATATATATATATATATATATATATATATTTGAGTAATGTTACCAAATTTTTTAAAAAATAAAAAATTAATTTGGCTTGAGATCTTATCAAACCAATACTAAATTGACTAGTACTAGCTAAGTAACTAGTGCTCTGTCCTCGATTATTGTTTCTATTTTTTTAAAAATATTTCCCGACGATCCAACTATACGGATGTCAATATATATCTAATTTAGTGATGTTCCCAAATTTTTAAAAAATAAAAAATTAATTTGGCCTGAGATCTTAGCAAACCAATACTAAATTGACTAGTACTAGCTAAGTAACTAGTGCTCTGTCCTCGATTATTGTTTCTATTTTTTTAAAAATATTTATCGACGATCCAACTGTACGGATGTCAATATATATCTAATTGAGTGATATTACCAAATTTTCAAAAAATAAAAAATTAATTTGGCTTGAGATCTTAGCAAACCAATACTAAATTAACTAGTACTAGCTAAGTAACTAGTGCTCTATCCTCAATTATTGTTTCTATTTTTTTAAAAATATTTCTCGACGATCCAACCATACGGATGTCAATATATATCTAGTTGAGTGATGTTCCCAAATTTTCAAAAAATAAAAAATTAATTTGTTTTGAGATCTTAGCAAACCAATACTAAATTGACTAGTACTAGCTAAGTAACTAGTGCTCTGTCCTCAATTATTGTTTCTATTTTTTTAAAAATATTTCTCGACGATCCAACCGTACGGATGTCAATATATATCTAGTTGAGTGATGTTCCCAAATTTTCAAAAAATAAAAAATTAGTTTGTCTTGAGATCTTAGCAAACCAATACTAAATTGACTAGTACTAGCTAAGTAACTAGTGCTCTGTCCTCGATTATTATTTCTATTTTTTTATAAATATTTCTCGACGATCCAACCATACGGATGTCAATATATATCTAATTTAGTGATGTTCCCAAACTTTCATAAAATAAAAAATTAATTTGGCTTGAGATCTTAGCAAACCAATACTAAATTGACTAGTACTAGCTAAGTAACTAGTGCTCTGTCCTCGATTATTGTTTCTATTTTTTTAAAAATATTTCTTGATGATCCAACTATACAGATGTCAATATATCTCTAATTGAGTGATATTCCCAAATTTTCAAAAAATAAAAAATTAGTTTGGCTTGTGATCTTAGAAACCAATACTAAATTGACTTGTACTAGCTAAGTAACTAGTGCTCTGTCCTCGATTATTGTTTCTATTTTTTTAAAAATATTTCTCGACGATCCAACTGTAAGGATGTCAATATATATCTAATTGAGTGATGTAACCAAATTTTCAAAAATTAAAAAATTAATTTGGCTTGAGATCTTAGCAAACGAATACTAAATTTACTAGTACTAGCTAAGTAACTAGTGCTCTGTCCTCGATTATTGTTTCTATTTTTTTAAAAATATTTCTCGACGATCCAACCATATGGATGTCAATATATATCTAGTTGAGTGATGTTACCAATTTTTCAAAAAATAAAAAATTAATTTGGCTTGAGATCTTAGCAAACCAATACTAAATTGACTAGTACTAGCTAAGTAACTAGTGCTCTGTCCTCGATTATTATTTCTATTTTTTTAAAAATATTTATCGACGATCCAACCATACGGATGTCAATATATATCTAATTTAGTGATGTTCCCAAATTTTCAAAAAATAAAAAATTAATTTGGTTTGAAATCTTAGCACACCAATACTAAATTAACTAGTACTAGCTAAGTAACTAGTGCTCTATCCTCGATTATTGTTTCTATTTTTTTAAAAATATTTCTTGACGATCCAACCGTACGGATTTCAATATATATATAATTGAGTGATGTTACCAAATTTTCAAAAAATACAAAATTAATTTGGCTTGAGATATTAGCAAACCAATACTAAATTGACTTGTACTAGCTAAGTAACTAGTGTTGTGTCCTCGATTATTATTTCTATTTTTTTAAAAATATTGCTCGAAGATCCAACCATACCGATATCAATATATATCTAATTTAGTGATATTCCCAAATTTTCAGAAAATAAAAAATTAATTTGGCTTGAGATCTTGGCAAACCAATACTAAATTGACTAGTACTAGCTAAGTAACTAGTGCTCTGTCCTCAATTATTGTTTCAATTTTTTAAAAAATATTTCTCGACGATTCAATCGTACGGATGTCAATATATATCTAATTTAGTGATGTTCCCAAATTTTCAAAAAATAAAAAATTAATTTGGTTTGAGATCTTAGCAAACCAATACAAAATTGCCTAGTACTAGCTAAGTAACTAGTGCTCTGTCCTCGATTATTGTTTCTATTTTTTTAAAAATATTTCTATATAATCCAACCGTACGGATGTCAATATATATCTAATTGAGTAATGTTACCAAATTTTCAAAAAATAAAAAATTAATTTGGCTTGAGATCTTAGCAAACCAATACTAAATTGACTAGTACTAGCTAAGTAACTAGTGTTGTGTCCTCGATTATTATTTCTATTTTTTTAAAAATATTTCTCGACGATCCAACCATACGGATGTCAATATATATCTAATTGAGTTATGTTACCAAATTTCCAATAAATAAAAAATTAATTTGGTTTGAGATCTTAGCAAACCAATACTAAATTAACTAGTACTAACTAAGTAACTAGTGCTCTGTCCTCGATTATTGTTTCTATTTTTTTTTAAATATTTCTCGATGATCCAACCATACGGATGTCAATATATATCTAATTGAGTGATGTTCCCAAATTTTCAAAAAATAAAAAATTAATTTGGTTTGAGATCTTAGCAAACCAATACTAAATCGACTAGTACTAGCTAAGTAACTAGTGCTCTGTTCTCGATTATTATTTCTATTTTTTTCAAAATATTTCTCGATGATCCAACTGTAGGGATGTCAATATATATCTAATTTAGTAATGTTATCAAATTTTCAAAAAAATAAAAAATTAATTTGGCTTGAGATCTTAGCAAACCTATACTAAATTGACTACTACTAGCTAAGTAACTAGTGCTCTGTCCTCGATTATTATTTCTATTTTTTTAAAAATATTTCTCTACGATCCAACCGTACGGTTGTCAATATATATCTAATTTAGTGATGTTCCCAAATTTTTAAAAAATAAAAAATTAATTTGGCTTGAGATCTTAGCAAACCAATACTAAATTGACTAGTACTAGCTAAGTAACTAGTGCTCTGTCCTCGATTATTGTTTCTATTTTTTTAAAAATATTTCTCAACGATCCAACCATACGGATGTCAATATATATCTAATTGAGTGATGTTCCCAAATTTTCAAAAAATAAAAAATTAATTTGGTTTGAGATCTTAGCAAACCAATACTAAATTAACTAGTACTAGCTAAGTAACTAGTGCTCTATCCTCAATTATTGTTTCTATTTTTTTTAAAATATTTCTCGACGATCCAACCATATGGATGTTAATATATATCTAGTTGAGTGATGTTCCCAAATTTTAAAAAAAAAATAAAATTAATTTGGTTTGAGATCTTAGCAAACCAATACTAAATTGACTAGTACTAGCTAAGTAACTAGTGCTCTGTTCTCGATTATTGTTTCTATTTTTTTAAAAATATTTCTCGATGATTCAACTGTACGGATGTCAATATATATCTAATTGAGTAATGTTACCAAATTTTCAAAAAATAAAAAATTAATTTGGCTTGAGATCTTAGCAAACCAATACTAAATTGACTAGTACTAGCTAAGTACCTAGTGCTCTGTCCTCGATTATTATTTCTATTTTTATAAAAATATTTCTTGACGATCCAACCGTACGGATTTCAATATATATCTAATTTAGTGATGTTCCCAAATTTTCAAAAAATAAAAAATTAATTTGGATTGAGATCTTAGCAAACCAATACTAAATTGACTTGTACTAGCTAAGTAACTAGTGTTGTGTCCTCGATTATTATTTCTATTTTTTTAAAAATATTGCTCGAAGATCCAACCATACCGATGTCAATATATATCTAATTTAATGATGTTCCCAAATTTTCAAAAAATAAAAAATTAATTTGGCTTGAGATCTTGGCAAACCAATACTAAATTGACTAGTACTAGCTAAGTAACTAGTGCTCTGTCCTCAATTATTGTTTCTATTTTTTTAAAAATATTTCTCGATGATTCAATCGTACGGATGTCAATATATATCTAATTTAGTGATGTTCCCAAATTTTCAACAAATAAAAAATTAATTTGGTTTGAGATCTTAGCAAACCAATACAAAATTGACTAGTACTAGCTAAGTAACTAGTGCTCTGTCCTCGATTATTGTTTCTATTTTTTTATAAATATTTCTATATAATCCAACCGTACGGATGTCAATATATATCTAATTGAGTGATGTTCCCAAATTTTCAAAAATAAAAAATTAATTTGGTTTGAGATCTTAGCAAACCAATACTAAATTAACTAGAACTAGCTAAGTAACTAGTGCTCTATCCTCAATTATTGTTTCTATTTTTTTAAAAATATTTTTCGACGATCCAACCGTACGAATGTCAATATATATCTAGTTGAGTGATGTTCCCAAATTTTCAAAAAATAAAAAATTAATTTGGCTTGAGATCTTAGCAAACCAATACTAAATTGACTAGTACTAGCTAAATAACTAGTGTTGTGTCCTCGATTATTGTTTCTATTTTTTGAAAAATATTTCTCGACGATCCAACCATACGGATGTTAATATATATCTAATTGAGTGACGTTTCCATATTTTGAAAAAATAAAAAATTAATTTGGTTTGAGATCTTAGCAAACCAATACTAAATTAACTAGTACTAGCTAAGTAACTAGTGCTCTGTCCTCGATTATTGTTTCTATTTTTTCAAAAATATTTATCGATGATCCAACCATACGGATGTCAATATATATATCTAATTGTGTGATGTTCCCAGATTTTCAAAAAATAAAAAATTAATTTGGCTTGAGATCTTAGCAAACCAATATTAAATTGACTAGTACTAGCTAAGTAACTAGTGCTCTGTCCTCGATTATTGTTTCTATTTTTTAAAAACATTTCTCGACGATCCAACCGTACGGATGTCAATATATATCTAATTGACTGATGTTCCCAAATTTTCAAAAAATAAAAAATTAATTTGGTTTGAGATCTTAGCAAACCAATACTAAATTGACTAGTACTAGCTAAGTAACTAGTGCTCTGTCCTCGATTATTGTTTCTATTTTTTTAAAAATATTTCTCGACGATCCAATAATACGGATGTCAATATATAACTAATTGTGTGATGTTCCCAAATTTTCAAAAAATAAAAAATTAATTTGTCTTGAGATCTTAGCAAACCAATACTAAATTGACTTGTACTAGCTAAGTAACTAGTGCTCTGTCCTCGATTATTGTTTCTATTTTTTTAAAAATATTTCACGACGATCCAACCGTACGGATGTCAATATATATCTAATTGAGTGATGTTCCCAAATTTAAAAAAAAAAAGAAATTAATTTGGCTTGAGATCTTAGCAAACCAATACTAAATTGACTAGTACTAGCTAAGTAACTAGTGCTCTGTCCTCGATTATTGTTTCTATTTTTTTCAAAACATTTCTCGACGATCCAACCGTACGGATGTCAATATATATCTAATTGACTGATGTTCCCAAATTTTCAAAAAATAAAAAATTAATTTGGTTTGAGATCTTAGCAAACCAATACTAAATTGACTAGTACTAGCTAAGTAACTAGAGCTCTGTCCTCGATTATTGTTTCTATTTTTTAAAAATATTTCTCGACGATCCAACCGTACGGATGTCAATATATATGTAATTGAGTGACGTTCCCAAATTTTCAAAAAATAAAAAATTAATTTGGTTTGAGATCTTAGCAAACCAATACTAAATTAACTAGTACTAGCTAAGTAACTAGTGCTCTGTCCTCGATTATTGTTTCTATTTTTTTAAAAATATTTCTCGACGATCCAACAATACGGATGTCAATATATATCTAATTGACTGATGTTCCCAAATTTTCAAAAAATAAAAAATTAATTTGATTTGAGATCTTAGCAAACCAATACTAAATTGACTAGTACTAGCTAAGTAACTAGTGCTCTGTCCTCGATTATTGTTTCTATTTTTTTAAAAATATTTCTCGATGATCCAACATTACGGATGTCAATATATATCTAATTAAGTGATGTTTCAAAATTTTTAAAAAATAAAAAATTATTTTGGTTTGAGATCTTAGCAAACCAATACTAAATTAACTAGTACTAGCTAAGTAACTAGTGCTCTGTCCTCGATTATTGTTTCTATTTTTTTAAAAATATTTCTCGACGATCCAACCATACGGATGTCAATATATATCTAATTGTGTGATGTTCCCAAATTTTCAAAAAATAAAAAATTAATTTGGCTTGAGATCTTAGTAAACCAATACTAAATTGACTTGCACTAGCTAAGTAACTAGTGCTCTGTCCTCGATTATTGTTTCTATTTTTTTAAAAATATTTCTCGACGATCCAACCATACGGATATCAATATATATCTAATTGAGTGATGTTACCAAATTTTCGAAAAATAAAAAATTAATTTGGCTTGAGATCTTAGCAAACCAATACTAAATTGACTAGTACTAGCTAAGTAACTAGTGCTGTGTCCTCGATTATTGTTTCTATTTTTTTAAAAATATTTCTTGACGATCCAACCGTACGGATGTCAATGTATATCTAATTTAGTGATGTTGCCAAATTTTCAAAAAAATAAAAAATTAATTTGGCTTGAGATCTTAGCAAACAAATACTAAATTAACTAGTACTATCTAAGTAACTAGTGCTCTATACTCAATTATTGTTTCAATTTTTTTAAAAATATTTCTCGACGATCCAACCGTACGGATGACAATATATATCTAGTTGAGTGATGTTCCCAAATTTTCAAAAAATAAAAAATTAATTTGGTTTGAGATCTTAACAAACCAATACTAAATTGACTTGTACTAGCTAAGTAACGAGTTGTAATATCCGCAATTTCGGATTTCTGGTAATTTTATTTTTTCGGCGGAGGTCCGTTTCGACGACTCGCTTGGGACCGTATCATCATTCTGAGAATGATTAATTCTGCACTTTTTGTCATCCGAGTTCGTTTCGGTATTGTTTTGTTGAGTTCCGTGTTTCTTAACAACTTTTCCGCACTCGTGTTCGATTCTTGTGAATCTCGTCCGAAATTACTGTTTCGAGTTTCCCGTAAGTCCGTTTAACTTTGTTAGACGTGTTGTGAGCTTTGGTTTGGTGTTTCGATCGCGTATCGTGATTTTCGGACGTTTTGGGCCATTTTCGTAATTTCCCAAAGTTTTGGGTAATTACTTCCGTTGTTGAATTTCGAGCCTTCGGGTGGTCGGAATTGTGTGTTCTCTTAGCCCTTAGATTCGTCTTTGCGAGTACTTCGTGACCATATCTTCGATTCGTATTCAGGTTCGGGTTTCGGTGTCGTTTTCTTGAGTTCAGTGTTATTAAACGACTTTTCCCAAATATGAGTCGACTTTGTAGAATCACCATAAATTCTTGAAAACTCCAAAGACTTTGAATCTTTTCAATATTATAGAGCATCAAGTTAGCTTTCCAATGGTTCAAACGGTAAGTCAATCGGAGTCCGGACGAGAGAGTTATGGTCGAAATAGCTCAGACACTCATTTTCCGTTTTGGCCGAGCAACAGCACTCGTGCCGCGGCACACTTATGCCGGGCATGGCACACACCCGTATTAGCCTATTTCTGCGGATTTTGTGAGATGAATGCTCATTTCATCTCTTCCTTCATTCCTCCTCCTCTTGGGCGATCTTATGGGCGATTTTTGGGCGTTTTGCATCATCAGTCCCAGAGAACTTCATATTCTTCAAGTTTTTGGTGTGGATTAACAACTCCAACAATTGTTCTTCATCATTAATCCAAGGTAAATTCTTGAAACCCTACTTTTGGGTGAATTGGGGGTTTTTGTTCGTTTTGTCCGATTTAACTGTAATAACTTAGATTTGTGATGTATTGATGATTATTTAGATGTATTCTATCATTTCCCTTGTTATTCCATGGTTGGATCGTTTCGATTCGTTATTTTGGTCGAGTTCTTAGTCAACGCCTTGAAGGTGTCCGACAAAAGGTCTTAGAGGGGGGATTGGGCGTTGTATGATTATTATCCATCGTACGATTGTTGATTTATCATTGGTATGACATAGGGACGAAATTCTTGTGAAGAACTCGAGTCGGAACCCTTCCGTTCGTTGTCTTCTTCGGGTCCGAGCTTCCTTGGCCGAACCGTGTTCTTGAACGCTTGCAGCGATTATTAAGGCAAGTATCTTATTATACGACTTGTATCTTGTGACTAGTAATTACGTATGATATGTATGACGATTTTGCTTGCCTCCGTAAATATGTTCCGCTTGAGTTGGTTGTGTTTTCCAAATTTGAAGGCTTTGTGATAATAGTGATATATTGGTATCCGTGTTAGGCGTCGTGCCATTTGTGCAGGATTGCGATGTACATATGAGATGGTTGTACACGTGGTTGTTCAATGTATTGTGTACCGAATGTGTGTTATGTTGGTTAAGAGTCGTTGTGATGATCATGATATTTGTGTTGTTTTGGTTTACATACTTGATTGTACATTTGTGTAATGTGGAATGGCTTGACATTTAATGATTATGAATTGTGTCGTGTCGATGTGTGTGTGTTCCAGGTAGGGTCCGACGAGGCCTGCGGAGTTCGGTACATGATGTGTACGAACAAAGTGTGTGATCCAGGTAGGGTCCGCGAGGCCTCTGGAGTCCGGTACATGACGTGTACGGACAAGGTGTGTGATCCGTAGGTCTCGACGAGGCCTCGGAGTTCGGTACATGATGTGTACGAACGATGTTGTGGCCGGTAAGGTCCGTTGAGGCCTCGGAGTTCGGTACATGATGTGTACGAGCGGTGTGTGGCCGGGTAGGGTCCGTTGAGGCCTCGGAGTTCGGTACATGATGTGTACGAACAGTGTGTGTGGTCCGGTAAGGTCCGTCGAGGCCTCCGGAGTTCGGTACATGATGTGTACGAACAATGATCGTGTAGCAGTGATTGTTCGGGTAACATTTTAAATATGGATCTCGGACTCATAATGATATATTATTTAGTATGCTTTGAAACGAGAATCGGGCTAAGACCCTAATGTTTACGAAAAGGTTTTGTAAATTGGGACTCGAGGTCCAAAAGAATTTCTGCTTTAAAAATCCCCGAGATGATGTGTTCCTTTTCAAATATCTCTTACTTGAGTTCGAAATTCTAAAACTTCTCGGGAACATTTTGATAATTGATTTACATATTAAATTCGTAGTTGCTATTTGCTTGTTACATTTCGTATGGTTTGATACTTGCACTAGTAAAACAGTGGAGTTTACTAACCCCGAGTATTCGGGGTGGATGTCCTGCTCAAGGCCTGTGTACATGCGGAGTTCAGGGGAGCAACACAGGATTGGCACAAGGGGATGACGAGTGCGATACTAATCAAGAGTTGAGAGTTGGTAGAGTTTATTTGTATTGTTAGAGTTGATTCGGTCTTCCGTTGTATTGTATTTCAACCCCGTGTGGGTAATGTTGTTAGTCGATCCTGTTGATAGAGTTGTGTGACCTCACCTGGCCTGTGTGTTTTTGTGTAAGTGACCTTAGCCTCGTATTATTATATTGTTTGACTCGCCGGGCAAGCATTTGGTTGTTTATGGACGTTTAGCTCGGTAGATCCTTGCGGAAAGGGTTTACGGCGTGTAATATTCCCATATGGTTTTGGGGGTGTTACATTTATGGTATCGAGCTTAGGTTGCGAAACCTAGCCGCCGGGTCGAGTCGAGTCGTGGTTTGTCGAGTAATGTGTTGTCTTGTCGCTCGAGTCCGCCGTGACAAGTTGAGTTGTGCGTAGTCACAACGCGTGTCGGATATGTTGTCGGATGAGATTAGTATCGTGGCGACCGTCATCTCTGTGCGGCTTTGTGGATGTAAGTCTCCTTCTTTGTGTTGTGCCTCGTGTGACACGAGCTATTTTTATGATTATGAGTTAATTGACGGAATCCTCTTATGGATTTTGATTTCGTGATATGTGATCATTTGACTCCGTTTTCGTTCATATGAGGAGTAGTGTTCTTTGTCTTGTGCATGTTTGATTTTATTTCTTTTATCCGTCGCGTGAGTTCTTTTGTAATGGCTTTCGGTATTTTACCGACCGAGTTTTATTTCAAAACCAATTCCCTTAACCGAGTTTTTGGCATTATGGCCTTGATCATTTTGGCGAAATTCTTATGACGGAATTTAGTATTTTGTAAATGGCTTTTGTGAGTTTTTGAAATATTACCGTCATCGACCTTTTTGGCATTTTGTAAATGGTTTTATCCCGTGGGTTCGGCGCGGGACCCACGGCGCTATAATGTTCCGTAATTATCTCAAATTTTTGGGCATTCTAGCCCATTGAATTATCTTTGAAAACTTTGAGTACCTTAGAAAATAAATTTGAGACGTACTTTTAAAATAAATTATTTTCTCGTGGTACATCCAAGGTGCCACAATATGTTTCAAGATTCTTCTACCTCGAGGACCAAAATGTTTTGAGATATTTCCAATATTTTAGAAACACTTTTACTTAGACCCGAGGGTCGAATATTTCCGAAAGTTTTTCACGAAAAGAAAGTGTCCTCATTTTTATCGAATGCGAAATAGTTTTCCAAAGTCTCGATAACGATGTTTCACGATTGTACTTTTTTTTTTTTTGAAGGGTGATACTCAAGATCAATCGGTGTTTCCAAAATTGTTTTCAAAAGGAGGTTTTCGTTTTAAAACCTATCTATTCCCATTTGAGGGCCGGGTATGTATGTGTGATGTTCGCGTTGTCGTTATGATGTTTGCTCTCGAGTATGATCGAAATGGTGGCATGAACGCCGAGGCGTTGCCACGCATTTGTTGTACTAGCCCTCGTGAGAGGTGTGAATTGGTGTTTACCGTTTATCGCCTCGTGGTGATTTGCGTGTTGTCGCACGAGTGTGAGCCGTTGAATCTTGGGTTTGTACGTTTGTGTACATGTGTGATTGTTTCATAATGTTTGTAATTATGTGGTTATCGTTCGGCCGTTGAGGTCGCCGAACGATACCGTCGTTGTTGTAGTGTTTGTGTGTGTATTACTTTACGATGGTAATCGTTGTATATGATATGTGTTATGATTCTTTGTTGTCTTTGAGTTGGCATCTCCGCTATATTGTTTTGCGACGTTATACCCCATTGTATCTAGCATTTGTACTTTCGGTATGCCGAGCCGAGGTGTTTCAACCGTGATGTGCCGGGGCATGCACGTGTAAATTGTCCTTCTCGATGCAACGTTTCGAGGACACCGAATTGATTTGCGGGTCACACGAGACTTTCGGAGTTCGCGCTTCAAAGACGTATATCGGGATCGACTCGAGAGACCCATGGGAGATTTTCCCGGATGCTTTTTGTGTTGTGACCTTGTTTCCGTTGTTGTGAGTTGCGGGACGACATTTCTTTTATAAGAGGTCGGATGTAATACCCATACTATATTTGACTTGCAGTTTCTCCTTCTAAATTCTATCGACTTGCACGTGTTCGTCGATACTTTTGAACTTGTTTGATGTCTCGATTGTCATCGTTCAACCGGTTGTGACCTTGTTTCGGATCGACTGTTTATCATCGTGACCTTCCCGAGTTCGGTTCGATTCTTGTGAGCCTTGTTTGGAAGTAATATCTTTCACTTTCTACGAGTTCTTTTAATGCAGGAGTAGAAGTGGGGACTTGAGTCATTGTTCGATTGTTGTAATTCGATCATTGTTATTTGATCATTATTGTTCGATCATTGTTATTTGATCGTTGTTGTTCGATCATCGTTATTTGATCATTGTTGTTCGATCATTGTTATTTGATCGTTGTTGTTCGATCATTGTTATTTGATCATTGTTGTTCGATCATTGTTGTTCGATCGTTGTTGTTCGAATGGGGTTGTCATTGTTGTTGCACGATCTCGCATCGCTAAGAATTGTCGCTCACCGTTAGTCAATCGCTTCGAGTGTGGCCAAGTGGGTCACCGATCGGTGCATTGTGAGACCGTTGCCAAGATGTTCGGGAATTGGGTTTTCGTTCCTACTCGGGAGTGCTGGTGGTGTCCGTGATGTAGTTGTGTATCGTACTTCGTCCGTAATTCGTAGACATTGTTATTTGTTGCGTGAACTTTTTGGTTTTGTTTGTATTCTACCATGATGTTTTATTTTAAGTTTCGGACGAAACTTATTTTTAATAGGATAGAATGTAATGTCCGGTATTCTCGTTTTCTGTTATCTTGAATTCTTTGTGTCTTGACGTCGGACATTTTCTTGTTGACGAGAATCGGAGTGAATTCTATCATAATACTATATTTGTTTCTACCGCATAGTCGTTGTGGTCCGGTGCGACTTGTTGTCGCGTGCATTTCTTTGATTAAATGTGTGCATGTGATGTGTTGTTAATTACTCGTTATTGTTTTGAATCATTGTCGGTGGCGTTGTTATGGTCGTCGTGGGGCGTGTTTTCACGCTGTATGTTCTTTCGCGTTGCTTGTAACGTTTCGCCGTTGGGCGTGATTTTTTTTTCGGTTCTTGTGTATCCCGTTGAGTTTTCCTGGCGGGATATTGCTTCTCCCTACTTGATTTAAGTTTCGGGACGAAACTTCTTTTAAGGAGGGTAGAATGTAATATCCGCAATTTCGGATTTCTGGTAATTTTATTTTTTCGGCGGAGGTCCGTTTCGACGACTCGCTTGGGACCGTATCATCATTCTGAGAATGATTAATTCTGCACTTTTTGTCATCCGAGTTCGTTTCGGTATTGTTTTATTGAGTTCCGTGTTTCTTAACAACTTTTCCGCACTCGCGTTCGATTCTTGTGAATCTCGTCCAAATTCTGCTTTGAGTTTCCGTAAGTCCGTTTAACTTTGTTAGACGTGTTGTGAGCTTTGGTTTGGTGTTTCGATCGCGTATCGTGATTTTCGGACGTTTTGGGCCATTTTCGTAATTTCCCAAAGTTTTGGGTAATTACTTCATTGTTGAATTCCGAGCCTTCGGGTGGTCGGAATTGTGTGTTCTCTTAGCCCTTAGATTCGTCTTTGCGAGTACTTCGTGACCGTATCTTCGATTCGTATTCGTGTTCGGTTTCGTGTCGCTTTCTTGAGTTCGGTTATTAAACGACTTTTCCCAAATATGAGTCGACTTTGTAGAATCACCATAAATTCTTGAAAACTCCAAAGACTTTGAGTCTTTTCAATATTATAGAGCATCAAGTTAGCTTTCCAATGGTTCAAACGGTAAGTCAATGAGTCCTGGACGAGAGAGTTATGGTCGAAATAGCTCAGACACTCATTTTCGAGCTTTGCCGAGCACAGTACTCGTGCCGCGGCACACTTATGCCGGGCCGCGGCACACACCAGATTAGCCTATTCTCATGGATTTTGTGAGATGAATGCTCATTTCATCTCTTCCTTCATTCCTCCTCCTCTTAGGCGATCTTATGGGCGATTTTTGGGCGTTTTGCATCATCAATCCCAGAGAACTTCATATTCTTCAAGTTTTTGGTGTGGATTAACAACTCCAACAATTGTTCTTCATCATTAATCCAAGGTAAATTCTTGAAACCCTACTTTTGGGTGAATTGGGGGTTTTTGTTCGTTTTGTCCGATTTAACCGTAATAACTTAGATTTGTGATGTATTGATGATTATTTAGATGTATTCTATCATTTCCCTTGTTATTCCATGGTTGGATCGTTTCGATTCGTTATTTTGGTCGAGTTCTTAGTCAACGCCTTGAAGGTGTCCACAAAAGGTCTTAGAGGGGGATTGGGCGTTGTATGATTATTATCCATCGTACGATTGTTGATTTATCATTGGTATGACTTAGGACGAAATTCTTGTGAAGAACTCGAGTCGGAACCCTTCCGTTCGTTGTCTTCTTCTGGTCCGAGCTTCTCGGTCGAACCGTGTTCTTCGAACGCTTGCAGCGATTATTAAGGCAAGTATCTTATTATACGACTTGTATCTTGTGACTAGTAATTACGTATGATATGTATGACGATTTTGCTTGCCTCCGTAAATATGTTCCGCTTTGAGTTTGTTGTGTTTTCCGAAATTTGAAGGCTTTGTGATAATAGTGATATATTGGTATCCATGTTAGGCGTCGTGCCATTTGTGCAGGATTGCGATGTACATATGAGATGGTTGTACACGTGGTTGTTCAATGTATTGTGTACCGAATGTGTGTTATGTTGGTTAAGAGTCGTTGTGATGATCATGATATTTGTGTTGTTTTGGTTTACATACTTGATTGTACATTTCGGTGTAATGTGGTATGGCTTGACATTTTCTGTTTTTGAGTTGTGTCTTGTCGTTGTGTGTGTGTTCCGTAGGGTCCGACGAGGCCTCGGAGTTCGGTACATGATGTGTACGAACAAAGTGTGTGATCCGTAGTGGTCCGACGAGGCCTGCGGAGTCCGGTACATGACGTGTACGGACAAGGTGTGTGATCCGTAGGGTCCGACGAGGCCTCCGGAGTTCGGTACATGATGTGTACGAACGATGTTGTGGCCGGGTAAGGTCCGTTGAGGCCTCGGAGTTCGGTACATGATGTGTACGAACAGTGTGTGTGGCCGGGTAGGGTCCGTTGAGGCCTCCGGAGTTCGGTACATGATGTGTACGAACAAAGGTGTGTGGTCCGGTAAGGTCCGTCGAGGCCTCCTGAGTTCGGTACATGATGTGTACGAACAATGATCGTAGCGATGATTGTTCGGTAACATTTTAAATATGGATCTCGGACTCATAATGATATATTATTTAGTATGCTTTGAAACGAGAATCGGGCTAAGACCCTAATGTTTACGAAAAGGTTTTGTAAATTGGGACTCGAGGTCCAAAAGAATTTCGCTTTAAAAATCCCGAGATGATGTGTTCCTTTTCAAATATCTCTTACTTGAGTTCGAAATTCTAAAACTTCTGGGAACATTTTGATAATTGATTTACGTATTAAATTCGTAGTTGCTATTTGCTTGTTACATTTCGTATGGTTTGATACTTGCACTAGTAAAACAGTGGAGTTTACTAACCCCGAGTATTCGGGGTGGATGTCCTGCTCAAGGCCTGTACATGCGAGTTCGTGGGAGCAATCACAGGATTGGCACAAGGGGATGACGAGTGCGATACTAATCAAGAGTTGAGAGTTGGTAGAGTTTATTTGTATTGTTAGAGTTGATTCGGTCTTCCGTTGTATTGTATTTGAACCCCGTGTGGGTAATGTTGTTAGTCTCGTGTTGATAGAGTTGTGTGACCTCATCTGGCCCGTGTTTTTGTGTAAGTGACCTTAGCAGTGTATTATTATATTGTTTGACCCTGGCCGGGCAAGCATTTGGTTGTTTATGGACGTTTAGCCTGGTAGATCCTTGCGGAAAGGGTTTACGGCGTGTAATATTCCCATATGGTTTTGGGGGTGTTACACCAGTGCTCTGTCCTCGATTATTGTTTCTATTTTTCTAAAAATATTTCACGACGATCCAACCGTACGGATGTCAATATATATATAATTGAGTGATGTTCCCAAATTTAAAAAAAAAAATTAATTTGGCTTGAGATCTTAGCAAACCAATACTAAATTGACTAGTACTAGCTAAGTAACTAGTGCTCTGTCCTCGATTATTGTTTCTATTTTTTTAAAAATATTTATCGATGATCCAACCATACGGATGTCAATATATATCTAATTTAGTGATGTTCCCAAATTTTCAAAAAATAAAAAATTAATTTGGCTTGAGATCTTAGTAAACCAATACTAAATTGACTTGTACTAGCTAAGTAACTAGTGCTCTGTCCTCGATTATTGTTTCTATTTTTTTAAAAATATTTCTCGACGATCGAACCATACGGATGTCAATATATATCTAATTGACTGATGTTCCCAAATTTTCAAAAAACAAAAAATTAATTTGATTTGAGATCTTAGCAAACCAATACTAAATTGACTAGTACTAGCTAAGTAACTAGTGCTCTGTCCTCGATTATTGTTTCTATTTTTTTAAAAATATTTCTCGATGATCCAACAGTACGGATGTCAATATATATCTAATTGAGTGACGTTCCAAAATTTTTAAAAAATAAAAAATTATTTTGGTTTGAGATCTTAGCAAACCAATACTAAATTAACTAGTACTAGCTAAGTAACTAGTGCTCTGTCCTCGATTATTGTTTCTATTTTTTTAAAAATATTTCTCGACGATCCAACCATACGGATGTCAATATATATCTAATTGTGTGATGTTCCCAAATTTTCAAAAAATAAAAAATTAATTTGACTTGAGATCTTAGTAAACCAATACTAAATTGACTTGTACTAGCTAAGTAACTAGTGCTCTGTCCTCGATTATTGTTTCTATTTTTTTAAGAATATTTCTCGACGATCCAACCGTACGGATATCAATATATATCTAATTGAGTGATGTTACCAAATTTTAGAAAAAAAAAATTAATTTGGCTTGAGATCTTAGCAAACCAATACTAAATTGACTAGTACTAGCTAAGTAACTAGTGCTGTGTCCTCGATTATTGTTTCTATTTTTTAAAAATATTTATTGATGATCCAGCCGTACGGATGTCAATATATATCTAATTTAGTGATGTTGCCAAATTTTCAAAAAATAAAAAATTAATTTGGCTTGAGATCTTAGCAAACAAATACTAAATTAACTAGTACTATCTAAGTAACTAGTGCTCTATCCTCAATTATTGTTTCAATTTTTTTAAAAATATTTCTCGACGATCCAACCATACGGATGACAATATATATCTAATTGAGTGATGTTCCCAAATTTTCAAATAATAAAAAATTAATTTGGTTTGAGATCTTAACAAACCAATACTAAATTGACTAGTACTAGCTAAGTAACTAGTGCTCTGTCCTCGATTATTGTTTCTATTTTTTTAAAAATATTTCTCGACGATCCAACCGTATGGATGTCAATATATATCTAATTGAGTGATGTTCCCAAATTTTCAAAAAATAAAAAATTAATTTGGCTTGAGATCTTAGCAAAGCAATACTAAATTGACTTGTACTAGCTAAGTAACTAGTGCTCTATCCTCGATTATTGTTTCTATTTTTTTAAAAATATTTATCGACGATCCAACCGTACGGATGTCAATATATATCTAATTGAGTGATGTTCCCAAATTTTCAAAAAAAAAAAAAAATTAATTTGGCTTGAGATCTTACCAAACCAATACT